>CM069134.1:21952231-22569731 GCA_035221665.1 Okamejei kenojei
AAGCTCCAAAAGGCAGCAAGCTGTCCTGCCTGTGCCCCTCACTGTGCCCTTTCTCCGTGCCCTGCCTGTGCCCTTCTCCGTGCCCCTCCAGCTGCGCCTGCGAGTTGGGGGCTATGCGTGTGGATGGGCGGGGCATGGGGTTAAAGGAGTGAATGAATAATATTAATATAATATCAATTGTGGTGGTTAGTGTGTGTGTGTGTGTGTGTTGTGTGTGTGTGTGGTGGTTAGTGCGTGTGTGTGTGTGTGTTGTGTTGTGTGTGTGTGATGTGTGTGTGGTGGTTAGTACCTTATAAAACTCTGATGTGTGTGGTGGTTAGCCTGTGTCTCCTCGAAAACCCAACACGGTAACGGTTAAATTCTTACAAATTCAGGTAGAGAGTTCACCGGGCTCACGAGCACTCACAAGCTTCCCGGCTTGCTTTGAAGAAATTTCTCCTCGCGACCTGTGCAGCGGAGTGAAATCAAGCCCATTTTCCCCGCCCTCCCGCTGTTAACTGACCCTATCCTGATCCTCCCCCACCCCCCCCCCCACTTCGGGTGTTCCCGAGAGATGCAGAGTCGGGCACTGTACTCTCCTCTCTCTCTCTCTCTCTCTCTCTCTCTTCTCTCTCTCTCTCTCTCTCTCTCTCTCTCTCTCTCTCCGGGCTCTCTCAGCTTTTTGCAGTCCATTCACCCACCGGCTCCTCTCCACCTCTACCCTCTCCTCCCTCCCACCTCTCTACCCCACTCCTCTCTACCCCCACTCGCTCTCCCCACCTCCCTCCCCCACCCACCCCCTACCCCCTTCGCTCCCCCACCCCTCGCTGCTTCCCCCCCACCCTACCCCCTCGCTCCCCCCACCCCTACCCCCCTCGCTCCCCAACCACCCCAAACCCCCTTACCTCCCCCCACCTTCCTCCTCTCTCTCCTCCCCCCACCCCTCCTCCCTCCCCCCCCTTTGCCCCCCCTCTCCCTCCCCTCTCACACCCCCCCCCATCTCACCCCACCTCCCCCCTGTGTGTGTGTGTGTGTGTGCGCGCGCCGCGCGTGTGTGATCCTGCAGCCCTCCCCCCCCCCCCCCCCCCCCCCCCCGCAACCGCACTTGTGTCAAAAAAAAGTGAAGCCATATTAAAATTAGAAGTAAACAACATTGTTAGCACCGTCATCAAATCAAGAAAGATATAAATAATAAAGCCAATTTTACACTCATAACACTTCCTGTAAATGCCATACCTGGATCATATAAAGGTGGAGGTGGAGGTGGAGGAGTACCCCCTTCATTAATTATTTTTGTAATCTTTTTGGCTGTTCTGATGCTAGCAATAAAGCTTTCATGTTTCTGTCTCCAGTTTGAGGGCTTTTTAGGAGGTTCAGGCTAAAGGATATTAATGAGATGTTAAAAATATATTGCATGCAATCCATACATCATTCTATTTCCTGTTCATACTTCAGTAGAAAATAATTATCAACATGTCAAAATGAAAGGTCAAATTTCAATATGGATAATCACAGTGACCACGATTTCCAATGAACTAATCAATCCAAGAAGGAATTTTTAATTCTGTTTTTCGCCACGTGACGGACCATTTATAATCCACTTTGTTTTCATGATATTCTTTAAAGCACTAAGGTTTTCATTTGTCAAGTCAATTGTAAGACAATGTTATTTTAATATCCAAAATAAATTCCTCCAAATGTAACTGTTCACAATATATCCAAAAACGAAAGTACAGAAACAGTCATGAAACAGCAATGAATATAAATCGTGGAATACAGCACAAAAGAAAACAAATTAGCTCAACTTTAACAGAGTAGACTACCCCATTAATCTTTTACTTTCCATTTCCATAAGTATACTAATCTTTACACCAATAATTATCCAATTCCCTTTAAGTTCGTATTGAAATAGCTTCCGCTGCATGTCAGGCAATACATTCCAGTTAGGTAAATATTTGCTTTTATTGTACTGCCCCAATTCCTCTGTTTTTTTTCTGTAACTAATACCTTTCCTCTCTTGTTACTGACTTCCTGTTAGTGGCTTTCACCTCAATCCAAAATTCTCAACTGTATACACATTGACTGTGTCTTTGGCCAGAAGTGAGACATTTTGAACTGAGCATATGGCTAAAATCATTTTGCATTCAGCAACATTTCCTCTGAAAACTCATTATATTCTATCATGTCACAAGATTAAAGTACTATTCTTCCATTTGTCATCCCCAGGTTCATACACATAAACCTCCTCTGGACCCTAACCAACGCAGCACATCCTTCCTCAGATATGGGCCCAAAACTGCTCACAATACTCCAAATGCAGCTTTATGTGAACAAATAATATCAGTGCACCCTAGTGAACAAGACAATAAACTAAACTGAATCTGAATAATAAAGTAAGCACAAATAGCCTACTGCCATTTCTTATTTTCTATCCTCTTAGGTTTACGTTTCAAAATTCAAGATTAGTTAAAATAAATGTAGGTGTCTTGCAGCCAGAAACAGGTGAATTGATCATGGGGAACAAGGACATGGCAGACCAATTGAATAACTACTTTGGTTCTGTCTTCACTAAGGAAGACATAAATAATCTGCTGGAAATAGCGGGGGACCGGGGGTCAAATGAAATGAAACCGAGTGAAATCCACGTTAGCCGGGAAGTGGTGTTAGGTAAATTGAATGGATTAAAGGCCGATAAATCCCAGATAGGTTGCATCCCAGAGTACTTAAGGAAGTAGCCCCAGAAATAGTGGATGCATTAGTGATAATTTTTCAAAACTCTTTAAATTCTGGAGTAGTTCCTGAGGATCGGAGGGTAGCTAATGTAACCCCACTTTTTAAAAAGGGAGGGAGAGAGAAAACAGGCAATTACAGACCAGTTAGTCTAACATCGGTAGTGGGGAAACTACTAGAGTCAGTTATTAAAGATGGAATAGCAGCACATTTGGAAAGTGGTGAAATTATTGGACAGTCAGCATTGATTTATGAAAGGTAAATCATGTCTGACGAATCTTATTGGTTCACCTTACTCACCGTTGTCCTGTGATGTAAATTAAATATGTTTCGTTCAGATTGATGATATATTTTACAAGTTATTGACGTTTAAATCTTCAATAATAAAACAGCGCCCCCACTTGCCGACTTTACTTGATAATATGTCTCAAGGAACACCACACGGGTCCTCAGCGTGCCTTTACAGGCATCACAATGGACACCCCACGGGTCCGGGTGCGGGCAGAGGCCGCGCCGGGTACCCTCGGCCTCTCCCTCCCCGGCTCCAGGGCGCTCCACCCTCTCCCCGACAGCCCCGCCTCAAGTCTTCCCCGGCTCCAGGACACTTGCCCCCCCCCCCCCCCCCAACAGACCCTGCCTCAAGCCCTCCCTCTTCCCCGGTTCCAGGACGCTCGCCCCACCCCCCCCCTGACAGCTCCCGCCTCAAGGCCTTCCCCTCTCCTGACTCCAGGACACTCCCCCCCCCCCCCACGACATCCCCCACCTCAAGCCCTCCCCGGCTCCAGGACGCTCGCCCCCTCACCCCGACAGCCCCCACCTCAAGTACAACTTCATCGCCACCCTGCTGGAGAAACCGGGGCTGTCGATGGTTTACATTGGGATCCTGGGGAGGTGAGGAAGGAGAGGGGGGGATTGAGGGAAAGGAGGGGGTAGGGAGGGAGAGGGAGGGGAAAGTGGGGGAGCTGAGGAGGAAGAGTGGGGGAGGAGGCGGGGTAGAGGGAGAGGAGGGGGCTAATGAGGGGAGAGGGGTTATGGAGGGAGAGTGTGACTGATGGTAGGGGAAAGGAGAGGAAGGGAGTGGTGAGGGAGTGAGGACGGGAGGTGGACACGGGAAAGGGTGAAGAGGAGGGGAGGGAGTGGTAGAGTTGAGGGGGAATGGAGGAGAAGAGGGGTAGGAAGAGGGATGGTGAGGCACAGTTGGGGAGTGTTGCCGTGATGGCGATGTGCCATTGGGGGAGGTTTGCCGTGACTCGCATCACAACGGGGATCTCTGGCAATACAATGGGAACCCCTCAGACGCGCCTGCGCAGTTGTGGGCTATGGGTGAGTGGTGGAATATTGAAATGGGGGAACGGGACCCAACAGGTCCCACTTGGTATAGTATGTTCATAAAAATCACTGCATTTTGAAACACTTGTCATGGAAACTGGCCTACTTCTGCTCCTATGACTTATGAGCTATGAGTACAAAGTTTATAACAATAATGGTAAATACAAAGACAATTGCAAAACAGCAGAATGGTGCAAAGAATGTGGTATAATCATTAGTAATGTAAACACTGCTAAAGCGCAGTCATGAAATAACCGAATTAGGTGGAGATAACAGTAGAGGTACATGGCTGTTCCTCTGGGAAGGGGGCGTAGAAGGGGCGATTCGTTCAGGGGTTGGATAGCAGAAGCTGCTCTTAAGTCGTCAAATCAGGGCTTCCAAACTCCTGTATCTTCTCCCAGAAGGTAAAAAGAGGGAATGACCAGGATGGAAGACATTCTTGATGAGAATTCCAGCCTTCCCAATGCAATGATCGATTGGATGGAAGAAAGTGATTAGCCTGTGATGGACTGGGCTGCATTCACCGCTCTTTGCAGGTTCAGACAGTCAAGAGCACATGCTACACCATGCTGAGATGCATACTGTCAGAATACTTTCCACATCGCATCCACAGAAGCTTTAAGAGAATCCTCATGGACATGCCAAATCTTCTCAGATGCCTAAAGTAAATTTGCCAATGCACTTCCTAGATCACTGCGTCAGTGAAGGGACAAAGATTTCAGTGTGAAGGGACAGAAATTTGATTGTAGGCAATATGGATGCCTAGAATTTTGAGGCTGTTAACAGCAGCTTTATGGATGAAGACACACTTGCATTCATCTCCTCGCTTCCTTAGGTCATCAACCATCTCTTTAGTGTTGCTGACAATATGTGCTTGATTATCCTCACCTTCGAGTCCCCCTTGTCCTCACCTTCTGCCCTACCAGCCGTCACATACAACAGATAATCCTCCGACATTTTTGCCACCTCCAACAGGATCCCACCACTGGCCACATCTTCCCATCTCCTCCCCTGTCGGCTTTCCGCAGAGACCGCTCCCTCCGTAACTCCCTGGTCAATTCTTCCCTTCCCACCCAAACCACACCCTCCCCTGGTACTGTCCCTTGCAACCGCAGGAAATGCTACACTTGATGCTTTACCTCCCCCCCCCCCCCCCCCCCCCGACTCCATCCAAGAACCTAAGCAGTCTTTCCAGGTGCGGTAGAGGTTCACCTGCACCTCCTCCAACCTCATTTTTTGCATCTGCTGCTAAAGGTGTCAGCTGCTCTACATCGGTGAGACCAAGCACACCTCCGCTCAGTTCGCAACAACCAACCTGATCTCTCGATGGCTCAGCACATCAACTCCCCCTCCCAATCTGAATCCGACCTTTCTGTCCTGGGCCTCCTCCATGGCCAGAGTGAGTCCCACCGTAAATTGGTGGAGCAGCACCTCATATTTTGCTTGGGTACTTTACACCCCAGCGGTATGAACATTGACCTCCAATTTCAGATAGTCCTTGCTTTCTCCCTCTTTCCCCTCCCCTTCCCAGCTCTGCCACAGCCCAGTCTCCGCCTCTTCCTTTCTTCTTCCCACGCCCCTTCCCCTCATCAGTCTGAAGAAGGGTCTCGACCTGAAACGTCACCCATACCTTCACTCCACAGATGCTGCTTCACCCGCTGAGTTTCTCCAGCATTTTTGTCTACCTTATGAGCTTGATTGTTGTTCTGATTGCATGACATTGGGTTTACAATGAGAAGGTTCACCAGACTGATTCCTGGGATGGCAGGACTTCCATATGAAGAAAGACTGGATAGACTCGGCTTGTACTCGCTGGAATTTAGGAGATTGAGGGGGGATCTTATAGAGGCTTACAAAATTCTTAAGGGGTTGGACAGGCTAGATGCAGGAAGATTGTTTTCCTGATATTGGGGAACTCCAGAACAAGGGGTCACAGTTTAAGGATAAGGGGGAAGTCTTTTAGGACCAAGATGAGAAGATCTTTTTTCACACAGAGAGTGGTGAGTCTGTGGAATTCTCTGCCACAGAAGGTAGTTGAGGCCAGTTCATTGGCTATATTTAAGAGGGAGTTAGATGTGGCCCTTGTGGCTAAAGGGATCAGGGGGTATGGAGAGAAAGCAGGTACAGGATACCAAGTTGGATGATCAGCCATGATCGTATAGAATGGCGGTGCAGGCTCGAAGGGCCGAATGGCCTACTCCTGTACCTATTTTCTATGATTCCCTATTTCTTTCCTGTACTCTGGTTCATCACTGTTGTTGATCTGGCTGACTACAGTGGTATCATCGGGAAATTTAAAAACTGCGTTGGCATTGTATTTAGCCACATAGTCAAGGGTGTACAGGGAGTAGAGCAGAGGACTTAGTGCAGAATCCTGTGGCACGCCAGTGGTGAGGGTCAGGGTCAGAATGGAAATCACATCCTGATCATCCAGCTCCAGAAATAAATGAGGGAAGTAAAAATTTAACGCAAAACGTAGCCAGTCACAGGATATTGGACTCATTTGATTTAATGCAGACACAATGACGAATTTAAACAGAACATTTATATAATTCCACTTCATGATATTAAATATTGGGAGTTCATGATACAACATGTATACTAAGCCTTCCATGATATACATATTGCCTATATGTTCCCCCAATTCAACTATACATTTTATGATTATGCATCCCATTATATATTATGTAAATTAAATCCAGTCTGAACGTTTCACTTCATGAGCATGCAAAAATGTTAATTCAATTTGAATTTTAAAACATATTTGCTTTTTGGCAGAAATAAATAACACTTTATAAAGTTTTGTAAGCTTTAAGTCTACCTACCCTGGGCTTTAGAGGCTTTAAGGTGGAAATATCAGTTCCTTCGGCTCTCTGTCTACTGGAGTTAAAGGTCTTCCTTTTCTTGCTTGCATTTTTTTGACAGATGGGTTCATGCTTTAACTGCAAACAAAATTAAAAAACAATTTATACAATCATGCAAGTCTTATTGGTAAAAACTCATCCCAGATCATTGAACTGCACTGCATTAACAAAGGCCAAGTAATTTTCTACCTGGCGGTAAATCGGAAACCGGAAATATTGGGAATGGGGGAAATCCTAGCTGGTGCAATCTTTTTTATATTCTGCGTCACAATATACCAGCAATTGTACAGTTAATTAATATAAAGCTGTTTCACCAGCACGCCCTTGCTCTGACTCTCCATTTTAGCATTCTAGGCTGGGCATTCTAATGTTGATCTGTACCTGTATCCGGAAACCACAATGGCCAAGTTAAAAAGGAATTGAAGTATTTTACATAAAAATCAGTATCAAAGTCTCCTCTTTTTTTACACTCCTACACATTAACATAAAGAAACAATGGCCTGAATTAGCTCAAAAAGACACACACAATAAAATCCACTAATTTCATACTAATTGAGCATCAACTGATTGCATAAAATTCACCCTTGCTTTATATGGGCTGTGGGCCGAGGTGCTTTTTCGTTTAAGTTTGTGACCCAAATCATGTAACTACCAGAATTTTTAACATATCGTGTAAAAATATTATAAATCATACCTGAAACTTGTCAAGAACAAAACCTGCACATATTTTTAAAATATGAGAAAATCCTCCAATTTTCCGAGTAGTAATTGTGTAATCAATGCACGTTTAACATTGCGTCAGACGCCAATTGACCAATCAAGTGCTTTGTTTCATGGTAGCTAAGCAGCGAGCACTCTGGGTTCATGGCTGTCTCCTAATTACATCAAAACAATAGCAAAGTTTCGAAGGAATAAAGGTAATGCTAACCTTTGTTTTTGTTTTACAATTGATTTATCTTTGTAAAGTTATGAAGTGAACTGTTAAATAAAAATGATAAATAAAAATATAGAGGGGGGAGGGAGGGGGGGAGGTGAGGGGGGAGGGGGGGGGGGGGGGGGGGAGTGAGAGGCAGAGAAAGTTATGACTTCCTTTCAATTATATTGTATCTAAAGCTGTTCCAAATTTCAAGTAGATCCCAGAGATGGTCAAATTCTAGATACATTTTGGATGTATGACCCATTACTTAAAACTAAAAAAAATGTCAAATAATTTCTGCATCATGTTCTGAGTCCTGAAATAGGTGAATCGCCTCACAACAAAATAAAGAGGTTAGGAATAAAGCGGTTTCTATGTTTCTAATTGAATGCAACATCTCCAAGTTTGCAAATGGCACGAAGCTGGGGGCAGTGTTAGCTGTGAGGAGGATGATAGGAGGCTGCAAGGTGACTTGGATAGGCTGGGTGAGTGTGCAAATGCATGGCAGATGCAGTATAATGTGGATAAATGTAAGGTTATCCACTTTGGTGGCAAAAACAGGAAGGTAGACTATTATTTGAATGGTGACCGATTAGGAAAAGGGGAGATGCAGCAAGACCTGTGTGTCATGGTACACCAGTCATTGAAAGTAAGCATGCAGGTTCAGCAGGCTGTGAAGAAAGTGAATGGTATGTTGGCATTCATAGCAAAAGGATTTGAGTACAAGAGCAGGGAGGTTCTACTGCAGTTGTACAGGATCTTGGTGAGGCCACACCTGGAGTATTGCGTACAGTTTTGGTCTCCTAATCTGAGGAAAGACATTCTTGCCATAGAGGGAGTACAGAGAAGGTTCACCAGACTGATTCCTGGGATGTCAGAACTTTCATACGAGGAAAGACTGGATAGACTCGGCTTGTACTCGCTAGAAGTTAGAAGATTGTGGGGGGATCTTATAGAAACTTACAAAATTCTTAAGGGGTTGACAGGCTAGATGCAGGAAGATTATTCCCGATGTTGGGGAAGTCCAGAACAAGGGGTCACAGTTTAAGGATAAGAGGGAAATCGTTTAGGACCGAGATGAGAAAAACATTTTTCACGCAGTGAGTGGTGAGTCTCTGGCATTCTCTGCCACAGAAGGTAGTTGAGGCCAGTTCATTGGCTATATTTAAGAGGGAGTTAGATGTGGCCCTTGTGGCTAGAGGGATCAGGGGGTATGGAGAGAAGGCAGGTACGGGATACTGAGTTGGATGATCAGCCATGATCATACTGAATGGCGGTGCAGGCTCGAAGGGCCGAATGGCCTACTCCTGCACCTATTTTCTATGTCTATGAAAGAATATGAGTGATATTATGACTTACCCGTGTTGCTGTCAAAAAAGTTCTCCCACAAATTCGGCAAGCTGACAAATTAATGTCAGCTGCTCCACCTTCAGAAGCAGAAAGAAACAGCATTAAACTACAATTTAATAAATACTTAGTGTTAGTTTAGTTTATTGATTATTAGTTTATCTTTTATTACTGCATATTAAGTGTATTATTGTGTTTACAAGTCTGTTAAGTTACAGGAAGTAACATTGTTCTGTTGTCCGCACATATGACAATTAAACATTCTCGACCCACTCTTGAGATGACATCATATTTGTAACATTATGTTTTCCATGTCCTTTGTCATTTACCCAGCCGGTATGTAGTCTCCTGAAGCCTCTGTATCTTCTTCAAAAGCCACTGTCACCAACAAGCTTGGATATATTCCGTGCTCCTTTTATCCAAATTACTGGTAACGTTTGCAAACAGTTACAACTCTACCACAAGCACTTAGGTGGTCCAAATATGACCATTTATTCCTATCCTCTGTTTACTGTCCTTTAGCCAAATGTCAATCTACAGCCACAGATATCAACAGAACTTGTTTCATATTCATGTGTGTAAGACCTTATCAAAAACATGCTGAAAGTTCAAATACGCTGCATTCTCTGCTTTTTCTCTAATTTGTTCTGTTGGTTACCACCTCAAATCAAAACAAAGGCTTGTTAAACACAATTTCCTTTCAATAAATCAATGTTGACTCAACCCACTCTAATTTTCCAAGTGTACTTCTTTAGTAACAGATTACGCCACGTTTCTCTATTACTAATTGCACTAGAGACCAACACGAATCCAATTAACTAAATCTACCAGCAAAGTGCACAAAGGAAGATGTTTGTAGCTCTTGCCAGCTGTGTGTTATTTAGTAGTACCGAGTTTGCTAGTCTAGGTTCAACCAGGTTCAACTCCTGCTCCAGAGATTTCAGCATCCAAGTCTAGGCTTCCACCAGAGCACCAAAGGAAATAAATAACAATTGGCGATGCTGTTTTTCTTTTTAAATGGGATGCTAAACTGAAATGGGTATCCCCAAAATGTCAGTGCACCGTGTGAAAAGACAGGGCTGTTAAAATTAGCATACTAGCCAAACTATTTTTTAAGGCAGTTTCTCAGAATCAAGATGATTGCTTCCACTCTCATGTTGAGGTACTGCTTTTTTTAATTTCCTTGCAATGTTTCAATATTAGAGGTCTTTAAGCCCACTGAGTCAATGCCAGCTCTCAAATAAATGCCATCAATGCCATTCATCCACTTATTTCAAGAACCTTTTTTCAAGCACAATTTTGAACCTTTTTCTCTGATCATCTGATACCCTATTCTGCACTCTGCCTTGGAAGGTGTATCTACTTCTGGAGTCTGATTCAGGCATGTGAACCACATGGCCTGCCAATGGAGTTGACAGAGTTACTGAGGCTTCAGTGATGGGAATATTAGTTCACATCCTTTCAGTAAAGTTTGATGATTTTGTGGAGGCAGCAATGCTTACATTTTTGCAGTGTCACGGGTGCTTGCTGTAGGTACTGTATGTTTGATCTTTAAATACCATGTTTCTCTCAATCGATCAAAACGGCCTCATTAAAGGCAGTGAGTTTCATCACGGATCACCAAGAGGAGGTTCGAATGAGAAAATGGTTTATATTTCCAATTTGTTTTCATTTTCTGGAAGTAGTAACAGAATCTTGAACTTGAAAATGTTTACTGTCAGGCCCACATGCCTTGTGAATAAACAATGAAAATTGTTAACAAAGATATTAGATGGAGTTCAACACAGCTGCAGAGTGTTGGCAGGGAGCTTAGGTGCAATGTGAAACATATGAGTCTTAGATTGTGAGGCTGGCTTTCAGGTGGTTGCCAGGGAGAGGGATACTTTGTTTCTACTGAAATAAAAGAACCAGGAAGCCTACTGGATGGAATTTGAAAATAGTAACTAAAGATTAGCCCCATCTTAACATTACTATCTCTCTCTTTTAATTTGGGAAGAGCATCAGAATAAATATGAAATATATTTGGCAGAATAAATTCAACATGCATGTGCAAGAGTGGTGCATTGCATGGGAGCTGCACAAAGGAGGCAGCATAATTAGACACTACCAGCTCGTATAGCTTTTGTAATAAATCCAAAATTAACAGTAGCTTTACAATCAGCAGATTATCTAGGAGATATAACATATGTACAATATTGCCTTAAACAAAAAGGAGTTTTATTTTGGATAGAGCACAGTGACCATATCAGTGAAACTAGACCAGTTCATACTTCATTGTGCTTGGAATTATTGTTAATCTACTCTCCACTATTCAGCGTGTGTTCAGCTACTGCTGTTGTACTCTGTAATGAGCAAGGACAAAACATTCTGGATGCTCATGCATTGGGCACAACAACTAATCCAACGAGGCACCAGATCGTACTGATTTAAGGGCTTGCAGGGAGTTGGTACATTTATTACGTATCTCTCAGAGTTTTATTTGAATAAGGTCTTGGCTTAAGATGGAAAAAAGTAAATGAAGTAAGTGGTTTGATTTGGGCCATTGTTTTAAATATAAAATATTTTAAATTGATTTTTTTTCATTTTATAATACTTGAACTGTATTTAGATTTTCATGATTATTGCGAACTATCAGGCAGCCAAATGCAAAATCCCAGGTCCAGTCACTGCTTGTGGGACAGCCACATTTGTTTGAATTTGACATTTGGTGGTGACATGCTGCTAATTCTGAGCATGAATAGGCCCAGGATAATCCAGTCTATTAAATACAACATGAACATATTTACAGTTTGTTTTGTTTCTAAATCAACTGTAACAATGTGGTTGTAGCGTTTGTTATTTGACTAAAAATTATAATAGGATTCATTAAGAAAGTGCTTTATCGGGCAGAGTAAAGCAATCTATGATATAATCTGAAATGGGATGAATTGGGTAAAAGAACAACAGTGTGCTTGGAGACACAATGATCTTGATTTTAACTCCCTCTATCTTGTGAGTCAAAGTGAATATTGTAGCACAAGGACCATGATTTTATGTTTATTATAGTTCTGTGATGTATTTACTACTGCAATCTAATTTTAAATAATGCAACATGCATTTCACTAAAGCTGGCAAAGTAGAGCTTATCTGATAGAACTGAATGCTGATTGATCAGTGTCAAATAGAAGATAATACGAATAAAACTAGTATTGATGGGTTTTTGTGACTTAATGTTCATTGTAATGGAGTAATAATCATAGTTTGCCACTAATTAGAGTGTTTATAAATCTAATGTAGGGTGCACCTAGAGCTCTACTTACATAACACAGCCTGAAGTAAACACAAATGCTGGAGAAAGGCAGCATCTATGGAATGAAGGAATAGGTGACGTTTCCGGTCGAGACCCTTCTTCAGACTGATATGGGGGTGGGGTGGGTGGGAAGAAGAAAGGAAGAGGCGGAGACAGTGGGCTGCGGGAGAGCTGGGAAGGGGAGGGGGAGAAAGCAAGGACTACCTGAAATTGGAGGTCAATGTTCAAACCCCTGGGGTGTAAGCTACCCAAGCGAAATATGAGGTGCTTCTCCTCCAATTTGCGGTGGGACTCACTCTGGCCATGTAGACGACCCAGGACAGAGAGGTCGGACACGGAAAGGGAGGGGGAGTTGAAGGGCTGAGCCACCGGAAGATCGAGTTGGTTAATGCGAACTGTGCGTATGTGTTGGGCGAAGTGATCGCCAAGCCTGCGCTTGGTCTCGCCGATGTAGAGTAGTTGACACCTAGAGCAGCAGATGCAATAGACGAGGTTGGAGGAGGTGCAGGTGAACCTCTGCCCTCCCCTGGTACTTTCCCTTGCAACCGCAGGAAATGCTACACTTGTCGTTTTACCTCCACCCCTCGACTCCATCCAAGGATCCAAGCAGTCTTTCCAGGTGAGGCAGAGGTTCACCTGCACCTCCTCCAACCTCATCTATTGCATCCATGGCCAGAGTGAGTCCCACCGCAAATTGGAGGAGAAGCACCTCATATTTTGCTTGGGTAGTTTACACCCCAACGGTATGAATTTCAGGTAGTCCTTGCTTTCTCCCTCCTTTTCCTCCCCTTCCCAGCTCTCGCACAGCCCACTGTCTCCGCCTCTTCCTTTCTTCTTCCCGCCCCACCCACCCCCACATCAGTCTGAAGAAGGGTCTCGACCCGAAACGTTTCCTATTCCTTCGTTCCATAGATGCTGCCTTACCCGCTGAGTTACTCCAGCATTTTTGTCTACCTCCGATTTTTCAAGCATCTGCAGTTCTTTATTAAATATAACAGCCTGAGGATCAATTTATTTGATTTCTTGAAAGAACAATCCTTTATGAGACTCACAATGTTTAAGTAACAAGTTGGGGTTAACTACAGGTAACTGAATGACGACAGTCGAAAAGCTGGACTGGAGAACCATATAAGTCGCAGCAAATAAATATTAATTGGCATCAAGGTTTGTAGCAACGGATTCTTTCAATCTATCAGTGACAGATAATGTCACAGTTAACAGAGCTAAAATGCAGCAAGTATTGTAGATATGCAAGACAATATATCTGTCAACATACATCAATAGATAAATTGAAAGGTCACTATGGGCTTCTCAGGTTAGATTTCTATAAATATAGGATAAAATAGACTGTATTCATCAGGACAACCGCCAGTCAAACAGGAGAATTTCGTCAACAAAGGGCTTCCATTTTTACCAACGTTCGCAAAATGAGATTTGCAAATTTTTTTTTTTAACTTTCGTGCATCTCGCCCATCAGCGTAAAAGCTATGTACACTGACAATATTTTTCAAATATTACTTTTCATTCACACTACTTAATTGATCGCCGACGTGATAAATACATATGAAGGTTTTATAACTGTAGTGCTCGGGTAACTAAGCTCATTTAATGGTATTTGTTTCTCAGGGCAATTTAGTAAATTGCAGATGGTTCAAGTTTGCTCTTTCATATATAACCATTTTTATTTTGTATTTGTGGGTCTGGCACCAGATCAAAAGAGGCTCGATGTGAATCTCGCCAACGGAATCGATACAGCAAGAATGGGCAGGGAGGATGCGACATCAGCCCGGCCATCGGTTGTGTATACATACTTCCAAACACGGAACTCACGCTTTTGAATAAGATTTTTTTTTTTTGTTGTTATAAAGTGGGTGAAAAATAACCTGGAACAACGATTGCAAGCTCTTCCAGAGAGCCATTGACAAGCAGCAGGGGAGACAGAGAGGCATCGGCCAGGAGCCCAGGCACAAGCAGTGCGAATCCTCTTGGCTGCTGACAGTGACTGGACGCCACCCGGTAAGAAGTGTGAGCCCAGCCCGGCCCGGCCCGGCCCTCTCCATGTTGCCCACTCATTCACCTCCCTCACCGGCAACACCCTCCATCTTCTCGTCAATGGCAACACAAAATGCAGCCAGTCAGCCCGGCCCAGTCTAGTCTAGTCTAGTCCTGAGCTGCCCTGCCCATCCTCTCGCCCATGTCGTTGTTCCCTCATTTCCTCATCCACTCATTCACCTTCCTCACCAACAACACCCTCCATCTTCGCGTCAATGGCAACACAAAATGCAGTCCTGATCAGTCTAGTCCTGAGCTGCGCTGCCCACCCTGTCGCCCATGTCGTTGTTCCCTCACTCACTCACCTCCCCTCCCCCTCCATCCTCGCGTCAATGGCAACACAAACTGCAGCCAGTCAGCCCGGCCCAGTCTAGTCTAGTCCCGAGCTACCCGGTCGCCCATGTCGTTGTTCCCTCACTCACTCACTCACCTCCCTCGCCACCGTCCCCGTCCCCCTCCATCCTCGCGTCAATAGCAACACAGAGTGCGCCCGCACCCGGCAACACCGAGCCGCGCCATTGGCCGCCGCCCCGAACCCGCCCACTCGGGTCGACGCACCACTGGGACCGTTTATCATTTAAATTTAAACGGGTCCTCTCCAAAAACACTTGGAGATTACAAACAGGTGAATTTTTTTTTCGGTGTATGTTTAATGTGCCGCCGTTCAGATTTGTCGCGCGGCGCTACGCTCGTGATAAAGCAGTCTTGCACCTCCGCCCGGGCCTGTGTGATCTCCTGGTTACTAAACACTTGTTCTTTATCTCTCTACATCATCGTCTATATCCCTCGTTTCCCTCATCCCCAGCCAGTCTGAAGAAGGGTCTCGGCCCGAAACGTCACCCACTCCTTCTCTCCAGAGATGCTGCCTGTCCCGCTGAGTTAGTCCAGCATTTTGCGTCCTTTACCACCCTTCCCATTCCCACACTGACCTTTCTGTCCTGGGCCCCCAACACTGTCAGAGTGAGGCCCATCGCAAATTGGAGGAATAGCACCTCATATTTCGCCTGGGCAGCTTACAGCCCAGTGGTATGAACACTGACCTCTAACTTCAAGTAACCCTTGCATCCCCTCTCTCTTTGTCCCTCCACCACCCTAGTCATTGTACTAGTTTCACTGTAGTCCTGGCGAGTTTCATTTTAACTCATTATCACCTAGCCCACAGCTAACAATGGACCATTTCCTTTATCATTGTTACTTCTTGTGCATATCTTTCACTGAATTGTTATATTTCTCTCTATGCATATCACCATCTATATATCTTGTTTCCCTCTCCCCTGAATCTCAGTCTGAAGAAGGGTCTCGACCTGAAGCATCACCTATTCCTTTTCTCCAAAGATGGTGCCTGACCCGCTGAGTTATTTAGGTTTTTGTGTCTATCATCAAATGGCTCTGGTTGTTCCTGGTTCAATCCTGACCTCGGGTGCTGTGTGGGGCTTGCGTGGTTCCTTTATAATCTAGTAGTTTTCCTCCAGGTCTCCCAACTAATTGGCCTTTGTAAATTGCCCCTTATGTGTAGAGTGGATGCGAAAGTGGGATAACATGAACTAGTCTGAATGGTTGATCAATGTCTGTGTAGACTTGGTGAGCCGAAGGGCCCAGTTCCATGAGGTAAAACCAATAGATAAAAAAGGTCACATTAGTGCAGCCCCCTCCCATTCGATTAAAAATCAAATACTGGAAATCGGAAATAAAAACAAAGGTGCATGAAATTCTCAGCAAGTCAGGCAGTATCCATGGAGAGCAATGGTCCTTCACCAGAGACACAAGAGGCTGCAAATGCTGAGATCACAAGCAAATAGAGGAAATGCAGCTTTTTTCCCCACAAATGGAACCTCTAAACATTTAGGTGGATCCAGTTCAGGATTTCAATGTACCAGCTGTCAACGTGAGGAACTTAACAGGTCAGGTAGCACTTGTGAAGGAAAATGGACAGTTGACATTTTGGCTTGAGATTCTTTATCTGTTTACGGGGGGGGGGGGGGGGGGGGGGGGGTCAGGGGAGAGGAAGGTTCAGTTTAAGCTATCCATTTTGAGATCAACGCTACTAACAGTCGAAGGAAGGTGCATGAGCACTTAATATCCAATTTAAAAAGATGTTTGTTAATACCTAAAGCACATTAAAATGTCATTGGGTAATAAGATTAGAACGTTGAAAACATAATTCAGTGATAAGTTTGAAAAGCATAAGTTTCTATTCATGTGGACTGGAGACAATACCAGGGAAAGAGCAAGCTTTTTCCTTTAGGACTACCTTGACTTGAATTAGGCTGGGACCTTGCCCATTCTCTTTTTATTTCTAACACCCCCTTCACCAAACCCCTCCTGCCAACCTCTACTATTCAATTCAAAGCTTTATGTACAGCTCCAATTAATCAATCAATCCAAAATTCCATTGGTTTTTGAATGATTCCAGGAGGTTGAAATATATGAAATTTAACTTCATTATATCAGCAAGGAGGCAGAGAAAAACAGGGAACAGTAGACCATTTAGCCTGACATCAGGAGAAAGGAAAAAAACAGAAATGGAACTAGGTCATCTGCAAAACAAAACAGATTAGGGTAGAATCACTATGGATTTATCAAAGGCAAATCATGTTGGATAAATCTGCTTGTTTTTTTATTAGATTGTAAATAGCATAATAGATTACGAGGACCAGTGGATTTCTTAACTTTGGACCTTCAAAAGACTTGGCACATAAAAGGTTATGAAACAAATTTGGAGCACATGTTATATTCTTAAGTGGGTTGAGGATTGATTAAAGAATAGCAAACATGGCAAGAATAAATGGGCCTTTTTCACTTTGGAGGTAGAGACTAGCAGGGTTGGGATCCCAGCTGCTCACAAGCTAAATGATTGAGGGAATTGTGTAATATATCCAAGTTTGTTGGTTATACAAAGCTAATTAGTCATTGTGATTATCAGGAGTTTATAGAGTTGTTTCAGTTGGGATAAGTGAATTGGCAAAGACATGGCAGGTGGAATATAATGTGCTGTAATTCTCTTAAAAAAAAAAGAAAAATGGAGGATTACTAAAAGGTCTTGGTTTGAGTGGGACCAGAATGTCTGCACAAAATCGCTGAAAACGAATGTGCAGATATGGCAAGCAATTAGGAAAGCAAAGGGTATACTGGTTGTTATTATATGAGGATTTGAGTGAGTACAAGAATAAAGATGTTTCACTGCAATCATCGAAGGTTCTGATGAGATGGCATCTAGTTTTTGGGTATAGGTCTGGTCTTCCCTACCTACAATTCCTAACAAATGTTCAGCAGTTGTATTACTGAAATGTGAGGAGAGATCACTAGGTATGGAGATTGGTTAGGCAAAGGTAGTAAAGTTGAGAGGCAGGGTGCACCTCTGTTCTGCAGGGTCAGTTGGGAAGAAGGAAAACTGAAGAGGTAAATAAACGCTACTTAGACGAGTCTCAATTATACTATTCCAAAAACAGTTTCACAAACACTTTGGGAATAGCCTTCGGCTGGGGTGAATCTCTAATGCAAAATAAATTGTGAAACTGGCCACAATGCCTGTCTGAATCTCCTTTTGTGTTTACCAGAATGCTGCCTGGATTAGAGGGTATTATCCATAAGGAGAGTTTGAACAAACTTGGATTGGTTTCTCAGCAACATCAGAGGTTAATGGGAGATCTGATAGAAGTATACAAAATTATGAGAGGCATAGATAGGGTAGATTCTTCCCCGGGCGGAAATGTCAAAGACTGGAGGCCATAGCTTGAAGGTGATAGAGGCAAAGTTTAAAGGAGATGTGCGGGGCATGTTTTTTAAATAGAGAATGCTGGGTGCCTGGATCACACTGCCGGAGGTAGTGATGGAGGCAGATACGATAGTGGTATTTAAGAGGGTTTTAGGAAGGCGAGTGATAGGCAGGTTATGGAGATATATGGATCAAATGCGGACCAAGGAGATGAGTTTAACTTGAATCATGTTTGGAATAAACATTATTGCCCAAAGAGCCTATTCCTCTGCTGTCCAGTTCTATGTTACATCGAGAAGAAATCTGGAACACAAGTCACAGTCTTAATGTTCCATGAACTGCCCGATGTTCAATTGTGTTTTATCTTTCATACAAATTGAATGACATGATACATAAATTAAATGGATATACAGGCATCCTCTGCATATTGGTGGGGGTGGGGAGGTTGCATTCCTTGAATGCATTCCTAGAAAACATTTTGTTTCATGATTTTCCATAATATAATGCTGTGACATCTATGTATGCATCAAGAACTGCAAACTGAAATAAAAGTGTATCCTTTTTTACATAAATTTAATGAGAGTGTATTTTATTCCATATATCAAACTTGTGAATAGTGATCTATGAATTCTGTCAGGGTGAATTTCCATTACTCAAGCGGCTGTAACTCCGGGTTGCCTGTAGGTACTGCCAGGGCGGCAGTATTTCACTTACACGCTATCAACTATTCTGGTGCAGGCAGAAATGGTGGTGCTTATCTGCCATCTAATGGTAGTTGAAAAAATCACATCCACAATTACACCACCACCCAGAAATTAATCTTTGGTCAGATCTGCTAAATGTGTTGAATCACATGTTCTAATCTTCTGAAATTACTAATTTTGCTGGAATCGAAGTAAGTTATGTAGCCAGTGGTAGTCTGTGTGGATAGCAACAGAATCAGCATCAGGGATTAATTTCCTTCTTCTCACCCCTCAACTCACAGACCAACATATCATTTCTTGTGAAGACACATTATGCTGGAGTAATTCAGCAGGTAAGACAGCATCCCTTGAAAAACATGAATAGATGATGTTTTGGTTTGAGACGCTTCTACAGACCGATTGCAGGAGTCCAATGCAACTTATCCATATTTCCATCGACGCTATGTGATCCGCTGAGTTACTCCAGCATTTTGGTCTTTCCTTGAGTCTTTCTTTGCAGTTCCTTGTTTCTACATAATTTCTTATACTCTTCATGAGCCCACAGCATTTCCCTGCCCTGAATTTACCTTTGGAGGATCATTTGGACATCTGACATGTTTACCTGTACAAAGGGAAATGAACATTCTTAACTTTGGTTGCAATAAGATTGCATGTTCTTCCTCACCCCCTATCTCCATAAATTTTGGAAATAATCATCATTAATAACATTCTGCTCCAAGAATTGTTGCAGAAAACATATTTCCAATATAATTCATCTTTGTCAACATTTTTCATGAAGTCCATTGAACCCAATTATTTGATTTCATTAAATTGGATATAAAGACATGAAGACGTACTGTTTCCCTGTTGAAAATAAAATGTTTAGGTTTACTTTTATTGGTACGTGTAATAAGGTAGATTGAGAAGCACTGGTTTGCATGCTATCCAATCAAATTACATAATATTATACATACATACAATGAAGCCAAACTCAAGTACAATAGATAGAGCAAAGAGAAAGATAAAGAGTGCAGAATATAATTCACAGCATTAAAGGAAGAGCTTTATTGCAATTTCTTGTCTCCTGAAAATCCATGAACATACTGTAAGAAGGGTCTCGACCCGAAACGTCGCCTATCTCCTTCACTCCTTAGATGCTGCTGCACCCGCTGAGTTTCTCCAGCCTTTTGTGTACCCTCGATTCTCCAGCATCTGCAGTTCCTTCTTTAACATACTGTAATGCTGCCTCTGCTTTCTAGCCCCACTCATTGTGTTTAATCTCTTGTCCATCTTCAAGCCCCCATACACCTTTGAAATGGTCCTAACAGGTTTTGAATGATATAATGTTGAAGGTGTATTATTTCTCTTTACCTTCCGCGAGAGTATTCTATGCAGTCCAACCTCCTTCATAGTCTCGCTATCACTTCATGCCACCGTCACAGGTTTCTCTCCTGTTTCTGCATCATCTCAGGAATTCACAAAGGTTCTAACCCCAGTCCGCCACTTCTCCTCTCCTAGTTGCACCACTTTTGTAATTTTGCCTGCAGGATGCAGTAATTTTCTATGTGTACTCTAATAACATCTTTCATCATTGCCTTTTACACTTTCATAATCTGTCAATAGGCAAACAAAGCTCCATTAAGGTGCATCCCACACCAACCCAGGTTCCCACCGGCTCTTTTCGAAACATCACAGTGGCAGAAATCAGAACCACTTTTACAAGGGTAAACTCTGAGAGTGCCCAGCTGGATGGAATGCCTGCATGAATTCTGAAATTGTGTGTGAATCAACTGCCCACTGTCTTTGTTAACATCTTCAACCTTTCACATCAAGAGTCCCTTGTTCTACCCCCTGTATTCCCATGGTTATGTGCCCAAGTAAGATGCCAACTTGATCTGCACATCCACCCTAATTATGGTTTAGTCTTAGCTTTCCTTTGTGCCGTTATGACTTGTGTTCCCTATTGAATTCCTTATTTAAGTGCTGATGTTTGTTTCTGTCTTTGCTCAGTCTTGCTCTCCCCATTTCAGGGCACTATAATGTTTGGGACACATGGCTTCACAGGTGTTTGTAATTGTTCAGGTGTGTTTAAATGCCTCCTTAATGCAGGTATAAGAGAGCTCTCGGCCCCTAGTCTTTCCTCCAGTCTTTCCATCATCTTTGGAAACTTTTATTGCTGTTTATCAACATGAGGACCACAGTTGTGCCAATGAAAGTCAAATAAGCCATTAGGAGACTGAGAAAAAATAATAAAAATGTTAGAGACATCAGCCAAACTTAAGCTAACCAAAATCAACTGCTTGGAACATCATTAAGAAGAAAGAGAGCACTGGTGAGCTTACTATTCGCAAAGGGACTGGCAGGCCAAGGAAGACCTCCACAGCTGATGACAGAAGAATTCTCTATAATAAATAAAAATCCCCAAACACCTGTCAGACAGATCAGAAACACTCTTCATGACTCTTGTGTGGATTGTCAATGACAACTGTTCGCAGAAGACTTCATGAACAGAAATACACTGCAAGATGCAAACTACTGGTTAGCCGCAAAAATAGGATAGCCGGGTTACAGTTTTCCAAGAAGTACTTAAACGAGCAACCACAGTTCTGGAAAAAGGTCTTGTGGACAGATGAGACAAAGATTAACATATCAGAGTGATGGCAAGAGCAAAGTATGGAGGAGAGAAGTAACTGCCCAAGATCCAAAGCATACCACCTCATCTGTGAAACACGGTGGTGGGGGTGTTATGGCCTGGGCATGTATGGCTGCTGAAGGAACGGGCCGACTCATCTTTATTGATGGTACAACTGCTGTCGGTAGTAGCATAATGAATTCTGATGTATATAGACACATCCTATCTGCTCAAGTTCAAACAAATGCCTCAACTCATTGGCCAGCGGTTCATTCTACAGCAAGACAACGATCCCAAATATGCTGCTAAAGCAACAAACGAGTTTTTAAAAGCCAAAAAATAGTAAATTCTTGTGTGGCCAAGTCATTCACCCGAACTGAACCCAATTGAGCATGCCTTTTATATGCTGAAGAGAAAACTGAAGGGGACTAGCCCCCAAAACAAGCGCACCATTTCCTCTCTTGGAAATTCGACGCATGTCATCGCGGGGCTTCCCGACTCACCAGC
This sequence comes from Okamejei kenojei, assembly GCA_035221665.1. Taxonomy (NCBI): domain Eukaryota; kingdom Metazoa; phylum Chordata; class Chondrichthyes; order Rajiformes; family Rajidae; genus Okamejei; species Okamejei kenojei. Next base: position 21,974,275 of record CM069134.1, read on the forward strand.
ATTGTATGATCGCCTTCATTATAAGGGCTATTGTTGCATAAGAAGGTGGCTCCTAAATGCCTTTGCATGCCAAACAGAGGTCGGGCAGCCGATGATTCCTAAAATTGCCTGTGTAGTATGATAACACGTCCAAAGATGGTATCTTTTATTTGTGTTTTATTTATTTGGCAGCAAAAAACAAACAATTATGCTGATGAACTGGAAGCTATCATTTTGGGCCCACTCGTCTTTGACGGCAACATCAACGGAAACTGGCAGATTTTTGAACAAGAATATGACATTTTCATCGCGGCGGCACACTCTGACAAGCCGGCCCGCACTTAAGCATACATTCTCCTCAATCTAGTGGAACCAGAGGCCATTGAACGTGAACAGTCCTTTGTGTACGCGGGGGAAGTGAGGGAGCCCGGCGACGGAGGATACATCCTCGTTCCCACGGAATCCAAAGAGGATTCTGAATGCCTGAAGAGGAAATTTCGGGGGATATACAACCCTCAAACCAATGTTACTATGGAAAGGCACGTTCAACACAAGGCTGGTGAGATAATTGAATCATATGTCAGTGATTTAAGAAATAAAGCAAAAAGCTGCAAATTTGGAGATCTCTATGAGGAGCTTATTGGAGACAGACTGGTCTGTGGTATCAATAATGACAATTTGAGAAATGTGCAACTGTGTGATAGTAATTTGACATTAGTTAAGGCTGTCTCCATCTGTCAAATTCATGAGATGACTGAAGAGCACAACAAATGCTGGCTCCCTAGCACTCTGTCACAAATGTTGATGCAGTCCAGGCTAGGTTCATGAGAAAACAAAAGCCTGAGATAAAAATGAAAAACCAGTCTGAAAAATCTGGGACACAGTGTGTAGCCAACTGCAACAACTGTGGAAGTAGTCATGTAGCTAAAAGAGACAGATGCCCAGGTTTTGGTCAACAGTGCCATGCCTGTAAAAAATTGAATCATTTTAAAAGGTGCTGCAAGTCCACCCAACAAACCTACTACAGGCAAAGACCTAGGAGGACTGTTCATCTGTTAAAACCTGACCAAGCCGACAGCAGTGCTAATGAAACATTCCATGTCGGTGGAATAACACTGCAAATGACTGTTGATTCAACTGTTGCACAGTTGGAAAAAAAAGATGAAGAACAAATAAGAGCATGCATTAAAGCCACAAACCTTGTAGCATATGGGGGCAGTAAGATCAAAACTGTTGGTATGGTTAAGTTGCAGTGCCACCTAGAAGGACCGCCATACACATTGCCATTTTACATTGTCCAAGAGGATGTTCTGCCACTGCTAGGGCTACGTGCATGCAGAAAAATGGGGCTGGTCTCATTACGTAAAGATGTTCACCAGTTGAGCCCCACCGAAGATGATCTGTTACATCAAATTCAAACAGAATACAACGATCTCTTCACTGATGAGCTTGGAAAGCTGCCTGTAACCTATCGCATGACACTTGACCCGGATGTGAGACTCGTTGTTCATCCTGCACATAGCATTCCTGTGGCTATGAAGGGCAGAGTCAAAGCTGAGCGAGACAGGATGCAGGGACTGGGTGTCATCACTCCTGTGTCTGAGCCAACTGATTGGGTGTCATCTGTGGTTGTCACCAACAAAAAGGACACAAAGGAAATCAGAATATGCATTAATCCAAGAGACCTGAACACTGTTTTGAAAAGGCTACATCACCCTATGCGTACTGTGGAAGAAGTGGCTGCACACATGTCAAATGCAACTGTGGTTTCTGCCTTAGATGCTAAGAACTCCTTTTGGCAGATTTCACTTGACCACACATCTTCAATGCTAACCACCTTTAGCACTTCTTTTGGTCGCTACAGGTTTTTAGGGATGCCACTCGGACTCACCTCTGCCAGTGAAGTGTTCCAGCGCTCCATGGAACAGATTTTCGCTGGATATCCCTGTGCGATCATAGTCGATGACATAACCTTTGGAGGTAAAAACGTGGAAGAACACAACGCCAACATGAGAAAAGTACTCAACTCTGCCAGAGAGGTGAATTTGAGGCTCAATCCTCTCAAGTGCAGGTTCTGGCTGAACCAGGTCAGCTATGTTGGACACGTGTTCACAAGTGAAGGCCTCAAAGTAAAGTAAAGTAAAGTATCCTTTATTGTCATTCAGACCTTTCAGTCTGAATGAAATTTCGTGCCTTGCAGTCATAGAATAAAATATCAAAACACACAATAAACACAGGTATAGCATCCACCACAGTGAATCTACCAGGCCCTCCTCACTGTGATGGAAGGCAACATTCTTCGTCCTTGTCTCTTCCCTCCTTGTTCTCCCTCTGCGTTGAGGCGATCCAGGCTTCCAATGTTGTGACCCCGCCGGGTGATGGTGTCCCGTGGTCGAATCCGAGCTCCGCGAACAGGCTGGTTCAAACTCCGCGGCCCGGGGCGGACGAAGCTGCCACCCTCCAGTCCAGCGGATGAAGCCGTTGTTGCGGGAGCTCCAGAGAACCGGTCACCAACCTGGGACCTGCGAGCACTTGACGATGTCGTCCACTGGGCCCGCGGCCAAGTCCACTGGGCCCGCGGCCAAGCTTCCGATGCTCCGAAGTCGGGGAGCCGCGGCCGCAATGCCACCACAGCCCCGAAGTCGGACAGTCTCGCGTTGGTAAGTCCTGCCTCCGGAGCTTCGAGGTCGGTCCCAGTTGGAGGTCGCCAGCTCCGCGTTTAGGCCTCAGCGCAGACGGAGACCGAGACGGGGGATACGACAAGAAAAGGTCGCATCCCCCCTGAAGGAAGATACTAAAACAAGTTTCCCCCACCCCCCACACATACACAATTAAAATTAACTGAAATAAACTGAAACAACAAGACAAAAGAAAACAAAAAAAAGAAAAGACAAACGGACTGCAGGCGAGCCGCAGCTACAGGGCAGCGCCGCCACTTCCGCCACAAAGCCGACCCTTCCAAAACAAAACATATGTCCCAGCTCTGCAATTCTGGGGATGGTCAATTATCTTGGAAAATTCATTCCAAACTACAGTCAGCTGACGGCTCCACTGCGATAACTCACACACAAAGACACTGAATGAACTTGGCATGAATAGCAGCAAAATGGTTTTGAGGCACTAAAGCAGCACGTCCTGCACACCTGTTCAGTCATACTGTAATTCTGCTCCTAATCTCTCCCCGTTAGTCTTTATTCTCAAACACGAATACACTTCCTATACGATACCTAACCAACACCTTGGGTCCGATCCTTATCTCTACTCGTCCAAGCCCTTCAGCCTCGTGCGAATAGACACCTCCAGCAAGACAGCATGGTCCCAAGTGCTCCCCCAGAAGATCAACACAGACTCATGTGCTGCCCCCTCTTATACTGTATCGGACCCGTGGCATTTAATACATGGGGGGGGGGGGGGGGGGGGACACAACCCCTGCAGCCCAATCATAAATAAAGATCATACAATACATTAATTGACAGTTCCCTAACCCAATCACTAATACCCCATTACATTGTTTCAACATAAAGTTCCTACTGAAAGACACTTCCCCAAAAAAAAGAAACATTTAACCAGGTAACACAAACAATTCGGGCAAGGCCCTTGCCTTGACCAATCACAAGATAACAGTGCAAAGACTATGCAACATAGTTAACAGTGGTATTATAACATACCTTTCCCCAACTAATCCTGATCATGCATTTGCAGCAACATTCGGTTCTTTCTGCAAAACCCTCATACATATTAACAATTGAGGGGACATCTGGACATCATCCTGTGCTTAGCTTCTTCCCAGGACCCAGACATTCTGGAGCCATGAACCTCAGAAAGATGCCAAGCAGGTTTTGCAAATGCAGAGATCCTCCATTTTGTCACATTATCAGTATTATGACTTTCAGCAAGCCGATGGCAAGTACGTGCGATGCTTCACAGTATGGCTTCCGTGCAGCATGTTTGCAGGAAGGAAAACCCGTAGAACATGTTTCACGGACGCTAACCAACACCAAAACCAGATATGCTCAAATTGAAAAATAGCTGTTGGTTGTTGTTTTTGCATGTTCCAAATTCAGTGATTACATCTGTGGCAAGCTAGTGACCATAGAAACGGACCACCAACCCCTGGTCATCATAATGAAAAAGCCCATCCATGCAGCACTGGCAAGACTTCAAAGGATGATGCTGACTTCAAAAGTACAGTATCACCCTTGTCCACAAAAGTGGAAAACAAGTGCACCTGGCGGGCACTCTGTCTCCAGCTCCCAGGAGTTCCACAGTTCAGCATGCTGATGCGGAGGACAGTTTTGATGTCATGACATTCAACTGCATATCCTCTTCTCGCTTTGAGGAGTTAAAGAGGCACACAGCAGATGACACAACCCTGCAGACACTCAGCACTATCTTCAGACATGATTGGCCCAGCAAACAGTGCAATCTCTCACATGCTGTTCGCCCTTATTTTCCTTTTAGAGAAGAACTAACTATTGAAGAGGGGGTCATCATGAAAGGTCACAAAGTAGTCATTCCTTTGTCACTACAAAAGGAGTGCATCAGCATCATGCACGGACGGCATTCTGGTGCAGAAACTGCAAGAGGCATAGTTTTCTGGCCGACAATGACAGACAACATCAACAAGGAGATACAGTCATGCTCTGTGTGTAACAGCACAAAGTCGCACCAGCAGAAAGAACCACTCCTGTTGCATCCAGTTCCAGACATGCCATGGTCAACTGTGGCAACAGTCATCTTTGAATGGCACAGTCAGCAGTACTTGGTGCTAATGGGCTCATATTCAGGCTGGTATGAGATTGACCTACTTCATGACGCTACTTCAGCAACAGTCATCTCAAAACTTAAGAGACACTTTTCAGCTCATGGAGCACCACACGCCCTCATATCAGACAATGCCAGAGTTCACAAGCCAGCGCTTTAAAGACTTTGCTACACAGCAGGACTTCACTCATGTTATCAGCAGCCCAGAGTATCCCCAATCTAATGGGTTAGCTGAAAGAGCTTTCCGCAGCGCTAAACAACACATGGAGAAGTCTCAGAGACAGAACTGATGTTTTTCTAAACCTCTCCCATCTCAGAAGCGTGCCACGTGACACAAAGCTTGGATCTCCAGCACAAAGACTAATGTCAAGAAAAACATGTACTACTCTCCCAGTCTCAATGAAGCGCCTTGAACTACATGCGTAAGACTCAGGAGGTAAAATCCCAGCTTCTAAATAAAAGATTGTCACAAAAAGTGTGCTCTGACAAATCGTCGACCACTTCAGCCTTTGATGGATGGACAGGTTGTCAGGTTACAGACCCCACAAGGTTACAACCGGACTGGCATGGTGAAGGAAATATGCCAGGAACCCAGGTCTTACCTTATTCACTCAGAAGGAAAGCTGTACAGAAGGAATCGCAGACACATTTTGCCTGTAATTGAGCCTGCCCCAACACAGCTAAATCCAAGTGACACCGATCACCAGGATACTGGACTTGGGTCAAAAGACTATAAGCACTCTCACAAGAGACAGACAAGAAATAATGGACACTGAGCAGCTCCAGGTTCAGGTGCCTGTAGCTAAGCTGCCTTTGAACACAACTGAAGGTCTGTACAGAACCATCATCATCATCATCGGCTGTCACTTGAAATGAGTATGACTGTCTTCTCCTCTCCTTAGGGTCGTCTACTTGTGGGTCTGCAGATGTCTGTAGAGGCTGATCCGCGATCCACACACCTTGGTGCAACGTGGGGAGTGGAGATTGGCGGTGGTTGGTAGTCGTCGAGCCCCCTTCTCTCTCTCCTTACGGTGCTGTTGCTTTGTCTCTGCGACACGGCGTAGCTCTGTTTCATGATGTGCAGCTCCTTCCTGCGCGGATTTCCTCCAGGAGCGCCTGACCAGTGAAATTTGCTCCTACTTGCTCGATGTGATGGGGAATTTCTTCAAACTGTTCTTGATGTTGTCCTTGAAGCATTTCTTTGGCCTGCCGGGGGCTCACCGACCTTCCTTCAGTTGAGAGTACAGGATTTGTTTAGGGAGAGGGTACACAAAAAGCTGGAGAAACTCAGCGGGTTTTAGGCCGAGACCTTCTTCGTGTGTTGGACATGCGGATGACATGGCCAGTCCATCGAAGTTGGGACTGCATTATTGTGGTGGTGATGCTGGTCATTTGGTTTCCTCCAAAACGCTGATGTTGGTGCTTTTGTCCTCCCAGTTGATCCTCAGAATCTTTCTTAAGGATCTTTGATGGTAAAGTTCCAGGGCTCTCAGGTACCTGCTGTTGGTGGTCCTTGATTCGGCACCATACAACAGGGTGGAGAGGACAATGGCTCTGTAGACCAGCAGTTTTGTTTGAGCCTTTATGCCTCGGTCTTCAAAGACTCTTTTCCTGAGTCTTTGCGCTGCGAGATGGCTGCCCTGCCAGCAGCGTGTTAGTCATAGTTTTCTTAGTATGTCTAAATGTGTGCTTTAATTTCTCTCGGTGTGTCTTCTGAGGGGGTGGTGAGGGGGGGGGGGGGGGGGGGGGGTAAGGGGGAACCCCTTTTGGTCGCCTCCTCCACAGAGAGGCGACTTTTTCCATGTCGCCTCCCTCGTGGCCTAACACCAAGGATTGGTGCGCACTTTCCCGGAGTCGGGCCTGGAGCATCAGCAGCAGGCGCAGCGTGGACTTTTTACGATCGCTGGCCCGTGGACTGTTCAGTCTGAAGCCGCGAACTGCGGTGCTTCTAGCCATGGGCGCGGCATCCGGAGCCCGGGATCCCTTGTTGGGGACCCCCCGGAGAAGAAGAGCTCCGACCTGCCAGCCCGTAGCCTACAACACCTTGTAGCCGTGGACTGCGGTGCTTCTAGCCGCGGGCGCGGCAGGGACTGACGTACCATCTGGAGCGGGATCCCTCGCCGGGAGTCCCTGGAGAAGAGCTCCGACTGCCAGCCTGCGGCCTACGTCATCCTGAAGCCGCGGTCTCCGGTAGGGAAGCATCGATTCGGGACACATTCCAGATGAGAGGGGCGATGCAGAGATTATGGTCCTGACCACGGGGGAAAATGGAGGAGAACTGACTCTACTTTGTGCCTTCCACCACAGTGAAGAATGCTGTGGTGGATGTTTGTGTTACATTTTTATTGTGTATTGTGTGTTCTTTTTTTTATTGTACCGCTGCTGGCAAGTTCATTTCACTGCACTTTATTGTGTATGTGATTAATAAATCTGATTGATTGGTTGATTGATTGAGTCTAGCGTAGGCTCAGCTGGCACAAGTCAGACGATGGTTGACCTCAGAGTCAGTGTCAGCTTTTGAGGAAAGAATGCTGCCAAGGTAGGGGAAGAGGTCAACGTTTTCAAGACTGGTGTCATCCACTTTTATAGTGGGCTGGGTAGATGGCTGGTTGGGTGGAGGTTGATGTAAGACTTGGATCTTCTTGATGTTTAAGGCTAGGCCCATGGCTCTGTATGCCTTGGCAAAGGCATTCAGGCTGCCCTGGAGATCTGCGGCAGAGTGCGCTGCAATGGCGCAGTCAACCGCGTACTGAAGCTCCATGATGGCGGTGTTACTGACTTTGCTCTTGGCATTCAACCAATTCAGGTTGAAGAGCCCACCGTCAGTTCTGTAGAGGATTGGGATCCCCTGTGGCAGCTCTTCACCAATGAGGTGAAGTATAGCAGCAATCAAGACGACAAACAGGGTGGGTGCGATAATGCATCCCTGTTTGACCCTCGTTTCCACAGTGAAGGGCTCGGACTCAGAGCCGCTGTTGCTGAGCACTGTGACCCACATGCCATCATGTAGAAGCCTCAATATTCTGATGTACTTGTCGTGACAACCGTACCTTGATAGTATGCTCCAAAGAGCTTGGCGATCTACCGAGTCTACTGAAAACACTCAGGTCGTGTCAGTAAGCCATATCCCAAATAGAGAGACTTTATCAGCTAACTATACATAGACACATTGTTCAGGTTAATCTATAGTGCGCTAAAAGCTGACAATCAGGTGTTCAAGTCAATATGTTAAATCTGTTTATCATGCTGTGACCTTAATTCGGTGTTTCACAGTGTATATATTTGTTTGGCTACAGTAACTGAATGTATCTATTGGATTTTGGTCATTTTGTGACATTTTGTAAGCTACATTTACTACTTAACAAGATATTTTGTCATTATATGGAGCAGGAGCTAAGGAAATGGGATGTTGAGCTTTTGCAGACGCCGTACCTGGAGGAGGTTATCCTGCGCATCCGGGGGTTACCCAGGGTGTGGGAGTGTTAACAGGGGTTTTGGTGACTGCGGCTTTAACGTTACGAATCTGTAACGTTGCATCCTCAATAGTCATTAAAACAGGCTTGAAACTAAATAACTTGACATTATTTATGAAACCACAAACGGCAGGCACATATTTCATTGAAAGTGGCATCATCAGAGTGCAGTTATGAAGGCTTTTGGCACATTGGTCTTCTTCAGTTAGAGGGTTAAGTAGGTTTGGAGATTGCAACTTTCATGTGGCCAGCCCTGTTTCGACAAATGCAATCAACCCGGCGTGCACAATCAAATAAGATCAAATAGAACAAGTTGACCGACAACTTTAGGCTATGCACGCCATACGCAAGAAGAAGAAGAAGAAGAAGAAGAAGAAGAGGGTTAAGCATAGATGTTGGGAAGTTATGTGACTGTTGTACAATGCATTGATGAGGCCACGTTTAGAGTACTGTGGTCAGTTTTGGTCACCCTGTAAAAGGAAAGTCGTTTAGGAAGGAAGTGCAGATGCTGGTTCGGGTCAGGCAGCATCTCTGGAGAAAAGAAGCAGATGACGTTTTGGGATGGAGCCCAAGAAGGGCTCCGATGGGAAACTCCACCTGTTACTTTACTCCAGAGATGTTGCCTGACCCGTTGGGTTGTTCCAGCACTTTGTGTCTATAATAAGAAATATGTTGTTAAGTTGGAAAGGGTGCAGAAAACATTTATGAAGATGTTGCCAGGACTTGAGGGAGAGGTTGAGCAGGCCTCCTTGGAGCACATGAGAATGAGGGGTGATCTTATAGAGGTGTATAAGATCATGAGAGGATTAGATAGGGTAAATCTAAGGCACAGAGTCTTTTCCTTGAGTAGGGGAATCAAAAACCAGCAGACATTGGTTTAAAGTGAGGGGTGGAAAGATTTAATATGAACCGCAGGGGCAACTTTTTTACACAAAGGTAGACACAAAATACTGGAGTAACCCTTTACACAAAGGATGATTGGTAAATGGAAGGAGTTGCCAGAGGAGGTAGTTGAGGCAGGTAATATCACAATATTTAAAACAAATTGCATAGGTACATGATTAGGATAGTCCTCAAGGGATATGTGGCAAACGCAGGCAGATGGGACTAGTGTAGATGTAGCAAGTTGGTCGGTTTGGGCAAGTTGAGCCCAAGGGTCTGTTTCAACCCCGCATGACTCTATGACTCTAATGAAAACATGACGTAACAAAATATCTGATAAAATGTACAATTTATCCTTTTATGTAGATTTAAGCAATTTAACATTTCTCGAATAGATGCACTGGGGGTGACTTTACATTTTTGCTCCTGGTGAGATGTGAAATTGTCGGGCGCATTTCCCCTGTTTAGTTTAGATACAGCTTGAAAACGGACCCTTCTGCCCATCTAGTCCACGCGGTCATAAGGAGAACATACAAACGCCATACAGATAGCACCTCAGGTCTCAGTTCACACCCAGGTCTCTGGCACAGTGAGGCAGCAGCCCTACTTGATGGACTCTCGTTTCTTTTATAACTGCATTTTTCTTTCCTGATTCTTTCTTTGCCCTCAGAGAACCATACTTGGTGTTTGTCTCGCCTGAAAGCTCCTGGAGTCATTACACCTAATGTGAACATTTGAATGCCACTGCAGAGTTTGATCACAAATTCCTACACCAGTAAAATTATTTAAGACATCCTGCTAGCAGGGGAAGGGGGAAGCTAATGACATTGTGAGTGAAAGGGGATGGTTCTCCCCCTGGGATATACAGCATGGGCTGAAAGTTTTTAACTTTTTAAATTTTAACTTTATTTGAACATGTATTAATTAACATTTGAACATTATTAATTAAATATTTAGACACAAGATACTCAAATGCTGGAATCTTGCACAAAACAAATAATCCGGCAACATAGATTACGTTTATTGCGCACATGTTTGATGGTTTTTTTGCCCGAATAAAAGTACCTTTAGTTATTTTAACGAGTTTCCAAAACGTCTTTTTTTGCGTGCGGATCAAGCACCATTTGTGGAGGTCTAAAGAAGGGTCCGGACCCGAAACGCCATTTATCCATTTCATTCCACATATGCTGCCTGACTCCCTGAGTTCCTCCAGCGGTTTGTTTCATGCTTAATTAGATATTTGTAACTTGGAAAGAGAATCCAAGCAGGATTTTTTTCCTCGCTCTAGCTTCTTATGTCCCTCTTTAGTTCTCCCGAAGAGTCATTGACCTGGAACATTAACTTTGTTCCTCCTGCCACAGATGTTACCGGTCCTGCTTAGTTTTCCCAATTTACGGTTAAATTTAATTATTTCATAAGATCATAAGAGGTAGGAGCAGAATTAGGCTATTCGCACATCAAGTGTACTCCTCCATTCAATCATGGCTGATCTCTCTCCCTCCTAATCCCATTCTCTATCCAAGTCCATTTGATGGATATTGCTGTATCATTGTTTAACAGTGGATGTAATGGTGTTGAATTCAAATTCTAAAGAGTCCTTGTTTGAAGTCCGTAATGTGAATTGTGCTGTGAAGTGGCAGTTTTTATATATTTTTGCAAAAAAACATGGCAAATTCCTGATTTAATTGTGTAATTTCATTGTTTTTTTCCCCACAAGTTGAGCTTCATATCCATCTGGATAATGCCATAAGACTTAAAACTATTTTGCACTATGGCAAGTATGTAACATTCCAGTTTACTCTGCAAGTGCAATATGAATAAGTAAATGCTTCATTATCATTCTTAGTTCAGGAAAGAGAATCAACAGGATATTTTGTGCTCCAGCTTCCCATATCTCTCTTCAGTTCTCACGAGGGATCATCAACCTGAAACTTTAACTCTGTACCTCAGGTGATGCCACAGGTGATGACTGTCGTGCTTAGTGCTCCCAGCATTTTCTGTTTTTATTTCCTTTTATTACTTGTTGCTTTCAACTCACTGGCATGATCTCATAATTTAATATTCCTTCTGGTGTACTTGTCCAACTTGACACTGCATCCTCAATCCTAGTTCTTCTACATAATGACCTATGCTTAAAGCTGTGCCCAGCCATTGATGTCATCTGAGTCAGAACACCTGTGTTTTCCCATTTCTTCCTTGCACCACATCCCATATAAATAGTGCATTCCAGACTTTCAAAGAATGCAGATTGAGGACAGCCCTCTCAGAAAAATCCAGGCCAACATTAAAGTCGATCACTCAAGACATTTTGAATCGAGAAGGGTCTGGGATGCTGCCTGTCCCGCTGAGTACTCCAGCATTTTGTGTGTGTCTTCGGTGTATATCCAGCATAGAAACATAGAAAATAGGTGCAGGAGGAGACCATTCGACCCTTCGAGCCAGCACCGCAATTCATTGTGATCATGGCTGATTGTCCCCAATCAATAACCCGTGCCTGCCTTCTCCCCAAATTCCTTGATTACACTAGCCCCCTAGAGCTCTATCTAACTCTCTCTTAAATCCATCCAGTGATTTGGCCTCCATTGCCCTCTGTGGCAGGGAATTCCACAAATTCACAACTCTCTGGGTGAAAAAGTTTGTTCTCACCTCAGTCTTTAATGGCTTCCCCTTTATTCTAAGACTATGGCCCCTGGTTTTGGACTCGCCCAACATTGGGAACATTTTTCCTGCATCTAGCTTGTCCAGTCCTTTTATCATTTTATATGTTTCTATAAGATCCCCCCTCATCCTCTGAACTCAAGAGAGTACAAGCCTAGTCTTTTCAATCTTTCCTCATATGACAGTCTCGCCATCCCAGGGATCAATCTCATGAACCTACGCTGTACTGCCTCAATCACAAGGATGTCCTTCCTCAAATTAGGAGACCAAAACTGTACACAATATTCCAGATGTGGTCTTACCAGAACTCTATACAACTGCAGAAGCATCTGCAGTTCCTCCCTACACATTAAATTCTATCATGTATTCCGGACACTGGTATTTACAGAGTTTGGCCCAAGTTCGGGCTAGTTTTCCATTGCCTCCTATTCCGCATCCCTCACTGCTCCTTTCTACTGCTTCACTCATGTCCATGATTTTTAGCTGAATGAAAATGGCTCCAATCCTCCTTCCACTACTTTTTCTCTCAATCAATTTTTTTTTCCCCCCGATAATTTCTGCCTCTAACTATCTTCAAATCAGAATCATTTGTCAGTTTTTTCCACCCCACCTTGCTATTTCAGGCTGGTTATCACGGTTAGAGCTGTGACAAAACATTGGAGACATATGAAAGGGAGAAGGAATAGAGGGAGTTGCAAAGAGAATGGAGGCAAATTTTGAGTGAAATATGACTTTCTACAGGCTGAAAGTTCAAGATATAGAAGTTCAAGATGTAAAACAGAATGGCACAGATGCCCCTAGGAGAAAATTAGAAAGCAAGAGAAATGACTAAGATAAAGCCTGGTGCATTTATTAAGACGATAATGACACTTATTACATTTTAGCAATACCAAAAATTGGACGTTCTGTAAATTGCCAATTGGTCCTAAACTGTCTGGCAGAAATAGTTAAAAGCAGTTACTAATTTTTCCTGGCCAATTTTAATATCTGTTTGCCAACACGTCATGATGTTGGTGATGACAGAACCTGTGACAGCTTGGCTACTACTTTGAGTAGGAAGGAACTGTAGATGCTGGTTTAAACTGAAGATAGACACAAAAAGCTGTAGTACTCAGCAGGACAGGCAGCATCTCTGGAGAGAAGGAATGAGTGATGTTTCGGGTCGAGACCCTTCTTTAGACTGGTTAGGGATAAGGGGAATTAGAGATATAGACGATAATGTCGAGAGATAAAGAACAAAATGAATTAAAGATATGTAAAAAAATAACGATGATAAAAGAAACAGGCCATTGTCAGCTGTTGGGTGAAAACGAGAAGCTGGTGCGACTTGGGTGGGGGAGGGATAGAGAGAGGGAATGCCGGGGCTACCTGAAGTTAGAGAAATCAATATTCATTCCACAGGGTTGTAAGCTGCCCAAGCAAAATATGAGATGCTACTATTTTGGCTACTATCTTTCCTTTTTTCTGATTGTATTATAAAAAATATATATATGCGAAAAATAAGCTAATTAAAAATCCATTTTGTCTTAAAGTATGAAATCATAGAACAAGTTTTGGCCCATCAGTGAATTGCTGAATGCCTAAATCAATCATTTACAAATGTCAGTATTTGAAAATAATGATCAGAATAAACTGGGCAGTAATTTTCCTGCTTACTCTCATACTTTCTCTCTCACTTTCTGTGGAGCTACAGTATTTGCAACCACTTCCCTCTTTAGCTTGTAGAAATAAGTAACTGTATATGCTGGTTCAAAGGACACAAAGTAAACAAAGAACTCAAGGACACAAAGTAAAAGGACACAAAGTGGTTCAGGCAACATCACTGGAGAGCATGGATGGGTCACGATTTAGGTAGGGATGTTGAAGAAGGGTCTCGACCCGAAATGCTCCAGAGATGCTGCCTGACCCGCTGAGTTACTCCAGCATTTTGTGTCCCTCTTTAGCCTTCATTAGAGCGTCGTTTACACATTGGCCCTTTTAATATAGCTTTGCAAGTTAAACAATATTTATTTCCATGGAACTTTCATTGTACCTACCTGATTTGTTAGTTTCTTAAGATTTAATAATCTGCCAGATTATTGACCTCTCAAGAGCAATCTGAGTTCTGTTGACAATTAGCAGACAATATTTAGATCCTCATGTTCGAACAGTGATGAAAATACGTGCATAAAATGGTCACCTTTACCTTCCTTTTCTCTTCAAGCTATGTTGCCTAACTTACTTTGTCCTTCCTTTCACTATTAAATGTTATCCCAGAAGTAAGCCATCTTTACAAAATCTTAGTTCTTTCTTCCACAGTAACCTAGATCCCTCCACTCTCAGTCCTTCTATGATGCTAGACTTCAGTACCTCACTGCAGTGTTTAGTTTAGAGATACAGCGTGGAAACAGACCCTTTGGCCCACCGAGTCCACGCTGACCATCAATCACCCATTCTAGGCACATTAGTTCTATGGTATCCCACTTTCTCACCCCTACACTAATTCTATCCTATACACTAGCAACTATTTATAGAGGCCAATGAACCTACAAAGCTGCATGTCTTTGGAATGTGGGAGGAAACCGGAGCACCCGGAGACAACCCAGCAGTCACAGGGAGCACGTGTAAACTCCACACAGACAACACCTGCAATCAGGATCGAACCCGGGTCTCTGGCACTGTGAGGCAGTACTGCTGCGATACTGTGCTGCCATCTTCACCAATGCTGAAGAACTGTTGGAATCCCATTCAATTCTACTCAAGATCAGGATCAATGCAGTTAAAAGCTGTTTCTCCTTGTCACATTAACAATGTTCAACCTCCTGTTGGTGCATTTTGTATGTTATGTTGCATAGTCTTGACTTTAAAGTTTGTTGATGGATCGAAGGCTACATTGCTCAAGCAATACATTTGAAATGTAAAGGCCACTCATTTGGTATTTGCTGCTAGTGCAATGCCATCATCGATTTACCTGATTTTATTGGAATTCCTACAAATGGTAGATACATCCTTTTATGCCACAATTTTCTCATAATTTATTCTGCCACTGTATTTTGAATCTATTTCATGTTTTTCTCTAAGGTAATGACTCAGTTCAGAGATTATGAGGGGCATCAATGAGTGTTTAAGAATTTAAGATGTTTTCTTAGGAAGTTCATAAAATAAATTAAAAAAATATATAGTCAGCAAGCTGGCTATCCCAAATGTGAGGTTGCTAGCAGTCCCTGGAGAATCCCCACTCATTAATAGGATCAGTCCACGGCACCATCAGCATTTACTTGTGTCGGGGGGGGAAGGTGCATACATCTTATCGAATGTCATCAAGTGAGGTGTTCTTCCATCCAAAAACCCCACTTGCTCCCATTTCTCCTGCTGATGGTTTACTAGATTGTATTGTAATTTATACAAATGCTAGATTCTTCCTTTCAGGAAACCTCTTTGCCATTTCTATGTTAACGTTTAATTGTTTTCTAAATATTTATGAATTAATAATCTTACATAAACATCAATCTGCCACAATGTACTTGTGTTCTCAGCTAATAGGTAAAACCATTGAGACTCTGAATATTGTCCCAACATTGCCATCTCATTTTATTTCATATTGATACCAAGGTATTCTTGATCTTTTTCCCATTCATTAAATAATAATGTATTGTCATTTTCTTCACACCTCTTTCTTTGTTTATTTCCTATTGTGCCTCTCACTGCTTCTTGTCACTTGGCCTTATTGCGACTTCTTGCTAATCACTTCTTTGTTATCTGCAGCTAGTGCCCAATCCATCATATTATGTTGTTTGCTATTGCATGCTTACATATCACACTCTTCGAGAAATGAATTAAAATGTTATCTTTGTTGTGGTTTTCCAATTTCTTTCTGATTCATTTGCTCCTGTGCAGAATCCATCTCCCTCAATCCACTGGAGTGTTC
The DNA here is from genome assembly GCA_035221665.1 of Okamejei kenojei. Taxonomy (NCBI): domain Eukaryota; kingdom Metazoa; phylum Chordata; class Chondrichthyes; order Rajiformes; family Rajidae; genus Okamejei; species Okamejei kenojei. Next base: position 21,989,938 of record CM069134.1, read on the forward strand.
CTGCATTGTTGGCTTTAGAAAAATCTCCAGCTCTTGGTCTATGCTTTTCTGAATAAAGTTTGCATCTTCTCACTGTTTCAGCCGATTATATTTTATTGTCACCCTGTCATTTCAGTTGCCACCGTCGGTTTCAGTTGCTCTTTAAGCACTGAGATATTGTGCTTGCATTTGTTGGTGTATTTTTGAATGACAATAAAGTATTTGATTGATTGATTGATTGTATACATTTCAAAAAAATTATGCAGTGACATGAAGAACATGTTTTTCATTAGTATTCTCTCCCCTCTAAAGATTTACCCTAAGAAATTATACATGCAGGGTGGATAAAGATGTTAAGTAGGCAAAAGATACTCTAATGCCATTCATAGTGTGCTTTCCACTATAAAGCAAACTCTGAGTTGGAAACAAAGCAGTAAATGAGGAAGGAAAGAGGGGGCACAGCATGGACAGTGAGATATAGACCTGATTTTAGTGGATTTCTCAAATTGAAAAGCTAAGTAGCCAGTCGAGCAAGTTTTGGGATAAAAAGTGGTAAGTGATGATGGAAGTAGGAAATAAACAGTAATTGGAGAAGAAGAGAGTATATAAGAACATAAGGCCAGAGAAGAGGTTTGGGGGGTGGTAGTTGGAGGAGGAATGAAAGGACACAGAGACTTTCAAGACAAGTATGAGATATCACAGTTCATTCACTGAAGTGCCAGATTATGTTACCGAGTCTTAGGCCACGGAGTGGGGTTTCAATCCAAAACCTTTTGACTGGATTAGAAGAGCCAGCAGTGAACAAAAGGTTTCACTAAAGAAAGAAAAACAGAAAGTGGTGGAAATGCTCAGCGTGTAAGATAATTTGAATGAATAGACGTTTTAACCTTTCATCCCCACTAGCTTTCATCCTCGATAGAATCAACAAATACAAGATTACAGCATTTAAAATAAATGTTTACTTAAAGGATAAAAAGGGGCCGTTTCAGAGAACTGGGAAATTGAACAATAAACTGCATTTTAAAACATTAGCATTTAATAAAATGAGGAATACAATCTTAAGATGCTAAAATGTTCAGTGAAAATTGTTCAAAAAGGTCTTGGCGGAAAAACCAGATCAATTTCTTTAGACATGGTTATCTTTTACTGAATTTCTGCAACAACACAATAGTTAAACACAAATTTAAATTTAAATCCGATGCCAAGGATGGGTGAGGGGAGGGGGAAGGGGTGGTGGAAAGGTATATCTCCATCTTTGCTTTTCTTATATTTTTTCTTTTCTCCTGCACTGCTTTGGTAGCTTAAGGGCCTTTTTCCTGCTCTTTTGGATTTCACTTTTTTTAATTCATTCTTTTCTTCTTTCTTTGTTTTCCTTTTTTTTTCCTTTTTTTTGGATTTAGGTTATAAGGTTAAAAATTAAGCTGTACAATAATTGTATAACTGCTATGTCGATCGTCTTATCCTTGTACAATTGCTTCTAATTAAAACAAAATTGTTAAAGGAAAAAAAAAGAATTGTTCAAAAAGAAGTAAAATGGTTCATGAGAAAAGGCTTTTGAAAATAATAAAAGGAAAGGAATTTAGTGAAAAGAAAGGAAACTCTCGGAATAGTAGGAGTCAATCGAACCACTAAATTCTGATTATGGAGGATTAAAGAATGATAGATATTTATATTAATCCCTGCCCCCATCCCACTGCTTCATTCCACATAAAGATTGTACAGGAGAGGGTTGTGGACATTAGGTGTGGGTATGATAGGTAAACTGAGTCTCCAATCTACTGCACCAGATTAGTTTAATTAGTCCACTTAATGTAGTAACAATTATTTTCAAATACATATCACCAGTAATTTGAAACAACATTAGTGAATATTTGGATTGATTGTTTTTGAAGAGCTAGTAAGTAATGGCCGTAAAATTGAAGCAGTGAGTGAATAGTTGGGTAAAGGGGACCAAAAATCCAGATTTTCACTGGTTATTTTGCAACAAGGCCTACTAAATGCCCATTTAAAATGTGGGCATGTGGTAGAAGAGTAAATGTAATATTGAGTTGAAAAATTCACAAGCAGACAGGAAACCAAGAGAATAAACAGATGTGGCTCAGTTTGGGATTATTACCAGATTACATTTTGGGGCATAAAGATAGTTTGAACTTGGCTATTGGAGACTTTGTAAATCTGCAAGTGATGCAGAGGTTTAGGCGGCAGTGGGTGGGGACTGCTTGCCCAGGACACAAGTGAGATGCAACGTAGTTGGCAGATTCAATTTACCATTGATACTTGGGAGGGGATATATATCTGGAAATAAACCAAAAGATCTTTCCTCTCACTCCATCCCTCACCCACAACAATGGCTTGTTTCCTTTATCATTGTTTTTTTTTGCATGTCTTTCATTTATTTGTTCTATATCTCGCTACATCACTGTCTATATCTTTTGTTTCCCTTTCCCCTGACTAGACTAACGAAGAATCTCAACCCGAAATGCCACCCATTCCTTCTCTCCAGAGATGTTGCCTGTCCCGCTGAATTACTCCAGCATTTTGTGCCTATCTTCGGTTTAAACCAGCATTTGCAGTTTCTTCCTACACAAGAGATGTGTGTAATTTTAGCTGAGGGGTGACGATGCATACAGGTAGCATGGTATATGAATTTATACACACAATAATGTGTGCCGGGAGTAAAAGCTTTTAAATTGATAACAGCATTTTACAATTTGTGAGTTGCAACACAACCATAAGATGAAAGGATTGTACAAAGGTATGAATAATCATTAACTAAAACTCAACATGCAGTTTCCAATGCTCCTGACATTTAAATTACAGAGGCTACTTATTGTAGATTCATGAGAATATGTCAAGGAGAGATTGTAAATGCTGGGACCATTTCAACTGAAGAAGCTAACATTATGAAGAGTTACGATAAGAGATTTTGTTTGTTAATAATGAAGAGTTCAACAGAATAAATAATGGTAGCCTATTTTTTTCTAGGAGAATGGTAGTGAAGTATCAGTTTTAAAATGTCACTTAAAAATTAGGCAAGAACTCGAATGGGAGAGAATTTTATCTCATGGGTAAGACAGGCCCACTGCTAGAATATTAACTAATAACATGTTGTCTCTGAAATTTAAATTATCCAGGGTCAATAGACAGGGATGATCACTATCACCTCTGCTATTTACTCTTGTAATAGAACCTCTAGCGGAAAACATTAGAACACATCCGAACATCCATGGTTATAATACAAAATGTTCAAATAACAAAATATCATTATATGCAGATGATGTACTACTGTACATCACAAAATCACAAATCAGCATACCAAATATATTAAACCTAATAGTGGAATTTGGATCCTTTTCAGGATATAGAATAAATTGGAATAAAAGTGAAATTATGACGATAAAACCACAAGACTCAACACATCTGCTAAAATTCCCTTTAAAATTGCTACAGAAAAAAATAAATATTTGGGAATCGAAATTACCAGAAAATATAAATCTTTATTTAATGCAAACTATATGCCCCTACTTAACAAATTAAACGCCCTGATTAAGTTTTGGAAAACTCTTCCGATGTCTTTAATAGGACGAATAAATGCTATAAAAATGATCTTTTTACCACAAATTTTATATCTATTCCAATCAATACCAATATACTTACCTAAAAAGTTTAAAAAAAATGGATTCTGATATTACAAATTTTATCTGGGACTATAAATCTCATAGAATTCAAAGAAGACATTTGTGCAAACCTAAAGAATTTGGTGGATTAACACTCCCTAATATTTTGTACTATTATTGGGCAGCAAACATCAAAAATGTGATTCACCTGTTGGATAACTCTGCCCTGTGGGTGGATTGGATAGTAATGGAGAGAGAGGATTGTGCCCCTTTTAATATAGGAGCGATCCCTCTCTCATCAACAAAACAATAATACAATATATAGTAAAAATCCAATTATTCATAGTACTATAGAATTTGGAAACAAATAACATTAGCCCTTAAATTATGAAATTTATCACTTCTCACCCCTATAGTTAATAATCCATTGTTTAAACCTCTAGTTTAAACAATGATAAATCATTTACATATTGGGAAAGAATAGAAATTAAAATGTTTGGAGACATGTATGAAAATGGAAATTTCTTATCATTCCAACAACTACAACTTAAATACAATCTGAGAAATAATCAATATTTTAAATATTTTCAAATTCGTGATTATTTGAAAAAATATACACAAGAATATCAAAATTTGTCTCCAGATTTATTAGACGAAGCAATGAGTATAAAGGCGGATTCAACTAATTTTATATCATACTTGTATAATATTATCCTAAATATAGAAATACCATAATCTGTAGAATTAGAAGAGATTGGGAACAAAAACTAGCTATAAAAATCTCGAAAGAGAGTTGGGATAAACACTTGCTATATGTGTACAAATGCTCAATAAATGTAAGACATATTTTAATCCATTTTAAAACCTTACAAAGTCTATATTATTCAAAAACCAAAATAAGTAATTTTTTTCCAAATGTCTCCCCAATTTGTGATCAATGTCTATCCCAAGAAGCAACCATAGCGCATTCCTTTGTTTTTTGCATAAAAATCCAAAAATTCTGGAATGAAATCTTTGACATTTTCACAATATTATTCAAAATAAAACTGAAACCGAATGCAGAATTGATTATTTTTGGAACAATGGAAGCCAGCTTTGAGCTGACTTCGTTCCAAAAGAGTTTCCTTAATTATGGCTATTAATAATGGCAAAAAAACATACTTAAATTCTGGAAAAACGCTCCCACACCAACGATAAAAATGTGGATTTCAAATATGTCCGAAATATTACACCTCGAAGATATGAGATTCCTACTAGCAGGCAAATCAGACCATTTCCAAAAGATTTGGTCTACATTTATTGACTTATTACAAGCATAGGGTGCAACACAACTCTGAAAATAAATGGTATCAGGACCTGGTGAGGGGTGTGTAAAGATACGAAGTCGGTACATCCCTTTTATCTTATCTTATTTTACTTTCTTATATTTTCTGTCTTTATTTTTTTTCTTTCTTTTCTTTTGGTTTTCTTTTTTATTCTTTCTTGTGTCTTACGCTTCTACGGGTTCTTCCTGATCACTCTCTCACGCACTTACTACCTTATCTAACTTTCTCTATTCTTCTTCTTAAAGTTTAAAATAAGAAGTGGTACAGGAAATGTATTGTGTTATTTTTGGCTTACATCATTGTAATGTACATTACTTCTAATAAAGACATTTTTTTAAAATAAAAAAATTAGGCAAGAACCAAGGAAAGCTTCACTATCGGGAGTGATTAAATTCAAATTTTCTGTTCTCAAAATCCAATTGGTCGCCACCATAAGTCTGAAATCTTGACCATCCCTAAAAACATTTCTCTGATTTAGTCTTTTATTTGCCAATTTCCAATTATATTTTATTTTTGGCAACATTGACAGAATTCTGTTCTGCAATTTCCTTAATGCTCTGACACGCTATTTGTCCTGTTCTCTGCTACCTCCATTGTTCCTGGAATAGTATTGATCTACTTTTGAACCTGCTTGCGATGTCATAACAAGCAAATTGTTTAATTTTGTGTAAACACAATAATTGTAATTGTAAAACCTAATGGAATTTCTATATTTTAGGAAAAGGAAAATTCAGTTCCAATCAGAAGATGAAAATGAGCTTCACAAAGTTGTATCCTGCAACAAGCCATCAACTCTTACCGAGGTTTTGTTAAAGTTCAGTTACTATATGCCTGTGATTGCGTAAGTATATATTCCCACTCCATCTACATATAACTAAAACTCTGATCTTGTTATCTTCTGGTTTGCCGGTCTTTCTATTTGCGCAAAAACGGCTCGTGGTAGCACTACGCTTTTTCGCCAGTTCACTCATCGTTCTCCTGTGCTGTGAGTGCGCCTTTTCGTTCCGATCGGTTGAATGTCGTAAAAGTTAACGAGGTTTAAAAATCTTAAAAACCGCGCGTGTGCAGATCGATTTCTCCTCCTGCCAGTCAGCGTTGCACGGATTAGTCTCTTCCCCTGTCACTCCCGGGACGGTCTGCCCCTTCCTGTGCCATCGTGTCTTTACTGGAGCTGAGGATGGCCGGCGGAGGATTCCAACCGAAGCAGCCCAGCCCAGCCCCAAGCAGCAAGCAGCCCCGCCCCAAGCAGCAAGCAGCCCAGCCCCAAGCAGCAAGCAGCCCCGCCCCAAGCAGCAGCCCAGCATCGGAAAACCCTGCCCAGCCCAGTGTGGGAGACCCAGCCCAGAGTCGGAGACCTAGCCCAACCCAGTCGGAGACCCAGCCCAGCCTGGAGTCGGAGATGTCACCGATGTTGCCAAATGGAAAGCGGAGACTCTGATCCCGGCGGAGGAGAACGACCAGCGACCAGCGCCCGCTGTGAGTCCCCATCGCACTGCCAATTCCAGCCACTACCCCTCTGGTCCCCCTCCCTGGCTCATCCCCCGTGAATCCCCCCCTCTCCCCATGGCTCTTCCCCGTCTTTTCTCTGAGCTCACTCCCCCCCGCCAACACACCCCTTTCCCCCACAAGTCTCCCCTGGCCGCACACCCCTCCCCCCACAAGCCCCTTTGCTCACACACACACACCCCTGCCCACACACACCCTCCCCCCCACACACCCCCAGCCCCGACAACCCCCTCCCTCCACATAGTTTTCTCTGGAGTGTCAGACGTTCAGGAGAGATCTTATAAAAGTATACAAAATGATGAGAGGCATTGATAGGGTAGACTATCAGAACCATTTTCCCGAACTAGAGCACTTAGGTTTAAGGTGAGAGAGCGAAAGTTTAAAGAAGAATAATGGGGCAAGTTTTAAACCAAGGGTGGTCATCTTTAAACCAAGGGTGGTCATCTTTAAACCAAGGGTGGTCATAAGATATAGGAGCAAAATTAGACCATTCAACCCATCGAGTCTGTTCAGCTGGTCAAATGGGTGGTGGGGCTCCTGGAATGCGCTGCCAGGCGTAGTGATGGAAGTAGATATAATAGTGGCATTTAAGAGGCTTTTGGATAGGCACATGGATATGCAGGGGTATGGATCACGTGCAGGCAAAGGAAATTAATTTAGCTTTACATCATGTTCGGCACAGACCTTATGAGCCATAGGGCCTGTTCCGGTGCCGTACTGTTCTACGTTCCATGTTCGAACCTTCTCACCTTTGAAATTTGTCAGGTTCTGTATCTTGCACTCCCTTGGAACCGGTTCTCACCCAGTTCTGAGAACCACACTTACTTCTAGCACATCTGGATCGGTGTTCGGTTCGCCCTTAAATCTAACTCTGCTTATTATGGGAATATTTAACACATCTGTGGCAGGGAAACAGTTAACAAGAGTTCTCTTCCCACACATGCGGCCTGACCTATTGAGTATTCACAGTATTATCTATTTTTATTTTACATTTCCATTGTCTGCAGGTATTTTTAATTTCACATGTTGCTTGATATCTGATTGTGAATGAAAACATGTTTGTCTAATCTTTTATATGCCCTTTACCAACTGCAGTTGGAAGATAGTGTAATTTTGGGTACACCACGTTTAATTATACCAACTTACCGAGAAAGACCTAAAATAATCAGCAACGATGTTTATATTGCTTAAGGCTGTATTATAAAGAAAGTTTTCAATGCCTTTGGCACTGTTTCCACTTCTAAACCCCCCAAACCCATTGAAGCAATATAACTACGGTGGTAATTCACTAAATATATAAAACACTTAATGTATAATAAGCTACATAAACAACACTGCGCTCAGATCAGATAATCAGCATTTTTATTCTTAATCAATGGATAAAACATGAGCATGAAAACTGAGGAAAACTCACTTGGTTTCCTTCAAAATATTACCTTTGTCACCTTCCTAAGAGCAGACACTGCCTCAGTTTAGCATTTAATTTACTGTGAAATAAATTATCAATGAGAGTGCAGCACTGCTGGTGCACTGCTTCAATTTTATCCATGGGATTTGAACTAGCAACCTTCTGACTCAGGCAAGCGTGCTGCCAAAGGAGCCAGAGTTGTAAAATGCATGTTGAGAGTGTGGCAGTTATTGGCAACTCAGGAATGCATTAAATAATCAGAATTCAGGACCAACATGTTCCTGTAAGGAGGATGGATAAGGGTGGCAAAGTAAGGGGACTTTGGATGACCTGTGAGGTTCTACATTTGGTCAAAAAGAAATAGGAAGAACATGCAAGGTTTAGGAAGATGAAATCAGTTAGTGTCCTTGAGGAATATAAAGCAAGCTGTAAAGAACTCAACCAGGCAATTAGAATGGCCAAAAAGGATCATGAGCAAATTGGATTAAAATAAATTCCAAAGCTTTTAACATGTACATAAAAAATAAAAGGGTAACCATGGAGAAGGTAGGCCACTCATGAATAAAAGAAGCACTTTATGGATATAGGTGAGGTACTAAATGGGTGCTTGCAACTGTATTCAACAAGATGAAGGGTAGGATAGTGAGATCTACTAGACCCCCCTCGGTCATGACTGAGCATGGGTGATGCATCCTGGTCGGATGCGAGCCTGGGCGATGTCATATGGAGGACAGGCTGTTGCCCATGCAGCACATCCCCCCTCTCCAAGTCGCTGATCGATACAAAGGACCAGCATGGCCATTACAGTTTGGCACTAGCGCCGTCACAGGAGCTGCCAGACAGAGGTTGTAGACAACGACGAACTGCCTTAGGGGCTCCGACTCCGGAATTTCTTGAGGTTTGTTCCTGGAGCCTTTCCCATGACAGGATATTGCCACAAGGCAGTGGAGGTTTTAAATCCGAGTTTTCCCTCTCCCAGATGGACTGCCTTCCCAGGCTGACGAGCCCCATCTGCCCGATACTCGTGGGGGCGGGAGCGTCTACTTTCCCGTGTAGATCTATAGCACCTGCCCATTGCCCTAGTGAGCAATGCGGGGTATATTAATGTGCTGGGGAAGTTTGAGATTGAGTAGGGGGTGGTGGTGAAAGCAGATATAATAGTGGTGCTTTGGAGGCTTTTCAATATGCACATGGATATGTAAAGGATGGAGGGATATGGATCACGTGCAGGCAGAGGAGATTAGATCATATTCAGTACAGATATTGTGGGCCAAAGAGCTTGTTTCTGTGAAATGTTCTATGACAACATTCTATATAATAATCACACAGTACAATTATCAGCTAAATTGAAAATTAAAAGGAAAGCTACAGATGTTGGAAATCTAGAACAGGAAGTGAAACATGGGATTAAGGGTTCTGATAGAGTAGTGTCCAGCCTGAAACAACTGCTTCTCATTGCACGGTGGCCCAACCTGCTGAAAACCTACTGCATTTTCTGTTTTAGTTTTGATAAAGGTCAAGTGTATTACTAAAAGGTGGTTAAGAGTCGGCCTTTTAGATATATTACTGGTGTCGGGGATAGGCCAGTTTGAATAAAAATGCCCATTTACTTTCTTTAAAGTAGTCAGGAAATGCCACATGTCAGGTTTTTCCAACCCTTCACAGCCGTCATTACTGAGAATAATATTTTAATTTCCAATATTTTAAAACTGAATACATCTCCAGAATTACAGTAAAACGATTTGAATACCATTTACCACATTCTGTTCCTCTTCAAATTCAGTACACCCTGTGTTATGGAGGGGTTGTGTTCCTAGAAAACGGTCCATTTTGTGATTTTTCCATTCTTGATAAAACTTGACAAAATTTGCTGTAATTTTGTACTTCATATTTATTTAGTTATTTCATTTGTCACATAAGTGTAAGGGTAATAAGGCATTGCTAAATGTTTATGGTATTTGTGATTTCCATGAGGGAGAATTTCTATTGCCTGACCTGCAATAACGTGGTCATACACTGTGTTCACCAGTTACAGTGCTCTTTTGGTTGGCTTTCTGCTTTCTACCTGCCTGAAATCTAAGCTCATCAATTATATGGGGAACACACACTGTCTCATTGACCCTCTAACCATTTTGGCTACAGCCTCGTTGACAATTTGTTTTTTTAAATTTTCCTCTTTATTTTCAAATCCTTCATAATCATGTGACGATTTTAACAGCTTATTGCCTGAAGTGGGAAGTGTTGAAATGGTAAAAGGCAACTTAGATTGCTGAAATTGTGAATGATCTTGGACATTCATATGTTGTTTGTAAACTGTGGAGATCGTTGTTGGGGTCACTGACGATAGTGTCGGCTTTTGCAGTGTTTTTACTTTATGTTTAGTTTAGAGACACAGTGCGGAAACAGGCCCTTCGACCCACCGAGTCCACACCTGTCCAGCGATCCCCACACATTAACACAAGCCTACACACACAAGGGACAATTTAAACTTATACCAAGTATACAAACCCAAGCCAATTAACCTATAAACCTGTACGTCTTTGGAGTGTGGGAGCAAGCCCTGTAAGGCAGCAACGGTACCGATGCACCACTGTGCCATCCATAGTGTTGCTTGATTTCCAGCCGGATCTCGTGGGTTGTTTGTACTAAATGTGTGGCAGACTGGTTGGTGATTGCAAACGTTGAACCTCTGAAGTGGAGCACGTGGCATAGCCATAATTTTATTGTGCATTTATTTCGAACAAAGAAGGACATTTCCATCATAGCTGTTTCATCTGTCATATGTTCACTATCACTTTCTCATCTATGCAATAAGCCTTCAAATTAGCCAGCTCCACTGCTTCATCATCATGAACAAAAGTAAAATTCGAGGCTTTCTTTTCATTTAAAGGTTTAGTTTTAATCAGAATATTAATTGTAATTTGTCTCCAAGGGGTGATGTAAGTCCAGATGAAGTTGTTAAGATTGTCAATCAAGGTTTTCAGTAAGGGCAGCAGGATTTTGGCATCAAAGTGTGATCAATTCTCTGTTGCATGGAAGGTTTTCTTTCCACTGAGATGTTTCCACTATGTTGTTGCAATTTGCAAATGAAACCCATGAAATGTAAATGTTTCATGAGCAGAAATGTCCTTGTTTTCCCGACAGTGTATGCGATCTAGTTCAAAATCAGAGTGAATAAATGGTTAGTTGTTCAGAACTTTGATTTTGGCCTTTGCTTCTTCAGCTTGGTCCACTGAAGTTGTGGAGCTTTGTGAGAAGTATAAAAAGGATGGTGCGGTGGGAATTGACCTAGCAAGAGATGAGTTATTGAACTGCGATTCTTCTCCAGGCCACATACAGGCACATAAGGTAGGATGCCAATATGGATTTTACTTCGGAGTCACGTGAGTGACTACGTGAAGAAGCCCCGCCAGGCGCATGCGCGTCATTACTTCCGCGCATGTCGCACTGAACGGGCTGGAGAGCGCAGCTCCACCAGCGGTAAGTAGAAACTTCACAGGTAAGTGGTTTTGAAAACTTTGCCTGGAAGTATTTAAACTCCATCAAGCTGGCTCGAGCAGTCAGTAGGAGTCGGTGGTATGGAGCGGTCAGGTAGGAGAGTTCGCAGCAAGCGTGGGTCCAGCGATGCAGATTCACAAATTAGATAGGGTTGGCAGATTACAGAGGCAACGCCGGTTCCGATACCGGGTGCCGTTTTACCGACAGCCGTTATACTAGATAGTGAACTTTCTACACCAGCTCCAGGGACTCAGGAGCCTGAGGCCACTGATAGCCATAGGAAGGCTAAAAGAAAGTCTATCAGAACGGTTTTGTCAGACGAGTCTGAAGAAGAAGGAGACTCCCCTCCAGATAATAAAATAATGTGGGGGAGGATGCAAAATATGGAGAAGATGCTACAAACTTTGATAAATCAAGGGTCAAAGGCCCCAGTGATTCCCCAGACAGCTGCTCAAGAAGGCCCATATCAAGAAGAATATGTGGAGTATCAGCAAGGGGATTTCCTTCCAGCGCCTTGTTTAGGACTGGAGGATGCCTTCCTACAGTATGACTTGGGAGAAGCAGGGCAGGATGAAGCTGACCCTGATTCTGGTGTCCCTGCTTATGTGCATACACCAGAGTACGAGCCACGTTCCGGGTGTCCCGGAAATAACAATGAGTTTTGCTATTCCGGAGGGGACTGGTGAGGCAATGGACGAGTATCTTGTCAACAATATCAATTATTTAGTGTCTCACCAGCTCCAGCAAGCTATGATGCAAGAGACTACTGGCAAATATAAGACACCTGTCAATTGTGCATCATTGAAAGTGCCCACGGTGAACCCAGCAATCTGGGCACCCATAAGTCCTTCTATGAGGGGACAGGAGGTTCGGTATCAACACGTCCTCCAACTGGTGGCTGCAGTAATTACTGCATTTGGCACAATGGTCAAAGGGACAATGATTACTCAAACTCAAAAAGATATGTTGGCTCTTTTATGCAATGCAATTTTTGAGGTAAATTGCATCAGGAAAATCGCCATCAGGCCAACACTCAATCAAAAAATTGCTGCTTTATGTAAGGCAACTAATATACAAACGCCTGAATTCCTGTTTGGAGCAGACCTTGTCAAGCAAATTCGTGAAATTGATGAGGCCAAAACAATTGGTTTAATGAAGCCAAGCACCTCAAGGCCACCTATTCGAAAGCCTGGTTTAATGTACCGCAGGTCGGATCCAGGTGCTGGGCCCAGCAGGGGGAGGCCAGTGGGGCAACGAGTTTACCCACCAAGACAGACCGGCTACAACCCCAATATGGGACTTACAGACTGTAGAGGTACAGGGAATTTTTGTTAACGATAAAGTTTCTGGTGGACAACCTCCTATTGGAGGTAGATTACAATTGTTTTATAATGAATGGTGCTGTATAACATCTGATATGTTTATACTAAATACTGTGTCAGGTTCTACCATTGAGTTTATCTCAGAGATATATCCACCTCAACAGCACAAGCCTAATAAAATGTTGGTATTTTCTGCTCCAGAGACTGAACAGGTAAACGATGAGATTAAGAATTTATGCCAAAAAGGTGTGATTGAGAAAGCCATTAATCATCCTCAACAATTTGTGTCCAATATATTCCCCAGACCTAAAAAAGATGGGGGTTGTAGAGTAATTCTGGACCTCACTCACTTAAATTCTTCAATTCTCTATAGGCATTTTAAAATGGACACCTTTGTTACTGATAAACAGCTGATATCACAGGGCTGTTATATGGCAACTATTGATTTGCAAGATGCATATTATTCAGTGCCCATTTATGCTCATTATCGCAGGTACTTGAAATTTAATTGGATGGGACAGCTGTGGCAATACAAAGCATTGCCTAATGGATTAAGTTCAGCACCTAGGCTATTTACTAAATTGTTAACACCTGTGCTGGGGCTATTGAGGGCCCATAATCACATTGTCATGGCTTATTTAGATGATATGTTAATTATCAGCAACACTGAACAGTCAGTTGAAGAGTCGGTTGCAGCAACCAAAAAAAATGTGTTTGAAACATTAGGGTTTTTGGTCCATCCAACTAAGTCCAAGTTACAGCCAACCCAAAATATTGAGTATTTGGGATTTCTTATTGATTCAGTTGCTATGACAGTAACATTACCAACAGCCAAGGTTGTGGATATTGCTAATGTCTGTACTTGCCTCACACAAAAACTTTATCCCTCCATCCGAGAAGTCACTAAGGTCATTGGGAAATTGGTAGCAGCTTTCCCTGCAGTACAGTCCAGACCTTTGCATTATCAACATTTGCAAAGAGCAAGAGAGCAAGCACTAAAAGAGCATGCAGGCCATTTTGATTGGGTTATGCAGTTACCAACCACAGCCCTAGCAGAATTGCAGTGGTGGATTGTTAATGTTAGTCAAGCTACCAATAACATTTTGGTGCAAGAACCTTCAGTGATCTTACAGACTGATGTACGCGCTCTCGGATGGGGGGCTACGGACACCGGGTCTGTGGGGGTAGATGGAATGAACAAGGTTTGATTCTCCACACACAAGGAATTAATTTTTTGGAATTATTGGGGGCATTTTATGGGTTAAAGGCATATTGCTTCACAATGAATAATTTACACGTTCAACTCCAGATTGATAACACAACAGCAGTCGCATATATTAATCATATGGGAGGAGCAAGATCAGTATCATGTGATAACTTGGCTAACCTCATGTGGCATTGGTGTATTTCAAGGAACATCTAGGTTTCAGCCATCTATCTACCAGGTATAGACAATGTGGTGGCAGACCATAGGTCGCGAATGTTTAATGACAATATAGAATGGATGTTGAATTCTGAAATTTTTCAAATAATTGTCCCTCGATTTGGGTTGCAAGATATTGATCTGTTTGCATCCAGATTAAATCACCAGTTGCCTAAATATGTTTCATGGGAGCCAGATCCAGGAGCAGTAGCCGTGGATGCATTCTCGTTACATTGGGGGCACTCATTCTTTTATGCATTTCCTCCATTTTGTCTGATCACGAAATGCCTCACCAAAATAGAGTGTGACTCCACCACAGGTGTTTTGGTGGTCCCAGATTGGCCAACACAACCATGGTTCCCATTAGTACTCAGAATGATGGCTCAGCCATTCATGATCATTCCCAGCTGCAGTAATTTGTTGGTGCATCCGGTTACAGGAGAAAGTCACCTGTTACATGACCATATTAATTTGTTGGTCTGCAGGTTCTGACCAGACCTTTCCAAGGCCTTGGATTGTCGAACAGGACCATGGAGGTTATCACTGCAGCCTGGAGAAATAGCACTCAAAAACAATATGTGGTTCACATAAAGAAATGGGAGATGTTCTGTGTACAATCAAATATATCTTATCATACTGCAAGCATATGTGATGTGTTGGAGTTCCTTGCTAAGTTGCATTTTGATGAGCACTTGAGTTATAGTGCCATTAACAGTGCTCGGAGTGCTTTGTCCTCTTATTTAGGGCAGTCTTCAGAACAACAACCTATCGGGTCTCATCCGTTAGTATTCCGATTTATGAGAGGAATTTTTAACAAAAACCCTCCTAAACCTAGATATACAGAAATCTGGGATATCAGTGTAGATCTCACACTGCTTCGGCAATGGGCTCCAATCACCTCATTATCTATGCAGAGATTAACTCTTAAAGTGGTTATGCTAATGGTGCTGGTTTCAGCACAACGTGTACAAAGATTACAATTGTTACGAATAGATTGTATGCATTTGTCTGTACTTGACATTACATTTTTTGTCTATGATTTAATCAAACAAAGCAGGCCAGGTATGGCAGGAACGAAGGTGACGTTTAAAGCATATCCTGTTGACCAAATGTTATGTGTAGTTCAACACTTAAGCCAATATATTGAGTTAACAAGGAGTCTCAGAGGTTCTGAGACGGGACTGCTCATTAGTCACAAAAAGCCATGTAAAAGAGTGTCAGTACAAATTATTTCTAGATGGTTGAAACAGGTTCTCAATTATGCTGGAGTCGACACTCAAGTATTTAAATCTCACTCCACCAGGGCGGCATCAACATCCGCGGCGAAGGCTCAGGACGTGCCGCTAGACCAAATCCTCGCGGCCGCAGGATGGTCTAGAGAATCAACATTTTCACAATTCTATGACAAACCTGTACAGACAGTGCCACGGTTTGGGCATGCTGTTTTGGGTTCCATTTAATTCATTTGCTTTGTTTTATATCATTGTTTGTAATTTCCTCCTGGGACAGAGGGATTATTACTGTTTTTTGTTATTATTAAAAATAGTTATTGAATAATTTGAAGCAATGTTCAATATATTATTTATTCACTACTGTGTCAACTAAAGCAGATTGTCATATGGAGTGCATCTACGGCATGAAAACACAGAGCTTTGAAATCTTCACGTAGTCACTCACGTGACTCCGAAGTAAAATAGTAAGATTAAACGAGAACTTACCAGTTCGAAGTTTGATCCTTAATTTATGAGTTGTTACGTTGAGGGATTACGTGCCCTCTGCTCCCACCCTCATAATCTAAGAGATCATTTGGTAGTTCTAGTCTTCTTCAAGCCTTACTATGTTACTTCGGCTATTGGTTTTCTGTGTTTTTACGCCGCTGCTTTGAAGTATGACGCACATGCGCCTGGCGGGGCTTCTTCACGTAATCCCTCAACATAACTCCTCATAAAATAAGGATCAAACTTCGAACTGGTAAGTTCTCATTTAATCTTACAATTTCACATTGCAGTTTTTGTTTATTGTTCACAATGCTCTCAGTCACGATCAGTTCTGTTCCTGCATAAAAATATGTAAAGAGAGACAAATACTATTTATATATCATTCTGTAATGCCTCCACACAATTGGAGAAGCAGTGACCCAGCTAGATGGGCTGCTGTCTCATAGGCCCCCGTGTCCTATGTTTAATCCTGACCTCCGGAATGTGGGCAGGCCGGGGCATCCAGATAAAGCCCATGTGGTCACAGGGAGAATGTGCAAACTTCACTCATATAGCACTCATAGTTGGGATCAAACCTGAGTTTCTTCAGCAGCTCTACCGCTGCGCTACTGTGATGAACTATATCATGAAATAAATAAAGCCAATAAAGCTGGGCAAATAACTGGAAATCATATTACCCTAGTTACATGTTGCCATTTTGGTCAGCCTTTTGAACAGCCAGCTCACAGAGAATCCCATTCCTCACTAATTGTTCTGCATTAGTGGAGAATGGGATTGCTCTGCATGTAATCAATGTACTACATGTGCTTCATTCTCAGGCCCATCAAGGGGTGGGAGATTGCAACCTTCACGTGGTCCACCCTGTTTCAACAAATGCAATCAACCTGGCGTGCACAAACAGAAGATCAAACAGAACAAGTTGTCTTACAACTTTAAGATGTGCACGCCATACGCAAGAAGAAGAAGAAGAAGAAGGCCCATCAGGAGCTCCCAGATTCAGTGATTCACTTACACACTAATATAAGCGGAAAGTGTGAAAACACCCACCTCCAGATTCGGGTCAGTTTCTTCCCAGCTGTTATCACGCAATTGAATCATCTTACCACAACTAGAGAGCAGTGCTGAACTACTATCTACCTCTTTGATGACCCTTGGACTATCCTTGATCGGACTTGCTGGCTTAACCTTGCACTAAACATTATTCCCTTATCATGTATCCATACACTGTAAATGGATTGATTGTAATCATGTATTGTCTTTCTGCTGACTGGTTGGCATGCAACAAAAAGTTTTCCACTGTGACAATAAACTAAACTGAACTGAACACTTGGGGGCAATTTATTATGGCCAATTCATCTATCAGCCCGCACATTTTTTAGATATTTGTGGAAACTGCAGCATCCAGAGGAACTTTGTACGGTCAAAGGGAGAACGCACATATTCCAGACTACACCAGAAATCCGGTCATTGGAGCCATGCAGCAGCAGCTCTAGTAGCTACAACGTTCTACTGCACTGAGAAAGTGGAAAGGAGATTTCACATTGTTGGTCAATATATAAAAGATGACATAGCAAAAACTGAATTAACAGAAGTAGGCTCCTATAGAAACTGTGGGAAAGGAAACCCACATTGCAGTAATGTAACACTAATTTATACCAACTTGGAGCTGACTTTGCGCATTTAAAAGCAGAATTGTAAAGCTCTTCAGATGATCTTAAATGTACCTCAGTCTATCATAAGCTTTCAGGCCAGCAAGCCGAATTCTGCAGATTATCTGATTTCATCTAGAATATTCAATTCAATTCAATCTTTAATTGTCATTGTGCAGTGTACAATACAGAGACAATGAAATGCAGTTGGTATCTCCGAAGGGCGAACTTACGAATAAACAAGTAAATGAATATCAATTGGATACAATTAGTTTTACAATTAGCACACATATAAATCAGCAAAGGATCACACTCAAAGGATTTTGATAGAATATATTTGTGTGTGGGGAGTCATACATTTGCAGTGTTCCATTGAAGGATAACCTAAGATTGCATATTTATGTATGTGAAAAATGCATCTTTGTGTTTCTCTTAGGGTGCCAATTGCTATAAACAGAATACAAACATGAGGCATTATAGAAAGAATAGAAAAGGTGAAATGTTAAACATAATTTCCTGTAATTTTGATTTTATTTCTAACCTCACCTCCAGATGGCTGTGAAATATGATGTTCATCGTACTGTCCATGCTGGTGAAGTCGAACCTCCAGAAGTAATTTGAGAGGTGAGGTTATATGAGATGTGCTTTTTAGTAATGGATATGGAGGGGTGAATGGAGATCACTGCTCATGTATAATGATGTCAAACACCATGCAATGCATGTTTCAACATCACTTAAGTGGCATGGTCTGTGAATAATGAAGTTGAACTCAACTTGATGATTAAAGCCATTCTTGATGTGGGATAAGAGACCCTATTTAATTGGGTCACTACTTGGGAGTAGGAAGATTCCATCTTCTTCAGGAAAGGTTTTTCAAATGTTCAAATTATTGATCATTCACAATCCACTTGAGAGACTTTTGAATTGGCACATCGATATGCAGGAAATGGAGGGATATGGATTAACTGCAGGCGGATAAAAGTTGGCCTTGGCGTCATTTCGGCAAAGACATTGTGGGCCAAGATACTGTTTTATCTTCTATGTATTCACCCTGCTGATAATATCCTATCCCTGATCACTTTTCCCCTGAACCCACACCCCCAATTAGTCAGCTCCAGAGAAGGATCATCACCCCCCACTGCCTGGCACTCACACTCCGGGTGAAGTTGGGCAGATACACAGTCAAATGAGGGTCATCATCCATATTCTCCCTTTTCTGGCCTTCTCAACAGAGGTGCAGGTCCCTCTTGAGAGTGACAACTTAGTCAGCAGATCATCCTGCAGGATTGTATCACATTTGTACCAAAGCAGCTATTCCCCAGCATAATTCAGTGTCAACCCCAAATCCTAATTATAAGTAGGAATAGGGGTTAACGCTGATTTATATGTAAAAAAATTAAAATCTATACATTATTTTCTGCAGTCAGGTGGGAAAATAATATAGAGGAGATTGACCAGTCAGCCTGTCTTAATGAAGTACCAATTTTGCTTTGCATGCATGACATTGCATTGACATGCATTCCCTATTGCGACATTGGCAACGTGGTGTGGTTGTTGCAAGGAAATAAAATAAAATATAAATTAATCTATTTTTCAACCTGTTGGCATAAAACATGGGGATGGTGTAGTTATTTTGAATAGTCCTAATTCTAGACTCAAATGCCTCACTGCATTTCAAACATATCAACCGTCATGTTTTGATAGTCCTTGGTCCTCCAAGGGAGACCTGGCATGGGGGGACCGCCATGGGGGAGGGGGAAGAACAATGGACAATAGAGGACTGCTGTGAGGGAGGGGGGGGGGGGGGAAGAACAAAGGGGGAACTGGGGGGGGGGGTGAATTTGTAACTTTGTAAGCGCCCTTTGTGGACGATTATTTGCATACCTTGGATGTGCAACCAAAGAATTTCACTGTGACTTGTCACGTGCGACAATAAAGTATTTAATTCAATTCAATGTTTTCTCCGATTCCATGCATATGTGCTGCTTGCAAACAATTTTGCCAAGAAACTTAACAGCACTAAATAAAATGCACTAATGGATGAGCAAGTGGGATGCCTATGATCACTTGAAGTGTTGACCTTCTTTTGTAGAATTCAGTTATTCCCAAGTCTTTGGATGGTCCTTTGCACATTTTTGAATTCAATACTGTTCACAGGCTTGGTTTAGGAAGGCTCAAAGTACCAAGGCCTGTTGGGTGGGGATAGGAGGGTGATGGTGAGTGTGATTGGAGTCACTGGGATCATTGAATGATTTGTTGGAGAGGTGGGGACGATGTTGTCTTTATCTCTTTTCATTGCAGGATCAGCATATTTCGGGGTGGGGCTCTGCAATTCCTTTGACTGTGAGTGTGGGAGATCTGCACATGAGGTCATGAATGGGCAGTCAAGGGTTAGCAGATTGGAGGTGTGGTTCATGACTTGAGACTCAAGCAATTGCAAGGGCAACATACTGATGGGACTGTTATTTAGCGCAGGTGATCATGATTGAGTGGCAACACAGAGATTAGAAATTGAAATTTTAGGGAAGGTTTTGATGTAGTACAGGGTGGGGCAATCAGCTAATCTGTTATGAGTAATTGGTCTGCTTTGCATTTTGGAGATCAGATGGCCAGTGCTGGGCATTCTTAAAAGTAAGAGACCAATTCCATTGCAATGCTCCAAAATCACACCACGACACAAGAACACCAAAATAGCTCAACCCCAGAATTACCACACTAAATCTTTAGAATGACGTGGAACAGCTTTGAAATAGAAATAATTACATTTTGATGATAGAATTTCTAAGAATTAAGGTTCTAGATTGATTTGGAAACTTTGAGTGTACATCTGTTTACAGTTCTAAGGTGGGTATTATGAAGGGAAACCTGTTTCCTCTTGAAATTATTACTGCGATGGGCTGTGGAACTCTTAAATGCTGAAAGAATTGGCCATGAATACTCAATCATTAAGGATCCCGTACTCTATAAGGAACTACTTCACAAGCAAATCCATATTGAGGTAAGAGAAGAGAAGAGAAGAGAAGAGAAGAGAAGAGAAGAGAAGAGAAGAGAAGAGAAGAGAAGGAAGTACTGACACTTTTGAAAAATATAAAAGTGGATAAGTCTCCAGGTCCTGACAGGATATTCCCTAGGACATTGAGGGAAGTTAGTGTAGAAATAGCAGGAGCTATGACAGAAATATTTTAAATGTCATTAGAAACGGGAATAGTGCTGGAGGATTGGCGTACTGCGCATGTTGTTCCATTGTTTAAAAAGGGTTCAAAGAATAAACCTAGCAATTATAGACCTGTTAGTTTGACGTCAGTGGTGGGCAAATTAATGGAAAGGATACTTAGAGATAATATATATAAGCATCTGGATAAACAGGGTCTGATCAGGAACAGTCAACATGGATTTGTGCCTGGAAGGTCATGTTTGACAAACCTTCTTGAATTTTTTGAAGTGGTTACTAGGGAAATTGATGAGGGTAAAGCAGTGGTTGTCTATATGGATTTCAGTAAGGCCTTTAACAAGGTTCCCCATGGAAGGTTGGTTAAGAAGGTTCAATCTTTGGGTGTTAATGGCGGAGTAGCAAGATGGATTCAACAGTGGCTGAATGGGAGATGTCAGAGAGTAATGGTGGATGGCTGTTTTTCAGGTTGGAAGCCGATGACCAGTGGGGTGCCTCAGGGATCTGTGTTGGGTCCACTGTTGTTTGTCATGTACATCAATGATCTGGATTATGGGGTGGAAAATTGGATTAAGTAAGTATGCAGATGATACTAAGATAGGTGGGGTTGTGGATAATGAAGTAGATTTTCAAAGTCTACAGAGAGATTTGGGCCATTTGGAAAAGTGGGCTGAAAGATGGCAGATGGAGTTTAATGCTGATAAGTGTGAAGTGCTACATCTTGGCAGGACAAATCAAAATAGGACGTACATGGTAAATGGTAGGGAATTGAGGAATGCTGTGGAACAGAGAGATCTAGGAATAACTGTGCATAGTTCCCTGAAGGTGGAATCACATGTAGATAGGGTGGTAAAGAAAGCCTTTGGTGTGCTGGCCTTTATAAATCAGAGCATTGAATATAGGAGTAGGGAAGTAATGTTAAAATTGTACAAGGCATTGGTAAGACCAATTCTGGAGTATGGTGTACAATTTTGGTAGCCTAATTATAGGAAGGATGTCAACAAAATAGAGAGAGTACAGAGGAGACTTACTAGAATGTTGCCTGGGTTCCAGCAATTAATGTTACAGAGAAAGGTTGAACAAGTTAGGTCTTTATTCTTTGGAGCGCAGAAGGTTAAGGGGGAGACTTGATTGAGGTCTTTAAAATGATGAAAGAGATAGACAGAGTTGACATGGATAAGCTTTTCCCATTGAGGGTAGGGAAGATTCAAACAAGATGGCATGACATGAAAATTAAGGGACAGAAGTTTAGGGGTAACGTGAGGGGGAACTTCTTTACTCAGAGGGTGGTGGCTGTGTGGAATGAGCTTCCAGCAGAAGTAGTGGAGGCAGGAACGATTTTAACATTTAAAAGTAAAGTGGATAGGTATATGGACGGGAAGGGAATGGAGGGGTATGGTCTGAGTGCAGGTAGATGGGACCAGGGGAAAACAAATGGTCGGCATGGACTGGAAGGGCCGAGAGGGCCTGTTTCCGTGCTGTAATTGTTATATGGTTATATGGTTATATTTATACAGGCATAGAAGGATACAGAACAAATGCAGGCAAATGGGATTAGTGTTGATCAGCAAAACAGTCCGCATGCATATGATGAGCCAAAGGGCCATTTCCAGCTTTGTACATTTCTCTGACGCTAAAACAAGATCAAGATCAAGATACATTTATTTGTCTCATGTGCCAGATGGCACAGTGAAATGTGTGTTCACCTTACAGCCATACAATTAAAATAAAGGACACAACACATGATAGTCCAACATAAAACATCCCCACACAGCAGAATCAAAGGTTTCCACTGTGAGGGAAGGCACCAAAGTCAGTCCTCTTCCTCTGTTGTTCCTAATGTTCACCCGTGGTTGGGGCCTCCCTATCCCTCCACAGTCGCCGCTACGGGTGGCCCGATATAACGGGAGAACAACCTCCGTGGCTTGGACCTCCAAATCGGCTGCTTCCTACCAGAGTCCGCGGCTCCAGGAGTCCACAGGCCGCGCTGGGCAGAGATTCATGCTGGCGGCCCTCGACAAAGGGTCCCAGGACTCCGCGATGTTGGTCAGCGCCGCCCGTGTTGGGAGCTCTTCAAACCTCAGCTCCACGATGTTGGAACAGCGGGCCCAGCACTCCGGAGCTTCAAACGGCGATCCGGGAAGGCATCGCTCCGCTCCGCGGTGAATCCAGCACTGCGATCCCGCTGCTGAAGCTTTGGTCCGGTCCTCAGCAGGAAAGGCCGCTCTGATCCAGATGGTAGGCTGCAAGGAGGAGGGCGAGGACGCTACTCGGAGAACAGTCTCATCCTCGCCAGGAAGCGACTGGGAAGCGGTTTCCCCCTTACCCTACACCCCTCCCCCACATAGAAGAAGTAAAGAAACTCCAAAACACACTTTCAAGACAAACTAAAATTAAAAAAAGATAGAACAAAATGGACAGACTGAAGGCAGAGGCTGCCTTCAATGCGGCGCCCCTAGTGCTTCTGCTTCTGGCAAGGGTTGCCAGTTATTTACCATTGGTTGACAGGATTGACCCATATGCAAATTAAAATGGTTTACACCCCATTAATTGAATGGATACTTTAAATAAAATCAACTTGAAAATAAGTGCATATTCGATACTGTTTTTTGCAAAGTAATTCAGTGCTTAAACTATTTGTAACAAAGCAGCTGGCTGGAGATTGAAATACACAGACTGCTCATATGCAGTGAGCTCTGACATTCAAGGTTCCTGAAAGACAACTCACGCTTATGGTGTATGCAAAGATTAAACTATGAATCCTTGCATCGGGCTAAAAGCAGTCTGCTAACTGTAGGATGATAATATGTACCAGCCTTTTGTGGCAGAAGCGGCCGATTCAGAACTCCAGGCCGCTGAGAGTGTTCTTCCGTTCCAACGCCGGAGCTCCATTATCCCGGCCAGTGGGCCTGAAACATCGGGCCGCCGTTGTGGCGACTGCAGAGACCTCAATAGGCCCAGACCACGGGTGAACAAGAGGAAGAGGACTGAACTTTGGTGCCTTCCCTCACAGTGGGAAATGTTGATCCCGCTGTGGGGGGATGTTTTTATATTTTATGTTAAATTCTATAGTGTTGTGTTTATCTTATTTGTGTGCTGCATGGTAACTCAAATTTTACTGCACCAATTGGTGTATGTGACAATAAATGTCCTTTGTCCTTTGTCTTATACTTCTCCATACACCTACTCCTCCTCCTCCTGTCAGGTGTATTGGGCTTGGAGTCAAAGTAAGAGTCACGGCAGCAGGGAATTTTTACCACATTACCAGTCTCACAATGTCTTTGAGTATTAACTATGGCTAAGGCCCTGGGATCATATTTTATTTTAGATTCCTTCTTCATTCTGAATTTTAAAGTTGTGTCCCTGAGATTTGAACCCTTTGTTGGAATGAATAATTTGCCCTTTTCAGTTCAACTCTACTTGAAAGCTTCAGTTACATCAATGACAGAAAAAACTCATATTTCTTGACAGCAACCTTTTAGCTCCTCTTCCCGGAATTTCCTTACATTATGTATATTTGATTTTCATTAATAATAATGATCGTTCTGTGATATAAGGACAAACAATGGGCGCCATTTGAAGAAACAACAAGCGAGGCACAGAGCGATCTGAGGACGGTGAAAAACAGCGGGGGTACCAGCCGATTGTAGCTTCCGCCAGTGTGACAGAGTCGGGCCGGGGGGGGACAGATGATCGGGCAAGGATCTTTGATAGAGAGGAGGGGGGAGAAAGGGAGGAAGGAGAGGGGAGGAGGTGAGAAGAGGAAGGGGGGTGGGTTGGAGCAGAGCCGGGCGAGTGAGTGCGCTGCCAAATGAGGAGAGAGACAGAAGCGGCTTCTGACTCTGGAAATCCAGAGCTGGAATGAGCGGGCAGGCAGGCGGGGGATTTGAGGGGTGGGCCTTCACGAGCTGCGCCGGAAGTGAGGAGAAGTTTCAGCGCGCGAGGTGAGGAGAAGGTTCAGCGTGTGAGTCCCCGCTGATCCCGAGATCTGTAGAATAAGCATCCTATAGCGGAGCTGTAGAATCTTTGTTCTGCAGAACTTTCTCAATCTTTCTACGCCTTTTGAAGAACGGGGGGATGGGTGGGCGAACGTACCTTGTGGAAAACTGTGCATGCGCATTGACAGCAGCTGCATTAATCCACAGCGGCGGGGGGGCGGGGCCAGGAGGCAGGTGGCCCTGGATTGGTGGGCATGTGTGAATTGTGACATCAGCACCTGGCAAGCGACGATTATATTTTAAAAAGTTAGTTTTGTGAACAACTTTATTCCAAATCTGGGGAAATAATTGACCGAATTTAGAGAGGAGTGCATTTATGAAATCATAAGGTAAATCCCTGTTGAAATTGTAAAAATCTCCGCGTTTTTGCGTCTGATTTTCGAGGAGATACGTTTCAAAGGCAAATTGACACACACACGCACACACACACAGTTTTAAAAGTATATAGATTCAGAAGTATTATGCATGCAGACTACATCCATAATCCATTTCTTAGCATCGCAGGTGGAATGGATGTGTTTATTTTGTGTTGTTGGGCAGCAAGGTCATGGTCACAGTTCTGTGTTTTACCTGTTCACGTGAGGCAGACCTGGTTACCTTCTTGAAACAAGGTCCTCTGTTAGTCAGGCCATTACGGTTCATATTCAACTATAAAAATCATTTTCCAAAAAAATGCGTCCACGGCATGTTGGCGCAGTGGTAGAGTTGCTGCCCTACAGCACTTACAGCACCAGTAGACCCATGTTCGATCCCGACTACGGGGGTTTGTTTGTACGGAGTGTGTACGTTCTCTCCAAAATTTCTGTTTCCTCCACATTCCAAAGATGTACAGGTTTGTAGGTTGATTGGCTTGGTATAAAAATTTAACAAATTGTCCCTAATGTGTGCAGGATAGTGCAAGTGTGCAGGGACTGCTGGTCAGTGCGGACTCAGTGGGCCAAAGGGCCTGTTTCCATACTGCATCCCTAAACTAAACTAATACTAGCTCCTCTTTAATATTTCACATTATCACCAACTACTTACTTACATTCTAAAATTATTCACAAGCTCTTAGCTGTATTTCATAGTACAGAATCTCATATTCTAATCATCATTGTGTAATTAAGTAGTTTTCAGCCTCTTGTGTAAATCTTTTATATGACCACCTTAATGTTGTACCTTGCCTTTCTCTCCCCTTGAAACTAATGTTGACCAAAGTTTATTATTTGGTAAATAGATATTGCAATATAATAAAATAGTAAGATTAAATGAGAACTTACCAGTTTGGCGTTTGATCTTTATTTTATGAGGAGTTACGATGAGGGATTACGTGAAGAAGCCCCGCCAGGCGCATGCGCGTCATACTTCAAAGCAGCGGCGTGAAAACACAGAAACTATAGTCGAAGTGATATAGTAAGACTCAGGAGACTAGAACTACCAGATGATCTTTGTGATTATGACAGCTGGGAGCGGAGGGCACGTAATCCCTCATCGTAACTCCTCATAAAATAAAGATCAAACTTCGAACTGGTAAGTTCTCATTTAATCTTACTATTTTACTTCGGAGTCACGTGAGTGATTATGTGAAGATTTCACGTCGTCGATCCATTCCATATGACACACTGCTTCAGTTGACACAGTAGTGAATAAATAATGAACATTGCTTCGAATTATCCAATAAACATTTTTTAATAATAATAAACAAAAACAGTAATAACCCCTCTGTAGAAAAGAAAAGAAAATCAAACCGAACCCAAAACAGCATGCCCAAAACCTTGCACTGTCAGGACAGGTTTATCATAGAATTTTGAGAAGGTCGCCTCCCTAGACCATCCTGCAGCCCCGAGGATTTGGTCTAAAGGCACATCCTGTGCCTTCGCTGCGGATGTTGATGCGGCCCTGGTGGAGTGAGATTTAAACACATGAGTGTCTACTCCAGCACAATCCAAAACCTGTTTTAACCATCTAGATATAGTTTGTACTGACACCTTTTTATGAGTTTTTTTGTGGCTGATGAGCATTGCTGTCTCAGAGCCTCTGAGACTGTTAGTTACCGCGATATATTGACTCAGATGCTTGACTACACATAGCGTTTGGTCACCGGGGTATGCTTTAAAGCTTACTTTGGTTCCGACCATTCCTGGCCTGCTTTGTTTGATTAAATCATACACATAAAACGTAATGTTATCTACAAAAGAGTACATGCTATCTAGCCGTAGCTTTTTGCAATGTTTGAACTCGTTGCGCTGATACTAGTGCCATGAGCATAACCACTTTAAGTGTTAACTTCTGAAAAGACAGTGACGTAATTGGAGCCCATTGCCGAAGCAGTGTGAGAACTATACTGACATCCCAGATTTCTGTATATCTAGGCTTAGGAGGGTTCTTGGTAAAGATTCCTCTCATGAATCGGGACACTAATGGTGAGACCCGATAGATTTTTGTTCTGAAAACTGTACTAAATAGGAGGACAAAGCACTCCGAGCACTATTAAAGGCACTATAGCTCAAGTGTTCATCAAAATGCAATGTAGCAAGGAACTCCAACACATACGGTATGCTTGCAGTATGATAAGATATATCTGACTGCGAGCAAAACATCTCCCATTTCTTAATATGAGAGACATATTGTTTTTAGTGCTATCTCTCCAAGCTGCAGTTATCACACCCATGGTCCTACTCGACAGTCCAAGCCCTTGGAATGGTCTGGTCAGAACCTGCAGATTAACAGATTAATACGATCATGTAATGGAGGACTTTCTCCTGTTACTGGATGCACCAACAAATTACTGCACTTGGCGACAGTCATGAATGGCTGAGTCATCATTCTCAGCACCAATGGGAACCATGGCGGTGTAGGCCAGTCCGGAACCACCAAAACACCTAAGGCGAAGTCCTGCTCTATTTTGGTGAGGCATTGCCTGCTGAGGCAGAATGGGGGAAAAGCGTAAAAGAACGTACGTCCCCAATGTAGGGAGAATGCATCCACCGCTACTGCTCCTGGATCTGGTTCCCACGAAACGTATTTAGGCAACTGGTGATTTAGCCTGGATGCAAACAGATCTATATCTGGCAAACCATAACGAATGACAATCATTTTAAAAACATCAGGATTTAGCATCCATTCTATGTTGTCATTAAATTTCCATGACCTGTTGTCTGCCACTACATTATCTCTACCTGGTAGGTAGATAGCTGAGACCCAGATATTTCTGGAAATACACCAGTCCCAAATGAGGTTATCCAGATTATCACAAGATACTGACCTTATTCATCCCATGTGATTGATGTAAGCAACAGCCGTGGATTGTCAATCTGAACATGTAAATTATTCATTGCTGAACAATAAGCTTTTAATCCATAGAATGCACCCAGCAATTCTAAGTAATTTATACCACACCTTTGCAGGATTAAGTCCTCTTGCACACTCTTATCGACCACCACAGCTAGACTTGCTGTCCGTGGCTCCCCATCCCAAAGCACTAACATCTGTTTTTAAAACCACTGAAGGTTGTTGAATCAGAATGTTTTTGGTACTTTGTGCAATATTGATTATCCACCATTGTAATTCGGCGATGGCTTTGGCTGGCAACTGCATAGGTCTATCAAAATGACCTGCATGTTCTTTAAGTGCTTGTTCTCTAGCTCGTTGCAAACTTTGATAGTGCAGAGGTCCCCTGCAGGGAAAGCCGCCACCAATTTACCAATAACACTGGCTACTTGCCGGATGGAGGGTTGTTGCTTTTCTATGAGACTGGTACAGACCTCCATGATTTCCACAGCCTTGGCCATAGGCAAAGTCACTGTCATCTCAATTGAATCAATGACAAACCCCAAGTAGTTAATTTTTTGGGATGGCTCTAGCTTGGATTTTGTTGGATGGACGAGAAAACCTAACCTCTCAAACAGGTGTTTGGTTGCTGAAAACGACTCCTCAGCTGTTTCCTGATTGTTGCTTATAATTAAAATATCATCTAGATAAGCCATCACAATGTGATTCTGGGCACGAAGTAGTGCCAGAACTGGTTTTAACAATTTTGTGAACAATCTAGGAGCTGAGGTTAACCCATTGGGCAATGCCTTAAATTGCCACAGCTGTCCCATCCAACTAAATTCCAAAGAACCTACGGTACTGATGATGAATTGGTACTGAATAATATGCATCTTTCAGATCTATGATTGCCATATAACAACCTTTTGATAACAGCTGTTTAGCAGTATTGAAGGTGTCCATTTTAAAATGCCTACACTGGACATAGGAATTTAAATGGGTTAGATCCAGAATGACTCGATACCCACCATCTTTTTTCTGTCCGGGGAATATATTGGACACAAATTATTGAGGATGGTATATCGTCCTCTCAATTATCCCTTTTTGGAACAAAGCCCCAATTTCTTTATTTACCTGCAGAGTTTCTGGTCCAGAAAAAAAAACAATACCCGACTAGGCATATTTTGTGCAGATGGATGAACTCCTGACATAAACTCTATTCAAGACGCTGAGACAGTGTCCAGTATAAACAGATCAGATGTTATGCAGCACCACTCATCATAAAATAACTGTAAATCTACCCCCAACTGGAGGTTGTTCCCCAGAGGACTTATCCTGGACTGAATGAGTTACCTGTACCTCCATAGTCGACCTTGAACTTCTTGTTCTCCTTGCCATGCTGGGGTTGTAGTTGGTGTACACAGGTGGATAAGGAAGTTGTCCAACTGTTACCACTCTGCTTGGGCCTGCCCCAGGATCTGACCCTCGTCATGTCGAAAAATACCTGTGAGGTGGCATCCTGACCGAAGGAATGTAAGTTTTCATGAGGCCAATAGTTTTGGTCTCTTCTTCCAGGTCTTTGACCTGTTTGAGCAGGTCTTCGCCAAATAGAAAATTTGGCGCTTGAATATTGGATGACCTACACAGCGCTGCAAATCGTGGGTTCAATGTTGGCTTGATAGCAATTTTTCGTATGCAGTTGATTTCGAAGTACGCATTGCACAGCAGGGCCAACATATCCTGCTGTGTCCCGGACATCGGTGCCCCTTGGACCATTTTCCCGAAAGCCGTGATCCCTGCCCCCGCCAATTTGAGGACTCGCTGGAACCGAATCTCTTGTCCACGCATCGTTGCACTCATTTGTGCCCAGATAGCAGAGTTCACAGTGGGCACCTTGAGTGACGCACAGTTGACAGGTGTCTGGTAACGCGTGGTCATTTGTTCCATAATGGAATCCTGTAGCTGGTGAGATGCCATGTAATTGATGTTACAAGCCAGATTTTCCTCCTCCTCAATTCCTACCCTCCGGAATGGCAACATTTCTTGCCACATCCAGGACACCTGGAGCATGGCTCATGTGCCTTGGTGTGTGCCCAAGAGCAGTGACACCAACTTCAGGGTCAGACTCCTCCTGCCTTGGCTCTCCTGAGTCTTGCTCCGGGAGGTCTCTACCAGCCCTAAACAAGGTGCTGGCGAGGGTGATTCCCATTGATATTCATAGGCGGTAAAGTCCTCCTTGCCATATGGGCCTCTGTGTGAGGCTGTTTGGGGAAGCCTAGGAGCATTCGACCCCGATTGAAATACTTTGTGGCTCATCATTGTCTGAAGCATTCTTTCCATTTGACCTAGACATCCCCAGACCTTCTTGTTGGAAGGAGGGGAGTCTTCTTCATCAGACTCGTCGGATAAAACAGGCCTGAGAGATTTCCTTTTGGCCTTTTTCCCTGCTGGAGTGCCCTCAGCGTCCTGAGGCACTGGAGTTAATGGAGGCAGTTGAGCTGCCGATTGTTCTGCAGTCGGCGTTGGAGCCGCTGTTTCTGCAGCCGGTATATCCCTACCCGATCTGCGAGCACTAACCGTGGGCCCGCGAGTTAAACCCCTACTATGGACAGACTTTTTTGCAAATCTCTCCATTGTCTAAAAACTCCCACTGGCTCCTGAGCCAATCTCACAGAGTTTAAATAACCGCAGAAAAGTTTTAAATCACTTACCTGCTGGTTTACTACTTACCGCTGGTGGAGCTGCACTCTCCAGCCCGTCAGTGTGCCATGCGTCGGACGTACTGACGCGCATGCGCCCGGCGGGGCTTCTTCACATAGTCACTCACGTGACTCCAAAGTAAAATCAATCTCAGTGTCATTTTTCCTGAACTAAAATTTATGTGAGGAAAAAAAAAGAGTAATGTACATTGATGTTAATATTTTTCAGGAATATATAAGCTCTGTAATCATTTTGTGTTTGAAAAATAGAGGTCTGACTTGTAAATTAATTTGTCCACTTGATTACATTATATCTCTGTTTATTTTGTTGTCACTTTCTCCTAGCTAACAATGATCTATTCTACATTTTCCTTGAGCCTCATCTCTTTTGATACCTCGTTTTGACACCTTCCCCTTCCTTATCTCTGTGCCTCCCTCTCCCCTGACTCTCAGTCTGAAGAAGGGTCTCGACCCGAAACATCACCCATTCCTTCTATCCAGAGATGCTGCCTGCCCTGCTGAGTTACTCTAGCATTTTGTGTCTATCTTCATTAGAAACATGTTAGCCACCCAGCTCCTTGTTCCCGATACTCCATGAAAATAATTGCTGATCTTCTATCTCCGTTTCACTTTTGTACACTAACCCTATATAAATTCCCTTAATGTCTAAAAATCTGGTAACCTACTTTTAGAGTCTACTCAGCAGCTGAGCTTTAACACCCTCTTGGATAGAAAATTCCAAAGAATCATTACCCTCCAGGTGAGAACATTTCCACTCATCTCTGTCGTGAATGGCTGATACCTTGTTTTGACATGTTGATACTATCCTGTCGAGCATGAACCCTGAACTTGCTATAAACATCAAGCACTGTATGTGTTTTTGCGTGTTCTTCAGCCACTGTTGTAGATGCAGCCTGTGTAATATTGTTTCAATCTTAGCTTCTTGCTTGATTGTAAAACTTACAGTACTCATACTCTCTCCATCAAAATAGCACTGAATTTCATCTTTATAAAATAGCCCATCTTTGCTCCTACCTCATCCATTAACGGGTTCATTGAAATCAGTGGAGCCAAATTTCAGAAGCAGAGTATAACACACATAACGTTATTTAATGTTTACTGCTTGTAGCCATGGTGAATTGTGGCAGACAAATCAGGAACCATGATGATAAGACACGATTTACTAGATTTTTTCAGTTGTTCCCATTGGTGAAAGGCAGTGAAAAAATGCTTTTGGGAGGTGATGGCTTGATGGCCACACTGGTGGAACCTATACATTGCTGCACCTATAGTACACTTACGCTTTGCACCTTCCTCCTGCAGGTGCAGTTGCATAATGTTGTGTGAAGCAGAGCATGCAATTGCCATTCCGGAGACTCTGGCTATTACTTTCCCAAATCTCTCCAGTTACCCCAATGCATTTGCATTGTGCCAAAGGCTTTTTTGGTGATACATGTGATCTTTGTTGCCATTGATTATTTCGCTACCAAGAATGATTCCTTAGTTTCATCAGCCATACTTTAAATAGTCTCCCGTTGTCGCTGAGCAACCAAGCAATATTTCTGTTTTGAGGCATGTAGAGATCGGAAATGAATACCTCGTCGTCATCTCTCAGGAATCTCGCACATTTTTATGATGCAATTTCGGTGATGTGGAAGTACTTTGTTGTAGGAAAACACTCATTAATCATCTCAAGGTGTCGCTTTTGTCAGATGCTTACATTTGCTGACATCTTGTGTCTAAGTGGAACCAGTTAGAGCCACAATCTTGAGAACAATTTCCTTCTGGCTGCCATCAGTTGGCGCAGTTTCCGGCCCCAACAAACACATCGTCACGTGTCCTTGGCATCTGTAGCTGCTGATTAGGAGAACACGTCAAAAGCATCTTGCAAATCTGAGGAGGAAGCTGAGGTTGGAGCTTGGATGGAGCTTTGAGATACACGGGTAAAGTGGGGTCATAAGGCAGCTTATGTTTGCCACGACCTGCAATGACATTGAAAGCCACCTGAGACGCTGGTTTTCCACCATGTTGAAGCACATTGTTTGATTGTTGACTGTGTATGTCAAGCATGACTTCCCAGGAGCCGCCCCTCTGTTGTGCTGAAGAACAGTTCTCCAAACCAAGGCCTTGGGGTTGGCTCCTGTTTCTGCTGCTGGTACACTTGATGGATCAGCTGGATTCCAAACTAATTCAGAAAAAGTGTCAGCCATGCTGATGTGATATATTAATTTTCTAAAGTGCAAATGAAGCTTCTGAATCTCCAGCATGACATGCTCCAAGCTGCTGCTGTCAATAAGCCTTTTAATAAAATAGGTAGAACAACAGTACACGGTACCTTATTGCATATTTCCAATCCATGGCATCTCACTCTTCAATTTCTACTTTCTTTTCACCTTGCTTTCACCAATGAAATCCGAGACCTAACATTAAACCCCCAAACCCTCCTGATGCTACTGTAAATGGAAGATTAACAAGTCGTTAATTTTGCAACAATTAACAATCACTTGCAGGCACAAAGTCACACTTGACGTTCACAGTTGACAGTTGGAGCAAAAAGTAGAATTTGGCAGATTGGTAGACAGCTTCACAATGCATTTGTATATTTTCCTGATTTCTTTCCCCATCCACATTGAAACCCACCCACTCAGTCATATAAAAACTCACTCCACAACAGAGTAATCAGTTTATTCACAAAATTAATCTGCTTAGTCTAAAAGTCTAAAGTAAAGTCTAAAGTCTTGAGAAATATTACGTGTGTGCTTGAATTCCTTTTAATAGTCTTGCACAGTGGCAACCTTACTTAATTCTTGGCGCACTTTGCAGTTTCATCCTTTCTCCTTTCTGAATGCAAATTTTGCACAATAATGGCATTTCTTCATTTAGACCTCTAAAACCCCTGTCTCACGGTGCGAGCTGACCCACGAGGTACCCCGAGTTTAAAACAAATTTAACTTGTGGTAATCACGTACAATTAACGTAGCGGGAATGTCGGAACTCGTGGACGCAACTTAGCGACTCGTGGCGCTAATGGCAGGTACCCGTGAAACTTGTTAACTCTTGAAAAAATTCAAACATGTTTAAAGTTTTCCACGAGTAAAATGTACTGCTGAAGTAAAAAATTGAAACATTTAAACTCGTTGTAAGAATGTAGTGGCCCTTGAGTTTACCTTAGTGACTTGTGAGTCTACCGTGGGCACTCTTTAACTCAGCGGGCAGGCAGCATCTCTGGAGAGAAGGAATGGGTGATGGGATG
This sequence comes from Okamejei kenojei, assembly GCA_035221665.1. NCBI lineage: Eukaryota > Metazoa > Chordata > Chondrichthyes > Rajiformes > Rajidae > Okamejei > Okamejei kenojei. The sequence continues at coordinate 22,023,751 of CM069134.1, forward strand.
ACATTTTTATTGAACCTCACAATGAAGGGACAATGGATTTCACCCTTGTTCTTCAGCGTACTTGCTCAAAAGTTTACAGCCAAACTGAACTCAAAATATGGTTTGTATATCAAACATGCATGTTACAAGGACTAACCAACCATTTACAGATGAAAGATACATGCAGCTCCTGGAAAGCGAGTGTTAATTAGTTCCATATTAGAGTGAAGTTCTTACCGATAGTAATAATTTTATTCGGAATAGTTTAAATCTACCGAGTAGCATTTCAGTTTACACCCACCGCCTCCATACTAATATACGTTGTTTCCTCCATATACCACCGGTTGTATCGTTATTTATGTGTTTTGGCCACCCTGAGTCTGAATGGCGCTGTAATACAGAGCAAGTCTTTATTTCTATTTCCTATTGTAGGAATTTTTTTCCCCATATCATCTTCAGTAAATAGACATGCGGGCAGCTCTAATAATGTTCACATGTGGCCTAATCGCTTTCCCAAATATTGGAACGTGAAATTATATTTTATCTACCGTGCAAAGCTTCATTTCAGATCTTCACAATGCAATGCATTGAAGCCTTTCGCTGCCTGGACGCGGGCGGTTCACTGCAGAAAATGACTATTTGTTTCCCAGATGAGGATGAGATGCAGAATAAGTTCAGATACACAGTGGGATATTGCTTAAAGTTGTATATGTGTGTTGGTGGAGTGAGATCTGGGTGCCCCGAAACTGCACTGGTTTGTTCCGCGACAAGCCGATTGTACCGCCTTCACCGTTTGTAACACCTTTTCCCACGGACATCTTTCAGAACAAGCTCAGAAACAGCTTCCCTTTTGTCCGGTTTCAGGTGATCCAACAATGTGGAGAGGTAGGGTTACGCGACTTTTGTCTGTAATGGATATTTGTCACCGAACCAGCTGAATTCCTGGAGACCAAACACCACTTATATAACTCGTTCTACCTATTTAGCTTAAAAATACGAACTTGGAACATCGCAGAAATGACAAGTAAACGACAAACTTAGTCATAGAAACATAGAAATTAGGTGCAGGTGTAGGCCATTCGGCCCTTTGAGCCTGCACCACCATTCAATATGATCATGGCTGATCATCCAACTCAGTATCCCGTACCTGCCTTATCTCCATACCCTTTGATCCCTTAGCCACAAGGGCCACATCTAATTCCCTCTTAAATATAGCCAATGAACTGGCCTCAACTACCCTCTGTGGCAGAGAGTTCCAGAGACTCACCACTCTCTGTGTGAAAAAAGTCCTTCTCATCTCGGTCTTAAAGGATTTCCCCCTTATCCTTAAGCTGTGACCCCTTGCCCTGGACCTCCCCTACATCGGGAACAATCTTCCTGCATCTAGCCTGTCCTACCCCTTAAGAATTTTGTAAGTTTCTATAAGATCCCCTCTCAATCTCCTAAATACTAGAGAGTATAAACCGAGTCTATCCAGTCTTTCTTCATAAGACAGTCCTGACATCCCAGGAATCAGTCTGGTGAACCTTCTCTGTACTCCCTCATTCGGCCCTTTGAGCCTGCACCACCATTGACCCGCGGTCCCCTGCTATTTCCGGCAGATTATTTATGTCTTCCTTAGTGAAGACGGAACCAAAGTAGTTATTCAATTGGTCCGCCATATCCTTGTTCCCCATGATCAACTCACCTGTTTCTGACTGCAAGGGACCTACATTTGTTTTAACTAATCTCTTTCTCTTCACATATCTATTAAAACTTTTGCAGTCAGTTTTTATGTTCCCTGCCAGTTTTCTTTCATAATCTATTTTTCCTTTCCTAATTAAGCCCTTTGTCCTCCTCTGCTGGTCTCTGATTTTTTCCCAGTCCTCTGGTATGCTGCTTTTTCTGGCTACTTTGTACGCATCATACAGGGATACTATCCCTGATTTCCCTTGTTATCCACGGATGCACTACCTTCCCTGATTTATTCTTTTGCCAAACTGGGATGAACAATTTTTGTAGTTCATCCATGCAGTCTTTAAATGTCTTCCATTGCATACCCGTGGGAACTCAGTTAAACTCTTGATCATACACTTGGAATCTCGTACCCAACCACGAGTCTTTCACTCGGGGTACCTCGTGGGTCAGCTCGCACCGTGAGACAGGGCTTTTACTTTTGAGGCAATTCTGGCGACCCTCGGTTTTTTAGGGAATGTTACATAGAGGTTTGTGTGCCTGGAAACATTACGTTTCTAGTAGTTGGAAGTAAAACTGATATATTGTCACATATATTTCCCATTGGAAATCGCAGATCAGGTTTATTCTCTGCAACGATCCTGTTGAATTGGAGGATATAATGAAATATGCATTAGGTTGCTTCCAGCTTAGATTTTTAATTCCATTCCATAAGCGGCGACTCAGTTTAATTATGTCTTCCCTGCATGATACTTTAGTATAGATAGAAATATTTTATCTGCTGGAAGCAGCATCCATGACGGGAAGCACAACCATAAAATCAGAGATAAGTTATTAAATTGAGAGATTAGAAATCACTATTTTTATAAGGGCACTCGAATAATCGTTTTAAGTCTTTGATCGGTGGATTTTGGCTACTCCATGGAATTAATGCATAATTAGGTAGTGTTTGGTTACAGATTGGTTTTTGTACAAGGCACAACTTGTAATATTCCAAACAGAATTGAATTTTTAAAACAATGTTAATATAAATTCTTTAAGATGCAGTCTGCGATGCAACCAAACAGCCGTACTTTACTACCAAATTAATTTTGAACCAATACATGATGAAATATTCACAGTCTGTTAATTTTATGATGCTGCATTTATTTTACAAATTGATAAAAGATAAAGCAAACTTTTCACTCAATACAGATGATCCATTAGTTTTCAATTCAACAATACACACGGATTATACTATAGCAGCAGAGTACATGAACTTTTCAGATGCAGAATTCATAACAACGGTATGTGGAAAGAAATTTATCTTATTTACTGTTGATATAAGTTTATTCTGTTACTTATTCATGGGCTCAGTGCAGCCTTTATTGATTGAAAGTGCAGCTCATATAAGCCATCCTCGGGTAATGAATGGGTTCCGTTTTTATAGATATTCATGTCAATTTTACCCATGTCAGAAAATACACTTGATGATGACCACGCCTCCTGTAACGATTGCCACCGAAGATTCATAAGGCCAACAAGAAAGACCAATTACTAAAAAGAGAGAGAGAGAGAGAGAGAGAGAGAGAGAGAGAGAGAGAGAGAGAGGAAACTAGTTCTGCTGTTTTTATGAATGAATGTACATTGTTCATGTACATATGACTGACTTTTGAATGTAATAATGATATATAGGAGTTTGTATGTATGCAGGGGTGTCCATAGATCAGGTGTTTCTAACCCAGGTGTGGCCTGAAATACCAAATGTATTTCTATCAATAAATGTTAACATTATTGCAGTACTACTGATCTACATTTTGATATTTGACTTTGGTTCATTCAGGAAATGTTCATCAGGAAATGTGCAAATTCACACATTATTGGCATTGAGAAACAAATCTGTACTCATTTATTAAATCATGATTTTGAAAAGAAAGCCATTGCATTCATTGTTACTTCTGGTGTCTCTTAAGGATCTATACTTTCCTTCCCTATTACTCATCTGAACGCTGATTCTTTGCAACAGTTTCCAAAACATTATGGCTCTAAGCACAGTAACTTGGGATGTCTTCATTAGTTTAGTTTAGTTTAGTTTAGAGATACAGTGCGGAAACAGGCCCTTCGGCCATCAAGTCCGCACCAACCAGCGGTCTCTGCACATGAACTCTGCCCTACACACATGAGCATTTCCTAGTCAATTGTCTGACACTGTTATCTGAAACATTTCAGAACTGATATTTAAAGTGACTCTGAGAAGCGTTTGGGAGCACGTTCAATGCCATACAAAGACTATGAGGTATAGCACCTTGGCATTACCTGACACTGTCCGCCTTCATCAATGTTTATTATATCTTTAATCTTTGTTATTCCAGGCCAGTCTTGAACAGCTGTGATTCAAATGCTTAAACCTTATTCAAATGCTTAAATCTCTCCATCTTTCTCACGTGTTGTTCCTTGGAACCTATCATTTTGCCCAAAGTTTGTTTATCTGTTCAGATTTCTCCTTTTATGGCTCAGTGTTATGTTATTTGATAATACATCTACCTCATGAGGCATTTCCCTCTGTTAAAGGCACCACTTTAAAACAAGTTGTCGCAGTTGTTGAAACCAAATAGGAAACTGCATATGATGAAAGCCATGGGTGAATGATTAACCTCTACTTGATGACTGACTTTCTGTTGAGCACTAAGTTAGTGAAGAATGCAAAGAGCCTTGTCTTCACGAACATGATTTGCCAGATGCATAACACAGGTTGTACACTAAATGTTATTCCCTTATCATGTATCTATACTGTAAATGTATTGATTGTAATCATTATATTGTCTTTCTGCTGACTGGTTAGCACGCAACAAAAGCTTTTCGCTGTACCTTGGTGCACGTGACAATAAACTAAACTGAACTGAATATTACAATAATAAACAGGCCAAATACTGTACTCAAAATGGCCATACTTCATCTGGAATTTCCTGGTAGACTTCCTCTGGTTGGCTGCTGTTTGTGTAACTTGTCCAGAGTTTTACTAGGTTGGTGTATCAATGGTGCTTAAGTTGTGGAGCATCCTGGACAATACAGCTTACCCCCTCCATGACAGACTAGTTAAACTGAGGAGTACCTTCAGCACCAGACTGGTTTCACTAAGATGCAGTACAGAACGCCACAGGAGATACTTCTTCACCGTGGCTATCAAACTGTACAACTCCTCCCCTTTCTGACGTGGGGTAGACTGACTCTCCCCCCCCCCCCCCCCCCAATCTTTGCACATCCTCAAATCTGGACTTTCCAGTCGTCATTTTAATTTCACGTTTCATGTACCTTGTTGTGTTTTATGACTGTTGGCAGACCAATTCCCCTCCTGGGATAAATACAATTCTATCGTGTCGTATCACATAGCAGTGCCTAAGGAAATTCCCTGCATAAGTTCAGACACTGGTGAAACTGGAGATTGTGGTGTTACATTTTATAATTAAAGAACCGTGGAAATTATGTTACTTTATTATTTGAGGTATACATTCACGATCAAAATTAGTTATATGGAGCAGACTGCAGGTGATTACAATAGAAATCAGAAGTATTTCATTTGATAGGTGTAACTAATGATCACCCGCTATCTTACAATGGAAGAGAGCTGGTTATTCACACATAAAAAGCATTGTAAACAAGTTAAGTCCTTTTCATGCAGAACTGCTTGCTTGAATTATCCATGAACAATAGTTTACTTAGTCTCACAGTGCATGCAGTGAGATGTCTTTACAGCTGAAATCATGCCGCCTGTGTCCTTTGATATGTGCAATCATTAAATCTCCACTAATGGCATTATTTAGGATGCCTACTTAGCTAATTGATCTGTATTTGTCATAGATGCTCCTAACCCCTCATTATAATGCATTTGTGTTCTCCAATTTTCAATTCTGTCCTTCCTCAGATGTTTATCTTGTGCTTATGGAACTCTTAACATCAAAAGCATCTCTAATCACTAAAAAGCATCACTAACTTCCACATATAATTCCTTGAGGATTCTCAGATGCATGAATGTTAGCTGGTCCTAGTATCTGCCAATATTTATTTTCTTCTTAAACTCTCCTCATTGTAATTTCTTTATTAAACTCAATATGTCATGGAATAGTGAATTCAATTTTTAGGTCAGAGTTTTAAATGTTTTAGGGCATATTATGATAAAGTCTGACCATGAAACAGTGAACTATTGACAGGGCTGCCAACATTGGGTGAGAGTTGGGAGTGAGAAAATGTGAGAGACCAAGACCAAGGGAGCGTAGTGACAGGGGGAGGTTTGGGAGGGGGTTTACCCCCTCCCATTTCTACAGAGCTTTTGCATTTTTCAGCTTAAAATTGTGCAATCTGGTGCATACTATAGCAAGTCTTTTAACTTGCACTTGAATGCAATATTTATGCTTTAAATTGGATTAGCTATGAATAAGGTTAGGCTAAATTACATTCCTAATTATATTCCACGGTAGAGCCAGGCTCTGATCAACAGGTGCAGCACATGAATTATCTTAGTGTATTCATGTATGGAAATCAGATTGTAATCAAGCACTTGGCACATGTTAACTGCACACTGGTACTTCTCCTGACCCTGACTCCAGTTGCATACCTTCTCTCATTCCTGACCCTGGGTCCAGCCTTACACCTATTCTACCCTGATCATAGCTGCTTACATGCTTAGGTTCTCAGTGCTGAACACTCCCATTGTCCGAGCTTTAACTGCACACCTAGTACTATTCCAGACCTTGACTCTGGATGCACACTTGGCCTTGCTCCTAGCCACTCTGCCCTGACAATATATCTGGCCCACACATAAAGCCCCATATCTAACCCCTTGGACTTAACCTATTAAGTTCAAGTCCACAGGTGCTTATCTAATGCGGTAATCTTTTATGGGGCACTTCATGGACCAAATTTAGTATAACAAAATTTGCTACATCCATTGGCTTCCTTGTTATCTAACATGCTAGTTACTTTGTGAAATAGGTCATCAATTTGTTGAACACAATTTCTCATCCATAAAATTATAGTCACTCAGCTGTATAAGTATTCTGTTACCATTTCCTTCATTTTCCTAACAAACTGTCCTGATGTCATTTTCACCCTCAATATTTTCAGTAATTTGCTGTCTTCCTCTAAGCTGGGACTTTTCCAAAATGCGAAGTCCAATAACTATATATTTAGGCAATAATATTCTATGAATGTGATCTTGAGAGTACATAATATTTTCTGTGGTATTCATAACACAACAATGATAAAAATATATTTTTTTTGATTGCACCTACCAACATGCATACATTATTATATTACAGTTACTGTGTACCTAGTGCAAATTTTTGTTCCAATGCTCCCCATTCCCAATTACTTTTACATTGAAGTGATTGAAATCCAAGTGAAGTTTAAATGGCATCAGAAAAATGAAACCTCCGGAATGGATGATATTCATTATGTGGTTGGTTGGAGTTAGTATCAGCACAATTACTATATTAAACTTTGCATCTTCAGATGTCCTGGTCTAAGCTAAAAATAAAGACAAATAATAACCTCCTCACATATTCCCCTGCAAGTATCTTTGTCACTCCTTTAAAATATGTCCCTTCTTTGAACAAGCTCTTAAACATCGCATCTGAATCAGCTTCCATCTGATTACACTGCTTGAGGATGTTCATCTGCATGTTCAATTAATAAAACAACGAGATTGGGTACATTTCTATTCAACCTGTCAAAGGAATTTTTGGGGGGGGGGGGGGTTAGAAATAGTCGGTGAGGTAAACAAACATAATAGTCGAATGGCACATGACAATAGTGCTACCTTCCCAATATTTAACTGAAGGAAATAATGGGTTATCGGGGCTGTATGTTGTGACGGACAGCCTGACACCTTGCATGTAATTTTAATATTACACTTATCTCATCTCCCTGGATATTACGGATTAATAAATTAAGGTTTTATCAACTAATTACAAATTGCAGTTAACCGCTCACATCTGGCAGTGCTCTCTGTCTGAACCAGGGGCTGCGGACTTTTTAAAGTGGGGGGGGGCGAGCAATCACTGGCCTTGGGGGTACCCGGTGAGGGAGTGGAGCGACCAAGTGAGGGCAGAGTGTGGAAGTAGGGTGCCCCCCCTACCACGGTAGGGACCTTTTGAAATTTGATGTATTAAAATCATGTTTTAGTGCATTGTGGAAGTATTATTTCAATGTTTTTTGTTTTAAGTATTTTTAAGAGGTAACTTTTTAAGGGGTAACCTTTTCCACACAAAGGGAGGTGGGTGTACGGAACAAGCTGCCAGAGGAGGTAGTTGAGGCAGGGACTATCCCAACATTTGAGAAACTGATACATGGATAGGACAGGTTTGGAGGGATATGGACCAAAAGCAAGTAGCTGGGACATGTTGGTGGGTGTGGGCAAGTTGGGCAGAGGGCCTGTTTTCACACTGTATCAATATGACTACATTATACCTCCACCATGCATGAATGCTTCAAAATCAAATGGTCAAGTTTTATTGCCATATACTCAAGCATAGAGACATAGAAAATAGGTGCAGGATTAGGCCATTCGGCCCTTCAAGCCAGCACTGCCATTCAATATGATTATGGCTGTTCATCTAAAATCAGTACCTCTTTCCTGTTTTTTCCCCCATATCCCTTGATTTCGCTAGCCCAAGAGCTAAATGTAACTCTCTTGAACACATCCAGTGAATTGGTCTCCACTGCCTTCTGTGGCAGAGAATTCCACAGATTCACAACTTTCTGGGTGAAGAAAGTTTGTCCTCATCTCAGTCCTAAATGGCCTACCCCTTATTCTTGAACTCTGTGAACCCTGGTTTTGAACTTCCCCAAGATCGGAAACATTTTCCTGCAGTTACAGTGAGTGAAAATCAAGCAGGCAAGCAGGATGCTTTCTCCAACCACCCCCATTTGAAATCCACCATCTTCCACCGCTTGGTGGAGGGGGTAGTGTGGGATGGTGGTGGGGGTGGTGTGGGGGAGTGGTATGGGGGGACGGGGTGGTGTGGGAGGGTGTGTGGGGTGGGCTGGGGGGATGGGGTGGTGTGGTGGGGGGGTGGGGTGGTGTGTGGGGGATTGGGTGGGGTGGGGTGATGTTGGGGAGGGGGTGGTGTAGGGGGGGTAGGGAATGGTGGGGAGGGGGTACTGGTGGTGGGGGGCTGGGATGGGGGGGATGGGGTGGTGTTGAGGGGCGGTGGGGAGGGGGACGGGGGTGTGGGGAGGAGTGGAGGGGAAGGGGGGAGGAGGGGGTGTGTGGGGGAGGGGGGTGTGTGGGGGGAGGGACTCCACTCATCCTTTCCACATCCACTCTATTTATGCATTTCATTATTCTGTTAATTTCAATGAGGTTTCCCCCTCATTCTTTTAAACTCCAGCAAGTACAGGTCCAGTGCTATCAAACACTCATCATATGCTAACCTACTCATCCCTGGAATCATTCTTGTAAACCTCCTCTGGACCCTCTCCAGAGCCAGCACATCCTTCCTCAGATATTCCTCAGATTTTGTTGTACAATCATTTTAAATTATTTGTTTACATGAAATTGTTGAAAATAATTTCTGAGTTCCAGAGTTGTACATTTGTCTCCTCTTTAAAGCTCCATGGAATAAAGTAATGACAAACGATGAGCGATTACGTGAAGAAGGCCGTCAGCCCGCATGCGCATCAATCTTCAAAGCAGTGGTGTGAAATCACAGATAACTGTTGTTGAACTGAACATAATAAGATTAGAGAAGACTAGAACTATCAGATGGCCTTAATGATGCGAGGGTTGGGAGTGGAGGGCACGTAATCGCTCATCGTAACTCCTCATAAAATAGAGATCAAACTTCAAACTGGTAAGTTCTCGTTTAATCTTACTATTTTACTTCGGAGTCACGTGAGTGACTACGTGAAGATTTTAAAGCTCTGTGATTTCATGCCGTGGATATGAGCCCATGCGCCACACACTGCATCAGTTGAACATGGATGAGTGAAATATAAATAATGTATTCAGACATGACATAAATTTAAACATGCTGATGCTTTAATGAGCAAATTAAAATAATAGTGACCCCTCTCATCCAGGGGGAAACTATAAAACAGAATCTAAAATAGAGTTGGCAAATACCCCCGGTCTGGCAATGGGTTATTACAAAATGTTTGGAAAGTATGTTCGTTTGCCCACCCTGCAGCCGCTAGGATGTGGAACGTACATAACCCTTGCTGCTGATGTAGTAGCAGCCCTGGTGGAGTGAGAGTTGAAAATATTAGTATCTACTCCTGCATAAGCCAAAACCCCGTTTTAACCACCTGGAGATGGTCTGAACTAATACCTTCTTATGAAGTTTTTTGTAACTGACACACATTGCTAGTTTAGAGCCTTTAAGGCTCTTGGTGACCTTGATGTATTGTTGTAAATGTGTGACCACATATAACCGAAGGTCCATGGGGTATACCATGAAAACTAGTTTGAGACCTGACACCTCTGGTTTGCTCTGCTTAACTAAATCATAAACATAAAATATTATGTTATTAGCAGATGTAACCATCCTGTCCAGTTGCAATTTATGTAGTGACTGGACCCGTTGCGCTGAGACCAGCGCCATGAGGATAACTACTTTATGAGAGCTGGGCTAAAGATAAGGATGTAGCTGGAGCCCCCTGGTGAAGTAGTGTTAGCACAACGTCAATATCCCATACTTCCGTGTACCTGGGCTTGAGAGAACTTGTGTTAAAGATATCCTTTAGAATTTTGGATATCAGAGGGTGAGACCCGACAGAGTGGGTCCCACTCGCTGCAGCAAATATGATGAGAAGGCACGTTTGGCACAGTTAATGGCACTATAACTTAATTTATTGTCAATAGACCCATTTGAAAATGAACTCCAAAATTTCCCATCTTTGAGCACTAACATCAGTTTATAATATAACTGAAGATTACTGACCAAAAAGTACTGGAGCAATGCTGAATACTGTTCGTCCACCATTGTGACTTTGGTAGCTTCAGGTAATAGCATAGGTCTGTTAATAATGACCTATATAGTACTTGAGAGGTTACTCCTTTGCACGTTGTAAGTTCTGATAATGCAAAGGCCCAAACTGCACAGCTGAAACACAGCTACTATATTGCCAATTACTCTTGATGAATAGAAGGCTGCTTCATAACAACAAGGTTATTACAGGCGTCTATTAATTCCATTCTCTTGCCCCAGGGTGGAGTCACTGATAAATTAATAGTTAATTATTGGGATTTACCTTTATCCCAATAATCAACAACTCTGGTTGGTATCAACTTAAATTTAACTGGATGGATGAGAAACCCCAATTTCTAAAAAAATATAGTTTGCGGCTGCAACAGTTAATTTTAGCAAAATACAGCATTTAAAATATCATCCTGATAGGCCATAACAAATGTTCTTGAGCTCTGAGCAGCCCAAGCACCGGTTTTAGTAATTTGGTAAATAATCTGGGAGTTGAAGTTAGCCCATTTTGCAACGCTTTAACTGTTATCATTGTCCCATTCAGATAAATTTCAAACTATCTCCGGCGATCACTGTAAAAGGGAACTGAATAGTATGCACCTTTGAGATTGATGCATGCCATAAAGATCCTATGGAAAATCAGTTGTTAGACAGTAACAAAGTTTCCTATTCTGAAATGTCTATACTGCACATGTGAGTTAAATCAAGGATGAACCGACATCCTCCATCTTTCACAATGAATAGGCCATGCCTGCCATAATTCTGAGCCTGCCTCGAATGACAACTCTTGCCAGATTTCCGAGCCTGTCTCGAAAGACAACTCTGGCCATATTTCCGAGCCTGCCTCGAAAGACAACTCTGGCCATATTTCCGAGCCTGTCTCAAAAGGCAATCCTGGCCATAATACTGAGCCTGCCTCGAAAGCCAACTCTGGCCACAATTTCAAGCCTGCTTGGAACCCCTGTATACTGTGCAGTATAAACCAATCTCATGTTTATCATTTATTTGTCGTTTGTACAAAAACAAGTGTAAATATTACCAACTTGTAAATGGTCCACATACCCTGTGTTTTGGAAAGAACCAGACACACCTACCTCCATGGTTACCGGTGGTCTTATGGTAAGCCCAAAGGCCCCTGATGCGGGTTCCATTTCCGTCCTTGATTTGGAGAGTAGTACTGGTGGGGTGCATGGATTCCATATTTTTCTTGGACCTTGGCCTGAAAGACCTCTGCCCAGCTTTCAAGCTGCCACCAGCTTCATTGAACCGCTTACTGCCGATGGAGGCGTGGGGTGTGTTGTCACCGAAACAATGAAGCTTTCCTCGTCGTTGGTACCTTGATTAGTCCGACAGCTTTTGCTTCCTCATCCAGGTCTTACCTGTTGGATAGGTCTTACCTGAAGAGACGATTTGGCGGCTGGTTTCATTTCCTGGATTTTCATGCCCTCTCCAATATCACCCCAGATAGCGCTGTTCCTGCCGGCACTTTCAGGAACAATTTACAGGTGCATGGTATCTTACAGCCGTCACCTGTTCCTGTAACTCTGGCCCTCTCTGGGCTTTATGCCAATGGCTGGAAGCCAACTCTTCCTGCAGCAACTCCTTCGTTTGTGAGGATATCGCAACCCTTGAGCCATACGCATGTACTCCAGTATGTTCCACGGACATACTTCCGAGTTTGGAGTCAGTTACACACTGACCCCTTGCATTCCCATCCACAGAGAGGGAGATTTGTAAGCAGCCCTGAAACAGGTGCTGCCGCAGATCCCTGAGGATACCTGCGCTGATATGGCCCCTTCTACGGACCTATATCAGGATGGAGCATCATATTTATGGGATAAACACCCGAGGGCGCTATCCATGCTCCATCTGGGTTAAACGCCCAAGGACGTACCCATGAATGTCGGAGGGGAACCCTCCTGGACTGACTCCGAGTCCACAGGCCTAACCGACTTACTGTTGGTTTTACCCCCTTTCTGGGGAACCGCAGCGGTCTGGAAGCCACTGACTGCACTGTCAGTGACATGGGTGGCGAACCCGACGACCGTCGGCTACCCGCACTTCCACGGTCTCTGTAGCCGGTTCCCCGTGGTCCGTAACCGGTTTCCCCTTGGCCCGTCCGGACTTCGCCCCGAAATTAAATCCAGCAGGAAAAACTCTGTAACAGAGATTCCTGCAAGGAAAAAGAAAAAAAAACAGAACCTGTGAATAAGTTCAAAAACTTACCTTCAGGTTTAAACTTACTGCTGGAAGGAGCAACGCGCCTGCCAGTCAGTCATTGCGCAATGTTTCAACGTAATGACGCGCATGCGGGCTGACGGCTTTCTTCACAGTCACTCACGTGACTCCGAAGTAAAATTGGTGGTTTTATTCTTCGAGTTTAACTTAACCTGTACATTCTCTTCAATACTTGAGGAATGAAATTCATGAGGGAGCTTGTATTGCATGAATGTAAATAAGTGGGCCCCAGATTGTTTGTCGCTCTTTAAATACCAGTCACAATGGACATAGCTTCTCATGCCTGGGACAATTCCTCCCCCACATTTGATTTGCAGGGAGCATCGCACGAGGAAGCACGGTTTGTTGTTTCAAAAGGAAATTTATTTTTGGGAAAAGTCAGCACACAAAAGTTATGGCCTGCTGCATCAGAAACTAATTACACTTTCCGCAAACTTCAGGGTTGTTGTCCAGAAAAAGTTGAATGACGGGACAAGAATCTCACTGAGAATCCCTCCAAAAATACTATTTTGATTGATGTTACGGACCCAGTAAGAGTTATTAAATATTCAAGAATAAAGTATTTTGTTATTCAGTTGGAATTTAAGTTTGATATTCTTTCCCCTGACCTGGACAGGAACGACGGCAGGCTTGTTTAGGTTGGTGGTCTGCTAATGGTGTGATAACGATGAGCATAGGTTGACTCCCTACTGTTCATCTATGGTATCCTTTAGGAAAGGCAGGGACTCAGTGATTATTATGACAATCTGCTGGAGGTTTATTAGCGGTGGGACATGGTGCGTCTATTCTCTCTCAACAGCCTGTAAAACAGTCTAAAAATCAATTACATTAAGTAGCAGACTTTGATGATATGTTGGTTAATATGCATATCGCCTTTGATTAATTAGTGCAAAAATATTTTGAAAGGCTGACGTTTTGAATGTCTTATTATTTTTCTGTGCTAAGTTTTTATATTGAATATAGCTTCATTAAAGATTATTGACAATAATTCATTTTGAGAGTCTGGAGTCCAATTCCTAATTAAATACAGTTGCTCAAATTTTACAAGTTTTTTGTTTATGGTAAGCATTATCCATTCTTTACATGTGTTTGTTCCGGCAACTGTAAAAATAATTTTACAAGTAATGTTCCATGGAATCATAGAGAGATACAGAACAGAAACAGGAATTTCAGCCCTCGGAACCCACTCTATTTACAGCTGTCTTATATTAATCCAATTTCTCCCCAGATTCTCATCAAAATCCCTGATTCTTCCACTCGCCTGCACACTGGTGACAATTGACAGTGTCTAATTAACCTACTAACCTGCACATCATTGGGATGTGTGAGGAAACTGGAGCATCTAGTGGAAGCCATGGGGAAAATGCAAATTCAAAGGTTCAAAGGTTCATTTATTGTCACATACACCACTTGGTGTAGTGAAATTCCAGTTGCCATTGCAGCACACTAATAAGAATGCAACACAACTTTAAAGAAGAATTTAACATAAAACATAAAAACATCCCCCCACAATGGTTCCCACTGTGAAGGAAGGCACAAAGTCCAGTCCCCATCCCCTTGTCCACCCATAGTCGGGCTAATTGAGGCCTCTGCAGTCGCCGCTACGGAGGCCCGATGTTCCAGGCCATTTTTGCCGGATGATGGTGCTCTGGCGACGGGAGAACCCTCTCAGCGGCTTGGGATGCCTGCAACGGCCGCTTCCTTACCGGAGACTGTGGCTTCCGAAGCCGACAGGCCGCTCTGGATGGAGCTCCACACACTGGCGATCTTGGCGAGGGATCCCAGGCTCCCAATGTTAAAGTCAGCGTTGCCGCCCGCCGCTGGCCACTCCACAGACCCCCAGCATCGTGATGTTTCATCGGCGGACTCAGCATTCTGGAGCTCCAGTGCGGTGACCCGGGCAAGGCATCGCCCACTCCACGCTGCGATAGCATTCCAGCGCTGCGCCACCGCCGAAGCCGAGGTTCTGGCTGGTCCTGTCAGGAAACGCCGCTCCAGACCCTGATGGTAGGCCGCGAGGACGGGTCGAGATGCTGCTCGGAGGAAAGCCTGCCTCTCTGGCCAGGTAGGGACTGAGAAATACAGGTTCCCCCTTCCACCCACCCCCCACACATAAAAAGAATAGACCTCCAAACAACACTTTTTAACATACTAAAAATTCAAATAAGAAGTGAAAGGACGCACAGCTGCAAGCAGGGCAGCCATACCCAACTGGACAGCGCCCCCTACCCTAATTGCACACAAAACTGCGTCTCTGGCAGCTCCCCCACTTGTGCTACTGTGCTGCTAGTAATGCTTAGCAACTTTACAAAGAGTTCTTGAAGCTAAATGAAATTCAAGGAATGCAATATATATTTGGGTTCCGAAATGAATAGTGTAAGTTGAAATAGAACTGTTTGTGGTCTATCTTAGTGTTCTAATCATTGTTGTCATTTCAATATTTGAATAGATTGTAAAATTATGCATATTTTCTCATTAATATTGTTTAAGGTCAAACAAAGCATTATGGTCAATTAAATCTAAAATAATATAATCTGCAATAAAGGGTCAAAGAAGGAATTTTTAAAGCTTGCACACAGTGAATATAGGATGATGTGTTGGAGCGATAATGCACTTGAGACATTGGATGCTGTGGACAAAATATGGAGGACAATATCTAAAAAAAAAAAGAATTAAGAAGCAGGGGACAATAGGGGATGAAGGCCTCACCAGTGAAGCATGGATGTTTACGGCAGAGTATGTGACAGGTTATGTGACAGTCCCAGATCAAGGTTAGCCCAGCCTGAGAAAGAAGGAACAGGGATGATGAATAAAACATAACATTTAATGAATTAATGAATAAAACATTAAATTCATTGAATAAAACATAAAGATCTGCAGTTGAGTGGTAGGATAAGATAGATCAGGAGACCATTACATGCCCTAAGACTGAACAGTAAAATCATAAAAATAAAAAAATAAAAAAAAAATTCAATGATTAAAAAATAATATTACACTACAATAAAACAAACCAGAACCCACCACCATAATACAATACAAACAAATATCCTTAATAAACTACTATACAGCTATCTTACACTCCTTGTCAAGGATGCATTCAACACTCTGTGGAGCCAACAGTAAAATCATTTCAGGGTAACAACCAAGAGAGAGTAAGAGTGCTCAAGAGAAAGAAGCTACAGTCACAGCAGAAGGTTAAGGGAGCACAGTATAGTCACTCAGAGGGCAAGCCTCTAGAATTACAAGGAACAGACATCGGTTATTTAGTTTGCACTGGATGAAACTTACCTGTTGTGCTTATAATACACCTGCATCCAAGAAGGAAAAATTACTGGAAATCCAAACAAAAACAGTAAATGTTGGAAGTGCCGAGCATGTCAAGCAGTATCAATAGGTGGAGAAAGAGTGGATAGTTCAGGATAGTGAACTTTCATCTGAACAAATTTAAACCTGCACCCATTGAGGTTCTTATCACCAGAAACATGCCTATTGATTTGGTTTAAATTAACTCCTGGACATAATGCAAAACTATGAATTGGCAATTCTTACAGTTATGACCTCATGTATGACTTGACCAATGACTGAAACCAAGTATTGATAATTATTGATATTGGTAAATGGGCTTCTGTGCTTTTGAAGCATTTTTGAAACCCTTTGATGAGATTTGTCTCTTGTAATGGTTCATTTTGTCTACTTGTTTCTGTGTCCACATGTTGCCCACACGTTTCAGTTTCCATAATTTTGAGTTTGGCAATTTCTCTGACAATATATTCACTGTTGGTGAAGTTTAGTCATCGGTAGTTATCGCAGATAATAGAGAATGGCAATTAAATAATGTCTAATGATACGAGGAGTATAACACAGGTCAATAAATATTGACGTTTCTTAATGTACGTAGTTTATTAGTCAATATATTAAACCATGCCATTTTAGCAATTTCATTGCAACTGCTCAGTTCACGAATTGTAACAAAAAAATCTCCAGCAGAGAAGTGTGTGTTGTTATTGCGACAAGATTATATAAAGGAAACCATGTTCTCCCATTCCTGTACTGATCTTTCTGTCCTGGACCTCCTCCATTGTCAGAGTGAGACCACACGCAAGCTGGAGGAACAGCACCTCATATTCTGCTTGGGTAGTTTACAACCTAACGGTATGATCATTGAATTTACAATTTATGGGCAACTAACCAAACCCCCCACCGTTCCCTGTGCTCCTCCTGAACTCACACCCATTTCTCCACTCCCTCCATCTATATTCTTTCCCTTTCACTCTTCTTGAATCCCCATCTTACACCTTTTGCCTTTTCATGGCCTCTATCCATCAAAACCCTCCCTCACCTGTGTCCTGTCTCCACCTATCACTCGCTGGACTTTATTCTTCCCCTACCATAATCAGCGTGAAGAAGGGTCCTGACCGGACATGTCACCTATTCATGTCCTCCAGAGATGCTGCCTGACCCGCTGAGTTACTCCAGCACTTTGGATCTTTTTTTTGTAAACTAACATTTGCAGTTGGTTGCTTCTTCATCTACTTCCCTTTATGGTTTAGCCACATCTCTGGCTGAACAGTTTTATTGAACTTTTTTTTTGTGCCTGTCAACAATGCATGGCAGAGTGTTTCAGAATAACATTGGAGGGAGAAGGCATTTTTTATCCAAAAGTATGACGTTATGTTTGTATCTTTCCACTTGAACAATTCAAGGTAGACAGCTTGTTGTTGACGTAAAAGAGCCAAATTCCACCAGATCTCACAATGGTCGAGTTGAGAGAATTGCAGTTCTGCAGAGCCTCCCAATGCACAACAGACCTTTATAATAACGCATTCATTTATATTGCTGAGGTCACCCTGTAGAAAATTCTAGAATATTGTCATATTACCTTTTAGACTTTAGAGATACAGCATGGCAACAGGCTATTCGACCCGCTGAGTTTGCACTGACCAGCAATCACCCATACGCCAGCACTCAAGGGACAATTTACACAAGCCAATTAACCTACAAACCTGTATGTCTTTGGAGTGTGGAAGGAAACCATAGTAGCCGGAGATAACCCATGCGGTTACAGGGAGAACGTACACAGTCCGTACAGATGGCGCCCACAGACAGGATGAATGTGTGCTCTGGCGCTGTAAGGCAGCAACTCCACCGCTGGGCTATTGTGCCACCCTCAAGAGTTAGTTTTTCAAGATTATTTCCTGAGGCAGAAAGGCAATGGCCACCCAAACTGGTTAGTGGCATAACACGGGCATGGCTTAATGACGCCAACACAGGCCTGCAATATGAAAAGCTCACTGGAATCCATAGTGCAGAAGATTAATTGCTGAGCACTTACCATGCTCAGAAGAAAAATAACTTTCTCTTATTCGTAGTTTTACTTGTGGAGTATAGGTTTTACTGCTATGATTAGTTTATGGCAATATATTACCAATAATATCTGAGCAATCTGACAGATGTTTGAAGTCTGGCTGCCACATAGTGTGTAGGGACTGAGATGTATGTCTGCTACAGGAAGGTGCCAATTCATTCCCATTTATAAGCACAGGTGCAAATTTATTTCATGAAAATACATACAGAATACTAAACATACAATCACAAGCAGCTGGTAACTGCTTTTTCCAACCACTTTTTCTCATTTCACATGGATCAAATTCATTGAATAATGCAGGACACCAATGATCATTTTAACATTGGCAACGTGATATCAGCTGCCCCTTACACATATCTTTCAATTTTTGCTTCCATTGACTTTAGTGTAAATGAAAATCAGGAGAAATGTGTAGCAACGGGTTGGTCTGCCAATTTCCCACTTTACACCATCTCGTCTGGCTAATTCTGATCCTGTTAAAAAAGACTGAATGGAAATGTACATCCACTAAAAGACTTCAAAAAATATTTGATATGTTCTCTGGATCACAATTACACGTGGGTTTTATTTGAATTGTTTAAAAGAAATTTTAAAATACAAAGGGGCACTAAAAATATATACAAAAGTGAGTCGAACATTGGAGGTTTCACTGATAAAAACTAAATTAGAATACCAACATGTTAGTCATTACGGGAAATCATAAAAATACACGTTTTATACTGACAAACAATGTACTTCAAGACCTTGGGACATCAACTAGCTCGCATTTAAATTGCTTATTTTCATTCATCGTCTGAAGCTTCCTCCTAACAGTCTTACGATAATTATTAGGATACAGTGCAAAATTAGCTTATACAACTACTAGGCTTTAAAAAATAATCAGCAATCAAAATGCTAATAGAATTAAAACTATACATTATAGCCATATGTTTCACAAGGTGATGTTTGTTCAAGGTTGACTGACACTTAATTTGCAAACAGTACATGGTTAATTTTTCACAATCTTCAGTAAAACTATATTTCATAATCTCAAATGGTTGACAGATAAAAAAGAAATACAGAAAGTGTATCAAAGGTTTACAAAGCTCTAAAAGTACATAATAATTACTTGCTTCTTGGAAAAGAAACATCTTTAAAAGTCTAGAAATGTGATGTACGTTTTCCTTTTAAGTTTGCTGGAGAGCAACATATTTACTTGACACGGAAAAGTTCTGAATTTTTTAGCAGAATTTACCAGTAGAAATAATAGAGTTCAGTTCCGATATTGTGTTCAGCAGGCTAGTACATTAATCAACGAAGGTGTAACAAGGATGACAACTTGTATTGTTGGAGGCAAGATGAAAATACACAGTACATTGTAGGGTGTTACTGGGAGACATTCCATTGAAAGCATATACAGAGTCCTGCCAACTTAAGGAGTTAATCCTGTGAAAACATCTATAAATACACATGCAATGTTTAGTTTATAATATCATTACTTTTTAATATTTGAATTAACGTTGATAAAAGTCATTATGGACAAAGGGAATTCTTCCAATACAGTTTTGCTCTCCATAAACTCTGGTGTTGATTGAAATGAAGGAATATTTTACAAATTAAATAATTAGTTATGTGTGTCTCTGGGAATGTTTGGCTTATAAACATGACAGTTGCTATATAGTGAACTACAAGATCCCAAGAACCAGGCACTCCCAGCAAGGTGTACTTTGACATTTTAGTAAGTTAATGGAAATTGTACAACATCAATGACTTTAAAGCAAATCTTTACAAATAATTACTGCAAGTACCATGTAGGTCAGTTATATTACAGACGTTCTATCCTTTTCACTACATTTGACCAAACACACTTTCAAGTTGACATGCATTCCGTTAAACAGGAGTGAGAGCACTCGGGCATCAGTAGAGCATTACTTCTGGTCACCTCCAAATATCAAATGAAAACCTTATCATAATTCCCACTATAGAGCTTATTGTCCACCTGGTATTCCTTTATGAATCACCAAATCTTTTTTTTTTCCTTAAATCTGATAGGTTACTCTGTCTTGACCAATTGACATACTGTAATACCCAGAAAGATTCTCAATTGGTTAGATCATCCTCCCAAAGCTAGTTGCAGATGTAATTGACCTATAAATCACATTATTTTGCTTAAATAGTTCAGTTCCACAACTCTTCAACCATTGAGGAAGAGAAAGGTAGAATCCAGTTTGTATCTTGTGTTATATTCAGTCCACACACTACATTGTCTATATACTGAATGCCCATCTTTGAAGGTACTCATTTTCCAATTTCTTAAACTCTCTCCTTGTGATCTCTGATGACGTTAGGAAACTCAAGTGCTGAGCACAATCAACAAGTTCCAGAAGCTTTTGACAGATTAGCTTTTGATCTTTTCTTGTGTCTCCTGAGATCCAGAAGGTTGGTTTGTTGTTGTCTGTGTTTCTTTCTCAGCATCCCCTTCTAATAAAAAGGAAGAAGTTAGAAATAATTATAAATGCTGCTGAAAAGATTTAGCTGAGAAGAATGATTTTTATCATTTCTGTGGGAAAACGGTTTGGGGCAAAATAAACTGTTACTATGTAACCTCATGCAGTAAGTAGACACCAAAATATCCTAATAATCACAGTCTGTCCGTTTCACCACAGGTCGCCATAGAAAGTGACCAGCGAGTGTTTCTATTAACACTCGTGCAGCTATACTGCATCAAACCGTTTTATTAATTATAGCTAGGTAAATACAGACTTTACAAATTATTTTCAGTACATAGTCTCAGCAATTTATCTGATACATAAAATACTACAAAATTAAAAATTAATCAATAATAGTGAAAAACTAAAGGATTTTGAATATTTAGGTACATGCCAATTATACATCACTTATGATATATACATTCAGCCTTTAGTATTTTTAGCTTGCAATAACAAAAATAAACTTAAAACAACTAAAACGTCCTTAATTTTTGAATATCCTGCAAGGAAAATAAATGTTATTGCGAGTCTAAAACTCTCTCACCCCTAACCCCTTTTTCCCCATTGACACAAAAGCTTTTCTAACATAATTATCTAGAATGCACAGCTTCTTAGCAACACAACCATTGCATTATAGCAGAATTAACTGTACAATAAATAAAAGAACAGTATGGCAAGGTGTATAATAGGAACGGGCGGAGGGGCACTTAAATATTGTCTATAGCCCAGTCTATAAGATTGCAGCTTCCAATCACAGGGAGGTGTGAGCCCTCTCTTGGGTTGAGGACTAATTTGACCCCATCGACTGGCATGGAAGACAGTCGGACTCAATCAGTCTGCAACACACCAGATTAGTTGGTAGCACGATCCTAACTTGGATAACATGGAGTGTGAACTTGGACTTAAAGAGCCCGTGCGAAACTCCGGCAAAACCATAGGGGAGAAGTCCTTCAGACAGCTTCAAGCGGTTAACGGGTTTTAATTTCTTGCAGATAACAAGCTTAATTGGACAGGTTTGTTAAGGCTAGAAAGGAAGTGAGGGCATGGTAAGGAATGGGGAAGGGGTGGGAAGAGGCGATCCAAGAAGAGACAGCGGCGCAAAAAAGGAAGAGGCCAAGGAACGGGAAGCAAGGGATGATAGGTAGATGGATAGGGTTTGATGGAGGGCAAGAAATATCTGTAGAATATCAGAGCAGTGGTGAATCTGTTGAATTATTTGCCACAGAAGGCTGTGGAGGCCAAGTCCACAGATATTTTAAAGATAAAAATAGATAGATTCTTGATTAGTACAGGTGTATGGGGAGAAGGCGGGAGAATAGGGTTAGGAGGGAGAGATAGATCAGCCATGATGGAATGGCAGAGTAGACAATGTGCCGATGGCCTAATTCTGCTCCCATCACATGACCTTATAGAATGGCTAGCTCAAAGAACAAAGTGGTGGGTACAGTAAAGGAAAACTGGGAGGGGAAAGCTATCTTTATAGGGTGAGCTTTACTGTCAAGAATCCTAACCCTCGTGGGATAAGTGCATTTCTCATGACCCTCCACGTCTGACATATAACCAGCACACTATGGTCATTAGTAACAGAATGTCGACAAGGAGGTCTTCCAGCCTGAAAGACACTCAGCCCACCTCATGTTCAGATAAACTGATTCAACTGGGCAACTTCAATACTAGGATCGGAAAGAAAGGAATCCTCTGTGAAGATGAAAGGTATGGTTGGCTCGGAGTTAGGATAACCAACTCCAATGCCTCCCAACATGGAATACAACTTTGGTGTAATTAAATATAAATCAGTGGATGTAGCGTACTTACATTTGCAGAAGGCATCAGATAAAGTACCACAAAGATTATTGCAGAAAACAAAAGTTGGTTGTGTAGGAGGTAACGTACTAGTTTGCGCAGATGATTTGCTATCTAACAGGAAAAAGAAAGTAGGTATAAATGGGCCTTATTTCAAATAGCATGGTGTAATGAGTGGAATGCTACAGGGTCTGGTGCTGGGTATCAACATCTTACAATTTAATGACTTGAATAAAAGCTCTGAAGGCATGCTTGCCAAATGTGGCACTGACACAGAGATAAGCAGGAAAGTAATGGGGTCATAATGTGGTTACAAATGAAAATAGACAAATTTAAGTAAGTGGATAAGGATCTAGCAAATGGAATATAACGTGGGTAAAATGTGTGAGTGCTTATTTTGGAAGAAGTAAGAGCCATATTATATAAATACAGAGAAAGAAGCAAATATATCCAAGTGTCCTGGGGGACATGAATTGCAAATGATTTAGATGCTGCTACAGCAAGTAATTAGCAAAGCTCATGGAATATTATGAAGGGACATTCAAACCTTGTATGGCATTGAGAGCTCGTTTATTCATGGGAGCAGGTGGAAGTCCAGCATTCATGGAAGGAGTGCGTCACCTCCACAAACTACCTGCAAAGTAGCCCTTCAGTAACCTCCTACCATTGGCAGCATCTACAGGTCTTACATCGGGCTCATCGCCCAGGTCACAACATGCAAGCCTAGAGTGGAAGCATGTCAGAGTTCATCTCAAACCACCGCCTAATATGACAAGATTGTGGCTAATCTGCACGTAATCTGCATTGGTCTGAAGTTCGGTCTTGACCTGAAACGTCACCTATTCCTTTTCTCCAGAAAGGCAATAGACAATAGACAATAGGTACAGGAGTAGGCCATTCGGCCCTTCGAGCCAGCACCGCCATTTAATGTGATCATGGCTGATCATCCCAAATCAGTACCCCGTTCCTGCCTTCTCCCCATATCCCCTGATGTGGCTGCCTGACACACTGAGTTACTCCAGCATTTTATGATTATCTTTTGCATATTATACCATTTATGCAAATTCTCTATATGTGATATCCTTGCCCAATGGTTGTGTCCAACCACAGGGTTAAATTCTACAATTAAATCAACATTTGCATTATATAGTGTGCATTCATGTATTGAACAGTTGAATTTAATTAGTGGCTTCTAATGGCATCAAAGATTGAACTTTCAAATTACAAAGTAGGTTATTTGGAGAAGATGAGCAACTTTGTAAAATAGTTGTGAGTAACTAATCTAGAACACAACGTGCTGGAGGAACTCAGTAGGTTAGGCAGCATTTGTGGAGGGAATGGGCAGACAACATTCCAGATCGGGACCCTTCTTCAGACTGATGGAATAGGGGGGAGAAAGCTGGAAAAGAGAGCAGGGGTGGATACAGGTGAGGGGTGTGAATAGCTGATGTGTGGCGTAAGCGATGGTGGGTCGGGGTGAAAAGGAAGCCAAAGGATGTCAGATGAGGAAGGAAGAGGCGGATTGAAATGTGAAGCCAGAGGGAGGGATATGGGTGGAAGTGAACAGGGGCGATGAAAGGTCAATATGGGATTCTAGGATAGTAGATGAGTGTACAGAGGAATGGAAAGGAGGCGAGTGACTAGGATGGTGGGAGAAAGATATGCAAACTTGGGGAGAGGCAGGGGAAGTTGAGGGGTGAACACAGGGGGTATTACTTGAGAATGGGGAGTTAACATTCATACCGTTTGATTGAATGTTATTTTTATTTATTTTTCACCTCTAGCCTTTGTCACATACTCCACCCATCTGCCAATCAGCTGTATCCACCTATCACTTGACAGGCTTTGCCCCATCTCCAGCTCTTATTTCCAGCTTTATCCCAACCCGGCCCCCTATCGAAATATCGTCTGTCTGTTCCCACCATGGATGCTGCCTGACCCACTGAATTCCTCCAGCACTTTGTTTTGTGCACAGATTCCAGGAAGGGACTTGACCGGAATGTCACCCATTCCTTCTCTCCAGAGATGCTGCCTTTTCCGCTGAGTTATTCCTGCATTGTGTGTCTATCTGCGGTTTATTTTTCTCAAACTAATGTTTTTTTGGGAAGAACTTCGGATTCCCTTTCATTTTTGTGAAGTAATGCTGTCTGGGTCAGATTTAAATTTTAAAGCTCTCTGAATACCCCAATCACAGCACCAGAGGAAAATATGTTCCTTCCATCAATCCCGTCACATCCTTTAATCAGCTTCAAGATTCAACTGTTATTTTATGTGTGTGTGTGTGTGTGTGTGTGTGTGTGTGTGTATACACACACACACACACACACATATATATACACACACACACATATATATATATATATATATATATATATATATCACACACACACACACACACACCCACCCCCCACCTCCTAAGCCATGCAACTTTTCTTTGCAAGATAAATCTTCTAACCCTGCTGTAATTCAGATGATCTGTTACAACACCAGTTCCCAGCTAACAATTTCTTGAAAAGAAAAAATAAATGGTGGATGCTGGAAATCAGGAATAAAATTAGAAAATCCAAGATGGGGCCTAACCCAGTTCGACTATTTGTGTGCTAGCCACAGAAGCAGATCTACAATCATATATTACAATTGCCCCACACTTTTAAACCTATCTGGACACTGTAAATGGCTCGATTGCAATCATGTATTGTCTTTCCGCTCACTGGTTAACATGCAAAAAAAGTTTTTCACTGTACATCGGTATAATAAGCTAAACTAAACTCAACTAAACTAAACTGTAGGAAACATTCAGCAGCTCAGGCAGTATCTATGAAAAAATCAATAGAGCTAGTGTTTCCGGTCAAAACTTGATTAGGGGTCCGTAACCGGAAATATTACACTATTGGTGTTTCCACAGATGCTTCCTGACCTGCTGAGTGTTTTCTGCTTTCCTTTTTTCATTTCAATATTTCCTTCATAGTTGGTTTATCCTATCAGTGGATTTAGAGGATTCTGCACCGATAGTCCTGGCTGTATTGTTCCAATGCCTTGAGGTGCCTCCTGCAGCTAATCCAGCCCTCAAAAACACAGTAGACCGTGAGCAAATTGATTGAGAATCTATCACAATCATATTAAGGCCCTACTGACACTTAGTTGGCACCAGTGGGTAGGCCCAGCATCAGGAAACATAGCATATTTCAAACTCCATCATGGCAAGGGATGGAAGGAAAATGCTTGGAAGGAAAAGATAAAGATCATAAAGTTTCTTCCAATAAAAAATTAATATCCCCTCTAACTTCCAAGAAGGCTTGACCCATGTCCACTCTGGGTAAAGAAGAACGGAATAACATTGAGTATCACCAGTCTGTACCAGTGCCAGAAGTGCAACATCTTACAGACTGCCCAGTTATCCCACCGTCCAGCCCCGTCTATGCAAGAATCTGAGCTATCACATTAGATTCATTAGCCACTTCAGAATCTACAGAACCAGAATAGAAGGAAAATATCTTTAAATTCAGGAAACCAACCCAGAAGAAAATATTCCTCGCAAGGCTCAAGAGTCTAGAACTGGACAGGATGGAACCAAACCGGAGCTTCACCTAACTATAAATATTGAAGTTTTGCAGTCTGAAGAAGGCTCCTGACCCGAAACGTCACCTATCCTCTTTCTCTGGAGATGCTGCCAGACCCGCTGAGTTACTCCAGCACTTAGTGTCTATCTTTGGTATAAACCAGCATCTGCAGTTCCTCGTTTCTGTAAATGTTAACTTCTAGCTCTTTTATATAACCTCCCCCCCTGCTCCTCACGCACCCGAATACTGAACTTACATCAATCACTCTACACCTCCCCCCCCCCCCCCCCACCCTCACATCAGTCTGAAGAAGGGTCTCTACCAGAAACGTTGCCAATTTCCTTCACTCCATAAATAACCATATAACCATATAACAATTACAGCACGGAAACAGGCCCTCTCGGTCCTTCCAATCCGTGCCGACCATTTGTTTTCCCCTAGTCCCATCTACCTGCACTCAGACCATACCCCTCCATTCCCTTCCCGTCCATATACCTATCCACCTTATTTTTAAATGTTAAAATCGATCCTGCCTCCACCACTTCTGCTGGAAGCTCATTCCACACAGCCACCACCCTCTCGGAAAGAAGTTCCCCCTCATGTTATCCCTAAACTTCTGTCCCTTAATTCTCATGTTATGCCCTCTTGTTTGAATCTTCCCTACCCTCAATGGGAAAAGCTTATCCACGTCAACTCTGTCTATCCCTTTCATCATTTTAAAGACCTCAATCAAGTCCCCCCTTAACCTTCTGCGCTCCAAAGAATAAAGACCTAACTTGTTCAACCTTTCTCTGTAACATAGTTGCTGGAACCCAGGCAACATTCTAGTAAATCTCCTCTGTACTCTCTCTATTTTGTTGACATCCTTCCTATAATTAGGCGACCAAAATTGTACACCTTACTCCAGAATTGGGTCTTACCAATGCCTTGTACAATTTTAACATTACTTCCCTACTCCTATATTCAATGCTCTGATTTATAAAGGCCAGCACACCAAAGGCTTTCTTTACCACCCTATCTACATGCGATTCCACCTTCAGGGAACTATGCACAGTTATTCCTAGATCTGTCTGTTCCACAGCATTCCTCAATTCCCTACCATTTACCATGTACATCCTATTTTGATTTGTCCTGCCAAGATGTAGCACTTCACACTTATCAGCATTAAACTCCATCTGCCATCTTTCAGCCTACTTTTCCAAATGGCCCAGATCTCTCTGTAGATTTTGAAAATCTACTTCATTATCCACAACACCACCTATCTTAGTATCATCTGCATACTTACTTATCTAATTTTCCACCCCATCATCCAGATCATTGATGTACATGACAAACAACAGTGGACCCAACGCAGATCCCTGAGGCACCCCACTGGTCACCCGCTCAGTTTCTCCAGCATTTTTGTCTACCTTCGATTTTCCAGCATCTGCAGTTCCTTCTTAAACATTTCGATCACTCTACATGTACCTTTCAATTTTTCTGCTCATTCAGGGGCCCCATCTTTCTGCCACTGTGAAAGTATTCTGGTTTGTTTATCTCGCAATATATCTCTGATTTGGCACAATGCCCTTTCATGCATTCATTCATATTCAACCCAGAGCGATGATACTAGGACCACCTCCTGTTCACCGCAAGTATCAGTATGTGATGGTTTTGGTGCTCGAGCCTGGTCCATGTGTTATACAATGTAGAAAAAAAGCAACTTCAGCTTCAATCAAAGAGAGCTAGTGCAGAAAATATAACAAACACCTGTCACATCCAGTAAAGATCCAAGATCTTTATCCAATTTTAGAAAAGGTAAAATAAAGCCTTGCGATCCTCCTAGAATACTCCAGTGCCATGTATTGTGAATAATATGGGTCAGTAGTCACTAATTAATAGATAATACCTCATACAAGATTAATAAACAGTGATAGGTTCCACAACCGACACAACCCCCACCACAACTTGATCTCAGCACTGAACTACTGTGGACTTCCTATAAGGTTGCACTATTAAGGTCTTGCTACCTAAATTATCAACATAATTTCTTGTAAAAGGCATACACAAAGTGCTGGAATGACTCAGTGGGTCATGCAGCAATTTATTGTGTATTTATTTGTTACGTTGTGTTTAGTGCATCTGTAAAGCTGCATCAAGTAATATATTTTCATTGGGTACACAAAAAGCTGGGGAAACTCAGCGGGTGCAGCAGCATCTAAGGAGCGAAGGAGATAGGCGACGTTTCGGGTCGAGACCCTTCTTCAGACTGGTCAGGGATCAGGGAAACGAGAGATATAGACGGTGATGTGGAGAGATAAGGAACAATGAATGAAAGATATGCAAAAAAGTATCGATGATAAAGGGAACAAGCCATTGTAAGCTGTTTGTGGTGTGAAAATGAGAAGCTAGTGCGACTAGGGTGGGGGAGGGAGATAGAGATAGAGGGAATGCCAGGGCCCGAGGGCTGAGGGAGAGGTGGGAAGGGGAGGAGACAGCAAGGGTTAACAGAATTGAGAAAATTCAATGTTCAAGCCCAAAGGATGCAGACTCCCCAAGCGGAATATGAGGTGCTGTTCCTCCAGCTTGCGGTGTTGCTCACTCTGGCCGTGGAGGAAGTCCCAGGACCGAGCGGTCGGATACATATTTTCATTGTATCAGTCCCAGTGCATATGACAATTAAACAGTCGATCACCTAAACCTCTCGACAGATTTACTGGGACAACCTTAGAAGGATGAGAGGAGAGATCTTATAGAAACATATAAAATTCTTAAAGGATTGGGCAGGCTAGATGCAGGAAAAATGGGGGAGTACAGAACCAGGGGTCACTGTTTAAGAATAAGAGGTAGGCCATTTCGGACTGAGATGAGGAAAAAACCTTTTCACCCAGAGAATTGTGAATCTGTGAAATTCTCTGCCACAGAGGGCAGAGGAGACCAATTCACTGGATGTTTTCAAGAGGGAGTTAGATTTAGCTCTTAGGGCTAAAGGAATCAAGCGATATGGGGAACGGGGTACTGATTTTAAATGATCAGCCATGATCATATTGAATGGCGGTGCTGGCTCAAAGAGCCAAATGGCCTACTCCTGCACCTATTTTTCTATGTTTCTATGTTTCTAACCACTAGTTCTACCCTAACATAGTCCATCATGTAAAAACGAGATTATACATCGACAATGAGCCGGTCTACAGGGAGCACAGCCAATTGCATGGCCGGTGGTATGAATAACCCTCACCTTTTTTGTCAATACTCAGCTCTGCTAACTTAAGGCTTAAATCACTCGTGTTTACACCTGATGGAGAACCCAGGATGTCGTGCAATGCATTTCTCCGGCCTGTCCGTCCTGAAGCAATGAAGTCTGCATACGAGGTTTCAACATCAGTCATTGCTGACAGGTTTCCACATAGCAATGCCTGAAAGTAAAGTGCAAGAAATAAAATATCATCTCCATAAACCAATATATTAATATATATATAAAATATATACAGAATACACAGCACCAACAGGCTCACATTCCTTAAATGGAGCTACAAAATTATAAATCTCACCAGAGCCATAACTGTTCACTTTTTGACCACAAATTTGTTGCTAATATAAAGATATCATATTAGCTGAAACAGGTCAGCTTATGTGTTAAAGAGAACAGACATTTTATAATTTATGTTATAAATGCTATTTTAAATGAAAGAACTATCGTGTTCTGAAAATAATCAAATACAGTAAGAATTTCTAGGCAGTCATTCTCTCATATATTTGGTCTCCAACTGCTTAATTGTCTCCACAATAACATAATAGGCATGTTTTCTTCTATAACACATGTTTCATTTTCACCAAAATAATGATCCACTAATAACTATCCACCATAATGCTACTTCCCTGATCCATCACCAAGTCCCTCAATTCCTTTAAAGTTGATAAATCTATCAATCAGTTTTGAATCACAATGGTACTGCATCCCTCACCACCCTGAGTGAAATAATTTCTCCTCATCACAGTCCTAAACATGGAGGATCGGGGGGGGGGGGGGGGGGGGGGGGGGAGACACACACACACACGGATATTTTGTTTACATTTATTGAAGGGATGTGGGCTTTGCAGGCTGAGCTAGTACTGATTACCCATCCCTAGTTGCCCTGGAGAAGGTGGTGGTGAACTTTCTTCTTGAACTGCTGCAGTCCTCGAGGTGTAGATATTACCTACAATGCTATTTCAGTTTTAGTTTGGTTTGGTTTAGAGATACAACAAGGAAACAGGCCCTTCAGCCCACCGAGTCCACACCAACCATCAATCGCTCGTTCGCACCAGTTCTATGTTATCCCGTGTCACATCCACTCCTTACACACAGGGGGCAATTTACCGAGGCCAATTAACCTACAAACCTGCATGTCTTTGAGATGTGGGGGGAAACCAGAGCACCCTGATTGGAGGGGAAGAGAGGAATGAGAACAAAAAGGGAAGTTCTAGATCAGTGTTGGTGCCAGGTCAGGGGGAGCTCCTCCTGCCACGGGTACCATGTAATCCTGTGCTACCTGCTCCATGGTTGGATGCTTAAAGGGCCTGTCCCACTTTCACGACCTAATTCACGACCTTTTTTACTCGTGGACATTTTTCATCAGGCTAGAAAAACGCCATGACCTACTTGATGCCACGAGTACCTACGACTAGCATCACAACCTACCTACGACCTCCTATGACCTCCTACGACCTTGTGACGACCATGCTGCGAGTACGAGACAAGGGCAAACTCGGCAGAGGTTGTGAATTAGGTCGTGAAAGTGCGACAGGCCCTTAAACCGTCTCCCCCACCTGGTTTGCCAGGTGAGGAGAGGGCTGTGGACCCCCAGCAGGACCAAAAACAAGACCTGTCAAAGGGCGGATGAGCTCCTAGTGAGCCAATGCAGTAGAAGTTGCGATCACTGTCGTACATAGCATTGTAAGGAATGCCCATCGGAAACCAGCACCACTGCGTCGCTAATGTTTTCAATGATTTAATAATAATAATAGTAATAGTTGAAGGCAGGAGAGAATGAATGACACACAAGGGAGTCTGTGAAAGAATAAATAACTGAATAACTAAAAGTGTAGAAGAGGTGCAGATAGAATAATTACAGTTCATCAACAGAAAGGACAGGGAAAAAGATGATGGATGTCTGAAACGGAAGATGGAAAGGTATGAATTTCTGATTAACTGCAATTTTGGATTCAACATTAATTCCAGAAGGGAGACTTCTGCTGGACGTACAAGGCCAGGAGTAGGTCAGAGATGAGAGAAGAGGGAAGAAGCTTGAGAGGCTAAATCACTTGGGGTTGCATTGGTCGGCCTGCCCACTGGCCTGTACAGGCGCTCCCTGACTTACACAAGGGTTACGACCCGCGGGCGCTTGCGTAACTGGAATGTTATGCAAGTCGGAACTGGAAGTGCTACTGTGTAGGCGTAAATGTACTGTCTGACGTGGAGACCACTGGGAGCACCAACACGGAGATCACATGGGCGTTGGTAGCTTGAAGAATGCTCATGTAAGTGCGAGTTTACACACATCGCATTACATAACTCGGGGAGTGCCTGCAATCACAGTTAACAAGTTGGGGAGATACAGCATAGAAATGGGCTTTTTGCTCCATCATGTCGATGCTGATCATCGACGACCCATTAACACTAATATTGCATTCATTCTAAATTTTTAATTCTCATCACATTTTGCAGGGCACAGCACTGAGTGGCACGGTGGCACAGCGGTAGAGTTGCATTCTTACAGCACCAGAGACCCGGGTTTGATTCTGACTACGTGTGCTGTCTGTACAGAGTTTGTACGCTCTCCCCGTGATGGTATGGGGTTTTTTCCGGGATCTCCAGTTTCCACCCACAGTCCAAAGATGTACTGGTTTGTAGGTTAATTGGCTTGGTATAATTGCAAATTGTCCCTAGTGTGTGTAGCATTGTGTTAGTGTGCAGGGATTGCTGGTTGGTGCGGACATGGTGGGCCAAAGGGCCTGTTTCTGCTCTGTATCTCTAACCTCTAATTCTCATTAATCCACCTCTCCCCCTATTCTTCCACTCCCTGCACTCTAGGGGCAGCTTATAGTAGTTAACGAACTTACAAAACCTAAAACAATAATTGCTGGAGAAACTCAGTGGTGCAGTCAGCATCTGCAAAGGAAATGGATAGCTGATGTTTTGGATCAGGATCATTCTTCAGACTGGTTCAAGCTCTCCGAGAGACCCTTTTGTGAGACCCTTTCTCACTGCTCTCCCTCTGTGATTCCTGCTGCTCGAAGTCTGAAGAAGGATCCCAACCCAAAACATTGTCTATCCATTCCCTCCATAGATGCTGCTTGACTCACCGAGTTCCTTTGGTGCTTTGTGTTCTGCATAAGATTCCAGCATCTGCACGTTTTTGTGCCTCCAACCTACAAACTCACACGTCTATGTTCCACACCTGAAGGAACACACATGTTACAAGGAAAATGTGCATGTTCTATACAGACAACACCCAAGGTCAAGATTGAACCCAAATCTCTGATGCAGAGTCTCTTACGCAGAGTAGGTGAATCGAGGACTAAAGGACATAGTGAAGATTTAAAAGGAATCTAAGGGGTATGGAACAAGCTGCCAGAGGAGGTAGTTGAAGCATGGACTGTCCCAACATGTAAGAAATAGTTAGACAGGTACATGGATAGGACAGGTTTGGAGGGATATGAACCAAAAGCAAGCAGGTGAGACGAGTGTAGCTAGAACATGTTGGCCGGTGTGGGCAAGTTGGGCCGAAGGGCCTGTTTCCCCACTGTATCACTCTACGACTCTTGTACTGTGAAAGAGTGGCTCTATTAGCTGCACTACTCATGCTGCCTTGGTTG
This sequence comes from Okamejei kenojei, assembly GCA_035221665.1. Lineage (NCBI taxonomy): Eukaryota > Metazoa > Chordata > Chondrichthyes > Rajiformes > Rajidae > Okamejei > Okamejei kenojei. Next base: position 22,056,629 of record CM069134.1, read on the forward strand.
CCGTGATGGGAGCTTCTTCTTTACCTGAGGCCACTGGGGATCTTGTGTTAGTATCGATCGGGTCACTGCTCGCTGCCTCTGACCAGCAAGTCAAACCTCACAGCAAAGCTTCATGTTTAGTTCAGTTTAGCTTAGAGATACAGCATGAAAACAGGCCCTTCAGCCCAACGAGGCCATGCCTAGAGTCGATCACCTGTTCACATTAGTTGTACATTATCCCGCTTTTATATTCACCCCCTATTCACGGGGGGCAATTTATAAAGGGCAATTAACCTGCCGAGCTGCACGTCTTTGGGATGTGGGAAGAAACCGGAGAAACTCAAGTGGTCACAGGGAGAAAGAACAAACTCCACACAGACAGCTTCCAGATTTGAACCCGGGTGCCCGGCACTGTGCTGTCCTGTGATGTAGCTGCCAAAGGTAAATGGCCCACTTTTAAACTATGCATCTCATATACCTTTCCGGCACCTGGGAGATCACAGTCAAATCACAAACTCTATTAGAATAACTTTACGGTTTTCCGACTGTACTAAAAAAACATAGAAACATAGAACATGGAAAAATAGGTGCAGGAGTAGGCCATTCGGCCCTTCGAGCCAGCACCGCATTCAATATGGTCATGGCTGAGCATCTAAAACCAGTACCCTGTTCCTACTTTTGCCCCATATCCCTTGATTCTTTTAGCTCTAAGAGCTAAATCTAACTCCCTCTTGAAAACATCTAGTGAATTGGCCTCCACTGTCTTCTGTGGTAGAGCATTCCACAGATTTACAACTCTCTGGGTGAAAAAGTCTTTCCTCATCTCCGTCCTAAATGGCATACCCCTTATTTTTAAACTGTGACCCCTGTTTCTGGACTCCCCCAACATCAGGATAATGTTTCCTGCATCTAGCCTGTCCAATCCTTTAAGAATTTTAGATGATTCTATAAGATCTCCTCTCATCTAAATTCCAGTGAATACAAGCCCTGTCGACCCATTCTGTCATCATGTGGTATGGTGGCTCCTATCGCCAGCGGCTCGACTACAGTCCATCTGTCTTTTTTTTTAATTTTTGTCTTGTTAAATGTATGACTTTAGTTTTTATTAATTTTCTTTAGCTGTGTATATGTGGGGGGTGGGGGGGTGAGGGAAACCGTTAATCTCTTCCCTGTACGGGGACCAGACTTTTTCCCTGTCGGGTCTCTGGTGTCATTGGGCCTAACACCGTGGAGCCAGCAGCGGCCTCCGGCCGGGATCAACCTGAGGGCTCCAGTCGCGGAGCCTGCGGACCTGACATCGCGGAGCTGGCCGTCTTCGGAGCGGGAAGAGCTGTGGCGGCACGCGGCTGCAACCTTACTTCGGAGGCTCCGGCCGCAGGCCCGGTGGACGGTGACATCAGGAGCTCGCAGGTCCGTGGTGGCAGACCGCTTTTCGGAGCTCCCACAACGGCAACTTCTCCCGCTGGAGTCGTGGGGTGAAATGACTTGGAGCTCGGCGTAACATCGCCCGGCGTGTCTTAAATGGCCGCGGGACTTACCATCGCCCGCCGGGGACTTTAACATCCGGAGCCCCAGCCGCCTCGACGCAGCAGTTGGACTGCTGGACCGCGGGAAAAGAACAACGGGAAGAGATAAGACTTTTGCCTTCCATCACAGTGAGGAGGTGTTGGATATTCACTGTGATGGATGTTTGTGTAAACTGTGTTAAGTGTGGGTCTTGGTTTTTTTGTATTGTAAGACTGTAGAAAATGCAATTTCGTTCAAACCAAGCTGTTTGTATGACAATTAAAGGCATTCTATTCTATTCTATTCTATATGTCAGTCCCGCCATCCCGGGAATTAACCTGGCGAACCTGCGCTGCACTCCCTCAACAGCAATAATGTCCTTCCTCAAATGAGGAGACCAAAATTGCACACAATACTCCAGTTGTGGTCTCACCAGGGCCCTCCTAAACTCAAATCCTCTCACAATGGCCAACATTAGCTTATTTCGCTGCCTGCTGTACCTGCATGCCTACTTTCAGTGACTGATGTACAAGCACACCCAGGTCTCATTGCACCTCCCTTTTTTTCTAATCCGACACCATTCAGATAATAATCTGCCTTCCTGTTCTTGCCACCAAAGTGGATAACCTCACATTTATCCACATTATACTGCATCTGCCATGCATCTGCCCACTCACCCAACCCATCTAAGTCACCCTGCAGCCTCATAGCATCCTCCTTGCAGCTCACACTGCCACCCAGCTTTGTGTCATCCGCAAACCTGGAGATGTCACATTTAATTCCCTTGTCTAAATCGTTAATATATATTGTAAATAACTGGGGGTCCCAGCATCGAGCCTTGCGATCAAAATTTGATCATAATTATATTGAGCCAGAAGATTCATTGAAACCGCTTTGACAATGTTTACTGAATACCTCCGACATTCAACACAAGACTAATTGTAACAGGCATGAGAGCAAGAAAGAAATACATCTTTTAAATGAAGATTAGCAACCCACAAAAATTAGAGATAATCAAATGGTGATGGGAAAGTGAATACAAACGTATCAAGATAATTTCTTTCAGAAAAGAAAATCACAATATTCAGAATATACTTATTTTGCCATACAAAAAAAAAAAATCAGTTGAATGCTTTGAAAAGACACACCAGATTTTTAATGCATTTCTCAAAGGGTTACTTTCCTGTTGTTTAGTTTGTTACTCTAAAAAAGATCCTGCAGCTCATGAAGTGTGGTCTGGAGATATTGATTTTCCAGCTCTTCAATGTGGCATCATGTCAGATGAAGAAAGAGAAAGTGCAGAGAACTAATAACTACATTCTCCTGACCTCGGCCCAGAAAGTAATGGTAATCGGTCCTGTGATAAATGAACCAATCCAGATTCATTTCTCATGCAGATGACAAAATGATCAATTTTCAACAAGCTTTTCCCAGCAGCAATCAGAACCTAGCCCCCAGGCTGTTTTGAGTTTTACTGACTTTGGACTAGAGATTGGAGCTTCAACTATCCACATGATGGCTTCACGGAGACACAAGGGACTGCAGGCATTGGAATTTAGTGCAGAACACAAAGTGCTGGGGTTACTCACTGGGTCAGGCAGCATCTCTGGAGGACATTGAATAGGTGACATTTTGGGCTGGAAGAAAGTCCCGACCCGAAATGTTCCCTAACCATGTCCTCCAGACGTGCTGAATTACACCAACATTTTGTGCTCTACATAATGGTTTTCTTTACTCCAATAACCTCAACTCTTCAGACATAATTGGTCAATTTTCCTTCTGACTTTGACAATAAGGTGGAACTCTAGAGCGGATCAACTATAGTTTGAAGCACCACCAGGTGGTCCTCAGAACCCAAGTAGGTCATTGCATCTCTTGCACTTAATTGTTCTCCTTTCGCTCAATGGCCATGCTTGGGCAATTGAGCCTTCACTGATCCTAGGATCTTCATGTTATTTAGTGGTACTTGGCATAATCCTGCTTACAAGCCATGTCCACAACAAACCCCCTCCTGCGCCCCCATCTCCTTATTATGGGTACATAATGTTGGACAATCATGGTTATCATCAATATTCAAAAGAAAATAACCAATGTCAAAAATATATCATCGGGGATGGCGTGTATTTGGGAACAGGTCATGCCTTAGGGAAGTCCAGAGGTAAGAGTATAATGAAGGAACAGAAGACACGGCCAAAGATGAGAAGATCAAGAAGAACGTAGTCAAACAAAGACATTTATACTAAAATAGATGTACAGAAGCAACCTATTGAAAGATCCTTTGAGTGGTCAGACTCAAAGGCTGTATGGCAGTCAAGGACAATGATGGGGAATAATGTAACGTGGTTATAGTCACTCAATTTCACTGATATTGTTGGGATGAAAAGTGGATGAGGCATTTAAACAAGGAATGGAGAGAAGCAGAGGTTTGGAGGTGACAAATAACAGCTCAAAGGAGAACTATGAACAAATGTTCGTAGTGAATTGTTAATTCAGAGGTCAATGATGAAGATGAGGAGGAAGGGAATGATGATGACTTTGAAGTGTCTATTGAGGATTAAAGGCCCTGTCCCACTTACGTGTCCTTGGCACGCAAATTACATGACCTCATCGTCGCGTTGAGGCGCACGGGCATCGTATGGCCGCGCGGGGCCGGTCCCACTGAGAAGCACGGAGGGGTATGTAGTTGTGCGCGGCATCGCGCGGCGCTCCAAAATTTTGTCGCGAACAAAATCTTCGCACGCCACTGGCCTGTCGCGTAACTGACGGCCAAAGTGGGACAGGCCCAAGACCCTGGCGCGGCGCAATGTCTCACCTCCAACAGCAGCAGAAGCAGGCAAACGATCGACGAGCTCGGCCTGGGGCTCACGGCCGTTGCAGTCCGGATCCGCCCCCACTGCTACTCCCAGAGCGGGGCCAAGAAAATTGATGATAGACACAATATGCTGGAGTAACTCAGCAGGACCAGCAGCTTCTCTGGAGAGAAGGAATGGAAGATGTTTCGGGTCAAGACCCTTCTTTCAGACTGAAGAAGGGTCTCGACCCGAAACATCATCCATTGCTTCTCTCCAGAGATGCTGCCGGTCCTGCTGAGTTACTCCAGCATTTTGTGCCCATCTTCAAATGACGTTACGTTGAGTCTGCTGTTCGGGCACATGAAGACGCGAGCGACCTTCGTGGGACCGTCAGACCTCAATGCGACCACGAGGTCACATAATTAGCGTGCCAAGGACATGTAAGTGGGACAGGAGCTTGAGTAATTAAAATCTGAGTAACAGTTGGATCAGGAAGGAAGGTCAGTGAAGGGCAGTTTAATGGCCAAGGCCGCTGGAGGTAGGAACAAATTGATCTTGCAGAGAATATGATTTGGAGGAAGAGAAAGTGGAATAAAAGGTTAGCTCAGGCTTGCAATTGGAAAAGGCAGATAATTAACAGGAAGTTTGGTAATAGAAGGAATGGGTTCGAAATTTATGAAATACACAGATTCATTGTGTTTGGTTTTAGATGTTTTGCTGTGAAGGCCAAGCAAGGACAGGACCAGAGAAAATTAGCATGGGGGTATCTTTGTCCTCTGGTATAATTTGAATGGACCGCATTAAGCGGTGCTGGAGAACCTTGGCAGTATTTGATGTTGCTGACAATGAACGGCTGAGAGGAGCCTATTCAAGGAATTTCACGGAATATTATGAAATGGATTCAGCTGAGAGATACAGAGGCAACACAGACAAGGTAGATATGCTGTTAAGGTTAATTGATTCCAGAGGGGGTGGAAAGATTATGTCACAGTAATTTTGGTGTAATGGGTATTGAAACTAAATCGTGACTTTACTAATATAGATATGGGATGGATTCTACTGAGGACCGCTATTGTAGCACAATGCTGCGTATAGGATACAGAATCGGCTTCATGCTGGATACAGAATTGGTTACATGGAAGAAAGCAAAGGGTGGTGGTGGCAAGTTTTTTTTCGGACTGGAGGCCTGTGACGAGTGGTGTGCCTTAGAGATCGGTGCTGGGTCCACTGTTGTTTGTGGTTTATATCAAAGATTGAGTCTGCAAGGCACGATTAGAAAATTTGCAGATGAAGATGGTCATCAAAAATTTACAGCAGGATCTTGATCAGCTGGGCAGGTGGGCTGAGGAATGACTAATGGCGTTTAATATCGATGAGTGCAGGGTGCTGCATTTTGGGAAGTCAAACTAGGGCAGAACCATCACAGTGACTGGTTGGGCTCTGGAGAATGTTGTAGGATGGAGGGATCTAGGAACACAGTTACATAGTTCCCTGAAAGTGGTGTCATATGTACATGGGGTGGTAAGAAGGCTTTTGATATATTGGCCTTTATCTGTCAGGGTACTGTGTATAGAGTATAGTGTATTGTGTATAGAGGTTGAGATGTTTTGTTACAGCTGTACAAGATGTTATGTGATCGTTTGGAGCATCGTGTTCAGTTTGGATCACCAATAGGAAGGATAAGCTGGAAAGAGTGCAGAGAAGATTTATCAGATGTTGCTCAGGGCCTGAGATATTGGGAGAGATTGGACAAGATTCAACTTTATTATGTGGAGCGCAGGAGGCTAAGGGATGATCTTATGGAGATGTAGAAACTTTTGAGGGGAATTGATAGAGTAAATGCAGAGAGACTTTTACCCAGGGGAATCAAGAACCAGAGGACACAGGTTAATGCTGAGAGGGGATAGATTTAATAGAAACCTAAGGGGCAACTTTTGGTACGAGCTGCCAGAGGAGGTAGATGCGGCAGGTACAATAACAACATTTAAAAGATATTTAGATAGATACGTGGATTGAAAAGGTTTAGAGGGATATGAGCCAAATAGGACTTGCTTAGAATGGAACACTTTGGTTAGTATGTACGTTGGGCAAGAAGGGAACCGTGACATGCTTCCTGGTAGAGGTCTCTGTGTCAATGTCTGCCAGGCCCTGAGCTCCATTTGGTGGGTGGTAGAGCGGGCAGAGATGACTATGGTTGGCTGTCTGTGTTTCTGCTCCGCATTCTCAGGCTGGGCTCTGGTGGAGACCCATCTCCACATGCTGGCATTGAAACGCCCAACTCCAGTATGAAGTCTTATCACTCTATGCTTGAATTGCTTGATGACATTCAGCCAACAATCTTCCACATGAAGAATAGTGCTACAACAGTGCTGTTTGAAAGGACAACTTACCATCACTATTGATTGATTAGAAATGAATATATATTTAAAAATATATAATAGCTACTAAGTACATTTCTTTCCAATACAGCTTATTTTCTGCAATGCAAATACCTTTAGGATTTTGTAGATGTTTTAAAAGTTATATAAGACATTTGGACAGGTAGATGGATAGGAAATGTTTAGAGGGATATGAGCCTAATGCAGGCAGGTGGGACTAATACAGATGGGTCATATTGGTCGACATGGGCAAGTTGGACCAAAGGGCCTGTTTCTGTGCTGTACGACTATGACGTTTCCGTGGGTAGAAAATATTCAATGTTGTAGCAACATTTAACCAGCAGAGGGAGCTTATTGCTGTTGCTCCTCCAGCCTCAATATTTCAGATGTGCAAGATAAGTGTACGATAAATCAGCAGTTCATTTAACCATGTCGCATTCTCACCACACATACCCCCTATTCTACTCCCTTCCTTCTGTCCAATTTCCTGAACATAACGGAAATATACATTGTCAATTAATTGTCTACAAAAATGCTGGAGAAACTCGGGTGAGGCAGCATCTATGGAGCGAAGGAAATAGGCGACGTTTCGGGTCGAGACCCTTCTTCAGACTGATGTGAGGGTGGGGGGGGGGGGAAGAAGAAAGGAAGAGGCGGAGACAGTGGGCTCAGGGAGAGGTGGAAAGGGAAGGAGAAAGCAGGAACTACCTGAAATTGGAGAAGTCAATGTTCATACCACTGGGGTGTAAACTGCTCAAGCGAAATATGAGGTGCTGCTCCTCCAATTTATGGTGGGCCTCACTCTGGCCCAGGTCAGAAAGGCCAGATTCGGAATGGGAGGGGGAGTTGAAGTGTTGAGCCACCGGGAGATCAGTTTGGGTTATTGCGAACCGAGCGGAGGTGTTGGGCGAAGCGATCGCCAAGCCTATGCTTGGTCTCACCAATGTTGAGCAGTTGACATGGTGCACAATTTGCATTGCTGCTAAATTGGCTTCAGTATTTAGTATTCCTGTGTGCAAATTAAGTGGTGTGTATTTTTGAAAGATTTCACAATAGCATGGCTTAAAGTGACACATAATTCTAAATCAAGAACAAGAAAAGTACTGGCTTCAACTGATGATGTTGGCTGCCTTTGAGGGAATGACTCCGATAAATCCCTTCGATAGCGGGGAGGTCAGAGCCGGTGATGGACTGGGCAGTGTTCACAACTTTTTAGTCTTTTCTGCTCCTGGACGTTCAAGTTGCTGAACCAAGCCGTGATGCCACCAGTCAATATGCTCTGTACTGTACACCTGTAGAAGTACAAGAGAATCCTCTCTGACATACCGAGTCGCCGTAATTGTTTCAGGAAGTAGAGGCGTTGATGTGCTTTCTTTATAATTGCATTGGTGTGCTGGGTCCAGGAAAGATCTTCGGAAATATGCACGCCCAGGAATTTGACTCTCCACCATCGTCCAGTTGATATAAACAGGATTGTGGGTCCTCATCCCTTATCTTTCAAAGTCCACAATCAGTTTTTTTGGTTTTACTGATATTGAGATCCAGGCTGTTGTGCTGGCACCATTTGGTCAATCGGTCGATCTCACTTCTATACTCTGACTCATCAACATCTGTAATTCGTCCAACAACGGTGGTGTCGTTAGTGAACTTGAAGATGGAGTTCGCCCTGTGTCCGGCTACTCAGTCATGAGTATAGAGTGAGTAGAGCAGGAGGCTGAGCACGCAGCCCTGATATGCTCCCATATTGATTGTTAATGAGGAAGAAGTATTTCTGCCAATTTGAACAGAGTTCAGTGAGCTTGGCAACCAGCTTGGAGGGGATGGCGATGTCTATAAACAACGTGACGTACTGTAAATGTTTTTATTGTCCAAGTGGTCCAATGCGGACTGGAGAGCCAGTGAGATTGCATCTTCCTTTGGCCTGTTGTGACAATAGGCAAACTGTAGTAGGTCGAGGTTTTTGTTGAGGTAGGAGTTGATATCCACCATAACCAACCTCTCAAAACACTTCATCACCACAGACGTTAGTGCCACTGGTCGATAGTCATTGAGGCACGTCACCTTACTCTTCTTGGGCACCGGTATTATTGATGCCCTCTTAAAGCAGGTGGGAACCTCAGACCTTCAGTAGTGACAGGTTGAAAATGTCTGCAAAAACCCTAGCCAGTTGGTTTGCACAGGTTTAGAGAACACTACCGGGTATACCATCAGGACCAGGCCCTTTCCGAGGGTTCACCCCCCAGCCCGAAGAATCTTCTGAAGTCGACCTCTGCGACTGACTGTATGGGGGCTCAGGAAGGCACATCAGTGTTCTCCCTATCAAAGCATGCGTAGAACGCATTGATCTCGTCAAGGAGTGTTGTTTCGCAGTCGCTGTCGCTTGAGCTGCCTCCTGGTTTCGCCTTGTAGAAGATAATGGCATTCAAACCCTGCCACAGTTGCCAAACATCCGCCAGCTTTAAGCGGAAGTACCTTTTCGCCTTTTTGATGGCCTTGTCAAGGTCGTATCTGAACTTCTTATAGACCGCTGCATCACCAGACCTGAATGCCCAGGATCTGGTCTTCGGAAGAATGTGGATCTCATGGTTCATCCAAGGCTTCTGGTTAGGAAACACTCAGAAGGTTTTTGTAGGAACACAGTCCTCCACACATTTCCTTATGAAGTCTGTGATGACTGTGGCGTATTCATTCAGGTCCGTTGCCGAGTCCTTGAACATTGCCCAGTCTACTGACTCCAAGCAGTCCTGCAGTTGTTCCTCTGCCTGCCCGGACCAGCTCTGTGCAGACAAGCTGATCTATGCAAATACACTCAGTTCAATGCAATTCCCATTATCCAGAGGATCTGGTTTCAAATATACATTCTGTAGGCTGCAGCATGTTTCAGAAGGTAGGATTTCTTTTATTGTAGGAAGGAATTGCAGATGCTGGTTTAAACCGAAGACCAACTCAAAATGCTGGAGTAAGCGGGACAGGCAACATCTCTGGAAAGAAGGAATGGGAGATGTTTCGGGTTGAGACCCTTCATCAAACTGATACGCTCATAAATGGCAAGGCTAGCAGTGTTACATTGCAAGAAGAAAGCGGCAGGCTTTCAAATCTCAGGTCCTCACTTTGGGTTCTTCCCGTATTTGAGCATATTAAAAGCATTTTTTTTTTCTTCATTTGATTTTATTGGAAGTATTTCTCCCTTGAGTGCAGTCTACTTAGTCTGTGTCAGTTATCAGCTGCATCATTCAATTCTGACAACGTTCACCCTGGACAAGGTGGTTTGCTGATGCTGTGAATGGGTCAACATTCATAACTGTGGCAAGGACATTGGATTTTTACTTAACTGTTGCACCCTGAATGAGTTCCAAGGTTCATGTGCCTCTCTAATTCGTTGAGAATTAATTCTAAAGCACAGGAGGTCATTCAGCCTCCTAGCGTTATGCTGAATCTTTCAAATAGCCATGCAGTTAGCCTTGCTGCCCAATCACCCTGCAATTATCTTTATGTATTCATCTTACTGCCTTTCGGATCGATCCTAACTCTACCTCCCCACCAGGCAGAGCATATAAAACCCTAAACACTCATTGTACACAGCTTTATCCTTATATTTTGGTCACTTACCGTAAATCAGGTGATTCTTTCGGTTATAAACGCTTCAGACATTGGTAAAGAAAAGCTACCAGAATCCTTGTGTAAGAAGGAACTGCAGATGCTGGTTTACAGTGAAGATAGGCACCAAATGCTAGAGTAACTCTTATACACCAATGTTCATTAAATGCTAGACACTCTTACACAATTTAAAATATTACATAGATTACATTATTCAAAATCCAAATTACATAGTATTTTTTTCAAATGTATCTGCCATATGTGATAAATGCCAGCACTTAGAAGCTAACTTAACGCACTCATTTACAAATTGTATAAAAATTACTAAATTTTGGACAGAAATATTTAAGATAATTTCGAATGTTGTTAATATGAATCTGATCCCTGACTCAAAATTAATAATACTGGGAATATTAGAAACAGATCAATTAATAACAATGAATTAAAGAATTTTTATTGATTACAGTTTAAAAATTAATATTGAAATTCTGGAAAGGTCCTACATCCCCCACAACCAAAATGTGGATTACAGGAATGTCGGAAACACTTCATCTGGAAAGATTAAGGCTTGTCCTACTGGACAAGTTGGATCTTTTCAGAGGGATATTGTCTCCATTTATTGAATATTTAAAGGGTCAAAATGGCTCGGTGCGAGAGCCTGACTGAATAAAGGAATGGATGAAGAATCATACATAACAAATCACGGATATATCTCCAATGATGGATAACCTGTTTAACACTCCACTCATTTTTTTTTGATTTTCTATTTTTACTTTATTTTTCTCTATTTTTTCCTATCTGCAATAAAAACAAAATTATAGAAATACAAATAAGACATAACTGTTAACATTAATAATATTAAGAATGTATGTGACAAGTATATTATTTTAATATGTAATTATGTCTAATAAAAATATTTAACAAATGCTAGAGTAACTCAGTGGGTCAGGCAGCATCTCTGGAGAAAAGGAATAAGTGACATTTTGGGTGGTTTTGAAACAAAACGTCACCTATTCCTTTTCTCCAGAGATGATGGCTGACTCACTGAGTTATTCCAGCATCTTGTGTCTACCATCAGAATCTTTTATGAAGTTAAGCACCTCAATTGAATTGAATCTTAGCCCTAGCTTCCCTAATCAATGCAGTGGTTGGATTTTAGATAAAACCCTACTATGTAGTGTGCATCGCTAAACAATTCTTGCAAATTGCTTCTTGATTCTGTCCAAGATCTCGCCTTTGGTGCTCCAGTGTCCAGAAATATTCAAAATACTCAAAGTTGCACCTCAATGGTTTTCACTGCTTTAGATTCTGCGTTTACCAGTGTTACCAAGTTCAAATATCTGACCCCAAGGTTCTGAAGAAGGGTCTCGACCTGAAACGTCACCTATTCCTTCTCTCCATAAATGCTGCCTCACCCGCTGAGTTTCTCCAGCATTTTTGTCAACCTACCAAGGTCATTGCCATCACTTTTTAAATCATATCCTACCAAGCATCGTCTCTCCGTTCCTTTTTACCCCAGGTATATAGAAATATGAGTGGAATAGATTGGGTAAATAGGCAGAAACATTCCTCCCTCCCCCTCCCCCTCGGCACGGAAATGTCAAAGACCAGAGGGTATAGATTTATGGACAGAGGGGCAAAGGAGATATTTTTAATTAGATTGAGATACAGCACGGAAACAGGCCCTTCAGCCACCGGGTCTGCGCCGACCAGTGATCCCTGCACACTAACACTGTCCTACACACACTAGGGAAAATGTACAATTTTACCGAAGCCAATTAACCTACAGACCTGTACGTCTTTGGAGTGTGGGAGGAAACCAGAGCACCCGGAGAAAACCCACGCAGGTCACAGGGAGAATGTAGAAACTCTGTACAGACAGCACCTGTAGTCAGGATCGAACCTGAATCGCTGGTGCTGTAAGGCAACAACTCTACCGTTGGCACTGCCCCAGTGTGGGCATTCTTTTTCTAGAGTGGTGGGTGCCTGGGATGTGCACTGCCAGTGTGGTGGTGGAAGCAGACAGAAAAGTGGCATTTGAGGCTTTTCGATAGGCACACGGATATATAGGTTAAAGGAGGAATGTGCATCGTGTCTGGGAAGAGATTAATTTATCTTCGCATCATGTTTGATGCAAACATTGTGAGCTGAAGGGCCCGTTTCTGTGCTGTACCAAGTTACACGATTTCCTCTCATTTCCCAACACCGAATTTTCTCTGCCATGTTTGAGAACCCATTTAATTCTCCGGCATATTTTCCATTTATCTCTTTCTCACTGCCAAGCTGAGACAGCTGCAAATCTCCGAGCTGTGCCATACATCTTCATGCTTGAGGATGCAGAATCCAGCTTGGAGGTTTCTTAACGGCAGCGCTGAGAAATCAGAATGATACAGGAGATCAACTTCCTGACCAACCACCACCCCAGCGCTGTGATAAAAACATGTCCTAGTGAGACAGCAACATTAGCAAACAACTAAAACTGCATTCAGCGTGGTGTCTGGTGTTAATCTGGACACCGCCAGCTGCTACATCAACTCGTTCCTCAGAACTGCTTCCCTCCATTTCACGCTCCCAGAATCTCGCACAAGAAAGTTATGTACTATGTAGGAAGGAACTGCAGATGCTGGTTTAGACCAAAGCTAGACGTAAAAAGCTGGAGTAACTCAACAGGTCGGACACCATCTCCAGAGAAAAGGAGCAGGTGACGTTTCGGTTTTGAAGGGTTTCGATCCGGAACCTCACCTTTTCCTTTTCTCCAGAAATGCTGTCTGACCCATTGAGTTACACCAGCTTTTCGTGTCTATCTTTGGGGTAAACCGGCATCCGGGGCCATACACTAGATCACTCCTCCTGATCAGTTCCTGCACTTCTGGTTGAAGAAAATGGGAACGCAGGAGAAACCGTTCCAGCATTTTGCACAATTCTCAAGGAATATGTGGGAATTCATGTTAACTCCCCTTCCCGCTCCCATACTGACCTTTCCGTCCCCGGGCTCATCCATTGCCCGAATGAGGCCACACGCAAACTGGAGGAGCAGCACCTCACATTCCACTTGGGTAGCTTACAACCTAATGGTATGAACATTGAATTCTCAATTTTATGTAATACCTCCCCAACTCCCTTTCCTTTTCCTTTTCTTATGACCCCTTTTCCGCTCCCCTCTCCTGCAATCCTGCCCCTCTTACTACACTCCCCCCACCCACCCCTTACTCCTCGCCCTCCCCCTTCCACTTATGTCCCCAGCTTTGGCTTTACATTTCACTCCTCTCATCTGACACCCCTTGGTCACCTTTTCACCTCTAGTCTTTATCACTTACTCCACCCATCTGCCAATGAAGCCCTCCTCATCTGCATCCACCTGTCACTTGCTGGGCTTAAACACATCTCTTTTTCTGACCTCTACTATAAACGGTCTAAAGAAGGGTCCCGACCCTAAATGTCTGTCTACCCATTCTTCCCACAGATGCTACCCGATCTGTTGAGTTCCTCCAGCATCTAGTTTTGTTCATGATTCCAGCATCTGCAGTTCCTCATGACACTGCGGAAATGCATCCTGCTGCACAGAAAGGCTAATAGATCGTAGGTTAGGTGGGGCAGTTTGATACCTACTCTCGAATATTATCCATGGCTCCCTCAGCATGAGTCGAGTGCCATTAATCACTTAATTGTCAAACGAATCCCGGGAGGCCATGGTGCCGCGTCTATTCCCAGCCCCAGGCTCACCCACCATGGAGTCGTGAAGCCTGACCTTGAGAGGGAAGCAGCTGGGCCCAGCCCCTGCCCGTCCCAGAGGACTGGAGAACCGGAGAGGAGGGCGGAGAGAGCCAAGATGGCGGCGGTGGCAGCGGATGCAAAGAACAAAGGGCGGGTAAGAACCGGGGTCTTGCCTTCCACACCCTCAAGGTCGGCTGCAGGAGGTGTCCCTGGGGCATGAAGGCTGAAAGGTGGCCAGGTGAGGAGAGGGAGGATGGTTCGTTGGCCAATACGATGGCTGGAGGCCCTGCAGCAGCCTGGGGCTCGAATGGATCGAGCACTGCTCCGAGATCGAGTGGGCAGACCAGACGTGCACAGAGGTGGAGCAGCGGTGGGGAACACCGCCAATTTTGCTTGGCCAGGCCGACCCTGCAACACCGTCAGGACAATGGGCCTTTATGGCCAGCTGCACTTAAAGCAAATTGGTCTTTGAAAACTGTGCCAAAACCTGGTGACCCTTGTATATTGTGTAGGAAGGAACTGCAGATGCTGGTTTACACCAAAGATAACCACAAAATGCCGGAGCAACTCAGCGGGTCAGGTAGCATCTCTGGAGAGAAGGAACAGCTGAAGAAAAGTCTCGACCCAATACGTCACCTATTCCTTTTCTCCAGAGATGCTGCCCAACTGTTTATTGTCGCAGTGGACTATTTCTATACACTTTGTACCTAATCTAAAACTGCGCTATGCTTAATAATACTTTACTGAACTGAATGCAAAAGAATTTCACTGTACCTCGGTACACATGACGTATAAAACACAATTGAAGGATAGCAGGAAAGCGGCAAGGAAAATAATGTCAGGGACAAGAGGACCTGAAGAACGCCTCACAAAGAAGCCAATATTCGAGGAGGTATTTTCTACAATCAATGCAGATCCGAGCTTCTGAATCCCACTCAAAAGGCAGGTCAAATATTGGGCAAATTCGTCACAATGCTTAGCTGTGGTTGCTAAGCAACGTCATATCAACCTACAGTTGCATCTGCAGAAGCACAAGGTGACAGTGTTTCTTTCTCACATTGCTCAGCTCCACTGGCAACTCCATACTGTGCCGACACAGGAGAGATTGCTATGCGTGGCAGCGGTTCGCAAAGCGTGAAATAGCTGGAACCATACAGCTTGACAGTGCAATGGCTCACGGCCAATTCATGCACACACAGGGCCATTCTGTTCAAAACGTGGGTCCCAGCTTCCAGGCAACAGATTTTTGAAATGCTCACGAGTGGGAACCAGCTCCAGATTCTGTGCGCAGCAAAGGGCGAGTGGGTGGATTTTTTTTTTCTGAAAGTAAAGAAAACGACATTGTTCTTGGGCAGCTCCTAGAAGGTTGCGCCAAACTCCACGGAAATTGCAATCGTGCTCTCCTAGCAGGCTGTTTCAATACACCATCTTCGACAGTGCCCTATCTAACATCCCCCGCTCACACCTTCAGTGCCGAGGACCACTATCGGAGGAAGGCAGTCCAGGAGTGATGCCTTGCCCAAGCACTTTCCCTATGATCGCTACAGTCCTCAGGAGCAATTGGCATTCAGAGCTCGAGGGGCTAGAGGAATCAAGGGGTATGGGGAGAAGGCAGGCACGGGTTACTGAATGTGGATGATCAGCCATGATCACAATGAATGGCGGTACTGGCTCAAAGGGCCAAAAGGCCTCCTCCTGCACCTCTTTTCTATATCTCTGATTTTAGGCACTACTAGTCATACAGTGGTAACTCTCTGCCCATAAAAAGTCTGTTCAAAATGTAGCCAAAATGTTACTGTTCAAGTGTAATCCTAGTCACTACATGAGGAGGGTGGGGAGAATATCTGAAACTTTTCCGACTCGTCTCCGATAAAGTTGTGGGAAAGGCTGCAAAAATGGACACTGGGATCATCCCTCCTCCTGTCCTTTTCCCATGGATGCCTTGGCTCTTCAATTACGGATACAGCCATCAAGGTGGGAGACACCTTTGGAAATTCAGCACGCTCCCCAGGGAACAACTCGCAAAGGAATCAAATCTCCAGTAATGCAACGCTAAAGACCAATACTAAATATAGGAACAGGCCACACAGGAAGATAGAAAACAAGGATGATTTACGATCGGCCAACTGTTGGGGCATGGCTGCAAAACGTCTGTGTGATGAACGAGGGAAAGAAACGGGAATCGTGAAGTTTTCTTAAATGCTACAGTTGTAGTTGTACAAGATATTGGCGAGGCTGCATTTGGAGTGTTGCGTTCAGTTTTGGTTGCCCAACTTGCCCATGCTGACTAAGATCCCTATCTACACCAGCTCATCCAGCCCATGTTTAGCGCATACCCCTCAAATTATTTACTCTCCATGAACTTGCCCAAATGTCTTTTAAATGTTGGTAATGGTACCTGCCTCAACCACCAGCTCATTCCATATACCCACCATCCTCTGTGTGAAAAGCAATTCCCTTCTGGTTCCTATTACATCTTTCCCCTCTCACTTTAAACCTGTCCCCTGATTCTTGATTCCTCTGCTCTAGGTAAAAGACTGTGCATGTACCCTATCTATTGCCCTTATGATCCTATACAACTTTTTTTAGATGACCCTTTATCCTCCTACGCACCAAGAATAAAGTCCCAGCCTGCCTAAACAATACTCTAAATACAGCCTCACCAACGAGGTCAAATGATTGAATGCATTACCAGTTGAAAAAAATTAGTAATAGAACAAATCAAAATAGATTCACAAAAACACAATCCTATTTGACAAGACTAAATGTTTTTTTGACGTAATAACCAGTGGAACAGATGAGGAAGAACAAAAGATAGAACATCTGACACTGGAACCAAAGAGAGTACTTCAAAAAAATTAGAACTCCTAAGATCTTATGCAATGCATCAGTATGGATTGAAAAATGATTATGAGATACAAAACAGAATAGGAACAAGCATGTAATTTTTGGTTAGAGAGGTTGTGACTAGTGTTGCACTGAAGAATCAAGTGCGTGGACCTTAGCTATTTATGACCCATGTTACAAAATGACAGGGAACTAGGGCATCCAAAGAAGCTCTAAAGGAGATGTATACACAGGTGGGTGCAAACAACGGCTCACGCTTGCTACTGACAAATGCAACTCGCGAGAACATACCCCTTACTCCTGCCTGAAGAACCACTGGCTTTATGCAACATGATCCAATCGTGGAAGGACCAGAACAAACCTTCCCCATGAGACTGCTGAGATCATTGGCAGACAGTGCAACCATACAATTAAATATTGGGAAGATTGTGGGAACTGTCTAATAGGTCCCCAAAAGGATGGGCAACATTCCAGTGCAGTCTGAAGAAGTGTCCCGACCTGAAACACTGGTCATCCTTTTACTCCAAAGATGCTGCCTGTGCTAAGTTGCTCCAACACGTTGTGTCTATCTTTGGTATAAAACAGCATATGCTGGTTCTTAGTTCTTTGTGATAAGGTCATAAGTGACAGGAGTAGAATTAAGCCATTCGGCCCATCAAGTCTACTCTGCCATTCAGTCATGACTGATCTATCTCTCCCTCCTAACCCCATTCTCCTGCTTTCTCCCCATAACCTCAGACACCCGTACTAATCAAGAATCTACCTATCTTTAACTTTTAAATATCCACTGACAGCTTCCACAGCCTTGTATGGTAAAGAATTCCACAGATTCACCATCCTCCGACTAAAGTTTCTATTAAAGTTAGGTTGACTATATTTATTAAGTACAAGAAGCTACCACTTGAAGAAGAAGCAAAGATCCCCCTCTAAACATCAAGGGAAACTACTTAGGTTTAAAATGAGGCTGACGTCACTAGATTACTGCAGAAGTTCTGCAGGCAAGTGTAAATATTTTTATCTTCAGACAAATCCTTCCTAGAAGCTGCAGCTCTTGTTCTATTTTAATTTATTAAGGTCTCATCGCCTTCCCTTAAATTCGATGCAGCTGTCCCCACTAACTTGCCAGCACTCATCTAAAATAGTAGCATCATTGGATGACTCACTTTATTTCGTAAAGGTGCTTTCGACATTGAAAACTGCAATTTAATCCAAAAGATTGCTTCACATAAATTAAAAAAACTGCTGAAGCTCCTGTTGCTAATTCTACAAAAATATTCATGAATGGTGAAAGGCTGAAAATAGTCAGACAATTATAATCGTCTGATACCAACTACGTTCTATTGCTGTTCTCTGTATTTAATAATTTACTATGCAAACAGAGCCAATGATTTTTACTCATTTCATCTGTAAAATACTTTACATTGTGGAACTACAAGATAAATCCATTCTGGGAAATGCATTAATTCTGTATTAATTGTTCACATACATCTGGATTAAATAAATATACTCAACCAATGTTACAAAAAGCTGTTTGATATTGCTTTTGTCACCTGGCAAAATGGTTCTGGTCAATATTAAACTTGAAGAGGTAGATTCTGGAGAAAATGTGTACTACATTTTCCATTCTCAAAGTTTCTAGGCAAGCTAACAAGGCAGACACACTTTAAAATTACCAGTAGAGTTAAACCAAAGAGCAGCATTACTACAGCATGTATAACACAATAGGTTTACATAGCAAGATGCAGCAAATACAATGGGTGAAAAAAAAGCGTGAACATCTTTGGGATCAAGATCTGCCATTTTATGCTTTACCGAGTCCTCGTGATTCCAAAATGTGTATCATTAGTGCGTAACAATGATAAACGTGGGCTGTATCAGGAGCTCACTGCACTGATTCCTAAGAACTGACACACCTGCAAAATTGCTCTGGTACCAAACCCGTGTAGCTCAAAATAAGATGTGAACCTAACGCAGCTGTAAAATGTAAATTGCCTCAGATCACGCTTGGGGGTTTGTTATTAATTTTAGCTACGATAAAATAATCTAAAATTCAGTGTTGGAAGGAAATGCAGAAGGTGGTTAACATCGAAGCTAGCAAAATGCTAGAGGAACCAGACAGGCAACATCTCTGGATTGAAGGAATGGGTGAAGTTTCGGGTCGAGGCCCTTCTTCATACCGTTCAACCAGGCGAAGATGCGACTCGGAGAATAGTCACATCCTCACCAGGAAGTGACTGAGGAACGGTTTCGCCCTTACCCTTACCCTACCCCCATCCCCCACATAGAAATACTAAAAAAAATCCTCCAAAACGTACTTTAAATTAACAGATAGAAAAACAGACTGTAGGCAGAGGCTGCCATCAATGCGGCACCCCTAGTGGCCCAATGCCAAAGGAACCTGGATAATTACTGGAGAACAGATGAATTAGTGGTGTTCTCATTGAGATGTACAAGATCCTGGGCAGATACAGAAAAAGCATTTCCTTCACCGAGGAATGGAGAATGTGATAGCCTAGTCTCAAGATAAGAGGTTAGCCACAAAACAAGAGAGAAGGAGAACATGCAGAGTGTGTTGAGAATTTAACAACTCACTATCCAAGAGGACAATGGTTGGTTGGGAGTTTAGCATTCTCAACATTGAGACTGACATTCGTCTGATCGGCAACAGAAGGAGACTATAGTAAGTTGACAGGAGAGGCAGATGATCTGTCATAATGACATTAAAGCAGATGGTAGTGGCTATCTGGCCCACTCTTGCTTCTACTTTTTCAATCTGCTTTAAATTAGACATTATTAGAGGTTATTGAGCAGCAAACAGCAATCTGATATCAGGAAGAATCCCAATGAAACCCTCATGAGTTTGGGTAACATATTTTGGAAACATTTTCTCAACATTTGCATGAAATGGTAAAATTGATTTTGAAAGAAATATTTTAAACTACTTCAATAGCACTGGAGGCAATTCAGTACCTGCAAAGCTGGAGATGTTTCCAAACTGGCAATTTGTCCATCTATAATTGTTGATGTCAGAATCTTGTTTAATTTGTCACAGTCAAGGCTTCTCAGTACAAAATGAGAGAAGTTTGGGCCATTTCATTTAGTCTATCCTTAAAATTGCGCAAGTACAATCTGTGATACAAGAATGATCCCAGGAATGAGTAGATTAACATATGATGAGCGTTTGATGGCACTGGGCCTGTACTTGCTGAAGTTTAGAAGAATGAGGGGGGGTCTCATTGAAACATACAGAATAGTGAAGGCCTTGGATAGGGTGGATGTGGAGAGGATGTTTCCACTAATGGGAAAGTCTAGGACTAGAGGTTATAGCCTCAGAATTAATGAACGTTCTTTTCGGAAGGAGACGAGGAATTTCTTTAGTCAAAGGGCGGTGAATCGGTGGAATTCATTGCCACAGAAGGCTGTGGATATATTTAAGGCGGGGATAGATAGATCCTTGATTAGCACGGGCATCGGAGATTATGGGGATTAGGCAGGAGAATGGCGTTTGGAGGGAGAGATAGATCAGCCATGAATGAATGGCGTAGTAGACTTGATGGGCCAAATGGCCTAATTCTGCTCCTACCACTTATGACCTTATGATCCTATGATTCAGTCAAGTAGGTGAGGCCTGTGTTAAGGTCTCAATACCATCCCAGGCTATGAGTTTAAATTAGGGGCGATCTCCGTTAACAACACTAGATGAGCTCAATGTTGTTTGCACCTATTTTGATGGAGGTTTCACAAAATTCCAGTAGGCCCGTTACCCCTAACCCCCAGCCCTGTGCCATATATCTCTGCGCCAGAAGACATAACTGCTTTCTTGATCATACAGTCTCAGAAAGCAGCTGGCCCAGAGTACCCACATCTGCCATCACTCATGACTTGCTGTGTTCTACAGTTCTGCTCTCATTCCCCCTCCTCCCAAAGAGTACCACGATAGAGTTCCACTGGACCTCAGCTTTCACCCCAATTGCATCAAACACATCATTTTCCAATGTTTCTGCCACCTTCACTATGATCCCACCACCCAGTCACATCTTCCCATCCCCACCCCTTTCCACCTTCTGCAGAGACCAATTTCTCCACAGCTTATTGGTTCACTCATCACTTTCCAATCAAATCATGCCCTCTCCTGTGGTATTTTCCCCTGCAACTGCAGAAAATGCAACATCTGACCCTTCTCCTCCTCCCTCACATCCATCCAGGGATCCCGCCAACCGCTCCAGTTGAGCCAGAGGTTCACATGCACCGCCTCTAACCTCATCTACTGCATTTCGTGTTCCCAATGTGGCCTCCTTTACATTGGCAAGACCAAGTGTAGACCAGGTGACTCTTTGGCCGAACACTTTGTGCTCGGTTCGCCTGAGCCTGCTGGATCTCTCGGTTGCGAATCGTTAATTCGCCCTTCCATTCCCATACTGATCTTTCTGTTCTGCGACTCCTCCATTACCAGAGTGAAGCCACATGCAAACTGGAGGAACAGCACATCATATTCCTCTTGGGCAACTTACAACCCAACAGTGCGAACATTGAAATTCCCAATTTTAGATAACTAACCCGCCTCTTTCTTATCCCACCCTCTCTTCCCTATGCTGCACCTGAATGCAAACTGATTTCATCCTCTATCCCATCCCCCTATCCCATCCCCCTTTTCCCTCCCCCCCCCGCCCTCCCCCATTCACTTCCATCTATATTCATTCCTTTGTCCTCTCAATTAACGTCTCTTTTTTCCTTATCTCTTTACATCTCTGGCCTTTGTTCACCCATCTGCCAATCAGCTTCCATCATCTGTACCCACCCATCACTTGCCTGGCTTTGTACCACCCGGTTGCATCACAGCCTGGTTCGGCAACTCGAATGCCCTGGATAGAAGAAATTCCAAAATGTGGTGAACACTGCCCTCACGGATACTACCCTCCCTACTATGTACAGGAGTCACTGCCTCAAAAAGGCAGCCAGCATCAGAGACCCACACCACCCTGGCCACACTTTCATTTCACTCCTGCCATTGGGAAGAAGGTATAGAAGCCTGAAAACTGTAATGTTCAGGTTGAGAGCAGCTTCTTCCCAACAACCATCAGGCTGTTAAATACTACAATCTCCAAATCAGCTCTGAACAACATAGACTTGGGGGCATTGTTTTTGTCTTTGCTCAATTGTTTGTTTTTATGTATAAACGAGATATTTACAGAGGCCAATTAACCGACAAACCCAGGCCTGAAGAAGGGTTCCGACCCGAAACATTCACATATTCCTTTTCTCCAGAGATGCTGCCTGACCTGCTGAGTTACTCCAACATTTTATGTCTATCTTCGGTATAAACCAGCATCTGCAATTCCATCCTACAGATTTTGTCTGCTCCACTGCAAAAGCTCCTCAAGATATGTCTACTTTGAAGAAGTTCTCCTCCTCTCTCCGATAGGAGAATTCTGCAACACCCTCTCTCACTGCTCCCCCTCTGATATTACTGCTGCTCTCCAGCAGTCTGAAGAAGAGTTCTGACACCACCTATTCCGTTTCACCAGAGATGCTGCCTAACCTGCTGAGTTACTCTAGCAATTTGCGCCAACCTACAGACCCACGTCTCTGGGATGTGGGAGCAAACAGGAGCACCTGGAGGAAACCTACGGGGTCACAGGGAGAACGTGAAAACTACAAACCAACAGCATCCGAGATCAGGATCGATCCTGGGTCTGTGGCGCTCTGTGGTAGTGGCACTACCAGCTGCGCCTCTGTGCCGTCATTTGTCAGAGGGACAAAGTGGGTGCTAGCACAAAGGAGACAATGGTGAATTGAACCATCGATGTGTGTCGCCACCAAGAGACAGTTCTTGAAAATTAAATCATCATCATTTACCAGGGTCATATTATGGAGCTTTATTGTTGAGTGTACAGGTTAATGTTGATTAATATTGAGAAACTTAATAATAAAAATAGCAAGTAGTAGGTGCAAATATGGCACCACTCAGCAAAGATACTTGAAGCGCTTGGGCAGCTAAAGAGTTCTCAATGATTGTTCAGCCTGTCCCTTATGATATATCACCAATGTACTTATGCTACTAAAATATTAGTGATTTTTCTTTTGTTGCTCTATTGCCTGTAAATAACTACTCCTAGAATGAGACCTGCTTAACATTTATCAGCTTCAGATTGTCAGTTTTTGGTTGTGAACAGTGTAACACAATAAAAGCACCAGTGTTAGTTTTGTATGATCAAGTAGCACAATTTAGAATATGGGTGATTGGATGTTTAAGATGGTAGTAAATGTTAAACTTTGATTCTCAATAACAGCGCCTAATATAAACTGGGAAAATAATAGCATGAAGGGTTCAGATGGGAGTGTTCAGGAGAGTTTTCAGGAGAGTTTTCCGAAGCAGTATGTGGAGGCCCCCACATGTGAGAGGGCAACGCTGGATCTAGTATTGGGAAATTGGGAAGGGCAAGTTAATGAAGTGTGTGTGGAGGAGCCTTTTGGGACCAGTGACCACAGTTCGATTAGGTTTAAGATAGTTATAGAGTGTCTCGCTCAAATTGACTGGAGCAGGTTATTAGATGGGAAAGAAGATTGGCCAAGTGGGCTGTTTTTAAAAGTGTACTGAAGAAAGCTCAGGATGTGTACGTCCCTGTTAGAGTGAAGGGCAAAGCAAGCAAAGATAAGGAAGCTTGACTGACGAGGGAAATTGAGACGTTAATCAAAAACAAGAAGAATGCATGTGACAGGTATAGGCAGCTGGGATCAAGTGCATCCCTGGAGGTGTTTCAGGAGCTAAGGAGTAAACTAAAGTCAGAAGGGCAAAAAGGGGCCAGGAGATAGCTTGACGGGTAGCATTAAGGACAATCGCAAAAATGTTTATAAGTGTACTAGACCAAGTGCAGACCCGTTGGATCTGCTCCCCAACACACCCGTTCCCTACACGTAGCATGGTCCTTCAACTCAAGCTGTGCCCGAACGTAAGATTCCAGCACTTCCCTTCTCTCCCTCAGCAGTGCTCTTTAAAAAAAAAATCCAATTGCACTTGTCCCACATGTGGCAATAGCAATTCACCTTCCCCCTGCTAATTGAGCCATTGTGACGTCATCAGTTGAAACTGGTCGGTTTGAAATTCAAAGTATTTTGATTTTATAAAATTTAATTAGTAATAAATTGAGAAATAAAGCATAAAATGTTCAGTGAAAGTGATCTCTGCCTAGAGGGGAAAAATGCGAATCAGAATATGTAAAAATCTTGTGAAAGTTGTCATTTTTAAAGCTATAATCGTGAATAATGTGTCAAATATAGGATGAAATCTTCACTGAGGCTGTTCACTGCTAGCAGAGCCATTGTGACATCATCATTTGAAGCTGGTGGTTTTAATTTCAAAGTCTTTTAACTTCTTTAGACTTTTAATCAGTAACTAGACCAAGTGGGACCCAATATTCCACCACTCACCCATAGCCCCCACTGGAGGCCTGGTTCCCCCAATGCAACCCGTTCCCCAACGCAATATTCCACCATTCACCCATAACTGACAACTGCGCAGGGGCTGCTCATTTTGCCTTATACACCCTCCCTCATTTTTAAACTTTAAAAAATGCATTTGCTAGCTAGCAGAACTCAGTGTACTGTGACTTTAAAAAAATGCATTTGCACTTGCTAAGGCTAGCAGGACTGAGTGTACTTGGATAGCAACAATGTTGCGAGCAGGGCTACAATCCCATTGTGACGTCACAGCTGTAAGCACAGGGGAAAAACGGTTATTTTCTTCCAAGTCTCTTCAGATTTTTGAACATTTTGATTAATAACTCAAGAAATAATGCATGAATTTTTCAGATAAGGCGATTTTTGACCACGGGATAAATCTCTACTGGAATATGTAAAGACTTTACAGTTAGAGCATGTTTTTTTTTGAGAAAATGTGATCGCACAAGAACAAATAAATACACAAATACACACACACACATCCAAGATCAGAGTGTTATAGTTATAAGGATGAGTCGAAAATAAGTCGAGAAATAAAGCATAAAATGTTCATACAAGGTGATCCTGGCCTCGACGGGAAATATGTCAATCAGAATATGTAAAAATGTAATCGTTACCGCATAGTGTTTCTGCAAAGATGTAAAGACCACACACACACACGCACACAGACTTTTAACAAGTGTATGATAAGGGGAAAAGGGTAACCTGGGAGATAACGGGACCTCTCAGGAATCAAAGTGAATCAAATGCTTCATCAGGAATCAAATGCCCTCGTCATTTACCCATTATGGTTTGAAGTGTACATTCATTCATATTTTTTTTCTGAGATGCCTCATGATATATCTTATTGACAAGCATGTGCCTGGTAATATTTGTACTACAGAGAATGTATACAGATGTCGTAATCTTAATCTCTCTTTACAATTTACGCTCTTTCGATTTGTTATATGTACAATTCTTTCTGCCTCATCTTGTTCCAGCTGCTGATTGTTAAATTCACTGTTACCTTGACAACATTGATCTGTGTAGACATTCCCTCTCTCCTTCAAAAATAGACACAAAAAGCTGGAGTAACTCAGTGGGCCAGGCAGCATCTCTGGAGAGAAGGAATGCGTGATGTTTTGGGTCGAGACCCTTCTGCAGACTCCCTTCTCTCCATCACATCTCTTCTTCTCTGCAACTTAATGTACTTCTCACCTTTTCATTTCTGAGAAAGGGTCCCTGACCCAAACGTCGATCCTGTTTCTCTGCTTGCCCTGCCGAGCGTTTCTGCCATTCGGTTTTGTTTCTTTAGCTATCATATTTGATTGAACTCTGTAAGGCTGCATCATGGAAGGAAATGAATGATGCAAAACGTTCTTTGGTGAAAGACAACAGTGGATTTTTCTGTGGTTGTGTGCTATGGGGTTAAATTATTTTTGAGAAGTCACTTTATATTTAACAGCCATGGTAAATGGTGACACTAAATAACTGTTTCTTGGTGGATAGGGGCTGATCAAACACATTTCTTTGTCCTGGATGGATAATATAATTTTTAGACAATAATTATGCACCATGTTACTGCCAGGAGTGGAAAGTCTTGCTTGGCAACATTAATTAAAGTCTCTCAAGTCTGACCTTAAGCATTGCCAAGTGTCATACATGAGGATATTAAACTTTTCACGAGGATTATGGTTTATCCCTTCAAATATTAAACAGGAAGTAGCTGGGTTTCTTCCTCCTTTTTAATTAGTTATTTTGAATAAACTATCAACTATTCACAAGACATCTGGGATGCAGTGGATGCTCTGAAAGCAGTGAGGCAGTCAGCTTTTAATTTCCTGGGTTATTAACACTTCAGGGTAATGCTGTTTATTAATCTGTACATTTGGTTGAAGGTGGCATTTGCACTGAATATATTTTTCATCTATGAAATGTATACGACTTCAGAAATTAGGAAATTTAGCTCTGGGAAGGACTCACGGCATGACAGGTTGAAGAATCCCAGAGCATGCATTCCCAGGTTTGTGGGGTTACAGTTTTATAATTCAACAGTATCCATTTACAAAAACCCACTGTGAAAGAAAACAGTCTCCTTTTCATTGTTATCAAAGAAGATAAACACGTCTAGAGATTCAAATGCACGTTGGGCGTTAATATCTAATGTTAATCAGCGTGTCATCATAGGTCTGCTGCTGTGAACATCAGTAGTGTGATGGTCTTGAATGCACCATAAAAGTACATTGCAGTTTTATATAGTGGAACATTGCCACTGGAACAGGGTGGAAGATTGCAAGCTTCACGTGGTCCGCCCTGTTTCGACTAATGCAATCAACTCGACGTGCGCAAACAGAAGATCAAATTGAACAAGTTGTCCTATAACTTTAGGCTGTGCACGCCACACGAAAGAAGAAGCCACTGGAACAAAGGCTGGATCTACGAGCTGGATGGGTGATGGGAAAGGTGAGAGTTGGAGCAAACCAAAGTAAGTGGTGTGGATGATGAGGCCATCTGAATCAAAGATCAGAGCCAGCAATGAAATGGATGGGAGAAGGACTCAGTTAAACTGGTAAGGATTGAGCCCTATGATCAGCGGCCCGGCAATAGTGGAGAATCAGACATTGAATGCAAAGGGAAGTGTCGTTGCTGCAGTAGTGAAGGGACAGTAACAGATCAAACGGAGAGACACAAGGAACAGCTGATGCTGGTTTATAAAAAAAACATTAGAGCTGGAGTAACAGTGTAAGGCAGGATCTCTGGAGGATTTGGTTAGGTGATGTTTTACGTCAGGATCCTTCTTCAGACTTAAGGGTCCCGACCTGTCACATCGTCCTTCTTCAGACTTAAGGGTCCCGACCTAATCCACATTGTCCTGCGATGCTGCCTGACCTGCTGAGCTATTCCAGCATTTGTGTTTTTAATAGATCAAATCTTGGTTTGGGACTTAACTAACTGGGTCCTAAAACCAGTACTGATCTATTAACATGGAGACACATGAAACTACAGTTGCTGGAGTCTTCAGCCAAAAAACATACTGCTGGAGGAACTCAATGCGTAATGCAACATTTGTGGAGGGAATGGACAAACCCCCACCTCTCCTTTCCAGCTTTCTTTCTCCTACTGAAGAAGAGTAACGACCCAAAACTTAACTGTCCATTCCCCTCACAGGTGCTGACTGACCCACTGAGTTCCTCCAGCACTTTGTTTTTGCTGGTCTATTAAAACCAAGTTGTGACAGAAGTGGCCAATGATAGTCACAACTGTGGCAACATGGCAGATAATCTGACTTTCCCCAATGCTCAAAAAAGAAGACATTCAGGGAATTCTTATGTAAAAGTAGTTAAGAGCAGAAGGGTGAAGTCTGGAAAATGTCCACATTTCTGGTTTGATTTCAAATGACCAGAATTAGTCATTTATTACATTTCATTTTATGAGTCATTTTTCAAATGCATAAAGCTGAACAAAATGTTATTCTATTGAATTTAAAAGACCTTTGCATTATTGGATAGAATCCTTGAAATTTACAACAGTATTGGGTATCCAAACACTCGCTCAGATATATCATTTGATTGCCAACATTTCTGCAGATCAACCAAGTATCTCAGTCAGAAGTCAGTATGAACAGCTAATTGAATTAATAGTAAATATATGATATTAATAAATCTTGGATTTTTCCCACACTCTGTATTACAATTCATTTCTGTAAATTAGGTATTCCAGATGAGTAATGGATGATTTTTAAAGCACAATTCTGTCCAATCTGACATATTGCACCCCTATTCTCCAAGTTGAGTAATGTCAAAGCTGAGTTTAGTTTAGTTTAGAGATACAGGGTGGAAACAAGCCCTTCGGCCCACCGAGTCCACACTGACCAGCGTTCCCTGCACATTAACACTACCCTATATCCACTGGGGACAATTTTACATTTATACCAAGCCAATTAACCTGCAAACCTGTACGTCTTTGGAGTGTGGGAGGAAACCAAAGAACTCAGAGAAAATCCGCTCAGGTCACGGGGAGAACGTATAAACTCCATACAGACAAGCACTCATAGTCAGGATCGAATCCAGGTCTCTGGCACTGTAAGGCAGTAGTTCTTTTTTATAGATATGTGAAGAGAAAGAGGTTAGTTAAAACAAATGTAGGTCCCTTGCAGTCAGAAACGGGTGAGTTGATCATGGGGAACAAGGATATGGCGGACCAATTGAATAACTACTTGGTTCCGTCTTCACTAAGGAAGACATAAATAATCTGCCTGAAATAGCAGGGGACTGTGGGTCAAAGGAGGAATTGAGTGAAATCCAGGTCAGTCGGAGTGGGTGTTGGGTAAATTGAATAGATTAAAGGCCGATAAATCCCCAGGCCAGATAGGCTGCATCCCAGAGTACTTAAGGAAGTAGCTCAGGAAATAGTGGATGCATTAGTGATAATCTTTCAAAACTCTTTAGATTCTGGAGTAGTTCCTGAGGATTGGCGGGTAGCAAATGTAACCCCTCTTTTTAAGAAGGGAGGGAGAGAGAAAACGGGGAAATACAGACAAGTTAGTCTAACATCGGTAGTGGGGAAACTGCTAGAGTCAGTTATAAAAGATGGGATAGCAGCACATTTGGAAAGTGGTGAAATCATTGGACAAAGTCAGCATGGATTTACAAAAGGTAAATCATGTCTGACGAATCTTGTGGAATTTTTCGAGGATGTACTAGTAGCGTGGATAAGGGAGAACCAGTGGATGTGGTATACTGGACTTCCAGAAGGCTTTCGACAAGGTCCCACATAAGAGATTAGTATACAAACTTAAAGCATACGGTATTAGGGGTTCAGTATTGATGTGGATAGAGAACTGGCTGGCAAAGAGTAAACGGGTCCTTTTCACAATGGCAGGCAGTAACTAGTGGGGTACCGCAGGGCTCAGTGCTGGGTACAATATATATTAATGATCTGGATGAGGGAATTGAAGCAATATCTCCAAGTTTGCGGATGACACTAAGCTGGGGGGCAGTGTTCGCTGTGAGGAGGATGCTAGGAGACTGCAAGGTGACTTGGATAGGCTGGGTGAGTGGGCCAAATGTTTGGCAGATGCAGTATAATGTGGATAAATGTGAGGTTATCCACTTTGGTGGCAAAAACAGGAAAGCAGACTATTATAAATGGTGCCGATTAGGAAAAGGGGAGATGCAGCGAGACCTGGGTGTCATGGTACACCAGTCATTGAAAGTAGGCATGCAGGTGCAGCAGCACGAATGGTATGTTAGCTTCATAGCAGTAGTTCTACAGTTGTACAGGGTCTTGGTCATTGTCTCCAAATCTGAGGAAGGACATTATTTCCAACAGAGGGAGTGCAGAGAAGGTTCACCAGAGAACTGTGGGATGTCAGGACTGTCTTATGAAGAAAGACTGGATAGACTCGGCAGGCTAGGCCAGGGTTGCCAGCCCTTTGGTATATTTAAGAGTGAGTTGGATGTGGCTAAGGGGATCAGATGAGGAGAAAGGCAGGTAACGGGCTTTGAATGGCCTACTCCTGCACCTAATTTCTAACCATTATGCCGCCTTTTAGTTTAGTCACATGCGCTCGGTAAATAACAGCCGTCCACCTACGATAGATAACGATGTGGCTTTGGCATTGTCCTAGTTGTCGAAGGGAATATTTTTGAAATTACCTTTGAATATACAACTTAATTGGGCTGCATTCAGAAAAACGGTGCCAAGGTTCCTCAGAAAATAAAAATACATTAACAATGTTAGTCATTCTGTAAAGTACATCAATTTGCAAACAAAAGAAGTTATGGCTGAGTCGTGATTTGCCACAAAGTGTTCAAATTGCATTGCTCTTTGCTTGTCCTCATCATGCAGTATCTGTAAAAGGGAACGGACAGACGACATTTCGGATCGGGACCCTTCTGAAACTTTGTCTGTTTATTGCCCTCCACAGATGCTACCTGGCCCATTGAGTTCCTCTAGCAGTTAACTCAATTAGTTGGCAGATGCCCTGGTTTGCAATGCGTTAGTAATTCTAAGTGGCCCCTGAAGTACCTGGCAATTGCCATGCGCTATGGTCCCAGCTATCCTGTGTTGCTCTAAAGGGCCATTTGCCCAGGGAATTATGTCTTTCGCACCCTCAGCTTGTGAGAGTGACTGATGCCAGGAGATAACTGGTTGAATTTCTGGAATAATGTGCTCAGAATTGGAAATGGTCAATAGGAAAAGATTGGATAAATCTCTCAGCCCCTTCTCCAGTACAATTGACTTATTATAATATGGTGACAAGAACAGCACACAGTTGTACGATAACCTCCCTGCTCTTGTATTCTATGTCCCAGCTAATGAAGACAGGGAAGGACACAAAGTGTTGGAGTAACCTCAGCAGATCAGGTAGCATCTCTGGAGAACATGGATTGGTGACCCTTCTTCAGAAGGCAAGAATCCTGTATGCCTTCTTCACCACCTTATCTTTCTCCGCTGTTGCCCTTAGCAATCCTTAGGCATGTACACCTCAGTACATCCAAAGATGCTACCATCCATTACTTGCATCCTAACTTTATTAGTCCATCCAAAATGTATCATCTCATACTTTTAAAATTGCACCTTAGCCGCTCATATAATTATCTTACACTCCTTACCATTCACACCATCACCACGTTTTGTGGTATCTGCATTCTTACTAATCATACCTCCTAGGTTTACATTCAGATCATATAACAAACAGTAAATGTTTCAGCATTGCTCCGTGTGGTATAGGATGGGTTACAGGCTTGTAATTGCAAAAGCAACGCTCAACCATCTCCCATTACTGTCTCCCATTACCAAGCCAGCTTTGGATCCAAGCTGCTAAATTCCCCTTGGTCCCAAGGCCTTTTAGTTCGAGTTGCTTTTTACAGTCGAGCAACAGCACTAGAACAGATTTACCCAAGGCTCATCAACAGCGGCATTATAGCAGGAAAGCACAAAGTCAAAGGAATGGCAAATATTTGCAGTACATACTTAACATAGGAGAAATTAACAATGATAGATAAGACACAAAATGCTGGAGCAACTCAGTGGGGCAGGCAGCATTTCTGGAGAGAAGGAATGGGTGACGTTTCTGGTTGAATTCTTCTTCAGACTGACAAATGAATAATGGCATGGCTGCATAATGGGGCAGACAGAACCCAGATGAGAAAGGCCCAAAGGATTTAGGAGAAGCAAGAAGTTCGAGTGAAAGCACAAATTTACTGTTCATTAGAAATAACCGACAGGGGTTAATTTTCCACTATCTTCTGCAGTGGGTGGAGCATGGAGTGAGTTCACATTTTCTGAGCTGTGAGAATTCCTTGAGGCAGCTGAGTGGTTACATCCTGGTGCTTTCCACAGGAAGAAAAGGGAAGTTGTATAATGAGTCAGTTTGGTCTCAAACAGCACAACATTAAATGAGCCTTCACATGAAATGCTCTGAAGAAATACAGTATGAACTCATTTCTTTCAATTTTCTCAATTTTTCCTGAGTAGGCATCGTGTATATTTGTAATTCAAATTCTAAGCTTAAAATCTAAATAAATTACAGTTCAGATATAATACTTCAATTAACATAATCACAAATGATATGATTAATGCTTTTTAGAGAAAATACAATTAGTCTTTCACATGCGAATACGTACATCCTTCCTCCTGTTAAATCTGCTACTTTCTTTGTAATTGTCAGAATGCACTTAGAACATGAAGTCAGATGATATATGTCATTGTCTCCCCTTTAGACCAAGTGATCATGTTGCAATTCTTTCAGTGATTGAAACCGTACACTGCTGGGAGACATTAGCAAATGGAACTTGAATTTGTGACCTCCTGGTGAAAGCTACATTTTGAATTCTAAAACATGCATAAAGTATTAGGAAATATCAAGCTAATTGAACAAATATTTTATGCTGACACAAATAACTTCAGATGCTGGAATCTGAACATAGATCATCTGGCTTGATCTCAGTGAGTTCTGCCAATTACAGAGTTCGAAGAGAGGTCCCGACCCAAAACATTGCCTGTCCATTCACTCCACAGATGCTGCCTGACCCACTGACTTCCTACAGCACTTTGTATTTTTGCTCAACTATTTTATATTAATTGAGAAGGATGGAATCTTGACCTATAACACTGATTATTTGATTTTTGGGGGAAATTCACTTTAACAAGGTAGTAAAGTTCTGAAAATGTATTTGAAAGCCTTCACAGATGAATAAAGCTGACTAGGTGCTCACTCGTGTCTCCTCGGTACCCCGCAGCTCCACCCTTGCTCCCCCTCCCCCTCGTCGCAGCAGAGACAGAGTCCCCCTGGATCTTACCTTCCCAACCCATCAGCCATCGCATACAACACATAATCCTCCAAAATGTCCGCCAGGTGGCGGAAATGGGTATTTGGAATGGGAGGGGAAGTTGAAGTGCTGAGTGCTGGTGGCTCAACACTTCAACTCCCCCTCCCATTACAAATCCGACCTTTCTGTCCTGGGCCTCCTTCATGGCCAGAGTCCCACTGCAAATTGGAGGAGCAGCACCTCAGATTTTGCTTGGGCAGTTTACACCCCAGCAGTATGAACATTGACTTCTCCAATTTCAGGTAGTCCTTGCTTTCTCCCTCCTTCCCCTCCCCTTCCCAGCTCTCCCACAGCCTACTGTCTCCGCTTCTTCCTTTCTTTTTTCTCGCCCCCCATCAGTCTGAAGAAGGGTCTCGACCCGAAACGTCGCCTATTCCTTTGCTCCATAGATGCTCACCCGCTGAGTTTCTCCAGCATTTTTGTCTACCTTCGTTTTTTCCAGCCTCTGCAGTTCTTTCTTAAACAGATGCGAAGAGCGATCGCTATAGTGAAAAGCTGCTGCAGGCATTCTCACACACATACGCCCACACAAACACATACATACAGCTGCACAAGCAGGTTACTGATCAGTTGGCCTGGCACAGTCAGGATGAAATTCACTGATGTCCCATGGACACTTCAATTCATGTATCACTGGCAATATGGTGTGGGTGTACCCCTGTCACCCTGACAAGATGGAAAACATTAGTGGCATTTATTTCCACCAAAATCAATTGTGATAAAGAAAATAGTGTTGCGCTTATGATGACTTCAAGCAGTTAATTATCTCAAGACTTATGTAATTAATTTACATAATTGGCCTCGGCAAGGCCAGCAGCATAATCAAGGATGAGTCGCACCCTGGCCACTCCCTCTTCTCCCCTCTCCCATCAGGCAAAATGCAAAGGTGTGAAAACATCCAGATTCAGAGACAGTTTCTTCCCAGCTGTTAACAGGCAACTGAACCATCCCTGCCACAACTGAGAGCTGTCCTGAACTACTATCTACCTCATTGGTGACCCTCGGACTATCTTTGAGTGGACTTTACCGGCTTTATCTTGCACTAAATGTTATTCCCTTATCATGTACGCTGTGGATGGATTGGTTGTAATCATGTATTGTCTTCCCACTGACTGGTTAGCAGACAAAAGCAAAGCTTTTCACTGTACCTCGGTACGCGTGACAATAAGCTAAACTGAAACCGATTTACTGAAAATCATGGCTGGAGCAAGGTGAATTGATTATGAAGTGCCAAGTCCTATCTTTCAATGGGCAGGAATTCACCCAGAAATTGGCGTTGCTATTTTAAACTATAATTGTGCATCTTCATGCACAATTTGCACTTAAAAAATGGGACCAATAGGGCCATGTGATTAGGCTTCGCAGCATGTGGCACGGCAAACCTAACATTATTAAGGATGACCACGTGAGAAGGCTCTCTCACTCTCAAAAACCTCAGACATTGGGCGACACGGTGGTACAGCGGTAGAGCTATTGCATTACAGCGCCAGAGACCCGGTTCAATCCTGACTATGGGTACTATCTGTACGGAGTTTGTACGTTCTCCCCATGACTTGCGTGGGGTTTTCCCCAGAGATCTTCGGTTTCCTCCCACAATCCAAAGACGTACAGGTTTGTCTGTTATTGTCTTGGTATAAATGTACAATTGTCCCTAGTGTGTGTAGGGTAGTGTTAAAGTGCTGGTGGTGCCGACTTGGTGGGCTGATCTGTGGCAACATCGGCAAAGTGCTGTTGGTAGCGCTAGTGAAGGTGATAATGCTCTTCAATGTGTTTTCTTGCAGTCTCTTTCCAGGCAAGGGTTTATTCAATGGTCACACAGATCTTCATTGCCATACAGTAGCATGCATTTAATTGTGGCCACTGGGACTAGTCAATGCAACACATACAAACCTGCAGCCGGAAATATCAATATCATTCAAGCCTAAAGTGTGCGTTGCTAAGTAGCCCTTGCATGACATAAGACTCTCCATTTGGATGTCCAATGTAAGAAGGCCTCAGAACAAAAATCAAGCACCATGCAATTCACAGTAAGCCCCCAATTTTCCATTACCTTTTATTTTGCCTCTGCATCATATAATGTATAAGAATGTAGCACTATGGCTAAGGGATTCTATTTCTAGGAAAGGACTATTTCAGGGCACAATGTGACGATTGACATTCTCTGCAACATGAACATTCATTGACCGCAGCCAAAGAATTGTTCAAGTCAATGCATCATTTTTCTCGATGGTCTTCCCCGGGGGCTTAACAATCCTTCACTTTAACAGCAAGTTGGAGAGAACATGAGGCCGTTTCCAGAAGTCATTCTAATGGGCAGCAGATGCTTGTGGGCGGAAGCAGAGTGCCTAGAAATTCAAACTCTCTGCACGTTTTATTTGAGCTGCAGGATTTATACGAAGTCAAACGTAATTGTAAAAACCTCCTGTGCATACTGTACACAATGCATAGCTGGAATGCAGACCTGCTGCATGAGACACATTTGTGCATGGAGCCAGCAGTGGCAACAATTGCCAATTGACTCGAAACGTCACCTATTTCTTTTCTCCAGAGATGCTGTCTACCCGCCGAGTTACTCCAGCTTTTTGTGTCTATCTTCGGTTTAAACCAGCATCTGCAGTTTCTTCCTACACAATTGACGTGCAATGCAGGTTTGATACTGCTGCTGCAAGAAAGTGTTAAAGGTCTTGAATGGAAAAGAATGCTTAACGATAGGAATACAGACTGCTTGCGAATGTTGAAACGACCTTAGTCTCATCTTAAATGGTGCCAGGGAATCCACAGCTGCAGCCAACTGCTATGATCATGGCCTACTCTTCTTACTCTGAAGTGTTGGACGAGGGAGGTCGATAAATCCAGGAACACTAAAGATTCCCACGGCTGTCCACGTCTATCATTCCAATATCCAATAATTTGTGAGAGGCATAATATCTATTTCAGTCCTTAATGTTGCGCCAGTTCCCATTGATTCTGAAGAAGGGTCTCAACCCAAAACATCACCCAATCCTTCTCTCCAGAGATCCTGCCCGACCTGCTGAGTTACTTCATCATTTTGTGTCTATTTTCCCACAGAAAACCACCACTTTTGCATTTGTAAAGTCATAATCCTGGTGCAAACATTGACATTTTGCATAGATGCTGCTTACTTATGTGACTCCATGCCCTGGTGGAGTCAGAGCCATACTTTTAGACTTGTTTTGCTTTTAGAGATACAGCGCGGAAACAGGCCCTTTTTGCCCACTGAGCCCACGCCGGCCAGCAATCACCCAGTATACTAGCACTATCCTACCAGCTAGCGACCGTACAAGTTTACCGAGGCCAATTAACCTACAAACCTGTACATCTTTGGTGTGTGGGATGAAACCGGAGGACCCGGGGAAAACACACGTGGTCACAGGGAGAATATACAATCTGCATACAGTCAGCACCCATAGGTCAGGATTGAACCCGATTCTCTGGCACTGTAAAGCCCCTGTCCCACTTAGGAAAACTGAACGGAAACCTCTGAACGGGATCCACCGCTGCGCCATCGTGCTGCTACAACAGCATACAGCATGGACATTGGCCCTACGGTCCAACTCATTCATGCCAACAAAGATACGCCATCTACTATACGGCACATTTGCCTGCATTTAATCCATTTACCTCTAAACCTTCTACCTGCCCAAGTGTCTATTAAATGTTGATATTGTACAGTATCAACCTCAACTATGTCCTCTGGCAGCTCATTCCATATATCCACCACCCGCTGGGTGAATAAGTTGCTCCTCGTTCCTTTTAAATCTTTCCCCTCTCACTAAACCCATATCCTCTTCATTCCCTACCCTAGGTAAAAGACTGTGCATTCACCCGATCAATTTCCCTCAAGATTTTGATCACCTCTATAACATCACCCCTTAGCCTCCCGTGTTACAAGCAATAAAGCCGCAGCTTGTCCAATCTCTCACTATAGCGCAGGGCTTCGACATCTGGCAACATCCTCATGGATCTTCGCTGTGCTCCTTCCAACTTAATGATATCCATCTTATAGCAAGGTGATAAAAACCGAACACAATATATCAAATGCGACCTCATCAATGTCTTGGACTGCTGTAACTTAATATCCTAACTTCTATACTCAGTACCCGGACCGATGAAGACCTATGTACCAAAAGTTTTATTTAACTACCCCATCTACCTTTCAGGGAACTGTGTACCTGTACTCCTTATGGGCCTGTCCCACTTAGCATTTTTTTAGGCTACTGCCAGCGACTGTCATAGTCGTAGCAGGTCACCGAAAAACTGGCGACAACCTACGTCATCCCTGCGACAACCTACGACAGCACCTACGTCAGGAGAAGTCAAGTTGCGTTCAATGGCGTCAAACCCACTGTTACCAAAAAAATTTCAGCATGTTGAAAATTTAACGGCGACCAGAAAGACGCTACGACTTTTTGCGCAACTGAGGAGACTACACCCGGCAACCACTGTAGTTGCCTAAAAAAAATTGCCGAAGTGGGACAGGCCCATAAATCCCTCCACTCTACAGCGCACTCCCCAGGGGCTGACCATTCACTATGAAGTTCCTGCCCTGGTTTGACTCCACCAAATGCTTCACATCACACTTATCTGCACGAGTTATTTGCATATTAATGTACTTAAAGAGAATTCACATGCCACAATTGATTGTCAGTGTGCTTTAAAAAAATAAGAACTTGGTCTGCCTTTTATTATGTTTTCAGTTTACTTAACGTCAAAAGCCAATTGAAAAATAAATGACTGCCTTGGTGTGCCATTGCTAAGGCATCCAATTATTCCTGGATTCACAAGAAAAAGAGCATATGTTTTCTTATAGTCTATCACTCCTGGCAGGAAGCCTAGATACAAGGTCCAATCATACAGTACTTTCAAAGAGCCCATGAAAATCAGTCTACTAATTGAATCGCTAATGTGTTTCTATAGACCAGGGATGATTTGTAGACCAATTTTTTAAAATCAATATTCTGTGCAAACCTTTATATTAGGATAAGTTTCATTCTATTCTCTAGATTTTCTTTAGATCATCACTCAATTTATTTATTCTAGTTATAATTTCAATAACAGTTACACATTGCATCACAGATGACAGATGTCAATTGAGGAGATCATATGCTTTATCATACTTGCGAGTATGGTCAGCAATAGAACAATGGTTTCCTTCAAAAATGGAACAGATACTTGCCCATTGTAAGAAACGACAACCACAAAAAAGACATGACAACTATTTGGCACCGTTTTGATATCTGTCGGGAATTAAGTCAGTGAGTTCATAATGCACAATTGCCTTAATTAATATGCAAGAATGCATTTCACCGCACCAAAGATAGTCCTCATCACTGTGCATCGCTTTCCTTTTTTTTGGCTTATGATTGTCGGCTTACAGCGTTTTAAAATAAAGTTTTATAACGCAAATGTGCAAAGAGTTTTGATATTTAACTTCAAAGTGATTACAAGCGAGAGTTTAAAAGAATCAGTTGCCACAGATGCTGGATAAATTTCTAGTCTAATGCTGTGTTTGGCTGTTTCGTACCACAAGACATTTCTACCCATTGGTAAACACAAGCATGATCAACGTGGTTCTCCAATATATCTCCTGAAAATAAATAATTTGGAACACTATTGTACCACCTCCCTTGTGAAATGCAGTTCTCTTTATACTAATATGGTGACATGTTTTGAAAGATACCTCAATCACAGTGACATCTTTTGTCCTATTCTTAGTATTGAAATATCAGGATGACTAATCTATGGGAATCTAAATGCATGCTTTCACGACACAATAGAGATATTTCCCAAGTGATTTTCAATTTTTCTCCTTTAGTTCCTGTTTCTTGAGCTTCCTTGCTGAAGTGCTAATATTTGACAACCTCCTGTTCCCTTAATGTTACCATAAACACCATCCCACTGAATGTAGTTTGGCAATTTACTCCCCTCATTTGCTTGCGTCCATTTGTTTGAATAGGGTGACGGCATGTCAACTACTCCAGCACCTTGCTCAGACTCCATTATTACTGTGAATCAGGATTGAAAGCACGAGCATCCTGCACAGTCCTACGACTTCAGATACTTGCTGTCTAGAAAGGCACATAAATGTAGTACTAAGGACATGTTGGAAGTGCCATTATTCTGGTGCTCCATCTATGGTCTGTAAAATACCTCATGATGTTATTTTTTTAAATATACAGAAGATATTTCAATAGACAATAGTCAATAGTCAATAGGTGCAGTAGTAGGCCATTCGGCCCTTCGAGCCAGCACCACCATTCAATGTGATCATGGCTGATCATCCCCAATCAGTACCCCGTTCCTGCCTTCTCACCATATCTCCTGACTCTGCTATCTTTAAGAGTCCTATCTATCTCCCTCTTGAAAGTATCCAGAGAACCGGCCTCCACCGCTCTCTGAGGCAGACTCACAATTCTCTGCGTGAAAAAGTGTGTCCTCATCTCCGTTCTAATGATCTCCTTGTGGTCTGATCAACATTGAACATTCCCATCCACCACTCTACATGACACAAGGAAGGTGAGGATGTAAATGCATTGAAGGAGATCTTTCTAAGATGATTTCCTAAAACAATAATTGGACTGGGTCAGCCAGCCCTCTTTTAGAAATGGCTTATGGAAGGGGAAAGCGATGCTCTTGAAGCTCATGCAAATGCAAAGAAAGAAAGCCCGCATGTTCTGATATTTACCCGCATGGTTCTCAGAGACATCTTAGAATACATTGATGAATTCCTCCAACAACCCTGTAAAAGACCATTGCACAGGGAACTGCATTATTCACATTCTCTCCATCCACCTTTGTTAAACCAGAGCTTTCAGATATGGTTATGAAACACTTCAACACAGAGGAGGATGGAAATTTCAAGTTCTCTTTTGCAAATGCATGGCCATTTTGTTTTACAATATGTATCAGAGTTAAATATTTTTTTGATAACAAAAAAAGATCTTCAGGATTAAAAGTATAAATGTTGGGTGCAATTATTAATTATTTGAAGGACAGGAACTCAATGTCCAAGGCCTCTTGCAGTAAGGGACATGCTAAGCTGCTGACAGCTTTTACAGGTAGATCCTGCAGTGATTCAGAAATCAAACTTTACTCCAAATCATCGCAGGAAATGTCAAATTTATATATTTTGTTTAAAAACTTTATCTCTCCCACTCTTTATAAAATCTTGGCTTCAACCTATAAAAAGATGACTCCGTTGCTATAACTCAAATGGAACAAACATAAATGTAAATTTAATGAAGGGTACTGATCCAAAAAACACTTTTCCATTTCCTCTAGAGATGGTACCTGCCTGAGCTGTTGAGTTACTCCAGCATTCTGTGTCTATCTTTGGTATAAATCATCATCTGCAGTTCCTTTTTATTACATCTAATGCATTTAAGTTCTAACTAGACTAAGTGGGACCCGTTGGGTCCCAGTCACACGGGAGGCCTGGTTCCCCAACGCAACCCGTTCCCCCAATGCAATATTCCATCACTCACCCGTTCCCCCAATGCAATATTGCACCACTCACCCGTTCCCCCAATGCAATATTGCACCACTCACGCATAGTCCCCAAATGCACAGGCACGGCTCATTTCCCCTCATCCCCCAGCACTTTCTCCCCCTCATCTTCACCCTCCCTCTCCTTTCCCCTACCCTCAGTCAATCCCTCCCTCCATAATTCCTCTCCCCTCCCTACCCCATCCTATCCCCACCTCCCATTGCTACCCCTGCTGACCTCTCCCATTGCCCCACTCTCCAACTATTCTGCACTCCCTACCTCCCCCACTCCTCTCCCTCTATTCCCCTCCTCCCCCACTCTTCCTCACCTCCCCCACTGACCCCTTTCCCTCCCTACCCCTTCCTCAATCCCCCCCACTCTCCCTCCTCACCTCCCCAGGGATCTTTCCCCTCCCCCAATCCCTCTCTCACCCTCTCCTTTCCCCTACCCTCAGTTACTCCCTCTCTCCATCCATAAAAAGCAGCATCTGCAGTTCCTCCCTCCACAGGTCATTCATTGTTAGCTGTGGTTTAGATCCAGTTGACTTGCCGATTGGACCAGTTTGCGCTGGCTGGCTGGCTGGCGTGTGTGTGTGTGTGTGTGTGTGTGTGTGTGTGTGTGTGCGTGTGTGGTGTGTGTGTGTGTCCTGTGTGTGTGTGTGTGTGTGTCTGTGTGTGTGTGTCTGTATGTGTGTGTGTGTGGTGTGTGTGTGTGTGTGTGTGTGTGTGTGTGTGTGTGTGTGTGTGTGTGTGTGTGTGTGTGTGTGTGTGTGTGTGTGTGCTGTGTGTGTGTCGTGTGTGTGTATGTGTGCGTGTGCGTGTGTGCGTGTGTGTGTGCTGTGTGTGTGTTGTGTGCGTGTGCGTGTGTGCGTGTGCGTGTGTGTGTGTGTCGTGTGTGCGTGTGCGCGTGTGCGTGTGTGCGTGTGTGTGTGTGTGTCTGTGTGCGTGTGTGTCTGTGTGTGTGTGTGTGTGCGTGTGTGCGTGTGTGCGTGTGTGTGTGTGCGTGTGCGGCGAGTGTGTGTGTGTGTGTGCGTGTGCGTGTGTGTACGTGTGTGTGTGTGTGTGTGTGTGTGTAGCAAGCTGCAACCTGACTCTCTCTCCCTCTGCCCACTCTGGCTCAACCGCCGTTCGGGCCATCCCAGTCCTGCCCGACCACCCGCCGCTGTTGCCGCTCGGCCCGTCCCCGCCCTGCCTGCCCACTGGCTGCTCGGCCAGTCCCCGCCCTGAACACCCGCCCGCCTGCTCGCTGTCATCGCAGGACCGGGCCGCGGGGGGGGATGGTGGGCTCATCATGGTGGGCTCCACATGTTTTCGATGAGCTGGTGGAGAAGATCTTCTCCGAGAAGGCCGTGAGGGTGAGTTACTGCAACGGTGGCGGTGGAGGAGTCGGACCCGGGGAGACAGGATCGCCATTGTCGCAGAGGGCGGACAGGGTAGAGGGGTGAGTGATGAAGGAGAGAGAGATGGGACCAGGGCCTCCACTGGGGCTGCTCTGAAACCCCCCCCCCCACCCCCCCACCCCCCGCGGCCGCCGCAGGTGTGGGAGACGATAGACAAGTTACTGTGGGGAGGGGAGAGAGGAGTTTGTGTGGGACTGGCCGCCACCGGTGGGGCAGGAAGGGGCGTCGCCATCTCGGCCGTGGCAGTGACTGACAGAAGAGACCAATCTGTGTGGCGCTGACTGAAGGAATCTGCGCACGTGTGGTTTTTAAGTGTTTGACACCTCGATAACTTTTGCAATATACAACCGACCGGAACGGCACTTGCAGCACAGGAGAACGGTGAGGAATCTGGTGAAAAATCTTCATGCTATCGCATACTGTTTTTGTGCAAATAGAAAAAACCCACAAACCGGAAGGAAGGAGGGATGATGGATGCTCAACAACATAAACTGGGATTGCACTTTGTGGAACATGGCAGGCTTGCTACTTCATATTCTCATTCAAGATAACCCCTCTTAGTATTCTTTGTATTATACACAAAAAACATAACAATACTGTTTTTTTTTCTTAATATTGCAATGTCCTTGTTGCCTGATCCACTTACAGCAATTAGAGCCCAATGGATGAAAGTGTTGGAAGTCACATTCAAACTCTGTGATATTAGGATCCAGATTTACAGCTAGATTAAGTCCAGAAAAAGCTTATCTGAATGTATACCACAGTTGGCACCAAGTTATACATTAGAACACAAGTTTAACCTGGGGGCAAGAAGAAAATGTATTGCAAGAAGCTGACTTGCTGCAAACTTGTCAGGCCAAAGCCTGGGCCTTATTATTACATTGGGCAAGTGGCTGAAGTGTCAGTGGGAGAGCACTTTGGGACCAGTGACCATAATTT
Source organism: Okamejei kenojei (assembly GCA_035221665.1). Lineage (NCBI taxonomy): Eukaryota > Metazoa > Chordata > Chondrichthyes > Rajiformes > Rajidae > Okamejei > Okamejei kenojei. The sequence goes on from CM069134.1 coordinate 22,099,060, forward strand.
TATTAGTTTGACGATAGTTATTGAAGAAAAGTCCTGAATTGGGGCAAGGCAAATTTTAATGGCGTTAGGAACTTGCAAAGTTTGATTGTGAGAGGCTGTTAGCAAATAACTGATAGAGTAACTGAACGGAGTTCCTGATAGAGTGATGGGAAAGGCTGGCGGGATTAGAAAACACTAACTGATGAGGGTTATTGAGGTCCTGGTCAAGAAAAAGGAGGAATACATCAGGTATAAGCAGCTGGGATCAAGCGAGTCCCTTTAACTGTAGGAGGACACTTAAAAAAGAAATTAGAAGGGCAAAAGGGGGACCTGAAATATCCCTGCAAGATAAGGTAAAAATGAATCCTAACAGATTCTACAGGTACTGTACATGAAGAGCAAAATGATAACTAGCCAGAGAGTAAATCCCCTTAAGGATTCATGTGGTAATCGATGTGGGGAGCCACAGGAAATGGGCAAGGTCTTAAAGTGAATAGTTCTTGTCTGTATGTGCAATGGAAAAGGACTTTGAGGCTGGTGAGCTCAAGGGAGTCAACAATGATATCCTGAAGCATAGACACCTGAAACAACATTAGGAAAGAGCTGTTGGCATAGAGTTAGATATATCTTTCGGCCTGACCAGATGTATATCAAGATGATATGGGAAACAAGGCAGGGTATTGTTGGGGGCTTGGCATAGATTTTTGAACCTTTGTTGGCCATGGCTGAGGTACCAGTAGACTGGAGAATGACTAATGATTTGCCTGTATTTAAGAAGGGTAGAGAGGGGGGGAGTTTGCCACCTTCACACGGTCCGCCCTGTTTCGACAAATGCAATCAATCTGGCGTGCACAATCAAATAAGATCAAACAGAACAAGTTGTCCTACAACTTTAGGCTGTGCACGCCATACGCAAAAAGAAGGGTAGGGAACTACAGGCCATACATCGGTGGAGGGAAATTTACTGGAGCAGTTTTGAGGGACGGGATTTATTTGCACTTGAATAGACAGGACTGTTTCAGGGATAATCAGCATGATTTTGCTCAGTGGAAATCATGTCTCACAAAAGTAATTGCATTTTTTAAGGTGACCAGAAGGATTGATGAGGGCAGGGCAGTGGACATTGTCTACCTGGACTTTTTGGCAAGGCCTTTGTAAAGTCCTACATGGTAGGCAGGTCTGGAAGGTTGGAATACATATGGTTGGAATTCACATGTTTGATCAATGGTGTTTTATTATTAATGTTTAGTGTTTTGAGTCATTCGTAACTTCACTGTATGTCATGTTGTCACATGGGCGGAGCACCAAGCCAAATTCCTTGTATGTGAATACTTGGCCAATAAACTTATTCATTCAATATGTGGCATGCAGCGTGAGACAGCAGATTGGATACAAAATTAGGAAGAATTGTATTTGAGGAAGTGTGGAGTTACTTATCAGATTGGACACCTATAGCCAGTGTGTGTCGCGGGGATCAGTGCTGGGAACTTTATTGTTCATTGTATATGTTAGGGATTTGGAAGACAATGTAGGTGGCATGATTAGCAAGTTTGCAGGCATGCTAGAATTGGTGGTAGAGTGCAGAATGAAGGTTTGGAAGGGGATGGACCAAATGTAAGGCAAATGGGACTAGAGTAGATAAATCAAATACTAGATGTTTGGGCCAAAGGGCTTGTTTCCATGCTGTATAAGTTCATGAATCTATACTGTGCTTGACCAGCATTCCAACCCTGAGGGAACTGTGCAGATATAAGAGGGTGGGGATACACATGAACGGTTCTCAGCAGTCAGGCAAGTGCATGAATCTGGCTGGTGTAAATGGGAAATGGGCAGGAGTTTGGGGCAAACAAAACTGAATGTTTCCTTGCGGCATCTGGAACTTGGATCAATCAGCACAGTGTGTAGAAACAAAACTAGCTTATTTTCTTTTAACCCTTTTTGGCATGTTAATTTCCTCCGGCAACAGATACTGAATATGTAATAACGTTAAAATTTCAGCACTCAATGAGATCATCAGCTCCAATGTCTATCAGAGGCTACTTGGGGCAAGGACTTCTGGTAAAATCCCAAATAGATTTGTTAACATTGATGGGAGTAGGAGTGGGTGTGTGTTGGGGCATTGTAGAGAAATGATTGCGTTGCTGATATTTTAACCATTTGATATTGCATTCTCATCAGGAATGCAGAGCAAAAATCATCCCTTTATTTGGCATTGGAAGCAATTCACCCCTTAACCACTTGTTTACCCCTTTCTAAGTCTTATTATTGGCCCGCTGTCAATCTTTAAAAGACTGAGACATGATAAAATCCCAACCTACATTACAAGCAATCATTTAAATTTAGCTGCAAGAGAAAATTAATGAAGTGATGTCAATGTTGAATGCATATCAAATATATTATCTTTGTGCCAAATGTGAATCGGTTATTATTATTATTTTGTTTTTAAATAGTTTCAACCTTAGATTCTGACCACATTTGGAATATCTATTTCAAGCCACTAGTATTATACATTTAATTGTTCATAAAATTGCATTTTGCTTTATTCATAACAACAATATTAAAAGCTCCATTGTACCATAGCAACTAAATGGAAATGGAGAGAGAACAGCTGATCTACAGCAGACTCCACAATTAATACATTTTATGATTAGCTGAAAATATTAAAACCAACAAAATGAATGCATGGGTAAATTATCTATGACACAATCTGCTTTGTGGATTTAATTGCTCCCAATTTCTCTGAGTATTGCAGGAATTTTAGGATGATATGTGCGTCATTATACTCCAGAGAAGATAATAGCACTAAATGCACAGTTGCTTCTCAACATCATATTTACCATTACTGGCCAGGAACACATTTCACAGCATCAGCATTTTGAATTAGCAGTTGGAGTGAATAAACTCATGGCATCCATGCATTTAAATGCAATTTTACTTTTGAGGTAGATTGTGGGTGTAATTTTTATTCAGTTAATGCTTATGCAATCATTGAAATATCAAAGGTGTACTTTGAGTTCAGTTGAAGTAACATGGAAATTTTATGACTCATTCAATACACCAGTGAAGCTGTTTCATACAAGGACTTTTCAAAAACAAACCCCCGTCATAATGGTAGTAACTAGTGACAAAGTAAATCAACATTTCATTCAATTCACTACATCTGCGTAATTAAGAGTGATAACACATCCAATCTCATGGAATTCTTGGTAATATTTCTATGGAATTTAAAATCATGGAAAATATGGCAGAAATAAATTAGTCAGTTTATTGTACAGTGCTGAATAGGTATTATACTAGAGTTATAAGCTAATCTTGTATAGGAAAGAACTGCAGGTGCTGGTTTAAATCAAAGGTAGACACAAAAAGCTAAAGTAACTCAGCAGGACAGGCAGCATCTCTGGAGAGAAGGAATGGGTGACGTTTCGGGTCGAGACCCTTCTTCAGACTGATGTCAGGGGAGTAGGCGGGACAGAGCTATTATAAGATAATCCTATTGGCCTGTCCTCTCTCCCACATACTTTGATATTCTTTCTTTTCAAACATTCATAATATAAGTACATTATAACATATTTAATTATATGAAAACTCATTCCACATTCTCACAAACCACTTCATGAACAGATATTCTTGTCACCTTTTACCTGTTTTAATTTTGCATAATTTTGATCGCCACAACTATAGTTTATCCATTTTGCTTCTAACACCAATCTCAAAATTTCAATTCAGTAAAGACCATGCAGCACAAATTACTCTCAAGGAAGAATACTTAGCTGTCCATTTTGCTCAGTGTGCCAGAAACGGAGCGAGTGAGTGTAAATAATATGCACCAGACAACTAAACCCAGGAGTGCAGGAAAGAAAAATCATTGGTACTTTCAGAAGTCAATTTTGAACATCTCATTTTCCTATGCCAGGATGTACTTTATCACTTTAACAGGGCATGACTTCTCATTGACGACTGCAAGAATTTTGGAATCATGTGCATCATCGTTATTGATAAATTGATGAGATAATGAACAAACTCCTTCATGTAACGGCAGCTGGAGAAATTGAATCCCTGTAGCAGAAACACTCTTCACACAGCAGTATTGCATGACATACAATATATATTGATCAAGGCCTGGTAGGATTCTTTTAACTAAATTGAAAAGTATGAACTCCGATTGGCACTATTATATTTGTCTTGGCTGGTAAACAACACAATGATTCATTCTTAAGTAACAATAGATTAATGATAGAATCACATTTTTTTCCCTTCCTTTTTAACCCACTGAGATACAGTGAGGGAAATTCCCCTGAAATACCAGGCAACCTTGTAAACTTTTTCCATATCATTGTTTGCTTAAAATACAGAAATAGTGGTATAGAACTCTACCCAAATATTCTCATATTCTTCTTTTCCCCTCAAAGTATTCCTAAATTATATTCTATGTCTTGTGATAAAATTTGATGTTAAATAAGTGAAAATGCTTCTGCTCGCTTTGTCTAAATACTTTAGCCTAGCCTCGGACGTAGCTTCCTCAAGCATGGAAAATAATCTTTCAATATTTATCATTTCAATATTTATCATATCTAACATTTTAGAATTTTGGAACCCTCTATTCGATGATTCCATTTTTTCAAAATCTGAATTTTTAAAGCATTTTTTCTCAACAAACACATTCCTGGAATCATTTCAGGTGAACCTTTCTGGTATCCATCCCACAACTAAGTGAATGAAACTACTATAAAAATCCTCAGCCATGGTCGATCTAATGACTTGTACAGCTGACATTTCATTAATTTATCTACTACCTAGTCTATGTAATGCAGAATGGTTACACTGATTATATCTACACTCCTGCCTTTAAAATGTCCATGTGAATATATTCCGCATTCTTATAGACTGCTCACTTTATGTTCTTGTGGCCAAACTACCATATTAATTTTGACCAGTCCAATCTTTCCCTTCCAAAATCCTGCACAACTCTTGTTTGGTTTACAGTTTCATTAACTCAAATCAGTAATCTAGGTGGCAGGTTTTTCTTTGGGCATCAACATTTTACCATTTCTCTTACCCATTCATTCTTTTTTCTAAGTGAAGGCAGAACATTTGCCAACCTCCAGAGTAATTTTAAAGATTAATACCAGTCTCTCCACGATTGACTCCATTGACAGTCAGAAAAGCAGCCCACATAATCAAAGACTTGTCCCATCCCAATCATGCCTACTTCTCCCCACTCTCATTGGGCAGAGGATACAGAGGCTTGAAAGCGAACACCACTGGAGTCCGGAACAGCTTATTCCCCTCTGTTACTACCATAAACTAATGTACCGTCTGATTCACCTCTATCCCATTGTGGATATTAGACTTTGTCTATGGAATGGGTGCACCACAATGTTGAGAGGAAGCTGTAGAAATAACCTTCATATATTCTGCTCTCTGAATCTTCTCCTTTGCTCTATCGATTGTACTCGAGTTTGAATTGATTGTATTTATGTATAGTATCAATTGATCTCATCGGACAGCACACAAAACCAAGCTTTTTTTCAGTACATGTGGCAATATAATAATAAACCTAAATAAAGATTTGGACTTGTAACACCATGCCATCTCAAGCATCTAGTTTTCTGGAAAGGACACCACAATAGTTAGCACAATGGTTAGACTTTTATTAAGTTAACCCCTCTTTACATCTTAATTACTCTGTCATTTCAATGTCCAATTGTCAATTATTTTCTGCATTTTAAAAGACCTCTACAGTGCTTTCTTGATCTTTTTATCCCGAAAGAATTAATTTTAAAATGTTTCCGCTTTTAGTGATCTTGGCATCACAGGCGGTGCCAGCATTTATTGTTCATCTTTAATTGCTGACAGGAAATTGCCAGTCATTGACTCAGCGTTACAGAGCAATGAAACAGGCCCACCATTGCCAACTCGGCCATGCTGACTGAGGTATCTATCTGAGCTGGTACCATTTGCCTGTGTTTGGCCCCTATCATTCTTTACCTTTACGATCCATGTAAATATCTAAATGTAATTAACAATATTTGAAGGACATTTCTACTGCTTGTTCTCGCAGCTCATTCCATAAATATAAACCCATATTTCTTTGGCTGCCTCTTGCTGCTCATTCTATGTATCCATCACCCTTTGCGTGCAAAGGTTGCCCCTCAGGTCCCTTTCAAACCCTGAACCTCTGGTGGTAACCACAAATGGAACCACTGCAGTCCTTGCAGTGAAGATACTCTCACAATGCTATAGGAGGAGCAAGTTCCAGGATTTAGATCAGGCAACAGTGAGGGGAAGGCAGGACACTTCCATCTCAGGGTGGAGTGTGACTTGGAAGAGAACCTGCAGGTGTTGGAGGTCCCATGCATCTTGATACTTTTAGACATTTTAGACTTTAGAAGTACAGCATGGAAACAGGCCCTTCGGCCCACTGAGTCCACACCGACCAGCGATCACCCCATACACCAACACTATCCAACACACTAGGAACAATTTACAATTTTATTGAAGCCAATTAACCTACAAACCTGTAGGTTTTTGGAGTATTGGAGGAAACCAGAGCACCCAGAGAAAACCACCAGGATCATAGGGAAAACATACAATCTCCGTACAGACAGCACCCATGGACAGGATCGGACCCGGGTCTCCTGGCACTGTAAGGCAGCAGGTCTACTGCAGCTGCTCCACTCTGCTGCCCTTATTGTTTTTTTAGCGGCAGAGATTTCAGGTTTGGGATGTGGTGACAGAGCAGCGCATGTGACTAACTGCAGTGTTCACCATTACAAAATGCACTGCGGGTACCCTGCACTGATGGTGGAGGGAGTGAATGCTTTGTGCAGTCTCATGCACAGAGCCAAGCTTATTGAGCGATATTGAAGTTGCACTCATTCCAAAAACCTATCCCGACTTGTGCCTCGTGGGTACTGAAAAGATTGTGTGACATCAATAAGTCACGTGCTACAGGATACCAAGGCTTTATTCTGCCCTTATAGCCCCAGGCCTTAATGTTAAGATTCTGGTCAATGGTGAACCAAATTCTTTATTGTAGACTTGGATATTACTTTTCAAGTGCTTGGATCAAATGAACACATGATCAACCAGTTTGGCCAGGAGGCAGAAGCTTGATTTTAACTTATTCAACTTAGTCCCGTGGTCTGTCAGAATGAGGTAATCCATCAGACATTTCTAAGCAAGGTTGCCAATAGGGACAATGTGTTATGCTTGTATTCTTCTTAGTATTCAAGGAGTGTTAAATAGGAACTGAAATCATGATAATGTTTGATTATATCTGTTATCCTGCACATATATTTTCTGCATGTAACCTGTGGCAATAAAAGTGCAACCTGCAGCATCTACTTTTCAAACTTTTTTTTCACGATAAAGAAACATTTATCACAATTCTAGTTGTGTTAGGAATGTGAATTCCATTTATTTGATGTATTTAACATTGCTGTGGTGACAAGCTGAATTTCCAGCCCCATTAATAACCTAGCACATTTCAGTATGAACAATTAATTTATTCAACTTTTCAACGGAAATTAAGATTAAAGTCTGACATTAAAGTGTTTTTTAAATTTTGTTTAGATTCATGATTGATATTCAATACTTCAGTGGAATACCGTCAGAGATTGCTTATCTGTTTCTTTCCCCAAGGAAACAGAGTGAAGAGCTAATGCAATCGGCTTCTTAATCAATGGAGTGCTTGAAATTTGTGCAAAGAAAGTTATCTTGCTGTAACTTATGGTGTTGATTTTATTTCTTGGGTACCATATAATCGCAGAAATTAAATCACAGGTGATTAAAACAAGAGAAGTGTTCGAAATTCTCAGCAGGCCAAGCAATATCTGTGGCAAGAAAACCAGTATAAACATTTTAGTTAGGTCAAAGAGCACGGAAAGAGGCTCCTCGGCCCAACAGCCTACTGTATAGAAACATATCAATTGTCTTGCTTAAATTCATATAAAAAATGTCTATGGCTGAGCCCTTGTTAACCTTCTTGGTTATTTCTTCAAAAAAACAATCAAATTAGTGTGACACACTCTCCCATTGGCAAAACCATGCTGACTATCCCTAATCTGTCTCTTTCTATCCAAATGCATATATGTCTTATCCCTCAGCATCTTCTTCAGTAACTTATCTACCACAGATGTTAGGATCACTACTGGCCAATAGTTCCCAGGATTTTTCTAGCAGCCTTTTTTAAATTGAGGCACAACATTTGCCACCATCCAATTGTCCGGCACCTTACTCATGTCTTGCAAGGATTCATATATCGCAAGCAAACCACCTGCAATTTCTTCTCTTATTTTCCAAACTTTCCTTGGATATCTCTGAGCAGGCCGAGGAGATTTATCTACTTTGATACACCTTATGATGTTCAGCATCTCCTTGACCATAATATAGACTGCCCTCAAAACATCTCTGTTGTTTGACCCAAGTTCCCTGGTCTTCATGCCTTTTTCCACAGGCAAAACGATTGGAAAATACTCATTGAGAATCTTGCCCATGTCCTGCAGTTCCACACAGAGATAACCACTTTGCTTTCTGAGCTGCTCTATTATCTCTCTCTAGTTACCCTCTTTTCCTTAATATACTTGTATAATCTCTGTATTCTCATTAATCCTGTCTGGCAGACCTATATCCTGACCCTTTTTGTTCTCCTGATTTCCTTCTTAAGTATGCGCCTCACAACCCAAAACTTCTCAAGGAGAAACTGCTGGAGAAACTCAGCGGGTGAGGCAGCATCTATGGGGCGAAGAAAATAGAAGGGTTTCGACCCGAAACGTTGCCTCAGACTGATGTGAGGGTGGGGGGAAGAAGAAAGGAAGAGGTGGAGCCAGTGGGCTGAGGGAGAGCTGAGAAGGGGAGGAGAAAGTAGGGGCGACCTGAAGTCAATGTTCATACCACTGGGGGTGCAAACTGCTCAAGCGAAATATGAGGTGCTGCTCCTCCAATTTATGGTGGTCCTCACTCTGGCCATAGAGGAGGCCCAGGACAGAAAGGTTGGATTCAGAATGGGAGGGGGAGCTGAAGTGCTGAGCCACCGGGAGATCAGGTTGGTTATTGCGAACCGAAATGTCACCCATCCTTTTTCTCCAGAGATGCTGCCTGACGCGCTGAGTTACTCCAGCACCTTGTGTCCACCATTCTTCTATTCTATGGCTGGTGTCGGGAGATCACTGTTGCAGCAATCAAATCAACAAATATGCATAGACATACAGTAGACATCAAAAACATAAATGCATCAGCATTGTGTAGATTAGAAACATAAATGTAGTGTTATGACTCCACTTCATTTAGGATATTAGAAAAATATATAAATATTGTTAAAGATATAGAATATAGATGACCATAAAAGCCAACTATTGACAACATTCATAACCAGGCACGGTGGCACAGCGGCAAAGTTGCTGCCTTACAGCCAGAGACCCGGGTTCGATCCCGACTACGGGTGCTCTCTGCATAGAGTTCATACATTCACCCCGTGACTACCTGGGTTTTCTCCGAGATCTTCAGATTTCTCCCACACTCCAAAGATGTACAGGTTTGTAGGTTAACTGGTTTGGTTTAAATGTAAAACTGCCCCTAGTGTGTGCGCAGGATAATGTTAATGTGTGGGGATCGCTGGTCGGTGCGGACTCGATGGGCCGAAGGGCCTGTTTCCGTGCTATATCTCTAAACTAAGGTGCAATAGCATAGTGATTAACTTACTGTTCTGGATCCAGAACCCCGACTACTAATATGGAGTCGTCTTTGAATTCCATGAAGGGCAACTGGAGACTTAAAAGCCAAAATTTATTATAGCAAAGATGAAACTACTGGATTGTTGTAGTAATCCATCTGATTCACTATTGTCTTTCAGGGCAGAAATTCAGCCATCTTTACCCAGGCTGACCTGCATGTGATTGGCTGCTGGCTGCCCTCAAAAGTCACAAATAGCAGTGGGCAAGAATTAAGAAGCTAAACATCTGAAATAAAATATAGTGCTAGAAATATTCAACAGGCTGGGCAGCATCAATGGTGACAGTTCAAGTCAACATCCTTTCAGTAGAACAGCAAATGCTGGCCTAACCAGCAATGATGTACCTGATTAAATAAAAAGACATTGCCTTTTGTGAATTTACTCAAGATCCTTAGGAAGGTAAGCTGCACAAAAAATAACTTGATATTGAGCAAACGTGGTGAAATAAATATTTGAGGTAGTCTCCTATTTTTTTCCTCCCCACTTTGTTCATCTCTGGTCAGCTACATATCACAGATGACTCATCTGTCAAACCAGCAATGCAAAAAACGTAAATGTCTATGTTGCTTTTGAACACTTTACTTTATCCTGTAAATATTCTAACGCATTCATAGCTAACTACTTATCCAACTATTTTTAAACAGTTATTAAAGTGACTTTCTCAGTATGTTTCACAGGTATTTCTTCTGGCCTCCAGTTTTGAGATGTTTGCTGTCTTTCCATTTAACTTATTTTTAACTTTGTATGACAAGTTCATGAGATAACCTGCATTGTTTGATTTTAAACATGACAAGTTGTGTCCTCTTTCAGTCTTATTTTCTGGATGAAGAGTCAGGCTGCAAGCATTGGTCATTTACATGGAAAGAGATGTCATGAAGCCGTGCTTTTGTGCTACTCAAAAGGAACCTCTGTAACTTGGTCCATGGTTATGGAGTACGGAACATGGGTGCTCCTCTTGGGAGATTCCTTTCAAGGTTATCTACCAGGTTTTCACTTTCAGACTCCATCCTGATCATATCCCAACCCCTCTCCAACTGATTCCATCTCCAATAATTCTCCAATCTGAACATTAGGTTCCTGCCCATCCCTGTTAGCTGAACCCCGAGGTTCTCCATCTCTCACCACCACCCCCACAGCAACCCAAAAGGACCTTCAATGATATCCACCCCCTCTTCTGCTCCAAAATGAACTTCTTAGAATCATCTAGAAGGTCTGCAATATTGGAGCTTGTAGACATGAAGACTTTATGCTTGTTCACATCCACAAGCACACGGGTGGGGAGGAGGGATGGAGAAGGAGAAACTACATACAAATGACGTGATTTATTTCTCTTTACTGTACAATGCACATTAGCAGCTAAACACAACTTTAGAAATGCAGCATAACTTTTAGGCCAATGCACAACAAGGGGGTGCCCAGAACTACACACATTCATCTATATATGCGATAAGGATAGAGTTGTACGGGGCTAACGTGACCTCTGTTAAAGTATAATTAAAATTAAATTCATTGCTGCATTGTAACATGCACTGAATTGAGGTGGGGGGGAGGGGGAGGGGGTGTATGGGTTAATTTCAGCTTTGCATGCAGAGAGTGTTTAGGTATCTAGATAATGGGGCGAGGGAAGTTCTTGTGCCTTCCAAAGATGCATAGTACGTTGGCAGTGGGGTGGTCTGGTGGTGGGGGGTGGGTGTTGTCACAAACCCTTTGGGGGCAGGGGTAGGTGTGAAATCTGCCTGGTGCGGGGGTCTTGTTGGAGGTGACAGTATTGGTCTGCTGGGAGTTGGAGATGGTGGTGTGGGTGTGGGGGCAGGGCGGCGGTCAAGTTGGTTGCAGTATGCTTGTTCTAGCTGACTGCCATGGGAAGGTAATCTGGTTTCCTGGAGCACCAGTGCCTCACAGCTCCTGCGACCCAGGTACAATTCTGATCTCCAGTGCTGTCTGACTGAAGCTTGTACATTTTTCTCACATCCAAGGGTCTCCTACAGGCCCTGAAAGGTTAACTGGTTATCAGTTGCAGTTGCCCCTGATAGGTTAACCGGTTATCAGTTGTAGTTGCCCCTTATCGTAAGTACATACTAGAAGAATCAGAAAGATCAAAAAGGGCAAAGTTTGTGGGTATATAAGAAAGTTGTGGGGCTCCAAGTTCCAGGAGAATCAGATGATGGGGAATTTGACTGATCGAGCTGGATGCATTTGATGGGCTGAATGGCCTCCTTTCGTCATGTAATCAGTACTCTATTGATTGGAAGGTAGACAAAATTGCTGGAGAAACTCAACGGGTGAGGCAGCATCTATGGAGCAAAGGAAATAGGCAGCATTTCGGGTCGAGACCCTTCTTCAGACTACCTTCGATTTTCCAGCATCTGCAGTTCCTACTTAAAAATGCTGAAAACACTGGAAAACGTTTCCACCTGAAACATTAACTTTTGCTCTCTCCACGGATGCTGCCCGACCTACTGGGTGTTCATTTTCTGTTTTTCTTTGTGTTTTCAGCATGTATTAACCTTCCTCTTGAAGCTTGGTTTTACAAGCAAATACATGATTTTAGAAATACTTTTCATGCTCACCTTCAAAATAATTGATCCCAAGCACAACAAGAATAGTTAACATACCCTGCCTCTTAACAGCTGGGATTCTGCAACAGTTGCACTGCAAGTCAGTGGCCAAGAACAATCTTTTACTTTCTCATTACCCTCTACTGCCAAACCAGCTGCAAGAGTTAATTTACCATTAAGGTTACACAAAAAGCTGGAGAAACTCAGCGGGTGCAGCAGCATCTAAGGAGCGAAGGAGATAGGCGACGTTTCGGGTCGAGACCCTTCTTACCATTAAGGTTCACTGGTCTTAAGAACCTTCAGAAGATAGACACAAATTGCTAGAGTACAGTAACCCAGTGGGACAAGTAGCTTCTCTGGAGAAAAGAAACATCTTAAATGCAACATCTCGAAGTTTGCGGATGACACGAAGCTGGGGGGCAGTGTTAGCTGTGAGGAGGATGCTAGGAGGCTGCAAGATGACATGGATAGACTGGGTGAGTGGGCAAATGCATGGCAGATGCAGTATAATGTGGATAAATGTGAGGTTATCCACTTTGGTGGCAAAAACAGGAAGGTAGACTATTATTTGAATGGTGACCGATTAGGAAAAGGGGAGATGCAGCGAGACCTGGGTGTCATGGTACACCAGTCATTGAAAGTAGGCATGCAGGTGCAGCAGGCTGTGAAGAAAGTGAATGGTATGTTGGCATTCATAGCAAAAGGATTTGAGTACAAGAGCAGGGAGGTTCTACTGCAGTTGTACAGGGTCTTGGTGAGGCCACACCTGGAGTATTGCGTACAGTTTTGGTCTCCTAATCTGAGGAAAGACATTCTTGCCATAGAGGGAGTACAGAGAAGGTTCACCAGACTGATTCCTAGGATGGCACGACTTCCATATGAAGAAAGACTGGATAGATTTGGCTTGTACTCGCTGGAATTTAGAAGATTGAGGGGTGATCTCATAGAGACTTACAAAATTCTTAAGGGGTTGGACAGGCTAGATGCAGGAAGATTGTTCCCGATGTTGGGAAAGTCCAGGACAAGGGGTCACAGTTTAAGGATAAGGGGGAAGTCTTTTAGGACCGGGATGAGAAAATCGTTTTTCACGCAGAGAGTGGAGAATCTGTGGAATTCTCTGCCACAGAAGGTAGTTGAGGCCAGTTCGTTGGCCATATTTAAGAGGGAGTTGGATGTGGCCCTTGTGGCTGAAGGGATCAGGGGGTATGGAGAGAAGGCAGGTACAGGATACTGAGTTGGATGATCAGCCATGATCATATTGAATGGCAGTGAAGGCTCGAAGGGCCGAATGGCCTGCTCCTGCACCTAATTTCTACGTTTCTATGTTCTAAATGGGTGATGTTTTGGGTTGAGACCTTCTTCAGACTGAGAGTTAGGGGAGAGGGAGTCTAGAGATATGGAGGGGTAAGGTGTGTAAATGATAGATCAAAGCAGACAATGTAGAATGGTTCATTGTTAGCTGAGGAGAAGGTGACAAGGAGGCATACAATCAGTAAAATTAATCAGGACAGTGAAACTAGTCACATAAATAGGTTGGGGGAGGGTCAGAGAGAGGGAAAGCAAGGGTTACTTGGGTAGAGAAATCAATATTCATGGATTGTAATGTAAACTGCCCGAGCAAAATATGAGGTGCTGTTCCTCCAAATTGTGTTGGGCCACTCTGACAGTGAGGGAGGCCCAGGCCAGAAAGGTCAGTGTGGGAATGGAGGGGGAGTTAAAAGTATTTAGTATCTGGGAGATCGTTTAGGCGTAGGTGGACTGTGGAGATCCTCCATCCATCGTTTGATGAGATATCAAATTGCAGCTTAGATTATTTATTCTAATGGTTCAGGCAAACATCATGATCACTTATCACTATTTAAAAGGGGGTTTCCCATGTTGCTCTGGCCAACATTCCTTCCGGCAAAATCATAGCAACTGTTTGTGTATCAGGTTGCAGTTATTTTGCAGTAGGATTTGCCTATGTAATAATTATGGCACTTAATTTGTTACAGAAGTGCAAGATTACTTTCTCATTTTTAGAAAATGAACATAAATGTATGTAGTTGCATCGCCCTGCACTGATTTAATTGTCTCCACAAAGGAACTTGCAAATATTTATCCTCTTCTTTCTCAAAAGACCATTTTGCCTTGGCTACGAGTCTTTAAAATTATATTCAATTAAAAACATTTTCATCCTCGACAGAAAGATAAAGCTCTCAACAGGGTTAAATTGTGAGAGCAAGTTGTACAAGGTTGGGCGTATTTTCACAAAAATTGTAGATTAAGGGGCGATTTTTTTTGTTGAAGAACTGAAGGAAAAATAGAAGTTCAAAAGGACATAAATATAAATTTTAGGAATGGTTTCAGGAAGCAGCGTTGTACATAAGACGTCACAAAAAGATGGGATTCACTGCACCTGAAGGTACGCATGTTTGTTCAAATGGAATGAGACTTGAGACTGTCTGCTCCATATCTCAGTATGATAACACAACAAAATTGAGGTTGCGAGGCAAAATTGAGATATACATCAAACATGATCCCATTGAGAGGCCAGGGTTTGAGCGACTGAATGGCATTTGCAAGGGTTCATATAACTGGGTTGATTTGTATCGATGATTGCTTGGTTGGTATTCCTTGGTGCGACCCTCTACAAGTGCTGTACTCTCATAGGGTGACCTACCATCCTCAAATGGGAAAAATAAAATCTGCTTTATAAGTTTACAAGTTCATACAATTAGAGTTTCGCCTTTTGTAAAAATAAATAGCACTACATCTATTGCCCTCTATTGTTCTGGAAATGATAGTCACTTCACCATCTCCGGAACATTTTGTTCTGCTTAAGGATAATCATATAGACACTGTTATAAACTGACTTTACCACAAAGGAACAGTGATGGAAAATAGTTGGGAAAACATCACACTGGCTTAACCCTGCAGCAAAGTTAACACGACGATTCTATCAATCACAAGTTATAGAAATCCATGAGATCACAAATTATGTTCAGAACAATCCCACTTACATTCGCAAAAAAATGCATCATTGTTAAAATAAAAGCAAAATGATGGTTTAGAAGATATGATCCCTGTTAACAATTTATCTTCTTTTGTTCTTGCACGGAATATTTTGAAAGACCGTAAGCCTCATTAGGCAAAGCAGATCTCACCAATCTGACGAAGAACAGTGTTGCCAGTTGGAAGAGATGTAACAAAATTGCTAGTGTTATACCAGTTCCGAGCAATAGCACATGGTATAAATTCATTAATGAAAGCGTTATATGGCTGTATGTCCGGCTTTTAGGACATGATATTCAGATTTGTGTATTTTTGTAGAAGGATGAGAAAATATGGAAACATCAAAGTGTATTATACCCATCCCTGCGGGCTTACATTCGGACAGAAAGCTAGCATTACAAAAAAAGGTAGATGTGTTGGAAGAACACACGGAAAGCTTGATGCGCACAAGCTTCCCACAGTAGAGAAGTCTTTCTATTCCAAATTCTCAAATGCGTTCTCTCTGAGCAATTCATCGACACTCCTCGTGCTATGAAACAATAGCCTACTCGCCAGATGTTTTACTGCAAAACCACGCCTTTTAAATTCTCCCCCAAATTCCTATAGCACTAACGATGTCCCTTGCAAAGCAGGAAATCCTGACAAAATGTAATGCAAACACGCCTTTGCTTTTTTCAACCGTCGCTTAAAAGTATTTGCATTCAATTGTTATCAAAAAAAAATTGCTGTTTAAAAAAACAATTATAAACTCACTCACCTCTCTTTGAAAAGGTTAAATACGCATATGGATTAGAGCATTCCGGATATTTTGTTGACCTGAAAGCCAGCTGCTGTCACGCTCGGCTATTGCATGTCTTCGCCCTGTTTGGTAATCCACAGAAGCTGTGCTGTGGGCAGCTGCGAACCAGCTTTGCTGCATGACATCAAGTGGGATTCAACCACTCCAGCAGACGCTGGGGTTCTCCTCCGCTCTCACACATGCAATACCACCCTTTGTGGTCCCCATCTGACAAAGCTACCGCGGGTGCGAGGCTGAATTCTCCTTTTCATTCCCTTCTGTCCGTTCATTTGTCTTACCCCACTCCCCTGCTTTTACAGCGCGGCGATGTTCCCCATTCCTCTTCGCAACGACCGTTCTCTTTCGCTAATGCGACCGGCCGTGTGGCATTCTCACACTTTGTTGGGGGAATCAAGGATGGTTGACAAGAAGGGAGAGAGCGTGTGGCAGCAAATCCACGAAACGATTCTCAAACTCAGACCGCTGATTCATTCACTTCATCTGGGCAGTTTAACGAATTAACACCTCGCCTGTCTGTCTGCCCATTATGATATATCAACATGCCGTTTTTCTAGAACGGATGCTGGGCGAAACATGCAGATTTTCGTCCCAATTTTACAATATTATTGACCAACGTTATCCCCATTGCAAATCCCGTTCCAGTTGATATTTCGTGGTGACGTTAAAGTCACCAGTGAAGTGTTCATTAAGTCCAGGATTTCTCTACAGATGCTGCCTAACCCACTGGGTTACTCCAGCTATTTGTACTTTGCTCAAGATTACAGCATCTGCAGTCTCTTGTGTCTCCATTTTACTACTCCACTGCAAAATGTCCTAAGTGTAAGCCCATTTGGAAAACGCTCTCCTCTCTCTGAAGGGAGTTCTTCTGTGCGACCCTCTCTCACTGACGCCCCTCTGTGATTCCTCCCGCTGTTCCATCAGTCTGGTGAAGGGCCCCTACTTGAAAGGTCACCTGTCCATTTTCTCCACAGATGCTGCTGAGTTACTCCAGCACGTTGTGTTTTGCTCGATACCAGCGTCTACAGTTCCTCCTGTCTCCAAGGTAGACAAAATAAAATGCTGGACAAACTCAGCCGGTGAGGCAGCATCTATGGAGAGAAGGAATAGGGGACGTTTTGGGTCGAGACCCTTCTTCAGACTGAAGAAGTCTCTAGTTTGATTCCCCTCATATCCACCTTATTTCCAGGTCAATTGGTAAGAACCCCACAATATGAGGAAACACCAGGGTATCAAGTGAGCACCTGACCTCCCCGTGGTGTAAGTTTCCACAAAGTCCATGGAGCATAGGGACCGAGCAGTTGGAGCAAGATTATTGGACCGCCAAAGTTTAAGGGCAAAATGCTACACTGTTCCCCCATTGCTTATGCTGTGTGATTATCTTGCCCTTTGTCATTGTCTAATAATAATAATAATAATGCACTTTATTGTCATTGTAAATACATACAATTACATTTCAGGCGCACTGCCCAAGCGGAGCTCCAATGTATCAGATAAATAATAATGAATTACAAAAACGGCAAGAAAACCAAGTCAAGTCAGAATGTGCAATGTGCAATATTTCACAGTATAGTGTTGCGGCAGTACCAAATATTGGCTATGGGGGCTGTGTGTTCAGTGCAGAGTTCAGAGTGGTGATGGCCTTGGGGTAGAAACTGGTTGTTAATCTTGTGGTGTGTGATTTGATGGACCTGTAACGCTTTCCTGGAAGCGCAAAAGGGCAAACAAGCGATGTGTGGGATGAGATGAGTCCTTTAGTGTGCGTGATGCCTTTGAGATTGCTGGGGCAAAATTCTGGCTCTCTGCTTTCCTAAATCCCATTAATAAAGTAGACTTGTCTGGTTAATCGTTGATGTATCCCCAGAAGATTATTGACCTACCCGTTTCAAGTTTATGCTGAATAGCAGAAGAAATGTGTTACAGTCATGGGAGAAGTTATTTTATTGGCACATGTACCTACATACAATGAAATGTTTTGTTGTGCAGACAATCCACAAAAGTCATACCATAGAAACAAGGACTGCAGATGTTGGTTTACACAAATGGACATATAGTGCTGGAGTAACTCTGCTGGGCCAGGCAGCATCTCTGAAGAACATGGATTGGTGACATTTCTGGTCGGGACCTGTGGGAAGAAGGATCCCGACCCGAAATGTCATCTATCCATGTTCTCCAGAGATGCTGCCTGACCGGCTGAGTAACTCCAGCATTTTGAGCCAAATCATACCATATCTCTCTGGTGGCCAAGTGGCAGCAGAGTGAACATTTCAGCTCAAGTTGTTCAGTATATCATATAAGTTCAAGATTCAAGAGAGTCTATTGTCACGTGTCCCAGATAGGACAATGACATTCTTGCTTTGCTTCAGCACAACAGAATATTGTAGGTATAAATATATAAATACAGAACAGATCAGTGTGTCCTGTCCATATACCATTGAATATATACATATACACACACACATAAAAAAACACATAATGCAATAGGCTATTAAAGTTCAGATTTTTGCTCGAGTTTAATACTCTGATGGCTGTGGGGAAGAAGCTGTTCCTGAACCTGGATGTTGCAGATTTCAGGCTCCTGTACCTTCTACCTGAAGGCAGTGGAGAGATGAGCATGTGGCCAGGTGTGGGTCCTTGAAGATGCTGCCAGCCTTTTTGAGGCAGCGACTGCGATAGATCCCCTTGATTGTAGGGAGGTCAGAGCCGATGATGCTTGGCAGTGTTTACAACTTTTTGCACTACTGGGCACTCAAATTGCTGAACCAAACCACAGTGCAACCGGTCAGCGTGCTCTCTACTGTGCATCTGTAGAAGTTCAAGAGAGTCCTCCCTGACATACCGCCTCTCCCTAATCTTCTCAGGAAGTAGAGGTGCTTTCTTTATAATTGCATCAGTGTTCTGGGACCAGGAGAGGCCTTCAGAGATGTGCACGCCCAGGAAACTGAAGCTCTTGACCCTTTCCACCATTGACCCGTTGATATAAATGGAACTGTGGGTCCCCATCCTACTCCTTCCAAAGTCCACAATCAGTTCCTTGGTTTTGCTGGTGTTGAGAGCCAGGTTATTGTGCTGGCACCATTTGGTCCATCGGTCGATCTCACTTCTATACTCTGACTTGTCTCCATCTGTGATACGTCCCACAACAGTGGTGTTGTTGGCGAACTTGATGCCAATCATACATAACTAAGAGAACATAACAATTGAGTAGATTTCTTCTGATGCAGTACAGAAAGAGTTGCTACATTTCCAGCATCATCTTGCAGCTTTAAAGTATTGAGCTCTCTAAAATATTGAGTTGTAACTTGGCCTTAAAGGCCCATTGTTCTGGCAGCGGCACTGGGCAAGTAATGTAGGGTTCGGCATGATTGTGTGATACTACTGATGATGAGATGAGATGTGGCAGATATTCTAGTATATACTCTTGCTCCTCACCAAGCCTCTTGCCTCCTGGCTGTGTGAACAGAAGTACAATAAACCCTAATTTTTACGGACATCTTTATAACGGATTTCAGTGATAGCGGACAGCCCGAACGAACTTCAATGTCTGGCCGGAATGCTGATGCCACCCCTGCCAACATCCCCCCCTGGCCCACACTGCTTCCTTGGCCTTCCCTGCCAACACCGCCTGTATTGCTCTAATGAGATCCTGGAGCTTTGTCGCTTAAGGCTGGTAAAGGGCCTGTCCCACGATGCAAATTCACCCAAGAGCTCTCCCGAGTTAAAAAAAAAATCAAACTCGTGGTACCTCATTGTGAGATATGCACTGTGCTCACAATCACTGCTCAGAGACTAAATCGTGGAAGCAAGAGATTCTTTAATTGCGAGTCTGCAGAGTCAGGTGCCTCTCCAAGTTGAGACACACCGAAGTCAGAAGGGTAAACCCCCTTTATACACACGATTCTACATTCAACCTCCCCTCCGGACCCTTCTCCAATCAGAGTCTGAGGTGCACAATCTGTAGGTACATCCCCCCAGTACCTCCCACATCATACATCGCATGTCCAGACATGTGCATGGTAATGAGCAGTTTCTTGACCAGGGGTGTGTTGTAATATCATTTATTTTATTAAGCATGCTTAGTTGCTCATGATCTACCCAAGTTTTACTCACACCGCAAGTGAACTCTCTCAGTCCTCCTATATCAGCACTAAAGCTAAGCTATAGTGACAAGGGTCCCATCTATCACTCCCTTCTACTGATAGGGATCTATCTACATCACTCCCTTTTACCGCTATACAATGCTATCACTTCTTACTCAAGGATGGGTCTGGTAACTTTTGATACACAGCTGTGTCAGAGCCCTCTCCCTGGCCCCTATCGGTTTGAATCCTCTTTAAAGCCCCTTACAATAGTGGGGTTTAATCACTTTATCCCTCACACTCATCACGAGTATTTTTTTTACTCATGGAAATTTTTCACACTGTTGAAAAAACTTCACGAGTTTCCGCGTTTCCTGAGTACCTGCCGTTAGCATTACGAGCCGCTACGAGACACCCACGAGCTCCGACGTACCCGCTACGTACATTCTACATACTTACCACGAGTTTGATTTTTTTTTATACTCGGGAGAGCTCTTGGGTAAACTCGCATCGTGGGACAGGGCCTTAAGGCTTTGCTTTAATGTTTCGGCTGAAAAAAGGCACCTTTGTCAAGTGCAGTTCTTGCACAGCGTAAATTATACTGTTGGGTCCCTGCACATGAAATGCCACATATCACACTGTTTACTGGGGACAATCGACAGTAACAGACTCCATGGTTCGTTATAATGAGGGCTTACTGTACATTTTTATTGCTGAAAGGAGATGCTGGGATTTGATGTGCAACCCAATGGGCTCAAGGTTGTGAATATGATCTTCAAGTTCTGAAGACTGAGTGAAGTGATTTCAAGGCTGGGTCAAATATGTGAATGGCCTCCAGTTTAAATTCCATTTGGAATATTTTGGAGGACCAAGAACCAAGGCGAACATTTGAATGGATACGGTTTTCCATCCTCTGGCACAGCAAGGCCCGGAATGAAAGTGAGACATCAAGGCTGAAATATTCATAACCACCTTCAGCCAGAAATACCGTGGAGGAGATATATCTGAGGACCCACCATCACAGGTGCCAGCCGATTCAATTCACTTCACTTGATTTTAGTTTAGTGTAGAGATACAGGCCCTTTGGCCCATCAAGTCTGTGCTGACCAGCAATCCACACGCATCAACATTATCCTGCACACACTAGGGACAATTTACGCTTATGCCAAGCCAATTAACCTACAAACTTGTACGTCTTTCTAGTGTGGGAGGAAACCGAATATCTTAGAGAAAACCCAAGCAGGTCACGGGGAGAACGTACAAATTCCGTACAACAGCACCCGTAGGAACCAGGATCAGCAAGAGCTGTAAGCATCAACTCTACATCGTGCCCCCCCCCTTGATATCAAGTATCAAGAAGCGGTTGAGCTCACTGGATACAAGAAGGACTATGAGTCTTAACAGCAAAGCTGGAGTATCAGATCCAGCCACTCATTTAGACAAACTGAACAAATATGACCACAACATAGATCATTGCATGATTATCAGGATAATTAATATTCTTATCCATAAAATCCAGGATTTTATCCAGGATTAGCCCAAATCAGTCAATCATCATCACATTAGTTTACACTTCACTATCATAAAAGCTTTGGAAGGTATATTGGACAGTTCTATTAGATGACATGTACTCAACAATAACATGCCTACTGATCTCCGTTTGGAATCTGTCCGGGACATTTGGCTCAGGACATTACTAACTTCTTGTCCAAAAGGTAGGCCAAGACCTGAATTTCAGGATGAGGTGAAAGTGACTGCCTTGGCTTTGAATGAACATTTCACTTAGTATAGCACCAAGGAGACTTATTGTGTAAATACCACCCTAGTCTAGTTCAGTAAAAAACACTGACTCAAGCACTGGTCCAACTAAACTTTATTTTTAGATTGAACAGCAAATTCACCTATACAACACCTAAACGACTGCGGGTTCGATCCTTGTCTCTGCCTGGCCAAGCCCTTCAGCCTCGTGCAAACAGACACACTCCAAAAGGTTACGCAGTCCTAAGCGCTCCTCCAGAAGATCGATATCGATCTAAAATGGGGCTACCTTTTAAAAGTCCACGAACCTTGAGGGGCCGAACTACATAGTGGTGGTCGCTTTACAGTCCAATCAAACATATTAATTACATCAATACATTATTGACAGTTCCCCAAACCAATTGCAGAGTCTTCCATACAATGTTTCTGGTAGAAGTTTCTGGAAGGAAGTAAACTAACTGAATAATGCAACATTTACCCTGGTACACAAAACAATCCTGCTTGGGCTTAACACTTTGGCCAATCACCCAACAGCAGGGTAACTGTCTTGCAACATTATTTACAATTGCTTTGCAGCAATCCAATCATATCAATGCATTTAAGGTTATTTACAGAGTTTTAATACAGATTATCAATTAAGGGGAAATAAGGAGAACACCTGGATCATTCACCATCCTGCATATCAATCTGAGGCTCAGACTGGCCGGCACCACCCAGAGCCTGTACATTTCCACTGACAAAGGTTAAGCAATTCTGACAAATGCAGGGATCCTCCATTTTATGGTATCTTTAATTTGGTCAATATTAACATTTGAAGTTGAAGCCAACGGCAATAAGAATTAAAATAACTCCCTCCTGTTCGAGGCATAGGTGGCACAATAGAAATGTTATGAAAGATGGAAGGCAGTCAACCCAATGTGTCACTTTAGGTTTTTCAGGGCAGTTTTTCGGGGTGGAAGATTGCAACCTTCACGTGGTCCGCCCTGTTACGACTAATGCAATCAACTCGACGTGCACAAATGGAAGATCAAATAGAACAAGTTGTCCAACAACTTTAGGCTGTGCACGCCATACGAAAGAAGAAGAAGAAGGGCAGTTTTTCAAACCCAATTCCTTTCAACTAATTCATTGGTGATCTTTACTCTGTCATAAAAAGATACAACTCACTGGCTGAGAAGTACATCCTCTGTTCTCATTTAACAAATATGTAAAATGTCAAAACTCCCCTACAAATAATACCTTCATCTCATGGACCGAGGCCATTTAATAATGCAACTTAAAGCCATCATTTCAGGGAAAATGTTACCAATTAGGAATGACAGCTTTCTCCATTGTCAGAGTGAGGCCACAAGCAAATTGGGGGAACAGCACTTCATGTTTCGCTTGGGCACCTTATAATCCAGCGGTATTAATATTGATTTCTCTAACTTTGTGGCGGCACCCGGTGGTTGTGCCACTAGCTACACGAACCCTCAGCAGTCGGGGGTATGGTCACGTAACTGGGCAATGGCAGGGAGGAGTTGTCACGGGGTGTATGGGTGTGTCCTGGTATATATAACAAACCACAGGACAACCCTTTCTCTCTCGTTCTTCCTCTCACTTCATGAGAGTGTCCTGCCATCTCAGCAGGAGTGGAGCTCGAGCCCATTAGCAACAGCTGCTCAGCAACAACAATGACTATTATGTTAGAGTGCTAAACGTGCATGTATATCTAAACTACGATGCTTGAATAAAGAAACCATTTATTCACGACGTTTGTGCCTCTACAACTTCAAGTAACCCCTGCATTACCTCTCTCACCGCCCCTTCCCCACCCTAATCGTCCTGCTCCTCTCATTGTTCGTATCCTTTTGTTATCATCTCCTCTAATGGACCACTGTAGGCTCCTTGGCCATCGTTGCCGAGTTTGATGTGTCCTGTACCTTTCCATAATTCTCCCACGACCTTCATTCTGACCCGAAACGTCATCTATTCCTTTTCTCCCGAGATAGACAATAGGTGCAGGAGTAGGCCATTTGGCTCATCGATCCAGCACCGCCATTCAATGTGATCATGGCTGATCATCCCCAATCAGTACCCCGTTCCTGCCTTCTCCCCATATCCCCTGACTCTGCTATCTTTAAGAGCCCTATGTAGCTCTCTCTCGAAAGTATCTGAGAACCAACCTCCACCATCCTCTGAGGCAGAGAATTCCACAGACTCACAACTCTGTGTGAAAAAGTGTTTCCTCATCTCCGTTCAAAATGGCTTACCCCTTATTCTTAAACTGTGGCCCCTGGTTCTGGCCTCCCCCAACATCGGGAATATGTTTCCTGCCTTTAGCATGTCCAAACCCTTAATAATCTTATATGTTTCAATAAGATCCCCTCTCATCCTTCTAAATTCCAGAGTATACAAGCTGCTCCATTCTCTCAGCATATGACAATCCAGCCATCCCGGGAATTAACCTTGTAAACCTATGCTGCACTCCCTCAATAGCAAGAATGTCCTTCCTCAAATTAGGGGACCAAAACTGCACACAATACTCCAGGTGTGGCCTCACGAGGGCCCTGTACAACTGCAGAAGGACCTCTTTGCTCCTATACTCAACTCCTCTTGTCATGAAGGCCAACATGCCATTCGCTTTCTTCACTGCCTGCTGTACCTGCATGCTTACTTTCATTGACTGATGAACAAGGACCCCCAGATCCAGTTGTACTTCCCCTTTTGCCAACGACACAATTTAGATAATAATCTGCCTTCCCGTTTTTGCTACCAAAGTGGATAACCTCACATTTATCCACATCAAACTGCATCTGCCCACTCACCCAACCTGTCCAAGTCACCCTGCATTCTCATAACAGCCTCCACACAGTTCACACTGCCACCCAGCTTTGCGTCATCTGCAAATTTGCTAAAATGTTACTTTGAGTCCCTTCACCTAAATAATTGATGTATATTGTAAATAGCTGCGGTCCCAGCACCGAGCCTTGTGGCTTGTCTAGTCACTGCCTGCCATTCTGAAAGGGACCTGTTAATCCCTACTCTTTGTTTCCTGCCAACTAATTTTCTATCCATGTCAGCACTCTACCCCCAATACCATGGGCCCTGATTTTGCCTACTAATCTCCTATGTGGGACCTTATCAAATGCTTTCTGAAAGTCCAGGTACACCACATCCACTGGCTCTCCCTTGACCATTTTCCTAGTTACAGCCTCAAAAAATTCCAGAAGATTAGTCAAGCATGATTTCCCCTTCGTTAATCCATGCTGACTCAGACCCGTCCTGTTACTGCTATCCAAATGTGCCACTATTTCATCTTTTATGATTGACTCCAGCATCTTCCCCACCACCGATGTCAGGCTAACTGGTCTATAATTCCATGTTTTTTCTCTCCCGCATTTCTGAAAAGGTGGGATAACATTAGCTACCCTCCAATCCCCAGGAACTGATCCTGAATCTATAAAACACTGGAAAATTATCACCAATACGTCCACGATTTCTAGAGCCACTTCCTTAAGTACCCTGGGATGCAGACCATCAGGCCCTAGGGATTTATCAGCCTTCAGTCCCATCAGTCCCATCAGTCTATCCAACACCATTTCCTGCCTAATCTGGATTTCCTTCAGTTCCTCTGTCACCCCAGATCATCTGGCCACTAGTACATCAGGAAGATAGTTTGTGTTCTCCTTAGTGAAGACAGATCCAAAGTACCTGTTCAACTCATCTGCCATTTCCTTGTTCCCATTAATAAATTCACCTTTTTCAGTCTTCAAGGGTCCAACTTTGGTCTTAACTAATGTTTTCCTCTTCACATACCCAAAGAAGTTTTTACTATCCTCCTTTATATTCTTGGCTGCCTGACCCGCTGCCTGACCCACTGAGTTACTCCGGCATTTTGTGTCTATCCTAAATATTGACATTGTCAGCACACACATCTAACAAATTGGTGCATTACGAATATAAATAAAATATCAACAGCATGCTTCTATAGTTTATACACCTCACGGAATTCGAAAAGTATTTCCAGAATAAGATTAGCACTTAATTATGGTATTATAGTGTTTTGTAAGGTTCTGAACACATAAGCAATTTAAGATGAATATCTTAAGATAAATACGTCTCATGTAACATTATTAGGACTATTCAAGTTGTCTTTAAATAGATGATATAAACAGGGAGTAAAATTTCATTCATGACATTTTAGTTTTGGAGAAGACAACATAATTTTATTTGCATTTTTATTTAGTTCAGAATTCAGCTGCAATCAAGGGTTTAATCAGGGCACGTTTTCTGTTTAATTCAGTGGTTCACATTCACACCAATGCCATCTTCTGGTTAGTAAGACTAAATCTTAAAGGGCCACACATACTTGAATATTATGTTTGTCTTTCTAATATCACGGTGTATCATTTGTTCAGTATTCAACAGATTATTTGATAAACATACTCAGTGTCCCGACAATGTAAATACTATTGAAGCATGTGATAGAATTGGTAAGCTATGAGCTAAATTTGCACAGACCTACAACTATGCCACCCATACAAGGAATGCATCTTAACATCCTCATAGGTTTCCCATGCACTCCTCTTTTAAGCAATTCTGTCAAAACATTTCCTGTTGATTTTGTAATGACAGAAGATATTCTTGTGATGAATCATCAAATGGTTGCGTGATTAGATTATGGTGTGATGTTTTGATACATACACAAGAAGTGAATGTTTCGCTAAAGGCCACTACTGTAATAGAGCAGTTGATAAAACATTACAGTTTTCTACCTTGCGCCATAAGGGAGTCTCATTAACTAAACCATCT
Source organism: Okamejei kenojei (assembly GCA_035221665.1). Lineage (NCBI taxonomy): Eukaryota > Metazoa > Chordata > Chondrichthyes > Rajiformes > Rajidae > Okamejei > Okamejei kenojei. The sequence goes on from CM069134.1 coordinate 22,125,751, forward strand.
TGCCTCCATATTCACTACTTCAGCTCTTCAAGGCAATCTGTGTAAAACGTCATGACTTATCTGGGTTAGGTGGTGGTACAGGCAGCTGAAAAATATAAAGCCCAGCAACAAATTTGTACGTTCCTCTGGAATCACATCTCAATCTTAAAGATTCATGAGAGTATAGCCCAGGCTGCTACAATTGTCACTTTAATTCTACTGTCTCAGCCACAAATCTGGTGCACCGATGACATTGCAACAAAATCTTTCCATTGAGTAAGGAAACCAGATCTGTGCACAATGTTCCAGAGCCTTTTATAATTGGAGCAATGCATCTCCAACCTTTACCCTTGTTCTCCTTAATAAGGCCCTTGGAAAAGCTGCCATAGTTTCAAAGAGAAGCGGTAGATGTAGAAAGGGATTCAAGATCTGAATATATTGGGAATTGAAAATGAGCTGCTAATTTTTTGAGAAGAAATGACACCTACCTCAATTCCAGAATTAAGTTCAGGTTCATAATTCAAATGTGTACCAAGGTACAGCAAAAAAAGCTCTTGGCTGTGTGCTATCCAATTAAATCAGATAATATTACACACACATATAATCAAGGCAAAAATAAGTACACAGGGGAGAGCAGGGAGATAGGTACCAGACTGTAGAATATAGTTACTCAGCATTGCAGCATAACAGTTCCTGATAAAAATCCAATGTGTGCAAATAATTCAAAAACTTACAAATAAGGTACAACCTTGAATAACTTATCATCACAAAGACCAAAATTGTTATTTTTGCTCTTTCATTGATTCTATTCTTTGCTAATAATTCCATCTTCCTTGAAACCACTCACTCAGATAGAATCAGTCTGTGTAAGCCTTGGTATTCTGTCCCATTTAAGCCTTTAATCCCCATCCATTCTGCTACCTACACAGTCATTGCCAGACAGCAAAGATGGGAATGGACCCTTGCCTCCTTTAAAAAAAAACATGAAGACTTTTTTTTAAACGGTTCACTTGCAGGGATTTTTACATACTATTACAAAGAGATGTAACCATTTTTTTTTAAGTTTGAACATTCAAAATGATTTTTTAAAAAAAGTTTGTTAAAAGCTATTTAACACAATTACAAATCAACCAATAAATTGAAATCAAATAATTGGACCACTTAATTTCATTGATCCCCAGCTGAGACTCCTATTAAAATGAAGGGTGTCTCGAGCTCTACTACAGGTACAATTTACATAGGATCGGACAGGCTGAAACAAGGCAAGACTGAACATTTCAATTCCTTGCCGAGACGAGCCATGGAGTGAAATGGCAGATGCAGACATCTCGAGGATTTTCAGCAGGTCTGTGTTAACCCTGGATATATCTGAGTGGGGTAAAAGCAAAAGCAGTTACACAGCCACCATCTGTGGAAAGAGAAACAAAGATCATTTCATTTCAAAGGCCCTTTCTCAGTTCTGGGAAAGTTAGAAAACAAGTTCATTTTTAAAGAATAGGTGATGTTTCAGGTCCTTGCACAGACAGAAACATTATCTCTTCCTTTCCTCCAGAGCTGTTGTCTGACCCGCTGAGTTGCTTCAGCATTTTGTGCCTGTCTTCAGTGTAAACCAGCATCTGCAGTTCATTCCTACACAAGTTTATTTTTAAGTTACAGAGAATGGAGAGATAAGGGTGGAATGGATGGGACTGGTAGCGCTGCAGTCTTCCCGCACCAGAGACCTGGGTTCCATCCTAACCTTGGATGCTGTCTGTGTGGAATTTGCACATTCTCCCTGTGACCATGTGGGTTTCCTCCAGGTGCTCCAGTTTACCCCCACCCCTCACATCCCAAAAATGGGTGGGTTTGAAAGATAAATGGCCTCTGTAAATTGCCTCTGGCTTGGAGTGGATGCGAAAGTGGGATAACATAGAACTTGTATGAACAAGTGACTGATGATTGCCATGGAATGGGTGGACCGTAGGGCCTGTTTGCATGCTGCATCTTTCAATCAATCAAGTAATTTAATATTATGGAGCCAGAATTGTCATGACAGTCAGATGTTGATGAAATGTTCTACTTCATACATTAATGAAGGCAGTTAAAGGATGTGCAAAAAGTGATATGTAAAAGTTAAAAAATGCAGGTCAGAGCTTAATAGCCCTCTCCCACGGTACGAGTTTATTCCAAGAGCTCTCCCGAGTTTAAAAAAAACAAAAACTCGTGGTAAGCACGGAGAATGAATGTAGCGGGTACGTCAGAGCTCGGGGACGTCTCTTAGCGGCAACGGCAGGTACTCAGGAAGACTCGCTAACGGCAGGTAAACACGGGAAGACTCGTGAAGATTTTTCAACATGTTGAAAAAAGTCCATGAGAGCCCCGAGTGCCGACGAGTGGCCATTACCGTAAATCTCCGAGTTTGAATCAGGGCAAACTCGGGAGGGCTCTTGGAATGAACTCGTATCATGGAACAGGGCTTTTAGTAAACTTTCAGCAGATCACGCATTGTCAGTAAAAAGAGAAAAGCTTATTCCCCTGTCCCCTTAGGGAACCTGAACGGAAACTTCTGGAGACTTTGCGTCCCACCCAAGGTTTCCGTGCGGTTTCTGGAGGTTTTTGTCAGTCTCCCTAATGGTCGAAAGTGGTTTCTGTTTTAAAGATCGGTAATTTTTTTAGTCGAAGCCGGTTGCGATGCTAGTTGAAGGTGGTTGCCGGAGGACAAAAACCTCCGGGAACCGCGCGGAAACCTTGGGTGGGGCGCAAAGCCTCCAGAGGTTTCTGTACAGGTTTCCTAAGTGGGACAGGGGCATAAGGTTTACAGTTGGTAACATACAGCAGAACCAGTGAGTTCTGATCCAAGCAGAAAAAGTGAGTTACCTAATTTTGGTTATGGTAAAGTATAAGTATAAGCACTCCCTGACTTGCGTAATACACGACTTAAGTAAACTCAAAATTACATGAGCAATTCTTTAAGCTCACTGCATTAATTCTGGGTCTCGGTAGCAGTATGCTACTGTGCATGCAACTATTTCTGCAAGCCAATCTTTAGTTTAGAGATGGTGCCGAAACAGGCCCTTCGGCCCACCGTGTCCACACCCACCAGCGATCCCTGCACATTAACACTATCCTACACGCACTAGGGACAATTTACACATACACCAAGCCAATCAACGTACAAACCAGTACATCTTTGGAGTGTGGGATGCAACCGAAGGTCTTGAGGGAAAGCCCATGCGGTCATGGGGAGAACATAAAACTCTGTACAGACAGCATCCGTCGTTGGGATTGAACCGGGTCTCCGGTGCTGCAAGCGCTGTAAGGCACCAAGTATACCGCTGCGCCACAGTGCCACACCGATCAGTCAGCTGGTCTTGTTGATGCTCCCACGTGGTCTCCATGTCCGAGCTCCCATGTGGTCTCTGCGTCCAATAGTAAATTTGCATGTGCACAGCAGTACCCCTGTAACATTTGACTTGCATCCCACGGACCCTTGTGGAAGTCGGGGAGCATCTGTGTTGCTGGAAAATCCTTGACACGAGTAGATGGAGTGGAAAAAAATGCAAATGCTATGTTTGCCTTCAGTGGTTGGGCATTGACTCTATGAGTCACGAGGTCTTGATGCAGCTTTATACATTACTTTGGTTCGGTCATATATGGAGTAGTGCATGCAGTTTTGGTCGCTCCATTACAGGAAGGATGTGGAAGCTTTCGGGAAGATACAATAATAGACAATGGGTGCAGGAGAAGGCCATTTGGCCCTTCGAGCCAGCACCGCCATTCAATGTGATCTTGGCTGATTCGAGGGTATTTGTAATAAGGGGAAGTTGGACTGAAATGTCAGAAGGTTGAGGGGATCTTATATATATAGATAAAAAATATATATTATTTTTATATATATATAATTGTCAACTCTATCTACTTTCATAATATTATTTATATATATATGAAAGGAGTAGATAGAGTTGACGGTTCAGAACCTTTTTCTCAGGTTGGAAATGTCAAAGACTGGAGGGCATAGCTTTAAGGTGAGAGGGGCAAAGATTAAGTCATTTTAAGAATAAGGAGCAAGTCATTTAGAACGGAGACAAGGAAACACTTTTTCTCACAAAGAGTTGTGAGTCTGTGGAATTCTCTGCCTCAGAGGGTGGTGGAGGCAGGTTCTCTGGATGCTTTCAAGAGAGCTAGATAGGACTTAAAAACAGCAGAGTCAGGGGATATGGGGAGAAGGCAGGAACGGGGTACTGATTGGGGATGATCAACCTTGATCACATTGAATGGCGGTGCTGGCTCGAATGGCGAATGGCCCACTCCTGCACCTATTGTCTATTGTCTACTGTCTATTAAAGTAGATGCGCGGTGTAAGTTGCTGTGCACAGAAGTGGTGAATGCCTGTAAGCGCTGCCAGGGTGGAGCTGGAGGCTGATGCGATAGTGGCGTTCAAGGGGCTTTTAGAGTAGCGCATAAATTTGTTGGGAATGTAAGGATGTGGATCATGTGCAGGCAAATAAGATTAGTTTAGTTTAGGTCTGAAGAAGAGTCTTGACCCAAACGTCACCTATACCCTTCGTTCCATAGATGCTGCCTCACCTGCTGAGTTTCTCCAGCATTTTTGTCTACCTTTAGTTTATTTTAGTATCATGTTCGTCACAGACATTGTTGGCCAAAGGGCCTGTTCTTGTGCTGTACTTTTCTATGTTCTATGTAAAGATGGTGAAATGTCCAATGCTATGAATGGAAGTGATATGATACGATAGAACTTCCTTTAGAGTTGTACAGCTCTATTTTCATTGTTTTCCTTAGCCATTTTAAATTTATCTGAATCTCTATTTAGGTTAAATCTCCATCCACTATTTGAAAAAAATTACAAATAGAAATGCGATTTCTCTCTCTGAGGAAATGTCATGCTTTGGATTTGAACTACGACAAAGCGCATAGAATTGTATAATCATTGTTGTTTGACATAATTGAAATGGATTTCTGCTTTTATTTCCCTTGCAAGATACAGCCTCATTGAAAAGAAAAGCTTTTGAAAACTGCCTGTGGCTTTCTTCAGTTACATAAAACGCAATTATAGGGGAAAGACAAGTATACACACTTTTAAAACCATAAATCCTCTTTCCAACAGCCAAATAGTGCATGTACTGGGTGAAGACTGTAATGTTACACCTTTTTTCCCCAATCTTGTTAATCCACAGTGTGTGGCGTTTCTTTTTTTTCTTTCAAGCCTTACCAAGGAGTTACTGAGGAAATATGTTTTTTTATTTTCAATGTGTGTTGTGCTTCACTTGATTTTGTTTATTTTGTCTGCAATTTAGAATATCTAGCTTTTCTGACCCACCTATTATTTCTTTCCCAATTGTACCAATTGTCTCACCTCTACTCCATCAGTCTGAGGAAGTGCCCAAACCAAAAAAAGACATCTGTCCACTTTCCTCCACAGATGTTGCCTGACCCACTGAATTCCCCCAGCACTTTGTTTTTCCACTCAAGATTCTAGCATCTGTAATCTCTTGTGTTTCCATTCACTGAACTGTTCCTGACTTAATACAGAAAGCCCTGGACAACCTTAAGGGACAGTCAAGTAAGTCACCCAGTGCCATACAAGTACCATCATGAACTAACCTTTTGCCCATTCAACACATTGAAAGTTCTCCCATCATCAACTTCCCAGGAATCAGTGATGATAAAAACTTAGCAGGTCTTGCTACATAAATACTGTTAATACCAAGAACCAAAAAAACTGGTTAGCCTGTGATAATTGCTCGTTTCTAAGCTTCCCCCCAGTCTAGTTTCAGTAAAATCACTGAATCAAGCACTTGAAACAACTAAATTTAATTTTAACAAAAGCACTTCACAGTTCAACTACTGTACCTATCCCACCGCGGGTTCAATCCTCATATCTGCCTGTTCAAGCCCTCAAAGCTTCGCTCTGACAGAGACCCTCCAGACGTTCACGCAGTCCCAAGTGCTGTCCAAAGATCGACGCTGAACCTCGTGGTAGCGGACATTTATATGTCCCGGGACCTCGAGGAGCCGAACCACATGGGGGTGGTCTCTTAATAACCCAATTACAGATATCAATTAACCCCATACATAACAGACATTTCCCTAACCCAATAATACAACAGCTCATACATTGTATAAGAAAGAAAGTTCTCAAAGGAAGCAACCAAGAACAAACATTGAAACACGTGCCCCGAAAATCAAACAATTTCTCCAAGGCTCAATAGTTTGACCAATCATCAATTAACAGGATGACCATCTTGCAACATTATTAATACTGTTTACAATGCTTTTGCAGCGACCCGATAGAAATGATGCATTTAGGGTTACTTTGCAAAACCACTATACATGTTATCAGTTTAAGAGAAACATGGAGAACACCTGGATCCCTTACCATCCTGCATATCAGTCTGAGCCTAGACTGGCTGGTGCCAATCAAAGTCTGTAAAGTTCAGCTGACTAGGGTTAAGCAATTCTGACCAGTGCAGGGATCCTCCATTCTATGGTGTCTTTAATTTAGCCAATATTAACACCTGCATTTGTCTCCTGACTTCATAACATCTAAACATTGGTCGTTTACCTTGTCATGGTGAAGAGGCTTGCGTGACCCCATGATTTGGAGAGCGATGCTGTCGGATGCACCAGCTTCTGGTGGGGCCACCCATGGTGGTAAGGTCGAGGATGTGGGTCCAGACTAAGAACGATCCAACCTACAAGACCTCAACGGCGGTCCAGACGGACTAAGTTATCTTGAACTCAACGGCTGTGAAGTTCAAGGCTGCAACAGATCTATCAGCTCCAATCATCTTGGTTCCCTTTCCATTGGAATGAGTTGATTGATTTGTGAAGGACCATGTGCTTCTTGGAGTGCAACACCAAGTACATGTTAAACAAACACACACACAGGCATCTTCATTCTGAGAGCAGCACAAAACTTCTCAAGACGTTCGGCAATCGGAGAAGGGCAACGGGGGCAGGCCACTTGATGGCTGGAAGCTCCTAGTCAAGAACCGGCATCGAACTGATGAATACTTGATTCAATCACTCAACTTTGGACAGAAGCAGGAAAGTTGTCGGTAGCAGTATTAAACCAATGCCAGGGCCGTAAACCCTGGCGAACCATCATCCAAGAAGGAATAGCGGCCTTCAAAGCCAATAGATGCACAGAATTAGAGGCAGCAACAACCAAAGCCCAGAGCTGCCAACGCTCACGCATTGAGCGTGAGAATCATGCATTTCGCCAAATTCTCACGCTCTCACGCTGATCATAGAATTTCTCATGCTCTGTCGTGAGAAATTTTGTATTCAACGAGAATTTCAAAACTAATATCAACTGCATGGGCCGTGGGTGTTGGAGAGCCGGTTCGGAGGGACGGATGGAGCGGCGGGCGCAGATGCAGACGGGGAGCCGAGGCTGGCGAGTGTTTGCGGGGCTGGCCATGCAACAGCCTCAGTGCAAGAGTCCCAGCCATTCGTCGGAAGCTTTGCGCCGCTGCCGTCAGAGTCCCTCTGCCGAAATCGCCCTGGTGACCGGCATGGACCAAGCTGTGGCTCGGTGCATCCTGGATGACAACCAGTGGCTGCTGGAAGTACGTACCAAGCACCAAGTGGAAGCGATGGAAGATAGTGGCCTTCAAATGGGAGTGGTTGGAGAAAGCATCCTGCTTGCCTGCTAGATTTTCACTTACTGTAACTGCAGGAAAAATGGTCCTGATGTTGGGGAAGTTGAAAACCAGGGGTCACCCAGTTCAAAAATAAGGGGTAGGCCATTTAGGACTGAGATGAGGACAAACTTTCCTCACCCAGAAAGTTGCGAATCTGTGGAATTCTCTGCCACGGAAGGCAGTGCAGGCCTATTCACTGGATGCTTTCAAGAAAGAGTTACATTTTGCTCTTGGGGCTAGCGAAATCAAGGGATATGGGGGGGAAAAAACAGGAAAGAGGTACTGATTTTAGATGAACAGCCATGATCATATTGAATGGCAGTGCTGGCTCGAAGGGCCGAATGGCCTATTCCTGCACCTATTTTCTATGTCTCTATGCTTGAGTATATGGCAATAAAACTTGACCATTTGATTTTGAAGCATTCATGCATGGTGGAGGTATAATGTAGTCATATTGATACAGTGTGAAAACAGGCCCTCTGCCCAACTTGCCACACCCGCCAACATGTCTCAGCTACGCTACCTGCTTTTGGTCCATATCCCTCCAAACCTGTCCTATCCATGTATCAGTCTAACTGTTTTTCAAATATTGAGATAGTCCCTGCCTCAACTACCTCCTCTGGCAGCTTGTTCCATACACCCACCTCCCTTTGTGTGGAAAAAGTTACCTCAAAAAAAGTTACCTCTTAAAAAATACTTCAAACAAAAAACATTGAAATCACACTTCCACAATGCACTAAAACATGATTTTAATACATCAAATTTCAAAACGTCCCTACTGTAGTAGGGGGGGCACCCTCCTCCCACACACTCCCCCCACTTGGTCGCTCCATTCCCTCGCCGGGTTCCCCCAAGGCCAGTGATCCCTCAGCCCCCCCACTTTAAAAAATGCTCCGCGGTCCCTGGTTCAGACGGAGAGCACTGCCAGATAGAAACATAGAAAATAGGTGCAGGAGTAGGCCATTCAGCCCTTCGAGCCTGCACCGCCATTCAATATGATCATGGCTGATCATCCAACTCAGTATCCCGTACCTGCCTTCTCTCCATACCCCCTGTTCCCCTTAGCCACAAGGGCCACATCTAACTCCCTCTTAAATATAGCCAATGAACTGGCCTCAACTACCTTCTGTGGCAGAGAATTCCAGAGACTCGCCACTCTCTGTGTGAAAAATATTTTCCTCATCTCGGGCCTAAAGGAATTCCCCCTTATCCTTAAACTGTGACCACTTGTTCTGGACTTCCCCAACATCGGGAACAATCTTCCTGCATCTAGCCTGTCCAACCCCTTAAGAATTTTGTAAGTTTCTATAAGATCCCCCCTCAATCTTCTAAATTCTAGCTAGTACAAGCCGAGTCTATCCAGTCTTTCCTCATATGAAAGTCCTGACATCTCAGGAATCAGTCTGGTGAACCTTCTCTGTACCACCTCTATGGCAAGAATGTCTTTCATCAGATTTTGAGACCAAAACTGTACGCAATACTCCAGGTGTGGTCTCACCAAAACCCTGTACAACCGCAGTAGAACCTCCCTGCTCCTATACTCAAATCCTTTTGCTATGAATGCTAACATACCATTCGCTTTCTTCACTGCCTGCTGCACCTGCATGCCTACTTTCAATGAATGGTGTAGCATGGCATCCAGGTCTCGTTGCATCTCCCCTTTTCCTAATCGGCCACCATTCAGATAATAGTCTACCTTCCTGTGTTTGCCACCAAAGTGGATAACCTCACATTTATCCACATTATACTGCATCTTCCATGCATTTGCCCACTCACCCAGCCTATCCAAGTCACCTTGCAGCCTCCTAGCATCCTCCTCACACCTAACACTGCCCCCCAGATTCGTGTCATCCACAAACTTGGAGATGTTGCATTCAATTCCCTCGTCCAAATCATTAATGTATATTGTAAATAGCTGGGGTCCCAGCACTGAGCCTTGCGGTACCCCACTAGTCACTGCCTGCCATTCTGAAAAGGACCCGTTTACTCCTACCCTTTGCTTCCTGTCTGCCAGCCAGTTCTCTATCTACATCAATACTGAACCCCCAATTCTGTGTGCTTTAAGTTTGTATACTAATCTCTTATGTGGGAGCTTGTCGAAAGCCATCTTAAAGTCCAGATATAACACATCCACTTGTTCTCCCTTATCCACTCTACTAGTTACATCCTCGAAAAATTCTATAAGATTCGTCAGACATGATTTACTTTTCGTAAATCCATGCTGACTTTGTCCAATGATTTCACCACTTTCCAAATGTGCTGCTATCCCATCTTTTATAACTGACTCTAGCAGTTTTCCCCACTACCGATGTTAGACTAACTGGTCTGTAATTCCCCATTTTCTCTCTCCCTCCTTTTTAAAAAGTGGGGTTACATTTGCTACCCTCCAATCCTCAGGAACTATTCCAGAATCTAAAGAGTTTTGAAAAATTATCACTAATGCATCCACTATTTCTGTGGCTACTTCCTTGAGTACTCTGGGATGCAGCCTATCTGGCCCTGGGGATTTATCGGCCTTTAATCCATTTAATTTACCCAACACCACTTCCAGGCTAACCTGGATTTCACTCAGTTCCTCCATCTTATTTGACCCCCGGTCCCCTGCTATTTCCGGCAGATTATTTATGTGTTCCTTGGTGAAGACAGAACCAAAGTAGTTATTCAATTGGTCTGCCATGTCCTTGTTCCCCATGATCATTTCACCTGTTTCTGACTGCAAGGGACCTACATTTATTTTAACTAATCTTTTTCTCTTCACATATCTACAGAAACGTTGGCAGTCAGTTTTTATGTTCCCTGACAGTTTTCTTTCATAATCTATTTTCCCTTTCCTAATTAACTCCTTTGTCCTCCTCTGTTGGACTCTGAATTTCTCCCAGTCCTCTGGTGGGTTCCTTTTTCTGGCTAATTTGTATGCTTCATCTTTTGTTTTGATACTATCCCTGATTTCCCTTGTTATCCACGGATTCACTACCTTCCCTGATTTATTCTTTTGCCAAACTGGGATGAACAATTGTTGTAGTTCATCCATGCAGTCTTTAAATGCCTTCCATTGCACATCCACTGTCAACCCTTTAAGAATCAATTGCCAGTCTGTCTTGGCCAATTCTCGTCTCATACCTTCAAAGTTACCTTTGTTTGTTCAGAACCCTTGTTTCTGAATTAATTATGTCACTCATTAATTATGTGAGCGGAGAACTGAGGCCAGTTGTCCGTGATGTCTGGAACCCAATGCTCAGCGCTTCGTGTTTCGGAGTTGGCTAATGTTATTGATTTGTAATTAGCCTGATTTGTAATTAGTTGACAAAACCTCAATTTATTAATCCGGACTATCCAGGGGGATGGGATAAGTGTAATATTAAAATGATATGCAAGGTGTCAGGCTGTCTGTCACAACATACAGCCCCGATAGCCCATAATTTCCTTCAGTTAAATATTGGGAAGGTAGCACTATTGTCATTTGCCACTCAACTATTATGTTTGTTTACCTCACTGACTATTTCTAACCCCCCCCCCCCCCCAAATTCCTTTGACAGAAACGTTCCGAATCTCATTGTTTCATTAATTGAACACATACATGAACATCCTCAAAGAGTGTAATCAGATGGAAACTGATTCAGATGCAATGTTTAAGAGCTTGTTTAAAGAAGGGACATCTTTTAAAGGAGAGCAAAGATACTTGCAGGGGAATGTGTGAGGAGGTTATTATTTGTCTTTAGTTTTAGCTTGAACCAGGACATCTGAAGATTCAAAGTTTAATATAGTAATTGTGCTAATACTGACTCCAAGCACATAATGAATATCATCCATTCCAGCGGTTTTATTTTTCTGATGCCATTTAAACTTCAGTTGGATTTCAATCACTTCAATGTAAAAGTAATTGGGAATGGGGAGCAATGGAACAAAAATTTGCCCTCGGTACATATTAACTGTAATATAATAATGTATGCATGTTGGTAGGTGCAATCAAAACAAAGATCTTTTTATCATTGTTGTGTTATGAATACCACAGAAAATATTATGTACACTCAAGATCATATTAAATAGAATAGTATTGCTTAAATATATAGTTATTGGACTTTGCATTTCAGAAAAGTCCCAGCTTAGAGGAAGACAGCAAATTACTGAAAATATTAGAAACATAGAAAATAGGTGCAGGAGGAGGCCATTCGGCCCTTCGAGCCAGCACCTCCATTCATCGTGATCATGGCTGATCGTCCCCAATCAATAACCCGTGCCTGCCTTCCCCCCATATGCCTTGATTCCACTAGCCCCAAGAAACATAGAAAACATAGAAACATAGAAATTAGGTGCAGGAGTAGCCATTCAGCCCTTCGAGCCTGCACCACCATTCAATATGATCATGGCTGATCATCCAACTCAGTATCCCGTACCTGCCTTCTCTCCATACCCTCTGATCCCCTTAGCCACAAGGGCCACATCCAACTCACTGAGGGTGAAAATGACTTCAGGACAGTTTGTTAGGAAAATGAAGGATACTTATACAGCTGAGTGACTATAATTTTATGGATAAGAAATTGTGTTCAACCTTGTTAATCTCTTCCCTGTACGGGGACCCGACTTTTTACTTGTTGAGTCACCATTGTCGTTGGGCCTAACATCAAGGAGCCGGCGGCCTCCAACCAGAGTCGACCTGGGGCTCCCGTCGCGGAGCCTGCGGACTCACCATCGCGGATCTGGCTGACTTCGGAGTGCGGAACGCTGTGGTGGCGCGCGGCTGCGACCCGACTTCAGAGGTCGGAGTCTTCGGCTGCAGGCCCTGTGGACGGCAACATTGGGAGCTTGCGGGTCCCTGGTGGGAGACTGCTTTTCGGTGCCCCCGCAATGGCAAACTTCGCCCGCCCATATCGAGGGGTTTAAATTGACCCGGAGCGGAGCCTTACATCACCCCGCACGGCTTAAACAGCCGCGGGACTTACCATCGACCGCCAGGGGGGCTCTAACATCTAACATCAGGAGCCTCAATCGGCTCGATGCAGCAATTTGGCTGCTTGACTGCGGGAGAGGAATGGGCACAGAGAACGTGGAAGAGATAAGACTGATAAGACTCACTTCCATCACAGTGAGGAGGTGTAATTGTGTGTTTTTGTTTTTTTGTTTGTATTATGACTGCAGAAATGTAATTTCGATTGAACATGTTCAAATGACAATAAATTATTCTGATTCATAGCTAATTCAAGCTGAAAAATGCAAAAGCTCCATACCAAAAGTCCCCCTCTCCCGCCCGCCCCCCCCCCCCCCCCCCCCCCCAACAGTCGGGCTTGGTCTCTCACATTTTCTCACTCCAAACTATCACCCAATGATGGCAGCTCTGCAAAGCCCCATTTGCTATCTGGAACTACCTGTCCTGAATGCCGAAGAACTTTAAAAGCCAGGATAGGATGAATAAGCCACCTGAGAGTCCATAACAACAACAAATGTAGACCATCATCCTCGACCTCAAGGGATAGCCACGACGATTGTGTTGATCAATGTGTATGATGGTGTATTCTCCCCTTGCTTTGAGAAACCAACTACTTGATCAGTTGTGATCCACCACCATCATCGTGCTGAATGATGCTCTACCTAGAGTTTTTCAGTCTACTACAACCAGATCCAGGAGATACACAACTGTCAACTTGGACTGTTTTCTCTAGAACATCGGAAGCTGAGGCTGACCAGATAGAAGTTTATAAAGTTAGGAGAGGCATAGATAGGGTAGACAATCAGAGCATTTTTTACCATGGTGGAAAAGTCAAAGATGAGAGGACATAGCTTGAAGGTGAGAGGGACAAAGTTTAAAGGAGATATGCGGAGCAATCTTTTTATACAAAAGGTGGTGGGGGGATGGGACCACTGCCGGGGTAACGTTGAAGACAGATATGATATTAGCATTTAAGATGTTTTTAGACAGGCACAAGGATATGCTAGGAATGAGAGGGGAGGGGTATGGATCATGTGTAGGCAGATGTGATTAGTTTATCTTAGTTTATCTTCCTTTATGGGACAAACGTCCTGTGCTGTACCTTTCTATGTTCTATGTGTATACTGTGTTTGCAGTCTGTACTGCCTACAAGATGCACTGCAGGCATTTATGAAGACTTCTTCAACAGGTCTTCACACATCCATGACCTCTGGTACCTGAAAGGACACAGAAAGTGAGGATGGTTTGTACCCGTCACTGCTTTATGGCAACTTCTCCAACTCACATGTCATCCTGATGCGGAAATATATGCTTCAATGTGATCAGGTCAGAGCTCAACCTGGAACTCTCCACCCAATAACATTAAGGAAATACCTTCATCACATGGAGTGTGATGGTGGAAGAAGATAGCTGGTCATCACCTTATCTTGGAAAATTCTAACTTTGCAGCAATGCCAATAGTCTCTGAATGATCACGTACAGAAAATAAATGTTACAATAAAGCAGTGACATTTAAAGGCATTTAAACAACACCTTTATCATGTCAAGAATCCTAAAATACTTCTAGGAGAGTCATCAAACAAAATGTAGTTTAGTTTCATTGTCACGTGTACTGACGTATAGTGAAACGCTTTTTTGTTGCATGATGTCCAGTTAGTGGAAATACAATGCATGATTACAATACATGATTACATGAGCTGTCCACAGATACAGGATAAAGGTAATAACGCTTAGTGCAAGATAAAGTCCAGGAAAGTCTGATTTAAGATAGTCTGAGGGTCTCCAATGAAGTAAATGCTAGGTCAGAACCACTTTCTGGTTGTTGACATAACCAGGTGGATGGTTATATCAGTAATTGATGGTAGTAGCTGAAAAGAAACACTTCTGTACCTATTACCTGATGGGAGAGGGGGGAGTGACCAGGGTGCGACTCATCCTTGATTATGCTGCTGGCCTTGCCGAGGCAGCGTGAGGTATAAATGGAGCCAATAGAAGGGAGGTTGGTTTGAGTGATGGTCTGGGCTGTGTCCACAATTCACTGCAATTTCTTGCGGTCTTGGAAGAAGCTGTTCCCAAAACAGATACATCCTGATAAGGTGTTCTGTACAGCACATCTGTAGAATGTGGGGAGATTTGTTGGGGATATGCCAAACTTCCTGAGCCTCCTAGGGAAGTAAAGGCGTTGGTGTGCTTTTTTGGCCATTGCTTTGGTATGGCTACTCTTTAGTATGGATGTATTCAAGAGAGTGTTAGATATAGCTCTTAAGGCCAACGGAATCAAGGGATATGGGGAGAAAGCAGGAACATACTGATCATATTGAATGGCGGCGCTGGCTCGAAGGGCCGAGTAGCCTACACCTACACCTATTTTCTATGTTTACTCCAGGACAAGTTGCTGGTGATATTTACTGCTAGGAGCTTGAAGCTTTCAACCATCTCAACCTTAGCACCGTCAATGTATATGGATGGGTATGCATGGGTCTGTGTACCACTTTGCTTCCTGAAGTCGATTTGACACTGAACCATGCAAAATGATAAGGAGCTGGGTTTTAAGCAAATTACAAAGTGCTGGAGGAACTCAGTGGGTCAGGCGGCATATGTGGAAATAGAAAGAGGGTGGGGGATTTCAGAGCAGTGGGCCATTGTCTCCCAGTGATTAAAATGAGAAATGGGAATGGAAATGGCCAGCATTTCCAGGTCACGAATATTAACTTAAAGTACAAATATTTCACAGTAATGACACAGTTGTGAGGGATTTTGTGACTTACATCCTTGCCCTTTCAAATGATTTTGTTCGAGAATGTCAGATGGTCGTTTTTCAAACCATGAGAGGGGCGAGGAGGTGCGGCTCGGGGGAGGGGCAATGGGATGTTTTTAAAGGCAGACATGATCATTTGAAAATTAATGGCATGAGAAACTGAAGGCAGCGCATTCATTCGCACCTATATTCTGTTTCTCATTTCCAAAATCAGGATGGCATACACACTGACCTCCCTCGCCAATAGTTTGCACCTCTGTAGTCTCAGCGGTCCTTTCAATGTTGGAGACGGGGAGGGGGTGGGGGTTGAAAGATGTTTTTTATTATCTGATGAGGAAAGCTACTCTCGGTGTACCAGCGAGGTCCGGGTGCTGAAGAGACAGGGGCTCACACCTGCCTGACGTCAACTAGGCGGCGGTGGCTCGCCCTCCCTCCCTCCCTCCCTCCCAGTCGCTGGCAGACTGCAACAACATGGGCTGGCGCCTGGTCACCACTGTCAGCAGCTGGGTGAGAACAATGTAGCCGCGCCGCCGCCCCCCGCTCACTCCCCGAGCCGGGGCTCAGGCAGAAAGGGGGAGGGAGGCGAGGGAAAGGTCTGCAACCGTGACTAGTTGTGCGGCGGTGTCCCAGTCTGAAGCATGCTAATTTCTGATACATATTGTGCGTGTAGCCGGGTGTCCACGGAATGGATGGGTGCTGGTTTGCTGTGGTGTCGGATTTGGCGTGAGGATGGTGTATGTGTGCGCGGTGTCTGGATGTGTAGTGGGTGTGTACGAGATGTGCTGCTCTATGTTTCCGAGCTAGGTGAGTGCGGTGCCTACATGTCACCGTGGGAGATGGTGTGGATGAGTTTGTGTGTGCATGTGCGTACGGGTGGGCGTTGATGGGTGTGTGTAGGGGTGGGTGGGTGCGCTTGTGTGTAGCGGTGGTTGCGTTGGTGTGTGTAGGGTTGTGTGTGTAGGGGTGTGTCTATGGGTGTAGCGGTGTGTGTAGGAGTGTGTGTGTGTGGGGGGGGGGGGGGCTATAGGGGGGTGTTTGAAGGGATGTGTACATTGGCGTGTGTTGTGTAGGGGCGTGTTTGTAAGGAAGTGTGTGTTTGAAGGGGTGTGTGCATTGGTGTGTGGGGATGTGTGCATTTTGTGTGTGCAGGAATGTGTGTGTAGGGGGTGTGGGGATGCATGTATTGATTGGTGTGTGCGTAGGGGTGCATTGGTGTGTGTAGGTTATGTAAGGATATGTGCATTGGGGTGTGTGTGTGTAGGGGTGTGTGGATGTGTGCATGGGTGTGTGCGTGTGTAGGGATATGTGCATTAGTGTGTGTGTGTGTGGGGATGTGTGCATGGGTGTGTGTGAAGGGTGTGTAGGGATATGTGCATTTGTGTGTGTGTAGGGGTGTGTGGGGATGTGTGCATGGGTGTGTGTGTGTGTATAGGGTGTGTAGGAATATGTGCATTGGTGTGTGCAGGGTGTATAGGGATATGTGCATTGGTGTGTGTGGGGATGTGTGCAGGGGTGTGGGGATGCATGTATTGGTGGGTGTGTGCATTGGTGTGTGTAGGGATATGTGCATTGGTGTGTGTGTGTAGGGTGTGTAGGGATAAGTGCATTGGTCTGTGTGTGTGTGTGTGTGGGGATGTGTGCATGGGTGTGTGTGGGGCCGGGCGCCTTGTTGCGTGTGTTTGGGGGGGGGGGCGGTTGAGGTGGTGCTGAAAAGCATATATTCAAAATCGAACCTATGTCGGAAGATAAGGATCATATATAATGTTTTTATTTTCACTGGTGGAATTGTCATTTCTTAAATGCGTTACTGTCCAGCCAAAGCGCTGGAGTGACTCAGCGGGGCAGGCAGCATCTCTGGAGAGAAGGGATATGTGGCGTTTCGGGTCGAGGTTGAGAGTTAGGGGAGAGGGGAACAACAGATATTGACGGCGGTGGACAGATATTTCTTTGTCCCATTTCTCTCTCCAGAGATGCTGCCTGTCCCGCTGAGTTACTCCAGCATGTGATGTCTGTTTTCGGTGTGAACCAGCATCTGCAGCTTCACATATTTCTCCTGACGTCTCGCTCCCTCCATCACTGAATACAACTCCCAGAATCGAACAACAAAAATCATTTTTCAACGACAGATTGGTTTATATTTTATTGGTCGGGTTTAAATATTTAAACACAGCTTTCCCAATGGTGTTTTGATGACCTACGGAAGTCAATGCACCATTTGATCTGGCAGCGACGGTCACCTTGTGGTATCGGCGCGCTTTGCTTTGGGGAAGGAAGTTTGAAACTGAAATCAAATTTCAACGCGACGGTTCGTATTTTAATGTCCGCGTTTTTATGCCTGATTATACAGAGCAGTACAATAACTGAGGGAACCTTATCATTCCTACCCGGGATGATAGTATAATGTTTTCCCAATGCTCACCGCTCTCAGTCAATTTTATTTTCCAAACTTTTTTTTCCAATAGAACCATGATGCCAAGTTAAACCAATTCCCCCTGCCTGCTTGTGATCCATATTCCTCCATTACCCGCTTGCCCATTTGCCTGTGTAAAGGCATTTTAAAGACCATTATCGTGTCTGCCTCCTGTATCACTCCTGGCACCCACCACCTCTGTGTAAAATAAAACTTGCCCCATACATTTCCTTTAAACTTTGCCTCTCTCACCTTAAAGCTATGCATGCCTTCTCCTGCTCTTCAAACCCCCCCCACCAACACATTTCTGTCCTATATGTTTCTCACCTCAGTCCACCCACCCTGCCTATTTCCTACCCTGCTGATACAGTGAGTGAATGGTGACTCACCGTCCTCAAATCTTATCTCATTGTCGCAGGTGAGAACATGATTTCTATAAAAGTACCAAACAAAAGGAGAGCTGCTGTTGAAACTGTGCGGGTCAGGCAGCGTCTGTGTAGGGGAGGGAACATTTGATGTTTCGGGTTAAGATCCTTCATCCAGACTGAGTCTCCTCCAGATTTCCCTCCTTAGATGCTGCCTGAGCTGTTGTCTTCTCCATCTGCTCTCCGTTTGTTTTGCTGTACATTCCAACAACTGCAATGATGAATCGAGGACCAGAGGACATAGGTTTAAGGTGAAGGGGAAAATATTTAATACGAACCTGAGGGGTAACTTTTTCACACAAAGGGTGGTGGGTGTATGGAACAAGCTGCCGGAGGAGGTCGTTGAGGCAGGAACTATCCCAACATTTAAGAAACAGTTAGACAGGTACATGGATAGGACATGTTTTGAGGGATACGGACCAAACACGGGCAGGTGGGACTAGTGTAGCTGGGATATGTTGGCCGGTGTGGGCAAGCTGGGCCAAAGGGCCTGTTACCACATTGTGTCACCCTATGACTCTATGCTGCCTCCTGTGCCTCGATTCTGAAGAAAGGTAAGCTGACTTTGAAGAAGTTTGAGAATAATTACATGCCTCCATCAGGCTCCTGTGCACATGTTGGTGAAGGTGGAGATGATACACTGGGGGGTCAAATTTGCGTTGTGGGTGACAGCTTTTTACCCAGTTGCCATTAGCAATGAGACCCTCCCCTTCACTGCCACCATGATATTTGACAATTAAGTTGCAAGAGGTAGGCAGGTGTCAAATCAAAGCCTTTTTTTTCACTTAAATTTTTATTGATTTTTAAGAGATATTTTCAAAAAAGTGCAACACCATCACCATGAATAAAACAAAGTAAGAACAATAGCAATCAAATAAGAAAATAAGTAGATGGGGGTGGGGGGGGGGGGGGGAGGAAAACAAAAAAAAAAAAATAAGTAAATAACTAAAAAAATTGGAATAAGACCATGTGGTTCACTTACCAAATTAAAAAAAAAACATTACATTGATTAGTTATCTGGAGATAATTCAACATTCATACAAACATACCATCTAGTTCTATATAACGCAATCTTGCCATATCTAGCTTGGCATTTATCTAATTGTTGTCATGGCTCAAATAAACAGTCCATTTTTCCCAGATCTTCTCAAATGAGTTCTCCTTGACTCTCAAGGAATATGTCAATTTCTCCATATTAAAGATGTCTCGCACAATTTCTAACCACTGTTCCTGTTTTGGACTTTTTTCATTAAGCTACTGCCTGGTAATGGCCTTCTTAATTGCTGCAAGCAAAGCTTTAATCAAATATGTATCTTCTATTTTTACACTACCTTTAATACGCCCCAGATACATCACAGGGCAGGTATTT
Source organism: Okamejei kenojei (assembly GCA_035221665.1). Taxonomy (NCBI): domain Eukaryota; kingdom Metazoa; phylum Chordata; class Chondrichthyes; order Rajiformes; family Rajidae; genus Okamejei; species Okamejei kenojei. The sequence goes on from CM069134.1 coordinate 22,145,262, forward strand.
GGTGTTTTATAACCCAAGATATTATTTACAACTGCATTAATATTTTCCCCAGTATGGCCTTATCTTTGTTGTTGAAGGTGGAGATGATACACTGGGACACCCAAATTTGCGTTGTGGGTGACCCTCTCACAATCTGAATCCGACTTTTCTGTCCTGGGCCTCCACCATGGCCAGAGTGAGTCCCACTGCAAATTGAAGAAGCAAGCACCTCATATTTCGCGTGGGTAGTTTACACCCCAGCGGTTATGAAACATTAACTTCTCCAATTTCATGTAGTGCTTGCTTTCTCCCTCCTTCCCCTCCCCTTCCCAGCTCTCCCACAGCCTACTGTCTCCGCTTCCTTTCTTTCCCCCTCCCCTCCCACATCAGTCTGAAGAAGGGTCTCGACGGAAACGTCGTCTATTCCTTCGCTCCATAGATGCTGCCTCACCCGCTGAGTTTCTCCAGCATTTTTGTCTACCGGGTGTTATCGATATTATAAATATTATCGATATTATGGAAACATGGCTGTTTTTTGGTACCAATGTCACAGGAGAGATAGAGGTGTTGGTAAGAGAGGCGATGGTGTTACAGTTTTGATTTGAGAACATCACTGTGGTACTTAGAGAGGATCCTCCTGGGGGATTATCCAGTGATGCTACATGGGTGGAAATGAAAAGTGGGTAATCACAATGATGGGATTTTTCTATAGCCCCCTCTCCCAATAGTCAGTGGGAGTTAGAGGGAGAAATATGTAGGGAAATAACAGATAGCTGGAATAATTATACGGTCATTTTAGTATTTCCAAATATTGACTGGGACTGCCATTATGCAGTGTGCTTGGATGGGACAGAATTTGTTGTGAAATTAGTAAAACATTCCCAATCGATATGTAGATAACCATATTAGAGAAGGGGCAAAATGTAACTACTTCTTGGGAGAAAAGGCAGGGCAGGTGACTGAAGTGTTAGTGAGAAACCTCTTTGGGACCAATTACCATAATTATATTAGTTTTTAAATAGTTATGAGAACTATGAGAGCAGTCTTGAACAACTACCTATCTCTTTGGTGACCCTCGGATTATCCATGATCGGACTTTGCTGGCTTTACCTTGCAAAGCAAGGTAAACTTTATTCCCTTATCATGTATCTATATACAGTAAATGGATTGATTGTAATCATGTATTGTCTTTCTGCTGATGATAACACGCACAAAAGCTTTTCACTGTACCTTGGTACACGTGACAATAAACTAAACTGAACTCAAAGGATAGGTTGGACCTAAGCATTGAAGACTTAAATTGGGCATGGCCAATTTTAATAGTATTAGACAGGAATTTCAAAAAAGTTATAAGTGGGAAACTGTTTGCAGGGAAAGGGACATCTGGTAAGTAGGAGGGTGAAATAAGGAGAGTTTAGCTCCAACACATTCAGTTAGAATGAAGGGCAATGTTAACAGAAGAAGGGGGGCACTGGAACATGAAATATGAAGATCTGGTCAGGAAAAATAAATAAAGGATATGTCTAGTATTGGCTGCTGGGATTAAGCGAATCCTGTATGGAGTGAAGGGCATGTCGGAGTACGTGTAAATCAGGAGAGCAAAAATTATGGCATGTAATAGGTTTTGAAGATAAGGTCAAACCCCCCCCCAAAAAACTTGGGGCAGTTTATTAAAGCCAATTAATCTACAATCTTGCACGTCTTTATGATCTGGGAGGAACCAGAGCACCAGAGGAAACCCATTCCAATCACAGGGAGGACGTGCATAACTCCACACAAGGCAGCAACTGAGGTCAGGATCAAACCTGGGTCTCAAGCATTGTGAGGCAGCAGCTTTATCAGTTGCACCACTCTATTGATCTACCGTATCATCTGTCTAGTTGAATGCCATTGATTGCACTTTCTTTCACATTACTCTTCTCTTAGTTCCGCTCGCATCCAGCATTGGAATCAATGGAAATGATATTTATTTACCGGTTAATCCATATTAATTGTGTTAAAAATAGCCTTAAGGGTCTATATAAGACAAACTTAATTATCTGCATGAACTGACTTGAATAATTAGTTACAATTATAAATATAAACACGTCAGGTCTAGAAACAGGAACGTTACAGATTGATGAAGTTAAATAGTGTCATGAATAAAATTCAACATTGCAGATTGCTCTGGGCAGGTTTGAAAAACATTTCATTGCAACCGAAAACGTTGCAAGACAAAGAAAGCTGCTGTTTAAAACATGACAGAACTTGCAAGAATATGCATTTATATATTGGACATAGACACAAAATGCTTGAGTAACTCAGCAGGACAGGCAGCATCTCTGGAGAGAAGGAATGTGTGACGTTTTGGGTCGAAGACCCTTCTTCAATCAGACCCGAACCGTCACCCATTCCTTCTCTCCAGAGATGCTGCCTTTCCAGCTGAGTTACTCCTGCATTTTGTGTCTATCTTTGGTTTACACCAGCATTTGTAGTTCCCTCCTATGCATTTATATATTGCATATTAATATTGAAGAACATCCCAAAGCTCTTCACATTCAAAAGAAAACATGACATCAATAATTGAAAAACATAAGAAAGGTAACGAAGATTGCTCAAATACTTTGGTGAAGAAATTATTCTCAACCATCTAGTTCTGGTGTTTCTATCTCATCTTAACATTGTGAAAGATGCAAGAAAAGTACAGTGGCTTGCAAAAGTTTTCATACCCCTTGAACTTTTCCACATTTTCCACAAAAGCATCCCCACAGCATGATGCTGCCACCACCATGTTTCACAGTGGGGATGGTGTGTTCAGGGTGATGTGCAGTGTTAGTTTTCCGCCATACATAGCGTTTTGCATTTAGGCCAAAAACTTCAATGTTGGTCACATCAGACAAGAGCACCTTCCTCCACATGTTTGCTGTGTCCCCCACATGGCTTGTGGCAAACTGCAAACAGGACTTCTAATGGCTTTGTTTCAACAATGGCTTTCTTCTTGCCACTCTTCCATAAAGGCCCGATTTGTGGAGTGCACGACTAATAGTTGTCCTGTGGACAGATTCTCCCACCTGAGCTGTGGATCTTTGCAGCTCCTATCCGAAAGGCCTAATTGTGCTCCTATCATTTATGAATGTGAACTTATAACTGTCTGATTCTGGGCTAAATCCGAGAAATTTCTGTCATTCCCTGAGGCAAAAATGCAAAATATTTAGAAATCACGACTGTTCATATTGCAACACCACATGCTCAACTGTCTGTAATGCTGTTCTTGCAACTGCAGGACTTTTGGTCAAATTAACTACATTGTTTTAATAATAGTTTTTCCAGTCCACAGCAATTTTGTTCTGAAGGTGATGACTCTGTTTCAAGAAATATTTCTGACATTTACCTTAAAATCTTGGCTTTTATTTTAGTTTAGTTTTGAGATACAGCGTGAAAACCAGCCCTTCAGCTCACTGAGTCCACACCAACCAGCAATCCACGTACTCTAGCCCTATCCTACACACATTAGGGGCAATTAACATTTATAACAAGCCAATTAACCTACAAACCTGTATGTCTTTGGAGTGTGGGAGGAAACCGGAGATCCTGGGCAAAACCCACCCAGGTCACTGGGGGAACATAAAAACTCATACAGGCAAGTACCTGTAGTCAGGATCAACTCGGATCTCTGGCATTGTAAGGCAGCAAACTCTACCGCTGCTCCACCATGCTGCCCCATGTTTTTATGTCTGCCATGGTTAACCTTTAGGACAGAATCTAACAGAAAGACTTGGTCTCATTTGGTGTCTTTCATATCCCAAAGCCCTCACTGCCAATGAGAGACTTTGTGATAAAGGAAATACAGAATATGCCATCCAACCTCCACACGTGTACGGTGGAGAGCATATAATTGGTTGCATCATGGCTTGGTTCAGTCGAAGAACGAAGGAGGCTGCAGAAAGTGGTGGACATCGCACAGTCCATCATGGGTATTGACTTCCTATCACCAAAGAGATCTACTGGAAGCACTGTCTCAAGGTGGCACCTAATATCATCAAAGAGTCACACCACCCTGTAGTGCTGCCTACTATGACTTCTGGCTCCAAAGGTCATCAATGATGCCTTTGCATCTTTAATACCTGGTTCAAATCTGGTTCAAGATATAAATGCCTGACATAGTTAGGAAGTTACTGGAATTCTCCATTCATTCTATTAATTATGCAGCAGGTTTTTTTTTGCCATTTGGGAACATATATCTGAGATTGAGTACTTAGCTGTCCACTGCTATTCTGATCAACAGCAGAATTTTGCATTTGCCTGCATTAAAAAAAATATATATATTCTGGTTGAATAAATTTTACTATGGTTGAAAGTTTTGCTTTTGTTTTAGTCATTGATTGTCTGAACTTGCTAGAAAGCTAAGTTGCTGTGCCAATGTTAACATTAACCCTTCCTTCCTGTTTACAGATCCCATGTTTGTGTGGTAGTGCTCCATGCTTGGTGTGCTCATGTTGTCCAACTGGGAGAGCTTCAATTGTAACACGATTGGTGTATACAACTATTTTATTAATTGGTACATCTCTGGCCGGCATTATGCTTGTACCTGGAGTGGAAGATCAATTGAGAAAGGTATGGTGCAGAATCAAACTTGTACAAGTATGTTAATTATCTGAAAATGTTAGATGAATGAAAATATCTCCTGCTGATGTGGTAAAGAATGGACTTCAAATAAGTGGTTAGCAAATTGCTCACAAGCTCAGGATATCCCATCAGTTGTGAATTTTAAGTTGGTTGTTAAAGGGAGCCCAAGATAAGCCAGTGTCCAGGTCTTGTTTTGTCATCAGATATAGACACCGCTCACCCCACAACAATTAGTCTTGCTCTGAAATGTCACTGTTTGCACAACATCCTGGTGCATCTCCTTTGCACCTTCTCCAGTGCAATCACAGCTGGCCTGTAGTGTGGTAAGTAGTACTCGGGCTGTGAACTAACTAATATTTTATGTTAGTTCTTCTACCGTTAACTCCTTTGCCATTATATTCCATGCCTTGCCAATGAAGGCAAGCATTTTGTATGCCTTCATAAACAGCATACTGCCATCAAAGGTCCTTGGACATACATGCTAGACTCTCTTATCCATTCATTGCGCATTTCTAAGCCTTCTTTATCCTCCCTATACTTATTAGGTTCCTTCACAAGATTCTTCACTTCTCCTTTTTCAGGATTAAACTTCACATGTCATTTCTCTGGCCATCTTACCAACACATCAATATCATTCTACGTTGCAAAAAATACCCTCCCCACTATCAACACAGCATTCTCGTTCACATTATTATACATACTTGCTGATCATACCTCCGGCATTATTGCCCAGATTATAAATGTATTTAACAAACGGCAAAAGTCCTAGCACAGATCCGTGCAGTGCATAAACAATCATGGGTTTCTAATTGCAAAATCCAGCCTTGATAATCACACCCTATCTCCAAAGCCAAACACAATTTGCCAATTTGCACAAGATCCCACGAATCAGGTTCCCATGTGCGACTTAGTAAAGGCATTATTGAAATCCATTTTGACTGCATCAACCACACTACCTTCATCAAGACCTGTAGCCATCACCTTGATAAAAATCTATTAACTTGGTCAGTCCTTTAATAATGCCCTGCTGACTAACCCTGATTAATCCTCGCCTCTCCACATGCAGATTAATCCCATACCACAAATTGATTTTCCAATTGGGCAGCACAGTGGTGCAGCAGTAGAGTTGCTCCCAAACAGTGCTTGCAGCGCCAGAGACCCAGGTTTGATCCCAACTATGGGTGCTCTCTGTATGGAGTTTTCCCCGAGATCTTGGGTATCCTCCCACACTCCAAAGACATGCAGGTTTGTAGGTTAATTGGCTTGATATAAGTGTAAATTGTCCCTAGTGTGTGTAGGATAGTGTTAATGTGTGGTTATCGCTCGTCATGTGGGCTCAGTGGGACTGGAAGGCCTATTTCCGTGCTGTATCTCTAAAACTAAACTAAATGATTTCTCTACTATGAGTGCATGTAATCAGATCAATTTTATTTTCCTCTGAGTGCAGTGCAGAAGCTGTACCTTATGTCCAAATGTAGTGAAGAAAATTATCCCTCTCTAAATTGTTTATTAAATGAATAACTGGTAGTTTGTGGATTATTTTCCCATTGAATGATTCCACCAACTATCTTAAGGAATCCACTCCAGCAAATGTGCAGCTTCTTGCATCTATACCCACTGTTCTATATCCAGCAATGTTCTTGCATCTATACCCACTGTTTCACTTGCAACTGTCAGTATTTTCTTGCACAAGTGTGGCACGGTGGCACGGGGTAGAGTTGCTGCCTTACAGCGCCAAAGACCCAGGTTCGATCCTGACTTCGGGGGCTGTATATATGGAGTTTCTCTCTGAACTGTGTGGGGTTTTTCCGGGAGCTCCGGTTTCCTCCCATGTGCCAAAGATGTACAGGTTTGTCGGCTGATGGGCTTGGTAGAATTGTAAATCGTCCCTAGTGTGTGTAGGATAGTGCTAGTGTATGGGGATCACTGGTTGGCATGGACTCAGTGGGCTGAAAGGCCTGTTTCTGCGCTGTAATCTCCAAACTAAAAACTAAGCTAAGCTAAAAAAGTGTGAGCAGTGCGGTATTTCTGTGTAGCCTTTACATCTTTGTGGATGTCCAAGACTTGCTGACCATTCGATGCAGGTGTGTTTTACTAACTGCACTTTGGACATTAGACTCTTCATTGAATTCAGAATGAGAGTCTGAGGTTACAGGGGCACTTCAACATTCACAGCACGCGCAGCCATTTCAGTGGCACATTTGGAATGGTCTAGGGAGTTATTTTACATTAATAACAATTAGAAGAATATTTACAGGGCATTAGAAGAGATGACATAACCACTAAGTCATAAAGTAGTGGCAGAATATATTGATATTTTAAATATTTAATTGTATTTAAATATTTTCAGTCTCAGGTTTTTAATTTATGATTTTAACTGTTGTAAAGATTTAACATTTGAAAGTTTTAATATTTCTGAATGCTAGTTACATTAAGATGCAATTTTGATAGCTTTTGACAGCAACTCAGGTGAGAAGTGACTGAGCAGTAGTGTTATGACCAGGGTTTATTCTGACCCACTATCCCTCCCTCAACTAGTTGAATTTGTGTTGAGATAGAGCCTGTCATTAGTGTGGTGGTGAAGGTAGGGCAGTGGTGGTGTGGTGATGGTCATTGCATAGCAGGATTTCAAATTAATTGTCTGGACTTTTAAGAAAATAATACATTGAAAGGAAATTTAACATTTACATTTCAACATTCATGCATCTATTACCCACTGTTTCATCTGCAGCTGCCAGTATTTCCTTGCACAAGTGTGGCAAGTGTGGCCATCTATGTATGTGACTGAAAAAGGACCTCCTGTGTTCCCTGGAAGAGGCATAGACTCACATTTTAAGACATTTGCCATTCTCATTGCAGATCCCTATTCAATTAGTCTAATTAATTAACTGTCAAATTAATTATTTTTTGGAATTACTACTGAAGGTCACATGCTGTTGCGGATTTGCATTTCCTCAATGTGTTTTGGCTCAAATACATACAGGCAATGCAAGGCAATTGCGTTCTATGCATGCAGCTGTTAAAGTACACGGAATAAATCTGTTATGCATATACTCTGAGGCTATATTAAATGTTTTTTTTCTCTCACCACAAAATAATGACCCTGAGAAATCACCTCTCAGATTCCAGGATTCTGCGAGTTTGGTTATAATACCCAATTACCTGAAGAGGATGATCCCGCAGTTTGCAGAGTGTTAGTTGGTTACAAGTCTGTGTATCGGACCTGCTTCGGAATGGCCACTTTCTTTTTGTTGTTAGCTCTGCTTATGATCAATGTGAGAAACAGCAAAGATCCCAGGGCCCTGGTGCACAATGGGTAAGTTTACCTTTGCAAGTTCCTATTTGCAAGTTGCAAGAGATTGCATATTTAGATCAAGTTTTTTAATTATTTGTTATTAAAAGGAATAGATTATATTAAAAATCCTACTCTTGATAACCGTGTTTGCCCGCGGCATATTCCGGGAATTACATTTATTGATTTGACTCATGGAAGTCAAAGTTGCTTGCAATGGTATAGAATTCACCAAGAATCTATCAACGGTGATTCATTCTTTGCACTTATGAGTGCCAAGCAACTCCTAATATTAAAAGCAAATTTGTTTTGTTTAAAATTAATTATCATGGGAATTGACCATATAAAATAACCTATGTTTTTGAATGTCAGTTATGACATATGGTTAAAATCAGGACAGCATAAGAAGAAGAATAATAGACAATTACAGAAATGTATGACCAATAGTTTTTTTAACATTTTCTTTTCAGTTTCTGGCTATTCAAGTTTGGAGCACTTGTAATACTAATGGTTGGTGCATTTTATATCCCAGAAGGTTACTTCAGTCGAGGTAAGTGTAAAGTTGCATTTCATGAATGAACCTTTTGAAGAACTTTTAAGTGTATGTACATTCATCTTTGAAATCATGCCTTGTGAAACTAATACTTCAGGAATTAATAACACAATGTGCCAACAAACCTCAGTGGATAAAATCATAAATCAATGTGATTTTATGGTATATATGGTAATAGAATCAAATAAGTATTTGTGCTCCTTGGAGGCAAAAATCTTCATGGAAAATGTACCTTCATAAAAGCTTTTATAGTTGCATTGCATTCAACAGTGCTTAACATTTAATTTCAGTTTTTATCAACTTGATCATTTACAAGTAGCCAAAATCAGATATATAATGAGGAACAATGCTACTGTGGATCTAAACACTCACATTTGTCACAGTCATACATTTAGTTCATCATTGTATCCCACAACAACTTGTTTTCTATTGTTTTTATTAAGATACAGACATTTAGTTTACCAGAAAGTCATAAGGAGCTTCATTTCCTTCTGTCCATTTTGGTGTTACGTATAACAGGTATGTTCAGAAACCAGTTTACTGCATCCCAGAGATCCTTAATGGCATTTCTAATCCAGCTGTGCTACCAGCAGACAGCAACTCTAGGGAAATAGTAAGTTTACAGATTTAGGAGTCCTATTATACAGCATACCATTTTTATTTTCTATGTTATTAGAAATTTGAAAACTGAATGCAATCTGCTATTTTATGCACCAGTGTTACGTTTCTGAATTTTCACTTGGTAGACTATTCTGGTGATGGAGTTCTTTCGCATGGAAACAGGCCCTGCGGTCCAACATGTCCATGCCGACCAAGCTGCCCCATCTATCTTAGATGCGTTAGGGTGAGGGTGAGGCCCCTTTTTGGCCCATATCCTTCTAAATCTTCCCTATCCATATACATGTCGAAATCTCTTTTAAATGTTGCTGCAAATGGCTACTACAGTTGCTATTGCGCCTGCATCTACTACTTTCTCCAGCAGCATGTTCCATATACCCACAACCCTCTGTGTGAAAAAAGTGTCCCTCAGATTCCTATTAAATCTTTCCCCTCTCACCTTAAACTTATGCCCTCTAGTTCTGAATTCCCCAACTTTGGTACAAAAAAGACTCTGTGCAGTAAGCTTATCTATTCCCCTCATAGTTTTATATGCCATGGGACCTCAGGGATGATGCCAGGTAGGCAATGACTACACCCTGTCCTCCTTTTATACCCGTCGCCCTTTTATTTCCCATCCCCCTTTTATTCCCGCTCCCCCTTTTATTCCCGCTCCCTGTTTTATTCCCGCTCCCCGTTTATTCCCGCCCCCTTTTATTCCCGCCCCCCTTTACAAACTTCCTCTGCACCACTTCCACCTTAGTGTCATCTTTCCCATAGTAGAGTGACAACAACTGCATACAAAATGCTAAGTGCAGCCCTACCAGGGTCTTATATAATTGCAATATAACTTCCCAACTTGCTTAATCAATTCACTGTCTAATGCTACGCAGCAAGCCCAAAGCCTTCACTATCACCATATTTACCTGTTACGACACTTTTGGGGAACTATATGCTTGTACTCCTAAATGTCTCTGCTCTACAACATCCATCGTGATTTCCTTTGTTGTACCTATATGACCAGTCCTTGGATTCTTCGATGGAGGTGCAACCGTTCTGCCATTGATCATGAAGCTGTTTGTAATCATAATCGTAATTTATTAGCCAATTATGTTTTGCAACATACGAGGAATTTGATTTGCCGTACAGTCATATTAAAAAAGCAACAAGACACACAGCTACATAAAAATGTAACATAAACATCCACCACAGCGGCTCCTCCACATTCCCCACTGTGATGGGAGGCAATAAAGTCGTATCCTCTTCCCTCCTTTTCTACCCCGGTCGGGGGAGTCAAACCATCCGCACTGGGGGTGATCGAAGCTCCCGCAGCCGGCGATCGATGCTCCCGCGGCCGGCGATCGATGCTCCCGTGTCGGGGCGTTCAAAGCTCCCACAATCGGGGCGGTGGAAGCTCCAGCGGCTTGGAGCTCCCGAAGTCAATCCCTAACCAGGGATCGCAAGCTCCACGGTGTCAAGTCCGCAGGCCCCCGCGGTTGGAGCTCCCAAAGTCGATCACCAGCAAAGGGACTGTCAGCTCCACGATGTTAGGTTGCAGTGCGGACGGAGATACGATACGGAAAACGTCGCATCTCCGTCGAGGAAAGAGGAAAAAAAAAAGATCTTCCCCCCCACCACCACCACATCCCACATGATACAAAACTAATTGATACACTAAAATAACATTTTACAACAAACTAAAAAACAACAAAGAAGGAAAAAGATGAGACAGACCGTTGGATGAACTACATCAAATGATATCATGTCAGCCCAAGTGAATGCATTTCTTTCATCACTAGGCTGCATAGTTGGAGTAAATTTAAAAGGAAGCTGCTGTTCAGCCAATCCCACCACATTATCTGCTCAATCCTCTTGTTGTCTCCAGCATATCAACGCCTGATTTGGTGCTGCTTCCTGTACTCGTACAGAACTCAAAAAAACTCATTACTTTTCCATCCCTCTCACCTTCACATGATCTATCTCATCCCTTCCTTTTTATCTCCATCTAGCAGATAGACAAAATATCCTTTACAAGAGAACTTACATTTACTGTGATCTTGATTACACTTCCTCCCATACTGCTTCCCGTAAGGGCTCGTTTCCTTCTCACAGTTCCTCCATTTCCATTGCATATTCTCTGATGATAAGACATTCCACGTCGGTGTCTCTGTGACAATGAAGTGGAATTGTTGGATAAGGTGTCCCAAACAATTCAAGAAGCATTCAATTCAGTTCAGTTTAGTTTATTGTCATGTGTACCAAGGAACAGTGAACAACTTTTGTTGCGTGCTAACCAGTCAGCGGAAGGACAATGCAAGATTACAATCGAGCCATTCACAGTGTACAGATACACAATAAGGGAATAACATTTAGTGCAAGGTAAAAGCCAGTAGAGTCCTATCAAAGATAGTCGAGGGTCACAATGAGGTTGATAGTATAGTCCAGGACTGATCTCTAGTTGTCGTAGGATGGTGCAGGTGGGAAGAAACTGTCCCTAAATCTGGTTTTCACACTTCTGTACTTTTTGCCCGATGGGAGATGGGAAAAAGAGGGAGTGGCCAGGGTGCGACTCGTCCTTGATTATGCTGTTGGCCTTGCCGAGGCAGCATGGGGAATAAATTGAGTCAATGGAAGGGAGGTTGGTTTGTGTGATGGTCTGGGCTGCGTCCACAATTTGGCTTCCATTGTTTCTTCTTATGCACAAGACTGGCCTCAGGAATATAATATCTCAGGGGGGAAAAAGTGCCCCTCTTATTTCTCTTTCTGTTATTGTACATCTTCCTTATTTATTCCTTGGATTATCAGAGTCAAGAAATTGCATTTGCAACTGTAGTAGCATTCTCTCCTACAGCTGGAACCTCTTTGTTGCGGAGGGAGATACCCAGTCAATCACCCAGCTGCAATGTGCTCTTCAAGGCATCATTACAAAAAATAATTCATCCTCATGACTCTACATCTCCGTCTGTAACCATTGCCCTTGATATTGGGTGCACTGACCTATCAAAAAAATAGTTGGCTTAGTTTTCCCGTTTGGAGGCAATCAATAGTCCTTCAACAAATGAAGGGCATCTAACACATTTCTCTGAGTGCGTTGTGAATCCTTCACTGAAGATCAAAGTTTGCTTGAAAGAATTTGGGGCCAAAGCTTTGAAAAATGTATGAAATGATTGTGTAATGGCTGACTCATGAAGCATCCACTGAACACTTGTGGCTGCCACTTTAGAGGGTCCCACCATCTTTTTCTCATTCTATTGTGTTGATGTGGAAGCTTACAAAACTTTCACACTCGCAGGATGTTCTGTAAAACATGAAAGACTTCCTACATTGAACTGCAGATGTACATGAATTCTCTTTATCCCTCATCATGATAATATGCATGGAAATGGTTTCCGTTCCACTGATCATACAATGAGCCTTTGAGATGCAGCTTTCTCGTCTCCCCATCCTGGGCAAGTGTTTATCCTTCTTGTCCATTCGCAGGTTGCCATAATCACAAATTGCATGTCATCTAATATGAGGCTCCCTGCTAAGTGGTGAAGGAACACCAAACACTTTGTGGGAATTGGTGAGGATGAGGCAGGAGAAGTGCTGCTTAAAATAACCAGGTGCCTCTTTGTCCAGTTGTTTTCTTCTGGCTATTTCTTACAATGTTAACCTGCTCACTGCCAATTTTTTTTTTTTTCACTATTGGCCATGACCCGAGTCTACTTGGGGATGGCACTGAACAGGATAAAAAACAGACGCTTAAGCTTTATGAATATTGATGCTTCTTTGTAAAATAATAGCTTAGTCCTTTACATTCCCCAGGTTAAAAATCCATTTCCCTAATGCAGCCGTTGTGAATTTAACAGTGCACCTGTTATGCACCCCTTCAGCAGTGTGCCCTGGCTCATTTGCACATTGTCAAATAACAGGCAACACATATTATTTTGTGCAACATTGATTTGTGCATCTAAACTATGTGAGGCATTCTCATGCCTCTTGTTTGGAGCGTTGAGGGCTGCTTCAGTCGAAAGGCTACCATGCCAGATATACTGATGGGCCCCATTCTGTGCTGCTATACCCTGCTCTGATGCCACGCCATCAGCCAATTCTTCATTTGCTTATCCTTCCCTGGGATGTCAGGACTTTCATATGAGGAAAGACTGGATAGACTCGGCTTGCACTCGCTAGAATTTAGAAGACTGAGGGGGGATCTTATAGAAACGTACAAAATTGTTAAGGGGTTGGACAGGCGAGATGCAGGAAGATTGTTCCCGATGTTGGGTAGGTCCAGAACAAGGGGTCACAGTCTAAGGATAAGGGGGAATTCCTTTAGGACCGAGATGAGGAAAACATTTTTCACACAGAGAGTGGTGAGTCTCTGGAATTCTTTGCCACATAAGGTAGTTGAGGCCAGTTCATTGGCTATATTTAAGAGGGAGTTAGATGTGGCCCTTGTGGTTAAAGGGATCAGGGGGTATGGAGAGAAGGCAGGTACAGGATACTGAGTTGGATGATCAGCCATGATCATATTGAATGGCGGTGCAGGCTCGAAGGGCCGAATGGCCTACTCCTGCACCTAATTTCTATGTTTCTATGTTTCGCACCCCCACACGAAGCACCATTATGCAATCCGTGACTTTCTCAACTTCCTCCAGTTCTTGATCTTTTGAGATGTAGCAGAATTCTTCAAGGCTTTTCAATTTGCATGCAAAGTTGAAACTATCTGGGTCGGGAAGAACTGCAGATTCTGATTTAACCAAAGATCGACACAAAAAGCTGGAGTAACTCAGCGGGTCAAACAGCATACCTGGAGAAAAAGAATAGGTGACATTTCGGGTCGAGACCCTGCTTGTGTTCTCTTATGAAAATCTCTTGGCTTTGTTCATCTGTTTCTTTCTTGCCCCTTTCCTCCCCCCAACAACTTTAACAGAGAGGCTTCCAATCATCAGCCATCCATCCTCATTCACCTTCAGACATCTGAAACTATTTATTCATATTCCCAAAACATTTATTTGTCTCTGGTTGAAGGGCCCTTTCAAATGGCTGGATGCTTAAATTCTACGTAGATTCCAATTGCCTTGAAATTCGACGTACATTCCAATTGCGGAAAACGTATGGTAATGATGAAACATCTGTTGGAAGGTGAGAAAGATCTGATGAAACTCCACATCTTCCTACCATATACTGCAGCCCTTCATATTAAAGTAGCTGTAGATTTAAAGTGTTACTCATCATCCTGGTGAATAAGCAGTAAGATAAAAATCTCATACCCAAATTTCTTACAGGTTGAGAATGATTAACAAAGCAAGATAGAATGGTTGGAAGACTAAAGTCCCTGTCCCACTTACGTGTCCTTGGCACGCTAATTATGCGACCTTGTGGTCGCGTGGAGGCGCAACGGTCCCGTGAAGGTCGCGCGCGACTTCATTCGCCCACACAGCCGTCTGGAGCGCGTGACGTCATTTGAAGATGGATACAAAATGCAGGAGTAACTCAGCGAGACAGGCAGCATCTTTGGAGAGAAGCAATGGATGATGTTTCGGGTCGAGACTCTTCAGTCTGAAAGAAGGGTCTTGACCCGAAACCTCACCCATTGATTCTCTCCAGAGATGTTGCCGGTCCCGCTGGGTTACTCCAGCATTTTGTGTCCATCTTGACCCGCGCGATATCGCGCACAACTACACAACCCTCTGCTCTTCTCAGTGGAACTGGCCCCACGCGGCCATACGATGCCCATGCGCCTCAACGCATAATTTGCGTGCCAAGGACACGTAAGTTGGATAGGACATTAAATTTGAACTAAATTTAAAAAAGATTAAAGACAAAGTTTGACTAAAAGCAGTATTACAATTTATTTAGAACTCTTGTTTTGATTATGAAAGCAGCTAATAGCTTCTTAGATGAAACATGCTGAAACATTTGACACCGGTTTTTTTTCTCTCAACTGATTTCTTGTACACAAACTGGAACATTTTGAGAGTTGGCACATTCATTGGGTGTCCTGTTAAGATCTGTTGATGTTAAATTGATGTAAAAAGGAAATGTAACCTTTTCTTCTTACATTTCCTGATGCACTGTTGCACTCAGTGCTTAATTGAATCCCGTAGGGCCTATAGCTAGAAAAGAAAATTCAATTAGTGGTTTATAGTATCCATATTTTAACTCGAGTACAGGAAATTGATACTGTGTTGAAATGAAAGAGTCTCCTTGTAATAAGTGCATCATATCAAATTGATTCTGAAAATCATAGTTTGCGTCACTTTGTTGATGGCTTATATTTCAGTGGCTTCTCATTCTTATTCATTTTCATATTTCATATTTGAAATACATGAGTTGACATTTTCATGGCTTTACGCGGTCTCGCACACGTGCATCCAACCTGTCCTTGTCTGTAAATATTGTCCTTAAAGTATTGTGATCTCAAAGAAAGGTTCAAGAAATTTCCTTAATATCAAATTTTATGGAAAATAGTAAGATTAAACGAGAACTTACCAGTTTGAAGTTTGATCGTTACTTTATGAGGCGTTACGATGAGGGATTACGTGAAGAAGGCCGTCCCCACGCATGCGCGTCAATCTTCAAAGCAGCGGTGTGAAATCACAGATAACAGTTGTTGAACTAACATAGTAAGATTATAGATGACTACAACTACGAGATGATCATTAAGTTACGAGGGTAGGGAGCGGAGCGCACGTAATCCCTCATCATAACTCCTCTTCGTAACTCCTCATAAAATAACGATCAAACTTCAAACTGGTAAGTTCTCATTTAATCTTACCATTTTACTTCCGAGTCACGTGAGTGACTACGTGAAGACTTTGAAGGTCTGTGATTTCATGCCGTGGAAAAACGAGTCCACACAATCACGACTGCATCAGTTGACCATAGATAAGGGAAATATTCATAATGCATACATACATGACATGGGTTTAAAAACATACTGATGCTGATAAAGAACAAACAATAATAACAGTAACACCTCTCAACTGAGGGGAACTATAAATTGAACCTAAATAGAGTTGGCGAACACCCCTGGTCTGGCAGTGGGTTAAAATAAAATGTTGGATACCTCGTTTATTAGACCATCCTGCAGCTGACAGGATGTGGTCCAGAGGACCACACATAACCCTTGCTGCTGGTGTTGTAGCAGCCCTGGTGGAGTGAGATTAAAAACCAGTATCTACTCCTGTATAATCCAAACCTTGCATAACCACCTGGAGTGGTTTGAACTAGTATCAGAGCCTCTAAGGCTCCAGATGAACTTGACGTAATGATGTAAACGTGTGACCACATGTAACCGAAGGTGCATGGGGTATGTAAACATGAATTATGATATTGCAGGTGTAATAATCCTGTCCATTCGCAATTTATGTAATGACTGGACCCGTGCGCTGAAGGCAGCGCCAGGGAATAACCTACCTATGAGAGCTAAACCACAGATAGAGATATAGCTGGAGCCCCATAGTGAATAAATCTTAACATGTCAATATCCGAGGGTACACAAAAGGCTGGAGAAACTCAGCGGGTGCAGCAGCATCTAAGGAGCAAAGGAGATAGGCGACGTTTCGGGTCGAGATCCTTCTTCAGACTGGTTAGGGATCAGGGAAACAAGAAATATAGACGGTGATGTGGAGAGATAAAGAACAATGAATGAAAGATATGCAAAAAAGTATCGATGATAAAGGGAAACAATGTCAATATCCGACACTTCCGTGTACTTGGGTCTGGAAGAACTTGTGTTAATGATATCCTAAATACTGGACACCAGAGGGTGAAACCCGAGAGAGCGGGTCCCACTTGCTGCAGCAACTATGAGAAGAAGCACGTTGGGTACAGTTAATGGGACTATAACTTAATTTATTGTCAACAACCCATAGAAAATAACTAAGATATCAGTGTCCGTGCCGTACTATATGTAACATAACATTTAACAGAAAAACACTTCCCATCTCCTGTAGAGGCAAAGTACTGCTTTTTTGGTTGCTATCCCTGCATACTGCAGTGAGACGTACAAGGATCAGTCTGACAGCCTGCTCCGCAGGAGCGCTCTTCTCAGATTCTGTAAAGCAATGAATTGATTAATCATGTAGAGGCTGGTTCCCTGAATCCCAGGCTGAACCAGCAAAGTTTTATGTTTATGACCCCATATAAGGTTCTATATTATTCCCAACATTTGCGGGAAACCATGACTGCCTAGGGCAGTCAGACAGTCCGAGAAACCTGAATGCGGGATCTTGCTGAATATTGCAAGCCCCGACTGACGAGGCAAAATGGAGAACCACATAAAGGAACATTCCTCCCCAGTGTAGAGAGAATGAGCCTGCATGCAAACATAGTGATAGTGGGTGCCACAGAGCCATAGATCTTAAAATGGTTTGTGATCCAACATCCATACTGTGTTATCATTGACTTTGCAGGATGATACACCAGCACCAAAAAAGGTTGGGTAAATTATGACAGGACACTTTGACTTTATTGCATCCATGTGACTAGCATATGCTACCACCACAGTGTATCAACTTGGAACGGAGCACGCAGGTTTTGCATATTCGCACAATAACCCTTTAACCCATAGTATACACCTCGTGTCTATAGGTAGTTAATACCAATAACTGAAGAATTGGTGATTCATGCAAATTCCATCCGCCTTCGTTACTAGAGATGACATTCGTGATTGTCCATCTTAGTTCTAGCACGTGTAAGTAATATAACTGACGATAATATGACCAAACTACTGGAGCAATACGGAATGTAGTTCGATCATCATTGTGACCATGGTAGCTTCAGCTGATAATAGCATGGGTCTGTTAACAATGACCGGTATGGCACTTGAGAGGTTACTACTTGCACGTTGAAAGTTCTAATGATGCAATACCCAATTGCACAGCTGAAACACAGCTGCTATAGCCAATTACCCTTAATAACTAGAAGACTGCTTGATAACAAGGTTGTTACAGGCTTCAATTAATTCCAATCTGTTGCCCCAGGGCGGAATCACAGGTAAGTAATAATTACAGGTAAACCGATAAACCACAACTTCCAGTTGGTATCAACTTAAATTAGACTGGATGGCTGAAACAGTTGATTTAAGCAAAACACAGCGTAAGAAATATCCTCCAGACCAAATTGAAATGTCTCTGGTGACCTCCTGGGAATGGGTCCTAAACTATGAAACTATGAAACCGATGCATGCCATAAAAATCCTAACTAAATAACTAATTAGACAGTAGAGAAATTCCATATACTGAAAGCTATGTTGCACATGGGAGTAAATGAAATATGAACTGGCATCTCTCCATCTTTCACAAGGAACAAGCCACGCCATAATTCCGTGCCTGCCTTGAATGCAGCTCTGGCCTTACTACTGGCCTGCCTTAAAGCTGCTCCGGCATTCCGAGTCTGCCTCGAGAGAGAACTCTGGCCATATTACCGACTCTGGCCCCAATTCCAAGGCATGCTTGGTACCCTTGTATACTGTGTAATAATTACCCATCACATGTCAACATTTTCATTTGTACCAAACAAGTGTAACTATTACGAACTTGTAAATGGTGCACTTACCCCATGTTTCGAACGACCCAGACCCACCTATCTCCATGGCTACCGGTGGTCTAATGGTAAGCCCAAAGGCCCGTGATGTGGGTTTCCTTCCCATCCTTGATTTCCTTCCTGAGACCAGCTTGGCCCAGCTTTCAAGCGCCCATCAACTTCAGCGAACTGCTTACTGCCGTTGAGGCGTGGGGTGCCATCGCCGACATGATGGTTTCATTTGATCGCTCTGTGGACTGCCTGCACCTGTAGCGTCAGGGAATCTGGCCCCTGCTGGACTTTATGCCTCATCCCTTGCGAGTATGTCCTCGCACTCCCCTCCACCGAGAGGGAGACTCGTAGACAGCCCTACAGGTGCTGACGCAGGCCCCTGAGGGATACCTGCATGACATGCCCCCACCCCCCCCCCCCCCCCCCCCCTCCGGACCTATATCAGAATATGACTCTGGGCCAGAGCGAAAACTGACCCCTGATGCTCCCCTCTGCAGAGAAGGAGACATTGTGCAGCCCTAACAGGTGCCGCTGCCTGCGGGTTTTTCATAATACCCGGGCTCAGATAGCTCTCTTCTGGAGCATATCTCTCTGGAGCAACCTCATTAGGTGCCTATTCCAGGTGGGTTTTTGCCGTTCACAGACGCCACCCATAGAAGGAGGGGGGAACCTTTTCCTGGCCCGGCTCGGCCTGGCCCGGCCTTTTTTTTTGCCGAGTCCAAGGCCTGACCGGCTTCCTCGTGGTTTCACCCCTTTTCCTGGGGAACCAGAGCGGTCTGTGAGTTGCTGACCCCATAGGTAATGACTTGGTCTCGAGACCAGCTTACTGCCAGCTTTCCCCTTATTTAGAAAGACCTAAACGGTCTGGGAGCTGCTGACCCCATTGTCAGCGACTGCAGTAGCGTGACCAGCTTACTGCCAGTCTGACCGCTTTCTCTAGGAAGTCCTAAGCGGTCTGGGGGTTGCTGACCCCAATGTCCGAGACTGGGGTAGCTAGACCGGCTTGCTGCCAGTCTAACCCCTATTTCTGGGGACCATAATGGTGTAGGAGCTACAGACCCCATAGTGAATGGCTGGGGTTGCAAGACTGACTTGCTGCCATTCTAACCCCTTCTGCTAACCCCCTTAACAGTGACTGGGGTAGTAAGACCGGCTGACTGCCAGTCTAACCCCTTCTCTGGGGGAACCATTGTGGTGTGGGAGCTGCAGACCCCATAGTGAATGGCTGGGTCTGCAAGACCGGCTGACTGCCATTCTAACCCCTTCTTAACCCCCTTAACAGTGACTGGGTAGTAAGACCGGCTGACTGGTTCCCTTCTCTGGGGGAACCATTGTGGTGCGGGAGCTGCAGACCCCATAGTGAATGGCTGGGGCTGCAAGACCGGCTGACTGCTAGTCCAACCCCAACTCTGGGGGAACCATGCGATGTGGGAGCTGCTAACCCCATTTAACAGTGACTGGGTAGGAAGACCGGCAAACTGCCAGTCTAACCCCATTCTCTGGGGGACCATAGCGGTCTGGGAGCCCACACTGGGAGAACCCCCACTCGCATTTTCCTTCTGGATGTCCCTCCTTGCCAGCGACTAGGGAGCGAACCCGACGGCCGCCGGCTACCCGCAGTACCGTGGTCCGGGCTGGGATTTACCCACGGTCCATAACCTGTTTCCCGCGGCCCGTCCAACTTCGCCCCGAATTCAGCAGGCAATCGTGCAAAACAAAACACATCCCTAGAAATAAGCTAAAAACATTCCTTCCAGGTTCAAAAACTTAGGAGCCGTGTGCCCACCAGTCAGTCTGTGCGCAACGCGTCAGACGTAATGAAGCGCATGCGTGGGGACGGCCTTCCTCACGTAGTCACTCACAGACAAATTCACAAAAATGTGGTCTGAACTAGCGGATATTTTTACTGTTCCGATTTATTGCAGAGAACATGCATCAGATCTGAAAACAAAAGTAAAGGTCATCGTCTGTGATTAACATGTTTTTTTGCTGTAGGGTCTTTAAATTATACCTGCACGCAACCAAACCTATCAATGTTATTCATGCATTGTTATCAGGAGCTCAACATTAGGATTGTCCGGTGCTTTTTCAAGGAGACATTTTTGTGATTAGTTTGAATGTTAGGAGTTTTTCATAGTTGAAACAGTACTGTGATACTTTGAGCAGAGACTGAACAAAGAGGAAGCATGCATGAGGATTTTCAGACAATGCATTGGACGCCTTGGTAGAAGAGAAGAAAGATAGTTGCCTTGTTGGGAATGGGATGAATTGTAAGAACCTACCAACCTCAACAAACTGTAGAGCTGGCTGGTTCCAATTCTAGATGTACTGCTCAAATACAGAGGAATCCATGATGTAATCTATCATAATTAGTCAAAGCTGAGTATTCATGCTCAGACAATATACCCACTGCACCACTACATAATTCATTCCAAGTGTAGAAACAAGGATCTGCAGGTGCTGGTTTGAACAAAATGACACAATATGCTGGTGTAACTCAGCGGGTCAGGCAGCATCTCTGGAGAACATGAATAGGTGACTTTTCAAGTCAGGACCGTTCTTCAGAGTGTGAAGAAGGGTCCTGACCCAAAACGTTACCTATCCATGCTCTCCAGAGATGTTGCCGGACCCACTGAGTTCTTCCAGCACTTTTTGACAGTTGATTCCAACCTCATTATCAACCAAAATCTGTCAATCAATACTCACCCCATCAGGTATGTTACACGTTTTGTTGGAGTAGGTTTGCAAGTTTTCACTTTTCAGTGGGTGTTGAAGAGATTGACAATCAGGTATTAAGTAATTAAATCCATGGAAAAGGCATATAAATTTGCCAGAGGAAGCAGCAAACTGGAGAACTGGGAGAAATTTAGAGCTCAACAGAGGAGGACAAAGGGGTTAATTAAGAGGGGGGAAAAGAGCATGAAAGAAAGCTTGCGGGGAATATAAAAACTGACTCGATACAGTGTGAAAATAAGGCCCTTTGACCCAACTCTCCCACACCGGCCAACAATGTCCCAGCTACATTAGTCCCACTTGCCTGCGCTTGGTGCATATCCCTCCAAACCTGACTATCCATGTACCTGTCTAACTGTTTCTTAAGCGATGAGTTAAGGGCCTGTCCCACCAGCATGCGACTCCATGCGGTGAGCGGGACCAAACCGGCAGCGGGGGGCCGCGTGGAGGTCGGGTGATCCCCGTACAGGGCCGGTCCCACCAGCATGCGCCTGCATGTGGCGAGCGCGACCAAACCGGCAGCGGGGGCCGCGTAGAGGTCGGGTGAGTGGCGCGACGTGGCACAAAGTTGGAGCGAAGTCCGCGGTAAGTTCGCAAGGACAGAGAAGGACACACAGAGAGAGGGCCACGGAGGCACACAGAGAGAGGGCCACGGAGGCACACAGTGAGAGGGCCACGGATGCACACAGAAAGAGGGTCACGGAGGCACAGAGAGAGGGTTATGGAGGCACATAGAGGGGGACACAAAGAGAGGGCCACGGAGGCACACAGAGAGGGACACGGAGGCACACAGAGAGGGCCACGGAGGCACACAGAGAGGGTTATGGAGGCACATAAAGGGGGACACGGAGGCACACAGAGAGGGCCACGGAGACACATATAGAGAGCGTCACGGGGGCACACAGAGGGGGACACAAAGAGAGGGTCACGGAGACATACAGAGAGGGTCACGGAGGCACATATAGAGAGGGTCACGGAGGCACATAGAGGGGGACACATAGAGAGGGTCACGGAGACATACAGAGAGGGTCACGGAGGCACATATAGAGAGGGAGGCACGACGTGAGGCGGTGCGTAATGCGTCGAGGCGGCTGCAGGCCGACAGGCCGTTGCCGCGCGTAATTTTTGAACACGGTCAGTTTTTCAGAGCCCCGCGCGATGTCGGGACCAGCTCCACACAACTCCATACGGCTCCGGCGATCGAAGTGGGACCGGCACCCCGAGGCCGGACGGCTCAAGCGACCACGTTAGGTCGCGCTCACCGCATGGAGTCGCATGCTGATGGGACAGGCCCTTTAGTCCCAGCCCCAACTACCTCCTCTGGCAGCTTGTTCCATACACCTTTTGTGTGAAAAAGTTACCCCTCGAATTCCTATTAGATATGTAAAAGGGAAAAGATTAGTGAAGACAAATGTAGGTTCTTTACAATCAGAGACAGGTGAATTTATAATGGGAAAGAAAGAAATAGCAGAACTGCTATACGAGTACTTTGGTTCTGTCTTCACTAGGGAAGCCACAAACAATCTCCCAGAAATACTAGAGGACTGAGGATCTAGATGGAGGGAGGAACTGAAGGGTGTAGTGTATTTGGGTGCTTGGAACTGACTTAAAAGAACACTCAGATACAGGAGTAAACTAACAAGCTTCTTTATTCTACGCCACCTTGAGTCTCCCCCAGCGCATGCGTCCCCTCGCACAAGACATAACATATGCTAATTATATCACATACATCACACTGCTCCCCCTTTAACTTGGAGGCAGGTAACACAATTTTTATTATATACATTACAAAGGGAATCCACATTAGTCAGGAAATGGTGTTAGTTAAACTGTTGGGACTGAAGGCAGATAAATCCCCAGGGCCTGATGGTCTGCATCCCAGAGTACTCGAGGTGGCCCCAGAAATTGTGGATGTGTTGGTAATAATTTTCCAATGTTCTCTCGACACTGGATCAGTTCCTGTGGATTGGAGGGTAGCCAATGTAACCCCATTTTTTAAGGGAGAGAGAAAGTGGGGAATTATAGACCAGTTAGTCTTACATCGGTAGTGGGGAAGATGCTTGAGTTCATTGTTCAAGATGTTATAGCAGCACATTTGGAAAGAAGTGACAGGATCAGTCAAAGTCAGCATGGATTTATGAAGGGGAAATCATGCTTGACTAATCTTATGGAATTTTTTGAGAATGTAACAAGTAGAATGGATATGGGAGAGCCAGTGGATCTGGTGTATCTGGACTTTCAAAAAACCTTTGACAAGGTACCACACAAGAGATTAGTGTGCAAAATTAGAGCACATGGTATTGGGGGTAGGGTATTGACATGGATAGAGAACTGGTTGGCAGATTGGAAGCAAAGAGTAGGAATTAACGGGTCCTTTTCAGAATGGCAGGCAGTGACTAGTAGGGTGCCACAAGGCTTGGTGCTGGGACCCCAGTCATTTACAATATATATTAACGATTGAGATGAGGGTAGTAAATGTGACATCTCCAAGTTTGCGGATAACACAAAGCTGGGTGGCAGTGTGAGCTGCGATGAGGATGCTATGAGGCTGCAGGGTGACTTGGATAAGTTGGGTGAGTAGGCAGATGCATGGCAGATGCAGTATATGGAATATAGCTTGTTAATCAATTAGCCAAGACAGCTGCAAGCCAGACCCAGTAATTCAGTTCAGTGGGCCTTTCTAGATTGGTCCAGCACTTACTTCAGATTCAGCTGAATGCCACAGGGCTCCCATTAACAAAGGAACAGTACTGAAGAAGCACATTGTAGGAGCACGGCAGTCAAGGCACATGGAAGGATAGCACAAAGCGACAATAACCTGTTTTTTGTGTGCGTTACGTCTCGATAGAATTCATGAATTTGGATTGTTCCATTAATGTTCAATTTTCTTGCGTTGTTGGAAAGAGGATGATGTGACGATCAGGAGAAAAGTAAGGATTGTAGGATGGTTGAGAATGCCGATATTGCTGCTGAATTATTTGTTCGCTTGGAACCAAGGCCGAGGGACGAAGATTTAAAAATCTGCATTTTGAATAGTTTGTGAAACAAAAACCAAACTGCAGACTTTGAGAGGGCTAAATAAAGGTCGACTCTTTGACCAGATTAAAGAATGAGTAGTGCTGGCTGGAGCCCAATTGTTGGGTTTGATGAGAATGAATGAGTCCTGGATGCAAGGGTGCATCTTGATAACTTCACTGAGAGTTAGCAATAGTTTTACTGTTGCAAAGCACTTCTTTTTTTATTTACGTTACCTTTGTGAATAAAATAAATAGATAGAACCAGGTTGGTGAAACTAGGAACTGTAGATGCTGGTTTAAAAAAAAACACAAAGTGCTGGAATAACCTAGTGCATCAAGCAGCATCCCTGGTGGACATCTCTGGATAGGTGCCATTTCAAGTCTGACCGATTGTGGGGGGGGCGGGGGGCAAATTGGAGGCAATTTGGATCAACTATCCAATCCAAAAAGTCATGTGATCACTTCCAGCAGAGTACTTAAGGATTCCCCAGTGCAATCCAAGCAGTGGTATTGCTTGTGGATTCTCATGTTGATGATGGATGCTGTGATAGTGTGAAGGGTCTGTCCCATTTACGCAATTTTTTTGGCGACTGCCGGCCACTTTCAGAGTCGTAGCAGGTCACCGAAAAAGTGGCGAATAGACCCCCCACGACAACGTCTACAACAACCTACCACCTAGTCGACGTTAGGCTACTGCAAGCTACCGACAACCGGCGACACAATCGTCGCGACTTAGGACGTCCACCTACTACAACGTATGACCACCCAGGCGATAACCTATGAAAACCGAAGAACCTACGTCCACCCGCGACAAGCTACGACAAGCAATGACCCTGTCGGCGACAACTGAAGGCAATTCAGTTGCCGGTAGCTGTCGCCGGTTGACGTAGGTAGTTGCCAATGGAATTCACCAAAGTCAGCATCAGCGACAACCTGGTGACAAACTGCGTCATCCTGGCGATAACCTATGACAGCACCTACAACAGAAGAAGACAATAGGCGTCACCATATAGGCGTCACCCCGCAACCATGTGGAAATAGCCTAGTCACCTATAGTCACCGCAAAAATCACCTAAGTGGGACAGGGGCATGAGTGGGTTCTGAAGAGCTTTGTGTCCTCTGAGTGAAGGGCATTAAGTGTGGATATTTATTTATTCATTATTTATTGCCTTTCAGTACAAAATGGAGATGTGCTCATGCGATGTATAAGGTGATGGGTACAATGATGGTGAATCTTTTTCACTAGACCTAGCTTCCTGCAGAACATACAGGAGCCTAGAATTGTTATCTCCAGGTTTAAGAACAATTTCTTCCCATCAACCACCCAATACAACTCTTGAACCATCCTATACAACTCTTAACTGTAACCTTACCTGAGCACCAAACTACTGCAGACTTTGCATCACTAAGGTTGCTCTCTGTCCTTTGGTTGTTGCACTGCCAGGTGTATTTTACTTATAACAACTGATAATTTATTCTATACTTATTTTTGTTGTTGCATTTAATGAGTCTGCAGAGATGCAGCAAGTAAGAATGTTATTGTTCTGGTTCTCACCCAGTGCATATGATAAATAAATACCCTTGACCTATTAGACCAGTTTAGTTTATTTATTGTCATGTGTACTGAGGTACAGTAGAAAGCTTTTGTCACATGCTAACCAGCCAATGGAAAGCACAATACATGTTTACAATCGGGCCATGCAGAGTGTACAGATACATGATTAAGGAATAACGTTTAGTGCAAGGTAAAGCTAGTAAAGTCTGATCAAAGATAGTTTAATAGTAGCTCAGCACTGCTCTCTGGTTGCAGTTGGATGGTTCAGTTGCCTGATAACAGCTGGGAAGAAACTGTCCCTGAATCTGGACTGTGCGTTGTCACACTTTTGCCCGATGGGAGAGGGGAGAAGAGGGAGTGGCCCGGGTACAACCCGTCCTTGATGATGCTGCTGGCCTTGCCGAGGCAGTGTGAGGTATAAATTGAGTCAATGAAAGGTTTGTGTGATGGTCTGGGCTGCGTCCACAATTCTCTGCAATTTCTTGAGGTCTTGGATGGTGCTGTTCCCAAACCAAGCTGTGATGCATCCAGTGCCCTGCACTCCAAGTAGAAGGATGAATGAAGGTCACAGAGTATTGGTGAAGCTGTGGCAGAGTAACCATGTGGTGCCAGTGTTTGTAGTTCCAAAGCCCAACAAGACTATCTGTCTTTGCGGTGAGTATAATGGGCCTGTCCCACTGAGGCCGAACAACCAGCAACTGGACCCCCCCTACGACATACAATTTGAAATAATCATTACTTTAACAACAACAACAAAAAAACGGTCAGCACCGGCGACAACCTACATTAACCTGACAACAACCTACGTTAACCTGGTGACAACTACGACAGTACCTATGTCAGAGAAGTCAAGCCACGCTCATTGGCATTAACCCACTGTCGCTGACTGTCTCTGAAAATGTTTCAACATGTTGAAAATCCAGCGGCGACCAGAAAGACGCTACGGCTCTTTGGGCGTCTGCGGAGATTACTCACGACCATACAAGCGACACCCCGGCGACCAGAAGGGTGGATGATGGGCAGGATCCCCTGTCTGTTGTAGGTCAAACCGGCACAAGCAAAATTTAGTTAGCAAACTAGATTTGTCACATTTGTATTCACTGCTAAGTGTAGACCAGGTGAGCCAAAACATTCTACTCTCATAAATATTTGTACGTACTTGAAATGTTATCCATCTCCTTAATGGCACTCGTATTCTCAGCATGACAATGGTATTTAGTATTGCACTTCATTACAGAATTCAAGCACAGATGCTCTCACATGCTCTAAAACCAGATTAAAATTCTTATTCCGCAAACTGTTTGCAGTGATTTATTTCACAGTGTCACTATAGAAGTACAGTAAAAGAATAACAAGGGCAAAATCTAGAAGGGCCCTTCTACTGTAGCCTGATGGATATGTGAATATGCTCTGACTGGGTGAAAACAATGTGATCATAGTGTCACTGAGGACATCCAATCTATTTATCATTCATGGTAGGAAGAGCCTGTAGATCAACATGTGTAAAATGGTGACACCAGGTGGTTAGACGTAGAACATTTCAAGTGAGCTTATACAAATAACAAATGAACCACAGGAACCTGCCTCAATTTGCCTTTGACTTCATCAAATAATTTTTGGCTCCGTACACACTAACGACTTATCCCAGATCCCATCCAATGCAGAAGGGTGAGACGATACATGTGCAGCTGTACTTCCAAATAGTAAGATTAAATGAGAACTTACCAGTTCGAAGTTTGATCTGTATTTTATGAGGAGTTACGATGAGGGATTACGTGAAGACCCCGTCCAGCACGCATGCGCGACATTTCTTCAAAGCAGCGGTGTGGATTCACAGAAAAACACAACAATTGAAATAAATATAGTAAAGAAAAAATAAGAACTTAATTACCAGTTGATCTGTATAATAGAGGGTGGGAGCGGAGGGCACGTAATCCCTCATCGTAACTCCTCATAAAATACAGATCAAACTTCGAACTGGTAAGTTCTCATTTAATCTTACTATTTTACTTCGGAGTCACGTGAGTGACTACGTGAAGACTTCAAAGCTCTGTGAATCCGAACCGTGTACCAGCTCATGCTTCACTCACTGCCTGAAGACCTTAGAGGGAGGAAGCATGTTATACAATCAACAATAACCTGTTTGTGAACAAAAAAGGTTTATTAATAACAACAAAAAACAGAGAGCTCCCCCGGGCTTAAATTAAATATTATCTGCAGACTCTAAAATTCTGTCTGCAAATGTAGCAGGCTCCGCCAGCGGCTTATTATAAAACCTTTGGAAAGTTCTTTCCGAGGACCATCCTGCTCTGGCCAGAATATGGTCCATAGGCACATCCATTTGCCTAGCCGCCGACGTAGATGCAGCCCTGGTGGAATGAGATTTGTACACATTAGTATCGATTCCCGCGGACTTAAGCACCTGCTTGAGCCACCTTGAAATGGTTTGGCTCGTCACCTGACCATGAGGCTTCTTGTGGCTTATCCATAAGACTTTTTCTCTCCCTCTTAAGTTATATGTTGTGTCTATGTAGTTGGCGAGATGGGTCTTGGCACACAACCGTGGGTCAGGTGAATATGCCCGGAACTCCATAACTGGAGGCGTGGTACCTGGTCTAGATTGTTTGACCAGCCCTGAATGTGAAATGTGATACAGTCCAATGACTCTGTCATGCTGTCCAGCCTCAGAAGGTGGAGGGACTGTACCCTTTGAGCTGACACTAGAGCCATGAGCATGACTGATTTCAGTGTAAGTTGTTCCAGAGTAAGTGACCTGGGTGGTGGCCATCCCCTAAGGTACGTCAGTACTATGCTGACATCCCAGATCTGAGTGTACCTAGGCCTAGGGGGATTGGTGTTAAAAATGCCCTCATGATTTTGACCACTAGTGGATGGGACCCCAAAGTCAGTTGTCCTGCTGCTGGAACCAAATAAGCTGACAACGCACTCCTGGCTGTATTAATGGCGCTGTAGCTGAGTCCTTCCCGATGTAATCCAAGCAGAAACTCCACAACACTGGTGGCTGTAGCTGTGGTGTAGGTAGTTCCTGCTTTGGAGCAATACCGTTCCCATTTTCTTATATTGGTCAGGTAATTGTCTCCTGGTGGACTCCCGGTGAGATGCGGTCATCATGTTGATGGCGTCCTCAGACAGTCCCAGGCCCAGTAGAGGTCTTTTTAGAATCTGCAAGCCAGGAGATTGACTCTGTCATGGCACGGGTGACTAATGCCTGACACTGGGTGGATTAATAAACTGTCGACTGCTGGGGAATTCCAACGGTGTTTCAACAGCCATGTCGAAAGCCACTGGGAACCATGGCTGTGTAGGCCAGTCAGGTATTATCAAGATTCCTGAAGCGGAATCCAATTGAATCTTGCGTAATACCCGACTGATGAGGCAGAAGGGAGGAAAAGCATAAAAGAACATTTTCCCCCAATGCAGCGAGAATGCATCAACTGCTGCTGCCTCAGGGTCTGGTTCCCAAGCGACATACGTTGGTACCTGGTGATTCAGCCTGGATGCAAATAGATCGATATCTGGTGTGCCATATTGCTTTGTAATTTCAGCAAACACTTTGGGATTTAACATCCATTCGATGTTATCATTAAATCTACGTGACCTGGTGTCTGCCACTGTATTTTGCTTACCTGGAAGGTAAGTTGCTGATAACCAAATATGCCTTTCAACACACCATTGCCAGATTAGGTTGGCCAAATTGTCACACGATATCGACTTTACACCACCCATGTGATTGATATAAGCCACCACCGTGGTATTATCTAGTTGCAACCGGACATGTGCATGATGCGTATTACATGAATATGCTTTTAACCCATAAAACG
This sequence comes from Okamejei kenojei, assembly GCA_035221665.1. Taxonomy (NCBI): domain Eukaryota; kingdom Metazoa; phylum Chordata; class Chondrichthyes; order Rajiformes; family Rajidae; genus Okamejei; species Okamejei kenojei. The sequence continues at coordinate 22,174,960 of CM069134.1, forward strand.
CACCCAACATTTCTAAATAGTTGATACCCCGTGTCTGTAGGCAAGATGATTCAAATTTACTCCATCTGCCCCCTGTGCTGGATTGCATGTTAGTTGCTCCCCAGCCCAAAGCACTGGCATCCGTTTGAATGGTTAATACTGGGTTGGTGATCATAATGGGACTGGAGCTGAGTCTTACATTCCTCGCCCACCATTGTAACTCTGGAATGGATTCAGCAGTTAAACTCATAGCTCGGTCAAAGTGACCTGAGTTTTGCTTTAGTGCATGCACTTTAGCTCTTTGCAAATTTTGATAGTGCAAAGGCCCAAATTGTACAGCTGGGAAAGCTGCTACCATTTTGCCAATAACTCTAGCTACTTCCCGTATGGTTGGCTGATGTTTATTCATGAGTTTGTTGCATGATAGCGCCAATTCTGATTGCTTTCCCCTTCGGCAGAGTTACAATCATGCGAACAGTATCTATCGTAAATCCAAGATAGTCCATGGCAGTGGACGGTGTTAAGATTGGATTTTTCTGGATGTATGACAAACCCCAAAGTTTCAAACAAACGTTTGGTGGCTGCGACTGCCAAAATAGCTGTCTCCAAGGTTTTTCCCTACTATTAAAATGTCGTCTAAAATACGCCATGACTATATGCTTTTGTTTCCTCAATAATGCCAAGGCAGGTTTTAAGATTTTAGTGAACAACCTTGGAGCAGAGGTTAGCCCATTTGGTAAGGCTTTATATTGCCATAGCTGTTTCATCCAGATAAATTTTAAATATTTTCGATGGTCCTTGTGTATGGGTACTGAGTAGTAGGCATCTTTTAAATCAATGCTTGCTAGAAAGTACCCCCTAGAAAACCAATAGTCTGGCTGTTTCAAAAGTATCCATCTTGAAATGTATATACCTGACAGACTTGTTCAAAGTAGTTAAGTCAATGATGATGCGTCGTCCACCATCTTTTTTGATTTTAGTGAAAATATTAGACACAAATTCCAAAGGTTCATGTTTTGTTCTTTCAATGACACCTTTAGCTTGTAATCTCATCAGTTCAGCTTGACCCTCTTGTTTTTTCCTTGACTGAGAGGGTGAATACCCTTTTGGGTATATGCTGAACTGGTGGAAAATCTTTATGGACAAAGTCAATTTTGTAGCCATGAACGCTGCTGAGTATATACTTGTCATTAGTGATGGATTCCCATGCATCCAAAAACAAGTGCAATCTCCCCCCTGTTAGCACAGAGCCCCTACTGCACATATGCTGAGAGGAACCAGACCCACCTACCTCCATGGTTATTGGTGCTTCTTCTGCCTCTTCACTGGGTGATGAGGCGTCTGCTGGGCTGTAGAGGGTTGATGTTGATCTCGATGTTGTTGGGGGTGGCGCATTTTCCATGGGGTCCGCTCTGGGCCCTGGCCTAAAAAAGGCTTACGGGGAATGGTTGCGGACCCCGAGCTTTCACCAGTCCCATAGTGTGGTCGACGACTGGTGGACGCCATGGGGTACTGCCGCCTGGGTTTGTTGGGTCTGCTCGGTCCCAAACCTGCCCTCACGAGACCAAAGGTCTTGGATTCTTCTTCCAGGTCTTTCACCTTTTTTGGGAAGGTCTTTCCCAAAGAGCAGAATAGGAGGTTCTGACCCCGGTGTTTTGCAGAGTCCCGCAAATTTAGGGTTGAGGGCAGGCTTGATAATCTCCTTTCGCAAATTATTTATCTCATATTGAGTGGTGCACAGCAGAGCTAATGTGTCTTGCTGATTTGTGGAGATGTCCGCACCATCAATGGACCGAGCATAAGATGTTATTCCTGCAGTCAGGAATTTAAGGATCTTCTGGAGCTTCAACTCCAGGTTTCTGATGTTCTGCCCCAAATTTGGCTATTGACAGCAGGTACATTCAAAGATGTACAATTTCCTGGGGCTGTATATAGTTGAAGAGCCTCATTGACCACTTGTTCTTGTAGGGGTTTAGAGGACAGGTGGTTAATGCTGGCTGCAAGTTTCGGCTCTAATGGCCGACCCGCTTGTGGAATGGCCACGTAGCGGTTGACCACACCCAGCAGCTCTTCCTGTTCCTGTACACCCTGCGTACTCCCGAAATCTTCAGCCAGTGACCCCTCTTCTTGACCAGCCCAGACCTGGTCGCCAATGCTGCCTTCAAAAGAAGGTGAAGCAATGGCCAGTGCCGTAAAAGGCACTGCGGGAGTGCCTGAACTCCCTTGGCGAGGCTGCTGCTGCTCTCTCAGCAGATATCGCTGGAGCAATTGCTCCATAAGCCGTTCCATGCGGCTTAGGCGGCTGCCTGTGCTCTCGAGCGGTAAGGCATCTTCATCCGAAACGTCGGACACTACCGCCCGGTTCTGGCTGCAGGTACCTCCAGCCCGCTGCTCAGGCAGCACTAGCGGTGCTGGGCTCGGCTCGGTAGTTATAACCGCCGCCTCTTGCCCCCCCTCCAAAGAGCATTTCCTCAACGGAGGACGAACGGGGGCGAGCTGCAGACTTCTTTTCCTCGGGCCTTGCTCATTCTCCTGGAACACAAGACCACAGAGAGAAAGACACACGGCCACGGTAAACTTACCTGTCGGCCCGACTTTCAATTTGTAGCGGGAGCGCCTTGAACTCCCGTTCGTCGCGGTGCACTGCATGAACGCTAATGTCGCGCATGCGTGCTGGACGGGGTCTTCACGTAGTCACTCACGTGACTCCGAAGTACTTCCAAATTTGTAAATATGTGTAGCAATGTTACAAAATTTTGAGATTAAAAAAAATCAAGTCTGCAATTTATCCCATCAGATAAAGCATAAAAATAAGTTTAATTTGACACCTAATTCACTTTCATATCTTCGGTATTAAAAAAGTTATGGCCATTTTCATACTCAGAAATTAGCATCTTGTTCCCCATTGCCTTTCCATTGACTTAACACAAAAGCTGTGATCGAGGACAGTCAAAAGCCCATAACTTTCTTAAAAATTAAGAGAACTCAATGACATTTTCAGTTATTATAGATTGAAGCATTCTAAAACAAATATGAAACAATATTACTTGGATGACCTGAAATTAAAGCATATAATTAGTTAGTTACCTAATTGTAGCTAATTACAAAATTCAATTACTAGATCTAAACATCTATCCATTTCTTAAGAAAAGATAAACTTTTTAAAATTGCCTAAGTGTCCAAATAACATTCACACAATAATTCGCAATATAACATGATTTTTAAATCTCATTTTCATGAATTTATAGGCCAAATGGAAGGAATTTAGTGTTTAATTCCTGTAAATTAATGGCCATTTAAATCAACTTGCGAGTGGGTTTTAGTGGAATGTGGTGGATTGGAACATTGCGGTTTGCGGTGAAGTCGGCAGGAAAAACACTGCTGGTTCATACATTTTTTTTTTGTCCCCATTTCCCAACATGAAAATGTGATTAAAAGCTTCCTAAAAAACAAGTTTTAATGTAAAAATAAACTGTACTTTATTTTCTCCCCTATGTAAAATCAATCCCGTTGTCTGCTCTCACGGCTTTAGAAAATGATTTTTAAATTACTCTAGCTAATAAATAATCTAGTGTAATTTAAAAATACCTTCATGAATGAAATGTCAGAACGATTTTTCTTCAGCAACGAAATCGCCTAACATGGATCGATTTTCCCAGTCTGTGGAAAAACGGCACTTTAAACACGTCCCCCTCTGAAAGGCACCAAAGTCACGCACACGGGGAGCGGCAGAACTGCAGCGCTGCTCAAGGTAAGTTTTGTAACATACCTAATATGTGCAACTGTTTTTGTTTAAAAACAGTATGGCATAATATTTGTTATTTTATTTTAAATAGGTTCTGAGTAGTATTGGTTGCAAAAAGGTACCTATTGCCTTTAGGCTGCTGCCTCCTTAAGGGCAACGTTAGATGATTTTACAGCTGAATGCATTGCAACACTGTGGAAGTTTTCAGAGGCAGCCTGCAGGGCCAGTTGTGAATAAAACTGTCATGCATGTTGGTGTTCCTGAGCCTGGACTGCCCATGCTGGAGTGGAGCAAAGAGCCCCAGATTTGGAGATGATGTTATGGAGGCTCAGACTTTAGGAAGTTAGAATCTGTTTGGGAACCTTACAAGAGTGGTTGCGAGTTTTAGATAACAAATATGGGAAACATTGAGTTGAAATCAGTGAGCAGCTGAAGAAAATGTTACTAATTGGGAAAGAGTCATTTGTGAAAGTAATGGGACTAGATTTATTTGCATCAAGAGTCACCGGACTATAGAAGGCTGTGTTAGATTGTTAAGGGGCTGTCCCACTTGGGTGACCTAATTGGCGAGTTTAGAAGAGTTTGGAAAAAATGACATGTTGAAGGCCTCCTTCAACTGTGTAGAAGGCCCCCTTTGACCTCCTTCGACCATGTTGAAGACCAGCTACGACTAACCGGGAAAATTGGACACCGAATAGTGGAGAGTGAAGACGACCTCCTTCGACCTCCCTTCGACCATGATGAAGACTACCTTCGACTACCCTCGACTACCCTCGATTACCTAGGGCTAACATGCCGACTTACTACGGCCTACGACGACTAAACCTACGAGTAACAAAAGTATCGATTTAGTTTCATGGCAACCTTTTTTTTCCTCGCGGGCATTTTTTAACATATTGAAAAAAACGCCGCGACCTAGCTGAGGCCTCAAGTACGTGGAGACCACTCTCGGCCATGAAGGAGAGTTACGAAGATCTCCTACGACCTTGTGTCGACCATGCTGCGAGTATGAGTCAAGGGCAAACGCGCCAGAACTCGCGGATTAGGTCACCCAAGTGGGACAGCCCCTTAAGAGTCTCACACAGGAGATTGTGGCTATTTTGGGTGAAGTTGGAAATGTATGTATTGTTATATTTAAGTCCGCAACCGCGATATTAAAAAATGGATGAATAAAGTCTTTACTTACCCATCATTGTTTACAAGTTCATAATCCAGAGCCTGTTGTTGATCTATGAAGAATGGTTGAGCTGATATGTAGTGGAGTTTAGAAGAAGGTGTCCTTATTGAAATGTATGTACAGTATCTATGAGAGGGATGGACAGGGTGAATGTTTTCGCTAGTTATGTTATCTTGAACCAGGGGCATTGTTTCAGAATAATGTATTGATTTTTTAATAACTTTTGGGACTCAATTTTGTACCTTTGGATTGACAGCATTTTTATGTTAGGTTGTGACAGGTAAATTTAAGGTTTAGTTTAGTTTAGAGGTACAGCACGGAAACAGGCCCTTCGGCCCACCGGGTCTGCGCCAACCAGTGATCCCCTTACACTAGCACTATCCTACACACTAGGGACAATTTACAGAAACCAATTAACCTACAAACTTGTATGTCTTTGGAGTATGAGAGGAAACTGGAGCACCTGGAGAAAACCACGAGGTCACAGGAGGAACCTACAAACTCCGTGCAGATAGCACCTGTAGTCAGGATCAAACGCAGTTCTCTGCCGCTGTAAGGCAGCAACTCTACCATGGGGTCACCATGCCACCCTTTGAACTTCTGTTTGACCTTCCACTACGTATTTGTTTCTTGTTTATTTATGGAGAAGGACAAATTGAAATGGAAGAAATGGCTTATTATTTGAGGTGGGTAGCTTCAACCCATCTCTGTTTAATCATTTGTAATTATGAACAACTAGATAGACATGTGTATTATTCACTGACTAGCTTCAATATCACAACAGTTACATTTATGCTGTGACCTTCAGACAGAGCCTCGGTCAACACTCTGGTCATGACAGTGAATTTTGTCGGAGTTGCCCAATGCCACAGCAATGCTTGTATGCAGATACAAGAATGCAGTGCACGTGCATAAAACAAGTGATGAAAACAAAGGAAACTGGAAGCTCACAGTGGAACAAGTTAATGGGGCAGCTCGATGATCTTTTGCAAGAACTGGGAAAAGTTGAGGTTTGAGGAACCTTATAGGTGAAGGTGAGATTTTCTGTGAGTTTGAGTGGGTGGACTAGTCCATATTCAAGGACTCTGCAGCTAACTGAGATGAATGAGCCTCTGCTATCCCCGGCTTCATCAGGAAGTGTGTAGAGGACTGCATACCAAAGAAGATGATAAGACCGGAAACCATGGATGAGCCACGAGAGAGAAGTTCAAGTCTACAGTGTTCGAATCAAACGATCCCAAGCAGACAATAAATGCATCTATGACCTTTGCAGAGCCATGAAGGATGCCAAGAGGGAATTCCAGACCAGGCTGGTATCCAGAGGCAATGACACAGAGATCCATAGATAGTGGCAAGGCTTGTATGCTATAATGGGCTGCAAAGCAAAGTCAGGCAGTAGTGATGACAAGAATGGATCCCTCCCCAATGAGTTCAATGCATTCCATGCCCGCTTTGAACAGAAGGTCAACCACCTCATGTGAGATCATGTATAAGTCATCTATCATGTGTATGAAATCATGAGAGGAATAGATCGGGCAAGTGTGAAAACATGAAATTTGTAATTTGTAGATGCACATAGTCTCTTGCCCAGAGTAGCGGAATCAAGGACCAGAAAACATAGGTTTAAAGTGAAGGGGAAAAGATTTAATAGGAATCTAAGGGGTAACTTTTTTACAAAAAGGTTGGTGGGTGTATGGAACAAGCTGTCAGAGGAGGTAGTTGAGGCTAGGGCTATGTCAACATTTAAGAAACAGACTGGTACATGGATAGGACCGGTTTGGAGGGATATGGACAAAATGCGGGCGTGGGACTAGTATAGCTGGGGCATATTGGCCAGTGTGGGTAGGTTGGGCTGAAAAGCCTGTTTCCAAACTGTATCACCCTATGACTCATCCTTCTCGGGTGCGCCTGTACCAACGGTTACTTTGTCAGACGTAAGAATCGCTTTCCTGAAAGTGTATCTGCAGAAAACAACTGACCTGGATGGAGTGCCCGGCCATGTCCTCAGGACAGGTAGGGTCCAGCTGTTCACAGGTATCTTTAACCTCTCACTAATCCATTCTGAGGTCCCCACCAGCTTCAAGAAGACCATTATCATCCCAGTGCCAAAGAAGTAAGATAGTGTGCCACAATGACTACTGTCCAATAGCTCTGACACCCACCATCATGAATTACTTAGATGGACGAGCGATGGTGCATATTAACTCCAACATCCCAGACAGTCCTGATCTACTGCAGTTTGTCTACTGTCGAAACTCGTCCATAGCAGATGTCATCTCCTTGGCCCTAAACTCACACAGCATCAATAATGCCAGAGCTTCAAGAGCCTTGGTGTGAACATTACCAATAATCTGCATGCAAAACAAAGCTTTTCATTGTACCTTGGCACACGTGCCAATAATAAATGTAAACCTAAACTTAGAAGGGAAGGTTTCTTGATTGGTTGGTGTCGAGGAGAGATTAACTGGCAATTAAAGTATGGCACCAATCGAAAGAGGGTGATGAGTTTAGTGAATGACAAGAGGTGTGTCTAGAGGAGGTGTAAATGGGATACCAGAACAGGTGGGAACATGGTGGCATAGCAGTAGAGCAACTGCCCTACAGCGCCAGAGACCCGGGTTCGATCCTGACTACGGGTATTGTCTGTAGGGAGTTTGTACCCCGTGACCTGCATGGGTTGTACCCCGTGACCTGCATGGGTTTTCTCTGAGATCTTTGGTTTCTTCCCACACTCCAAAGATGTAAAGGTTTGTAGGTTAATTGGATTGGTATAAAAATGTAAAATTGTCCCTAGTATGTGTAGGATAGTATTAATGTGCGGGCATCACTGATTGGTGTGTGGACTCGGTAGGGCCTGTTTCTGCACAATATCTGAAAATTAAACTGAAAACTGTGAATGCTGTAAATGTAAGGTATAAAAAAGGAATGGTTGACACTCTGAATTTATTGAGTTAAGGGTTTTATTCAGTGGGCAGCAATGTGAAATGTAATTATACGCTGAGCTTTTTTGGTACAGCCAATAACAAAGGTCAGATTGGGAATGGGATGGAGTATTAGTGACGCCGACAGCCACACTTGCACGTTGAGTGAGTGTGTTTGTAGAGCAACCATCCTATCCCTGTGTGCTTTTGCCATGTCAAGAAGACCACAAAGTGTGAGCAGGGAAAGCAGTATATTGATTGAGTGGAAGTGCAAGTATTGAACATTGCTGCTTCATCTGGCAGGCATATTTTGTCTGCTGGTAGACAAAAATGCTGGAGAAACTCAGCGGGTGAGGCAGTTTCCATAGATGCTGCCTCACCCGCTGAGTTTCTCCAGCATTTTTATCTACCTTCGATTTTCCAGCATCTGCAGTTCCTTCCTAAATATTTAGTCTGCTGATTGGTTTGAGAGGAAGAAGGTGAAAGTGCAAGCTTTTCATCTCCTTCAATTGCCTGGGAAGATTACATGAGGAAGAAGTGGATGTTGGTGGAGGTGGACAGATTGGTAATAGCATTCTGGCGAGAACAGGCCTCCTGACCTCGTATTCAAATTTCTAACATCCATAGTAATTTGCTTTTGATACCAGTGCTATTTCAAAGTGATAGTTTCTTCAGAGTGCGGCATATTATTGACATTCCAGGTTCGGCCCCTAAATCTCATCACCTTCATGAAAATAGCTTGATTACATTTATTCATCTACTCTGACAACAAATGTCCTAAACATGCACTCGGATGCCTCCTTCCAAGCAGTAATAACCACCTTTGTTTAATGACAGTCTGCAGCACCGCAAGTAGTTGTTAGCCAAGAAGATGGGATTGATGACTGAGTAGATGTCACAGATATCCTCAACCTCTTGGGGTGATTGAGAAGAATGGCCCACTAGACAGTATGGACATGATGGGCCGAATGGTCTGTTTCCATGCTGTATGACTGTACCTGAGATACTGTTGCAAGCAATATTTCCATTGTGCCTGTACCTTAAGTACTTGTTCATATGACAATAAGTTTGATTTAATATCATACGGTAATACTGCAAAATGAAATGGACTGTGTAGGAAGGAACTGCAGGTGTGGGTTTAAACCAAAAATGGACACAAAAAGTTGGAGTAACTCAACAGGCCAGACAGCATCTCTGGAGAGAAGGAATAGGTGACCTTTTGGGTCTTGACCCGAAATGTCACCTATTTTCTCCAATAAAATCGACGAGTGCAGGGGTTCCCAACCTTTTTCATCCTGTTTACCCCTGGCAACTTTAAGAGCACATAACAATGTTATTTCACTTATTTATGAACAACTAATCATGAACAGATACCGGTATACCAGAACCAAACACAGTCAGTCAGTGAGAAAAATATGTACAAGTCCAGAATCAATAAATTTACCCCCTTAGTAGGCGAAATTTACCCCCTGGGTAATTTTACCCCAGGCTGGGAACCCTTGGTACGCTTGTGTGCTTTCTGCCTTATTCTTTCTTTCACAGCTATTTTACTTCAGAGTCACGTGAGTGACTACGTGAAGAAGCCCCGCCAGGCGCATGCGTGTCATTACGTCCGACGCATGGAGCACCAACGGGCTGGAGAGCGCAGCTCCACCAGCAGTAAGTAGTAAATCGGCAGGTGAGTGAATTTAAAACTTTTCCTGCGGGTATTTAAACTCCGTGAGTCTGGCTCGAGAGCCAGCAGGAGTTGTTAGCAATGGAGCGAGTTGAGAAGAAATCTTTCTGTAGGAGGAGCGTAATGCGCGGGCCCTGCGGTTAGTGCTCGCAGATCAAGTTGGGAGATACTGGCTGCAGTAATGCCGGCTCCGACACCGGCTGCTGATCAACCGGCAGCTCAACTGCCTCCGTTAGTTCCAGTGCTTCAGGGCACTGAGGCCACTCCACTAGGGAGGAAGGCCAAAATAAAATTTCTCAGGCCCGTCTTATCCGACGGGTCTGATGAGGAAGACTAATAAAGAGGTATGGGGACGGCTCGACCAGATGGAAAAAATGCTCCAAACATTAATGAGCCATGAAATATTTCAATCGGGGTCGAATGCCTCAAGGATTCCCCAGACAGCCTCATGCAGAGGCCCATATAGCGAAGAAGACTTCACCGCCTATCAGTGGGAATCACCCTCGCCAGCACCTTGTTTAGGGCTGGAAGAGACCTCCCTGGAGCAAGACTCGGGAGAGCCAGGACAGGAGGAGTCTGACTCTGAAGCTGGTGTCACTGCCTTTGGGCACACACCAAAGCACATGAGCCATGCTCCAGGTGTCCCGGATGTGGCAAGAAACTTTGCCATTCCGGAAGGTACTGGTGAAGCCATGGAGGAAAACCTGGCGGCCAACATCAATTACATGGCCTCTCACCAGCTACCATAATGGAACAAACAGCCACCCGATATGTAACACCTGTGAATTGTGCGTCACTCAAGGCGCCCACTATGAACACTGCTATCTGGGCACAAATGAGTGCAACAATGCGTGGACAAGAGATCCGATTCCAGCGAGTCCTCAAATTGGTGGGCGCAGGCATCACGGCTTTTGGCAAAATGGTCCGAGGGGCATCGATGTCCGGCACACAGCAAGATATGTTGGCCCTGCTGTGCAATGCATACTTTGAAGTAAATTGCATCCGGAAGATAGCTATAAAGCCGACACTAAACCTACAATTTGCAGCTCTATGCGGGTCGTCCAATATACAAGTCGCCAAATTATTTATTTGGCGAGGACCTGCTCAAACAAGTCAAAGACCTGGAGGAAGAGGCCAAGACGATTGGCCTCATGAAGACTTACGTCCCTTCCGCCAGGATACCGCCTCTCAGGTCATTTTCGACATGACGGGGGTCAGATCCGGGGGCAGGGCCAAGCAGAGTGGGACCAGTGGGACGGCGTTATTACCCACCTGTATTCGCCAACTATAACCCCAGTATGGCGAGAAGAACAAGAACTCCAAGGTCGACTATGGAGGCACGGGTGATTCATTCAGTCCAGAATAAATCCTCTGGGGAACAACCTCCGGTTGAGGGTAAGTTACAGTTATTTTATGATGAATGGTGCTGCATAACATCTGATCTGTTTATCCTGGACACTGTCTCAGGGTCTCGAATAGAGTTTATGTCAGGAGTTCATCCACCCACACAAAATATGCCTAGTCGGGTATTGATTTTTTCTGAACCAGAAACTCGGCAGGTAAATAAAGAAATTGGAGTTTTGTTCCAAAAAGGGGTAATTGAGAGGACAACATACAATCCTCAACAATTTGTGTCCAATATATTCCCCAGAAAAAAGATGGTGGGTGTCGAGTCATTCTGGATCTAACCCAATTAAATTCCTATGTCTAGTATAGGCTTTTTAAAATGGACACATTCAATACTGCTAAACAGCTGTTGTCAGAAGGTTGTTATATGGCAACCATAGATCTGAAAGATGCATATTATTCAGTACCAATTCATCATCAGTACCTTGATACTTGAAATGTAGTTGGATGGGACAATTTAAAGCATTACCCAATGGGTTAACCTCAGCTCCTAGGTTGTTCACAAAATTGTTAAAACCAGTTCTGGCACTACGTCGTGCCCAGAATCACATTGTGATGAATTATCTAGATGATATTTTAATTATAAGCAACACTCAGGAAACAGCTGAGGAGTCGGTTTCAGCAACCAAACACCAGTTTGAGTGGTTAAGGTTTCTTGTCCATCCAACAAAATCCAAGCTAGAGCCATCCCAAAAATATTGATTATTTGGGGTTTGTCATTGATTCAGTTGAAATGTCAGTGACTTTGCCAACGGCTAAGGCTGTTGAAATCAGGGAGGTCTATACCAGTCTTGCTGAAAAACAACAACCGTCCATAGTAGCCAGTGTTATTGGTAAATTGGTGGCGGCTTTCCCTGCAGGGGAGTTTGGACCCCTGACTATCAAAGTCGGCAACGAGCTAGAGAACAAGCACTTAAAGAACATGCAGGTAATTTTGATAGACCTATGCAGTTGCCAGCCAAAGCCATCGCCGAATTACAATGGTGGATCATCAATATTGCACAAAATCATTTTGGTTCTACAACCTTCAGTGGTTTTAAAAACATATGTGAGTGCTTTGGGATGGGGAGCCACGGACAGCGAGTCTAGCTGTGGTGGTAGATGGAGTGTGCAAGAGGAATTAATCCTGCAGAGGCATGGTATAAATTACTTAGAATTGCTGGGTGCATTCCATGGATTAAAAGCTTATTGTTCAGCAATGAATAATTTACATGTTCAGCTCCAGATTGAAAATACCGCGGGTGTTGCCTATATCAATCACATGGGAGGAATAAGGTCACTATCATGTGATAATCTGGCTAACCTCATTTGGGACTGGTGTATTTCCAGAAATATCTGGGTCTCAGCCATCTACCTACCAGGTAAAGATAATGTGGTGGCAGACAACAGGTCACGGAAATTTAATGACAACATAGAATGGATGCTAAATCCTGATGTTTTTTAAAATGATTGTCAGCTGCTATGGTTTGCCAGATATTGATCTGTTTGCATCCAGGCTACATCACCAGTTGCCTAAATAAGTTTTGTGGGAACCAGATCCAGGAGCAGTAGCGGTGATGCATTCTCGCTACATTGGGGGACATACGTTCTTTAACGCTTTCCCCCCATTCTGCCACATTAGGCAATGCCTCACCAAAATAGAGCAGGCGTTTTGGTGGTTCCGGACTGGCCTACACCGCCATGGTTCCCATTGGTGCTGAGAATGATGACTCTACCATTCATGGCTGTCCCTAACTGCAGTAATTTGTTGGTGCATCCAGTAACAAGAGAACGTCATCTGTTACATGATCGTATTAAATTGTTAATATGCAGGTTCTGACCAGACCGTTCCAAGGGCTTGGACTGTTGAGTATGACCATGGATGTGATAACTGCAGCTCAGAGAGATAGCACTAAAAAACAATATGTGTCTCATATTAAGAAATGGGAGATGTTTTGCTTGCAGTCAGATATATCTTATCATACAGCAAGCAAACCGGATGTATTGGAGTTCCTTGCTACATTGTATTTTGGTGAACACTTGAGCTATAGTGCCATTAATAGCGCTCAGAGTGCTTTGTCCTCCTATTTACGGCAGTTTTCAGAACAACAATCTATCGGGTCTCATCCGTTAGTAGCCCGATTCATGAGAGGAATCTTTAACAAGAACCCTCCTAAGCCTAGATATACAGAAATCTGGGATGTTAGTATAGTTCTCACACTGCTTTGGCAATGGGCTCCAATTATGTCACTGTCTTTTCAGAAATTAACACTTAAAGTGGTTATGTTCATGGCGCTAGTATCAGCGCAACGAGTTCAAACATTGCAAAAGCTACGACTAGACAGCATGTACTCTTCTGGAGATAACATTACGTTTTATGTGTATGATTTAATCAAACAAAGCAGGCCAGGAATGGCCAGAACCAAAGTAAGCTTTAAAGCATACCCCGTTGACCAAACGTTATGTGTAGTCAAGCACCTGAGTCAATATATCGAGGTAACTAAGAGTCTCAGAGGCTCTGAGACAGCAATGCTCATCAGCCACAAAAAGCCTCATAAAAAGGTGTCAGTACAAACTATTTCTAGATGGTTAAAACAAATTTTGGATTATGCTGGAGTAGACACTCATGTGTTTAAATCTCACTCCACCAGATCGGCATCAACATCCGCAGCGAAGGCACAGGACGTGCCTCTAGACCAAATCCTCGGGGCCGCAGAATGGTCTAAGAAGGCAGCCTTCTCCAAATTTTATGATAAACCTGTCCTGACAGTGCAACGTTTTGGGCATGCTGTTTCGGGTTCGGTTTTATTTATTTTCCTTCCTAAATTTCATTTGTAATTTCCTCTTGGGACAGAGGGGTTATTACTGTTTTGTTTATTATTATTAAAAATGATTATTGGATAATTTGAAGCAATGTTCAATACATTATTTATTCACTACTGTGTCAACTGAAGCAGTGTGTCATATGGAATGGATCTGCGGCATGAAATCACAGAGCTTTGAAATCTTCACATAGTCACTCACGTGACTCCAAAGTAAAATAGTAAGATTAAATGAAAACTTACCAGTTTGAAGTTTGATCTTTATTTTATGAGGAGTTACGATGAGGGATTACGTGCCCTCCGCTCCCGGCCCTCATAATCGCAAAGATCATCTGGTAGTTCTAGTCTTCTGAGTCTTACTATATCACTTCGACTATAGTTTCTGTGTTTTCATGCTGCTGCTTTGAAGTATGACGCACATGCGCCTGGCGGGGCTTCTTCACATAATTCCTCATCGTAATGCCTCATAAAATAAAGATCAAACTTCAAACTGGTAAGTTCTCATTTAATCTTAATATTTTGTTACGTTCATGCCAGCAAATGGGGGCAACAGTGGAAATAAAAATACCTTATTTTAATATCATGATACAGGGTACTTCAATCAGTTATCTACAATATTGTAGTGGCACCCATTGGTGCCTATAGGTAGTCGAACCCTGCGGTTGGCTACCTCGGACACGTGACCACGGGGAGCGGTTTGTTTTGTGTGCTTTTCTGGGCAAGCCCATTCATTCTGTTGACCACCTTTGTGGTAGTAGCACTGTACTTGGCTGTCTCAAGATTACAGTTGTTTTCACCTTACTTTCATAATAAAGTCTTTGAAATCAACCTACCATCTCGACTCGCTAAACTGGTGACCTCGACGCGCCCAATTGGTATTGGACGGTGACATGCAGGACGCCGCAGTTCCTGACGCCGTTCCCAACGCCTATCAGAACGGCGTCATTCTCAAGCTGCCGCTGTTCTGGCCCGAAAAGCCTCAAGTGTGGTTCCGTCCGACATTTCCACTGACCGGGGGGCCCAGTTCACCTCTTCCTTGTGGTCTGCCCTGGCCCAGCTCTATGGCACCTTGACCGCCTACCACCCACAGGCCAATGGGCTGGTTGAATGGTTCCATCAGCACCTCAAATCATTGCTGAAGGCTCGGCTCACAAGTCCGGACTGGGTGGACCAGTTACTGTCCTCCTCGGCATCAGCACCGCCCCTAAGGAAGATTTGGCTGCTTCCTCAGCCGAGCTAGTGTTCGGTTCGGCCCTGCGCGTGCCCAGAGATTTTCTTCCCAGCGCCCCAAGCCAGGTGGCATCAGCCCCGGCGTTGCTGGCTAGCCTCCGGGAGCGGGTGAGCACTTTGGCCCCCTTTTCCCACTTCATGGCATGGTTTGTCTGCGGTGCATGTGCCCAAATGTTGCAAAATGTGCCTATGTTTTTATTCGCAGGGACGCTCACCGCTCGCCATTGCAGCGAGTTTACGAGGGGGCCATTCCGGGTGCTGCAATCCAGGGTCGCCACGTTCACTGTGGACGTGGGAGGCCGGGAGGAGCTTGTCTCCGACAGCCGTCTCAAACCCGCCCACGTGGATGTGGACAGCCCGGTGGTTGTTGCTTCGCCATGACGTAGAGGTCGTCCACCGGCCGTTCCACCCGCACTGAGTGTGCCTGTTTCCACCGCCTCTGTTCTTTCCGCCCCTTTTCGATCCCGGCCTAGTTTCGCCAGTCCCCCATGTTACGCCCGTCCCGCCTTCGCTGTGGGCTTTGCGTCCGGGTCCCCGCTCGGTTCCATACTTCGGGTTCTGGGGGGGGGGGGGGGGTCATGTAACGGCACCTACCGGTGCCTGTAGGTAGTCAAACGCTGCGGTTGGCTACCTCGGACACGTGAGGGGTTTGTTTCGCGCGCTTTTCTGGGCAAGCCCATTCATTCTGTTGACCACCGTTGTGGTAGTAGCACTGTATTTAGCTGTCTCACGATTACCGTTGTTTCACCTTACTTTCGTAATAAAGTCTTTGAAAGCAACCTACCATCTCGACTCGCTAAAGTATCATTATAAAATTCTGTGATGTGATACCATTTCAAAAATTAGGTAAAGAACTAAAGATAGCAAAGTCTAAATGTCAGCTAAAACTTGTATAAACAATTAATGAACTATTTCTAAAGTTCAAGGGATAAAAGAAAACTTGTGAATTAAAATTAGCTAATTGTAATTTATAATGTTATGTATTTGCAGTTGTATTTTAATGAAGACAAAAATATGTAATTCCTCTTTTAGTGTCATTTGGAATTGGTTCAGCTGGTGCTTTTTGTTTCATCCTCACACAACTTGTACTGCTGGTTGACTTTGGCAACGCCTGGAATGAATCCTGGCTGAAAAAATCAGAAGAGGGTGGATCACGATGTTGGTACTTTGGTATGTGTCCTTATTTACGTGTAATATGTTGATGATGTTTCGCTGACACGATAAATGGTAACACTCAAGATTAATGACATGTTTGGGGGAAATTGCTAATCAATTTAGACATAAAAATTGAGATTTATTTCATTTTTGTGAATGGAATGTAAATGAAGATTAGGTAACCAGACCAATTGTTATCTGAAGAATATAAATCATTCCCATTAATTCAAGAGATTGACAATCAACACAGATCTTGGTTGAAGGCTACCAGTCCATTCAGTTTGCCAGGGTAGTTGGATTAACACATTAATCTGAGATCTTTTCACCAACTCAAGTCAAAAAAGTATAATTTGACATTAATTAAGTCAGGTCCAGAGACTTTGAATCATATCGCACAGAAACGTGCCCTTCAGCCTAACTCGTCCAAGCCAACCAAGATGGCCCATCAAAGCTAGACCCATTTATTTGTAGTTGGCATGCATTTGGGTAATGTTCTGGCATTTGTCTTTACCTCGATCTGCAATTCAAAAACAAGTTAACAAAACTTTTTTTTTTGACTTTTTAATATAAATTCCCTGATTTGTTTGTCCAAAAATTACAATGAATTGGATCTAAAATGCTGTGTGATGTCCTGTGGATGTCACAGGCACGGAATGGGGCTATGGCAACGCAATGGTTACATTACTGGTTGACCAATCCAGAAAGGTGGTCCAATAATTATTTCAGATCCCACCACAGTAAATTGAGGAAAGGAAGCGTTCCTTATTCGGTACAGCCTATTTGTGGAGTCACTGCAATGTGGCTGACTCTTAACTGCCCTCCGCAATGTTGCTGCAGGGCCCAACAGTTCAAGGGAAATCACATTCCAGCCTTGACAGTAATGTCCACTTCCTGCAAAGGTATAAGACAAGTAAATACCTGGCCATCGGACAGAGCCGAAAACAAATAATGCATTTACATTCATTCCAAATACCGATAGATAAAGAAATGGCTGAATTTAGAAGAGAAACAGACAGGCGGAAAGCAGAAGAGTTTAAATTGGCACTGCAGATGCTGGAAAATCGAAGGTAGACAAAAATGTTGGAGAAACTCAGCGGGTGAGACAGCATCGATGGAGCGAATGAAATAGGCAACGTTTCTGGCCGAAACCCTTCTTCAGACCTGTAAATTTAAACCTGTAAATGTTTTAACTTAAACTGTGATTCGCACAGCAACAGAATCCCTTTTATGCACATAGTAAATCATCTTCCAGAATTTTCTGGATTTTGGTGTGAACCCAGCAGATTGGAAGCGAGTAAATTTGAAACCACAATATGCGAGAAGAAAGGATGAAATTATGAACCAATTAGCCTCACATCTGTTGCCAGCAATATGCTGGAATCCGACATGAAGCACTTGGTAACAACATATTTAACGCTCTTAATGTGATTAGGCAGCATCAACATGGTTTATGAGGGGGAAATCTGATTTGGCAAATCCAGTAGTTTTATGAGGATGTAACTTGCAGGATGCACAAGAGAATTAGGATGTCGTTTATCTAAATGCATTGACAAGATATCAAACAGAAGGGTATTATGTGAAATTCAGAATGATGGGATTGTGGATAATAATTACCATGGACAGCAGATTGGTTATCAGCCAAACATCAGAGAGTAGGAGTAGGTGGATAATTTCTAGGTTGGCAGACTATTAGTAATGCTGTGCCACAGGGTATTTACTGGACCCAAAGCTATTTACGATTTATTGCAATGACTTGGATGAGAAGGCAGAGTAGAAATTATCCAAGTGTGAACGATATGTGGCTGAATGAGGTGGTGAGTTATGTGGGTGCAGAAATGTCTGTAAAGGAATGTACAGAGGTCCATAAAGTGGACAGATGGATAATAATATGGCCAACATTTGGTAGAAAGAATAGAAAAACAGAATAGCTATTAAATAATGAGAAATTGGAAAATATATGTGCATAGGGTGATTTTAGTGTGGTGTTCACGAAGCGCAGGAAGTAAACTGCAAATACACCACGACTGGTGAACTATTTATCAAGTTGCCATTCGTTGCAAGGGATTTGGAAACAAAAACAAGAAATGCTTTGAGCGATAGTATGGAGCTTTAGTGAGATCTCACTGAGTGTGTATTGTGTACATTTTTGTTCTTGGTACCTAGAGATTAAGATTGACCTACTCCTGTTACAGTTCAGAAGAGTTTCTTGGGACAGATGACATCAGGAGACAGATCAACAGGATAAATGCTAAGAAGCTGTTTTCTCAGACTGGAAAATCTAAACGCAGAATGCATTAAACAGGATGTGATGTTAGTGATGTTAGGACCATGGTGAGGTACTGCAAAGAGCGTTTTATATCTTTGAAATTTGTCAGCCCCAGTGGCTGTGGATGCTCAGTCATTGCGTGCATTAATATCTTGTGATTGATAGGATTTTGATCCTTAATGAAATTAGAGGATAAGGACACACACCACCAAATTGGACAAGATAGAGGTACAGTCATGACCTTATTGAAAGTGAGAACAATAGACAATAGGTGCAGGAGTAGGCCATTCGGCCCTTCGAGCCAGCACCACCATTCAATGTGATCATGGCTGATCATCCCCAATCAATGCCCCATTCCTGCCTTCTCCCCATATCCCCTGACTCAGCTATTTTTAAGAGCCCTATCTAGCTCTCTCTTGAAAGCATCCAGAGAACCTGCCTCCACCGCCCTCTGAGGCAGAGAATTCAACAGACTCACAACTCTCTGTGAGAAAAAGTGTTTCCTCGTATCCGTTCTAAATGGCTTACTCCTTATTCTTAAACTGTGGCCCCTGGTTCTGGACTCCCCCAACATCAGGAACATGTTTCCTGCCTCTAGCGTGTCCAAGCCCTTAACAATTTTATATGTTTCAATGAGATCTCCTCTCATCCTTCTAAACTCCAGAGTGTACAAGCCCAGCTGCTCCATTCTCCCAGCATATGACAGTCCCGCCATCCCGGGAATTAACCTTGTAAACCTACGCTGCACTCCCTCAATAGCAAGAATGTCCTTCCTCAAATTAGGGGACCAAAACTGCACTCAATACTCCAGGTGTGGTCTCACTAGGGCTCTGTACAACTGCAGAAGGACCTCTTTGCTCCTATATTCAATTCCTCGTGTTATAAAGGCCAACATGCCATTCGCTTTCTTCACTGCCTGCTGTACCTGCATGCTTACTTTCATAGACTGATGTACAAGGACCCCCAAATCCCTTTGTACTTCCCCTTTTCCCAACTTGACTTTGAGGAAGTGCTGTCGGATGTACAAATACTTCAAGTGGATTGACGTATCTATGAAGCGGGTTGGAATATCCCCTTACCCTCTAAAGAACACCCTCCCAGGTTGTTTTCTTCTCACTCTTCCACTCACTATTAACTGAGGTTCAGGTGGAACAGATCAGCCAAAGTGGCAACTCTTCACGATTAATCTCCCACATAGAGCTCCCATTATTTGTAGACATTCAATCTTGAAGCAGTAGCAGGAGATTTTAAAGGGTTGCTGTTGGATTGACTAAGTGGCAGAGCAACCAATAAAAAGAAGGAAAGGTTTGGGAGAGTGGATGTATTGAGGTGAAGTTTCAGGCTTAGGCTCATCACACCTACTCTCGGTTCCCTGAAAGTGTTGTCACATGTCGATAGGGTGGTCAAGAAGGCTTTCAGTACTTTTGCCTTCATCGGTCAGGGTGAGCCCACATTTGGAGTAATGTGTTCAGTTCTAGCCTGCATTACGATACGATCAAATTTTATTTATCCCAGGAGGGAAATTGATCTGCCAACAGTCATAAAAACACAAAATACAGGAAATGTGAAATTCAAGTGTCAAGTAGAAAGGATTGGGCATGTGCAAAGATTGGGGGAGAGGAGGGAAGTCAGTCTATACCACGACAGAAGGGGGAGAAGTTGTACAATTTGATAGCCACTGGGATGAAGGATCTCCTGTGGCGTTCTGTATTGTGTTTAGTTCTAGTCATCCTGCTATAGGAAGGCTGGAGTGAGTGCAGAGAAGAGTTTAAAGGATGTTGTCAGGACTCGAGGGCCTGAGCTGTAGGGGGTAGTTGGGCAGGCTACGGTCTTATTCCTTGGATGCAGGAAGCTGAGGAGTGATCTTATAGAGGTATATGAAATCATGAGGCGAATAGATGGGGTGAATGCACAGTATTTTACCTAGAGTTGAGAAATCAGGAACCAGAGGCCATGGGTTTAAGGTGAGATGAGAAAGAGTTAATAGGAACCTGAGGGTCAACTTTATCACACAAAGAGTAGTGGGTACATGGAACAAGTGGCCACTGAGGTATTCATTTGACTTGAGGAGAACATAGTAGGGAACCAAATGTAGACATTTGAACAGGTACATGGATAGCAAAGGTTTAGAGGAATATGGGCCAAACACAGGCAAATGGGGTGAGCTCAGATGGGGCATCTTGGTCAGAATGGGCCTGTTTCCATGATGCATGACTCTATGATATTCCTCCTATGTTGAAATGCTTTACTTTTTCTCTGAATTCACCCTGGGAGAATCCTTTCAGTGGAAATATTTTGTAATATAGTGAACAGCAAAGTTCAAGCTGAGACTTTTGTATGTTGGAATCACGTCTAAAAACATTAAATCCATGGGAATCAAAAAAAAATTGCTAATGCTGGAAAACTAAAAAAAAGAAAATGCTGGAGACACTCAGCTGCCCCATGGAAGAGATGCCTCCAATGTTTCAGGTCGAAGACTCTGTCAAAATTCTGTGTGGGTGGCAGACAGGGGATGCCTCTGATGGGATAACACACCAGAGTGACCATGGAGATAAACTGTAAACAAAACTAATTCCTTGTTCCCATAACTTGTCAAATATCTTCACTTGCTGAAAGGAAGCGGATGTTGTGGTTCTCGTTTAGAAATCATCTGACAGGGAACCACTGCTCCTCTGACTGCACTTTCCAAGGCTACAAAGTTCAAATGTTGGGCAAGATTGCTGTGGACCTGAGACACACCTTGTGATCACTCATGCCTCCCACCATGTCTGTGGTGGCTCAGAAGATAGACACAAACTGCTGGAGTAACTCAGCCGGACAGGCAGCTTCTCTGGAGAGAAAAAAAATGGGTGACGTTTTGGGTCGAGATCCTTCTTCAGGCTGAAGTTTATGAATTATTAATTTTGCAGATCTCAAATCCTCACTGCTGCAGCCTTTCCGCTAGGCAGAGGGACCTGTAAGCGGGGTCCTATCGCCTAGAGGTGGCTTTAACTAGCCCCCACCCAGGGGTGGCCCTGGTGACCTCCTGATGTATCCATTGTTTTTTTATAAGAGACGTGACATAGAGAGTTGAAAACTATTTAAATAATTAAAGAAAATAAAAATATTAATAAAAATTAATAGACCACATTTAATGTTATAATTTTTGTTTAATGTTAATTAAAATAAAGCACTTACCTTTGAGGATGTAACTAGCAGGATGTACTAGAGAATTAGGATGTAGTTTATCTGAAAGCAGGCCATGGATGAGTCCCACATGCCTCATCAGCTCCTGCACCGAGCTCTGTCATAGGGTCAAAGGAACGCAGGGCACCCAAATAAACTGTTCAAAGACTGTATCAAGGACAACCTCCAGCACGCAGCCTAGCCCCAAAAGAACTGGAAACCCGTGCCAGTGACAGGACTGGCTGGCGTACAACCACTAGGAAGGCGGTCAGCAGTTTAGAGGACAATCGCCAATGCGGACCCGTTAGTGCCCGAGACAGGAGGAAGGAACCCTAACTCCCCCCACAGCGGCCTACATATGCCCCCACTGCTCCCGCATGTGCAGCTCGCGCATCGGACTCATGAGCCACACTCGATCCCACAAGACATGAGACTGCACAACCATGCTACCGTCGTCTGCCACCATTGACAAGTCATCACACGGAAGGTTATTAGTCACTCTGTTCAAGTGAATAGGATCATACTGCTTGCATCTGCCTTGGCGACATAAAGCCACAGACTTGCAGCTAAGTCCTTTGGCCTTTAGGTTCACGTTGGTCAGGAAACTTTACAAGACCAGGCAGACAGCTGGAAGTCCGTGTGTGCCATCTGATCTCCAGCATGTTTCAGACATCAGAGTAAGCTGGCAGTGCAATTTAGCCCAATAACCCCTTAAAAAAAACAACTATATATTACCACAGATAAAACTAACTTTTCTGGGTTCCAAAGGTTTGATCGTTTGGGCTTGCGTCTTTAGGGATAAAAGTTGAGTATTTTTGTATCCCTTTTTGTATTACTTGCTGTATCTCTTAGCTAAACTAAACTAAACTTGGTTGGATGCAGACACAAAAAGCTGGAGTAACTCAGCGGGTCAGACACCATCTCTGGAGAAAAGGAATAGGTGACGTTTCGGGTTGAAACGCCTTCTTCAGAATGAGAGTCAGGGTAAAGGAAAACAAGGTGCATATGTTCTTCTGAAATCAAGGATCACTGTTCCTGCACCGTCTCACCTGGTGCATGTATTTTGGGCAAGTTCCCCAGCAGAACTCCTGTTGATTCTTGCTCTACTCTTGGACTCTTGGACTGAGGGCAATTCCCCATGCAATGCAGGCAATAGCAACTTTCTAAAAGTATGCTTTCACTGTTTCGCAGGCTGCATGATCACCTGTAACCACCAGATGCCACCCTAGAGCATTTTCAACATTCAAATCTAGGACTTCTTGCTGCATTAATGCTAGCCAATGCAATATCTTGAGTTATTATTATATCGGCTGGCTCCGTCCTAGGGTCGGAGTTGGATTCATGTGAGGTGGTCTTGGAGCATCCTGGACAATACATCTCACCCCCTCCATGACACACTGGTCAACCTGAGCAGTACGTTCAGCAACAGACTGGTTCCACTAAGATGCAGGACAGAACGCCAGAGGAGATCCGTCTTCCCTGTGGCTATCAAACAGTACAACTCTTCCCCCTTCGGTCGTGGGCTATAGACTGACTCTCTCCCCTTTTGCACATCTCCAATCCTTTCCACTCATCACTTTAACTTTGTGTTTCATATAATTTGTGTTTTATGATTGTTGGGAGATCAATTCCCTCCTGGGATAAATCAAGTTCTATTGTATCGTATTGAATACTGGGTCTGAATGTATACTTGGTCTGAATTTTACCTCCTTTTTGGGCATGTTTAGAAGGAGGGTAACTCAAAGAATGGCCAATATAAGCTTCCTTCATTCTTGGCCAATTGTGCAAGGCAAGACAATGCAGCTGTGTGAATGTAAGTGCCAGACAGTGACATCTGGAGCAATCCAGCTGCCGCTTGAATCCAAATTCAAGCAGTTCCATAGTCAGTTCTGTAGTTTACACCCCCAGCGGTATGAACATTGACTTCTCTAACTTCAGATAGCCCATGCTTTCTCTCTCCATCCCCTTCCCTTTCCCAGTTCTCCCACTAGTCTTACTGTCTCCGCCTGCATTTTATATATTTGTCCCGCCCCCTCCCCTGACATCAGTCTGAAGAAGGGTCTCGGCCCAAAACGTCGCCAATTCCTTCTCTCCAGAGATGCTGCCTGCCCGCTGAGTTACTCCAGCATTTTGTGTCCACCTGGAATGGATGGAATGGAATACTATTTATTGTCATTCAAACAACTAGGGTTGAACGAAATTTCAGTTCTACAGTTTTCTCTACATTACAAAAAAACCAAGACCCACACTTAATACAGTTTACATAAACATCCATCACAGTGAATCTCCAACATCTCCTCACTGTGATGGAAGGCAAAGTCTTATCTCTTCCCTTTGTTCTTCTGCGGTCCAGCAGTCCAACTGCAGCATCGAGGCGACTGGGGCTCGTGATGTTGTCCCCCGGCGGGCGATGGTAAGTCCTGTGGCCGTTTAAGCCATGCCGGGCGATGTTAGGCCCCACTCCGAGTCCTTTAAACTCCGCGATCCAGCGGGAGAAGTTGCCGTTGCGGAGCTCGGAAAAACGGTCTCCCCCCAGGGACCTGTGAGCTCCCGATGTTCCTGTCCACCGGGCCTGCGGCCGGAGCCTCCGAAACTCCAGAGTCGGGTCACAGCTCGCCCCGCTCCGAAGACAGCCAGCTCCGCGATGTCAGTTCCGCAAGCTCCGCGACTGGAGCCGTCAGATGGGTCCCCGGCCGGAGGCCACTGCCGGCTCCTCAATGTTAGGCCCAACGACACCGGAGACCCGACAGGGAAAATGTCGAGAAACGGTTTTTCCCACAGCCCCCCCCCCCCCTCCACATATACACAGCTAAAAAAATAATAAAAACTAGCTCAAGACATACAAAAATAAAAAAAAGACAGACGACTGTAGTCGAGCCGCTGCCGTTAGGAGCCGCCACACCCAATTCCATAGTCAGAATTGCCATTCTCCCCACATGAAGTTGGCTGTGTATGATGCTGGGTTTGGGCTTGGTGTGTTATAGGATTTAAATACCTGGCTTCACAAAACTCAATGGCTCATATTGAAATGGACCAGCCAATGCCCAACATCACAGGGCACGGATGTAGAAATCAAATGTTTCAACACAAATTCATGAATTCAGTCAGAAAATTGGGACTAGGAAGTAAAGTACAATGCTTGTAAGTCTGGAAAATCCAATTGGTTTCAGATAGATCTGAGAGGAACCGGCAGCAGAATTATGCAGCAGAGTAAAAAGTGCAATTATCAGACTATGTCTTCAAGACTGGGTAATATATCAGCACCACATACCGTTCAAGTACATTTTTAATACACTACACATTTTTTTAGTAATTGGTACAAAGTGGGTTTTTATTTGTTCTGTATCATAATTTCCCATTTAATAACCTTGTAATGAAATTATATGACAAATATTAGTATAGTCATTATAGCATTTTAATAGCTTTAATCTGTTTTTGTGTCTTTTCAGCACTTCTCTCATTTACATGTCTGAATTATGCTTTGTCATTAACCACTGCAATCCTCTGCTATGTGTTTTACACTGCAATAGACGGGTGTATTGAAAATAAATTTGTTATTAGCTTCAACGCACTTATTTGTGTTGTGGCCTCGTTAATATCAGTTCATCCAAAGATCCAGGTAAGATGATTTCATGATATCTTTTTAGATTACTGTTTTTTAAACTAATGATGGGATATGGTAAATAAAATGTCCTTTAATTCTGAAAAGGGGTGCATATTTACATGGAACTATTTAATTTAAGATATCCAATGCATGTTGTTTTAAGTATTGGTATTTTGAGATATAAAGAGACATATTAAAATAAATAAAATTAATAATTAATAAATTGAGAGAAAATTATCGCTGCTTAATGGCCGATCTTCCTATCTGAAATCAAGTAAAATCATTATTGCATTGACGGTGACAGAGATATTTTCAATAGAATTTGTTTGCTATCTCAGCCAGTTAACTCATTTTCATGAGTTCAATTCCAGCCACAGTGAATAATGTCATATTAAACAATATTTGGTGATTTCTTTCTGAGAACTGCCATTTTTGTTCATTAACACAACTAATTCACTGGTGCCTTCAATGTTAGGAACCTTCATTTCCGCTGCTGCCCTATTCGCATGACAGTCCAATCCAACAAACTGCGAATGGCAATCGATACCTTCAAGACAACTTGGAAAGAGCAGCAAATGCAGCCTTCCCAGTCTTACTAATTGAATAAAATGGTATGCTTTCTGTGGAAAGTTTGACAACAGATTATAGGTCCATTAATTAATATCCACCAAAAAGGAAAAAAATGTCTGAAAATCTTTATAATATAAACTGATTCATGATACTCTTCTCATAAATAAGTTCTATAATGACAGTCAGAAGAGGCACAGGGAAGTTAAAGAATCAGGCCTTTGGCTTGGATTGGCTTGAAAAGCCCTTCTCAGGCCACACAGTAGAAAATTGATGTTAGAATAAATCATGAGAGCATGCTAATCAGGTTTATTCCAAACAAAGGGCATCGACCTAAAACATGACCTCTGTGTCTCCCCACCCCACAGTTTTCAGTTGAGTTTATTGTCAAGTGTACTGGGTACCGTGAAAAGCTTTTGTTGCATGCTAACCAGTCAGCGGAAAGACAAGACATGATTACAATCATGGTTACAATCATGATTACTACAAATACATGTTAAAGGGAATGTGCAAGGAAACCGAAGATCTCGGAGAAAATCCATGAGGTCACGGGGAGAAAGTACAAACTCCGCACAGGCAGCACTTGTAATCAGGATCGAAACCGGGTCTCTGGTGCTGCAAGCGCTGTAAGGCAGCAACTCTACCACTGAGCAACCATGCCACCCAGGGTTATGGGGAGAGGGCAGAAGAATGGGATTACAAGGGAAAGATAGGAAGAAAGATGATGGGCCGAATGGCCTAATTCTGCTCCTATAATTTATGAACAATGTTTCAGAGCAAATAAAGTTTTGTGAATAACAGAAATCAACATAATTACTACAAAAGCAATTGAACTATTGGATGTGCAGCAATATTGACTTGAACTTAAAAGGTGCACAATGGTAGTGACTTATTTGCAATGTATTTTATGTTTCATTAAAGGTTTTTAAGTCCCTAACTGATACATAAAAATATTTATGGCATATTAAAGTTATATTTGTAGGTCCGGTTTTTATTTAAAACATTCTAATTAATAAATCAGGATATAATAAATTGAAACAATAATTCATCTTGTACAGTCTATTTAAATCACTATTATCATCAGTTATGCTGCTGGCAACTTTATGATGGTCACTGAAGCTGCACTTACATCATCTTCCTGGTAACAAATTGAAGGAGGATGAAAGATCCTGGCAGTGTCCTCTGCGGTGGTGCAATGCATTGTTGCCTACCTACCCCCTTGACTCCATTCAAGGACCCAAGCAGTCTTTCCAGGTCTTTCCAGCATCTTTCTCACCTGAACCTCCGCCAACTGCATCTATTGCATCCGCTGCTCTAGTTGTCAGCTGCTCTACATCGGTGAGACCAAGCGCAGGCTTGGCGATCGTTTTGCCCAACACCTCCACTCAGTTCGCAGTAACCAACCTGATCTCCTGGTGGCTCAGCACTTCAACTCCCCCTCCCATTCCGAATCTGACCTTTCTGTCCTGGGCCTCCTCCATGGCCAGAGTGAGTCCCATTGTAAATTGGAGGAGCAGCACCTCATATTTTGCTTGGGTAGTTTACACCCCAGCGGTATGAACATTGACTTCTCTAATTTCTGGTAGTCCCTGCTTTATCCTCCCCTTCTCAGCTCTCCCTCAGCCCACTGGCTCTGCCTCTTCCTTTCTTCTTCCCCCCCCCCCCCCCCCCCCCCACAAACCCTCACATTAGCCTGAAGAAGGATCTCGACCTGAAACGTTGCCTATTTCCTTCGCTCCATAGATGCTGCCTCACCCGCTGAGTTTCTCCAGCATTTTTGTCTACCTTGCATATTACTTTTTGTGCTTTATATAACTAGTCTGACATCTTTATTCATTGTCTGGAATTCATCTGCAGGGGTACAGCTCTAAATGATAGGCTATCATTTATTTTAAGTGGGATTTCATACAAAAACAGGGATGTAATGCTGAAGCTCTATAAGCTGTTGGTCAGGCTGCATTTGGAATATTGTGAGCAATTTTGGGCAATCTGACGAAGGATGTGCTGGCTCTGGATTCACAAGAATGATCCCAGGAATGAGTGGGTTAACATATGATGAGCATTTGACGCCGCTCGCTGGCCTTTAGAAGAATGAGGAGGGACCTGATTGAAACGTACACAATAGTGAAAGGCTTGGATAGGGTGGATGTGGAGAGGATGTTTCCACTAGTGGGAGAGTCTAGGACCAGAGGTAATAGCCTCAGAACTAAAGGATGTTCGGCTAGGAAGGAGATGTGGAGGAATTTCTTTAGTCAGAGGGTGGTGAATCTGTGGAATTCTTTGCCACAGAAGGCTGTGGAGGAAAAGACAGTGGATATATTTCGGGCAGAGATAGATAGATTCTTGATTAGTATGGGTGTACTAGGCTACGGTGAGAAGGCCGGAGAATGGGGTTTGGAGGGCGAGATAGATCAGCCATGATTGAATGGTGGTGTATTTAATGGGCTGATGGCTTAATTCTGCACCTATCACATGATCTTATGACCGTATGAGCTCATGATCAACCAAAAAACAGCATATTATATAGGTTTGCGCTCCTGATGCCCCCACCACTCAGCTCACACCAATCCTCTGGACCACTCTAATTCTAACCACCTGACTATTATGCAAGTTAGAATTATGGGCCTAACCCACTTACGCAACTTTTTCGGCGACTGCCGGCACCCGTTACAGGTCGCCGAAGATTTTCAACATGCGACGTCCAGAACAAGGTACGACTCTTTGGGCGACTACTCACGACCATACAGGCTTCACCCCGCGACATGTCACTGGGTGTCGCCTGTATGGTTGTGTGTAGTCTCCTCAGTCACCCAAAGAGTCGTAGCGTCTTTCTGGTCGCCGCTGGATTTTCAACATGTTGAACATTTTTGGCGACTGCTGGCAACGACCTATGACGGGTGCCGGCAGTCACTGAAAAGGTCGCGCAAGTGGTACAGGCTCATTATGTACCTCCAATAGGATGAGAATTAACTCCTAGAGTCACTCCTAAAACACAGTAATGGGTCTTTGGCCCATAATGTCCAAGCCATTCATTATTCCTATTTCAGTGACTCCAACTCTCCCGCTTTCGGCGGGAGATCGCCCGCTGAAAGGCCATTTTCGCAAAATCTCCCGCTCTCCCGCTTGCGGGATTTCAAGCGGGGGAGCGAGAGAGTGGGAGAGCGGGCGATCTCCCGCCGAAAGCGGGAGAGTTGGAGTCACTGCTATTTACAATAATTATATTTGCCCACATTAGAACATAGAACAGTACCGCACAGGAACAGGCCATTTGGCCCACAATTTCTGTGCTGAACATGATGCCAAGACGCTGCCTCGGCAAGGCCAGCAGCATAATCAAGGATGAGTCGCACCCCGGCCACTCCCTCTTCTCCCCTCTCCCATCAGGCAAGGGGCATAGAAGTGTGAAAACGCACACCTCCAGATTCAGGGACAGTTTCTTCCCAGCTGTTATCAGGCAACTGAACCATCCTACCACAACCCAAGCTCAGTCCTGAACTACTATCAACCTCAGGGACTCTTGGAGTATCTTTGATCAGACTTTACTGGCTTTATCTTGCACTAAACGTTATTCACTTATCATGTATTTATCTGTACACTGTGAATGGCTCGATTGTAATCATGTATTGTCTTTCCGCTGGATGGTTAGCACGCAACAAAAGCTTTTCACTGTACCTCGGTAGACGTGACAATAAACTAAACTGAAACTAAAGACCACCTTTTACCTGCCTCCGTATAATCCATATCCCTCCATTCCCTGGTTATCCTTTAACCTATCTCTTCAAGTCTCTTCAATTCCACTAACGTATCAGACCCCACCACCATTAGGTCTGCAGCCTTCTATGCTCAAGCTATTCAAATGCATGTTTACTTGCCTCTTACTGTATCAGTCTCTTACACCTCCTCTCGCAGCATGTTTCACACACTAACGTTAAAGAAAGGTTTGCAGCCTAATGATATAAAATAATTACAGTGCATATAAAGGAAAATATTAAATTGAATTCCTGTGAAGAATCATTCACTGGAATAGTAATTATGATTTTATTTTCTCCTGATAGTTCTTTGTATATGTCTGGAGTCCAAGGACAAAAAGGGCAGGACCTACATGGAAGGTAGAATGGTAGATCTCTGGGAAGTGTTGTAAAGCAGAGGGATCTAGGAATGCTGGTACATGGCCCATGGTTACTTGAAGGTTGAGTCGCAAGTAGTTAAGGTGGTCAAAAAAGCTTTTGAGCCATTGGCCTTCATCAGTCAGAGTATTGAGTATAGATGTTGGGAAGTCATATTGCAGTTGTATAAGATGTTGGTGAGACTGCATTTTGAGTATTGTGTTCAGTTCTGGGCACCATGTTATAGGAAAGATATTGTCAAGCTTGAAAGGGTTCAGAGAAGATTTACGAGGATGTTGCCAGGACTAGAAGATCTGAGCTATAGGGGAGGTTGAGTAGGCAGGGTCTCTATTCCATGAAGTACTCCTATGAGGGGTGATCTTATTGAGGTGTATAAAATCATGAGAGGAATAGATTGGGGAGATGCATAGATTGGGGAATCGAGGACCAGAGGACATAGGTTCAAGGTGAAGTGGAAAAGATTTAATAGGAATCCAAGGAGTAACGTTTTCACTCTACAGGGCAGTGTGAAAGGATTAGATAACACGACACAATGGAGAAGATCATTGGCAACGGTACATTATCTGGGTGAGGTCTTGGGTTTGAAAGAATTGTGATCCTGGTTGGCTGGAGTCAATAGGTTATCAAACTTTTGTTGGTAAATATAGCACATGCAGGATGAAGACAATATTTCTTCTTGTGGAAGAATGTGGAATAGGGTCTAAAACACAATTAGGCTGATGCTACCAACCGAGGGCAGTAAAGAAGGCATATGGCATGCTTGCCTTCATTGCTAGGGGCCATTGACACAAGTCAGGAACTCATGATGCAGCTCTATAGGACTTTGTTTGGCCACATTTGAAATATTGCCTGCAGTTCTGGACCCTCCAATTACTGGAAAGATGTGAAAGCTTTGGAAAGGGTGCAGAGGAGGTTTACCAGAATGCTGCGTGGATTGGAAGATTTTAGCTACAAGGGGAGGTTAGATTGACGTATTGTTTTCTCTGGAATGTCGGAGGTTGAGGGGAGACTGACAGAAATATATAAAATTATGAGAGGTGTAGATAGGATAGACAGCCAGAACCTTTTTCCCAGGGTGGAAATGTCCAATGTATAGCTATAAAGAGAGAGGGGAAAGTTTAATGTAGCTGTGTGGGGTTTAGATTTACACATAGAGTGGTAGGGACCTGGAACGCATTGCCAGGGGTGGTGGTAGAGGCAGATATGATAGTGACGTTTAAGAGGGTTTTAGATAGGCACATGGAGTGCAGGGAATAGAGGGATGTGGATCATGTACAGGTAGATGAGATCAGTTTAACTTGGCATCATGTTTTGGACAATAAACAATGGTCAATAGGTGCAGGAGTAGGCTATTTGGCCCTTCGAACCAGCACCACCATTCACTGTGATCATGACTGATAATCCACACTCAGTAGCCCGTTCCTGCCTTTTCCCCATATCCCCTGACTATGTTATCTATAAGAGCTCTATCCAACTCTCTCTTGAAAGCAGACAGAGAATTGGCCTCCACTGCCTTCTGAGGCAGAGAATTCCACAGATTCACAACCATATGTGTGAAAAAGGTTTTCTTCATTTCTGTTCTAAATGGCTTACCCCTTACTCTTAAACTGTGGTCCCTGGTCAAACATTGTGGGCCACATAGCCCATTCCTATGCTGTACTGTTCTATTTTCTATAAAACCTTTGGTCATCTATTTTATTCCCTGCTCTGCCATACCGAACCCATCTTTCAGACCCAACATGCAGGGGGGACCGAAGAAAAAAATAATAAACAGAGAATAAGAGGTGGTGGGTTTCCAGGGCAAAAATCAAAAGGGGCCACGTCAACATAATTGTATAAGGAGTAAGAGTGTTGTAAAAACAAGCCTGAAGGCTTTATGTCTCAATGCAAGGAGCATTCGTAATAAGGTGGACGTGTTGAATGTGCAGATAGCTATTAATGACTATGCTATAGTTGGGATCACAGAGACATGGCTCCAGGGGGACCAAGGCTGAACATCCAAGGATATTCAATGTTCAGGAGGGATAGACAGAAAGGAAAAGGAGGTGGGGTAGCGTTGCTGGTGAGAGAGGAGATTAATGCAATAGAAAGGAAGGACATTAGCTTGGAGGATGTGGAATTGATATGGGTAGAGATGCGAAACTCTAATGGGCAGAAAACGCTAGTGGGAGTTGTGTACAGGCCACCTAACAGTAGTAGTGGAGTTGGGGATGGCATCAGAGACCTGGGTGTCATGGTACACCAGTCATTGAAAGTAGGCATGCAGGTGCAGCAGGCAGGTGAAGAAAGCAAATGGTATGTTAGCATTCATAGTGAAAGGATTTGAGTATAGGAGCAGGGAGGTTCTACTGCAGTTGTACAGGGTTTTGGTGAGACCACACCTGGAGTATTGCGTATAGTTTTGGTCTCCAAATCTGAGGAAAGACATTCTTGCCATAGAGGGGGTACAGAGAAGGTTCACCAGACTGATTCCTGGGATGTCAGGACTTTTATATGAGGAAAGACTGGATAGACTTGGCTTGTACTCGCTAGAATTTAGAAGACTGAGGGGGGATCTTATAGAAACGTACAAAATTCTTAAGGGGTTGGATAGGCTAGATGCAGGAAGATTGTTCCCGATGTTGGGGAGGTCCAGAGCAAGGGGTCACAGTTTAAGGATAAGGGGGAATTCCTTTAGGACCGAGATGAGGAAAACATTTTTCACACAGAGAGTGGTGAATCTCTGGAATTCTCTGCCACAGAAGGTAGTTGAGGCCAGTTCATTGGCTATATTTAAGAGGGAGTTAGATGTGGCCCTTGTGGCTAAAGGGATCGGGGGGTAAGGAGAGAGGGCAGGTACGGGATACTGAGTTGGATGATCAGCCATGATCATATTGAATGGCGGTGCAGGCTCAAAGGGCCGAATGGCCTACTCCTGCACCTATTTTCTATGTTTCTATGTCTATGTTTCTATATTCGATTCCACTTGTTATAAGTTCGATTCCTCTTGTTATAAAATGCTTCCAATACCCAGCGATGATTTTTGACTGAATTGTATTCAATATTTGTAGGAATTCCAGATCTGTACTGGCCTTCAACCTTCCATTATCACTCTATATATTATGTACCTTACCTGGTCAGCAATGACAAATGAGCCTGGTAAGTAGATTATTTGCTATAAAGATGAATATATTCTCCTGATTTTTAGCTGCAAATCTAGTTTAACCATTTGATTGGAATTATGGAATGGAATTGAATTCTTTATTGTCACATGTGACAAGGTACAGTGAGATTCTTTGCTTGTATACAAATAGCAGCCACCTACGGCGCTGACAGTTGCAAAGCACGCCAGCTCCCCCTTTGTTACACATATCAAGAAAATAATGTATGCTTTTCCAACCACAATGAGACGTTATTACAATGATTTAAAATCCAAAAATAATGAGATGCACATTGGATAGTGTGAATGTAGAATGGCAAAATGATTTTTGTGAGAATCATTCACATTTTACAGCCACAGTCACTAAAAATATGCGGTTCAGCAAATCCAGCAATTATGTTGCAGTTGTGCCTGCCGGGAACAATTACCTGGTGGAAAGGAAATTATAGTTTTTAGATTGTATTGCAAAATTCTTTACCAGTTTATCTAAAACTGCACTGAAGTAATCACATTGTTATTTGCATCTGTTCAGTAATTTAAATCATAGAACATTGCAAAAGAATTCGACCCTGCTGTCAGCAATATAGATATTCCGAGGTGGTGCTTTTCTGAAAGACATTCCAACAAGGTGAAGATTTTTTAATTGTTCAAAATATCAGCTTCTTTTGGAGATACATTCATAGTCATCAATACATTAATAAAAATGACAAAAACAAAAATATCACTAATTGTTATCATCACGCATTCATTAGCTTCATTTCAGAATGATTTGATTTATTGTTTCATGCTCCTCAGAGAGGGGAGTGAAATGAATTTCAATAGCAGGGTAAAACAGAAGAACTGTCAAGACACAAGAGATTGCAAATGCAGGAATCTGAAGCAAACAAAGAAGTGCTGGAGTAACTCAGTAGGCCAGGCGGCATCTGTGGCAGGGAAATGGACAGGCCATGTTTCGGGTCAGGACCCTTCTTCAGACTGATGGAGTTGAGGGAGAAAGCTGGTAGAGAGGTAAGGGGAAGGGTGGGGTAAGAACTGGTAAGTGCTAGGTGGAAACTGATCTTTATGCTTATCTTACATGTAGTTTCATGACGTGTTACAGAATATTTTGCTCCAAAAGTAATGTCCTACACTTTATTTCCGGGTGGCTGCACATGACAGCTTTCAAGCTAAAGGGCCTGTCCCACTGTACATGAGATAATTCAAGAGCTCTCCCGAGTTTAAAAAAAAATCAAACTCGTGGTAAGTACGTAGAATGTACGTAGCAGCTACGTCGGAGCTAGTGGATGTCTCGTAGCGGCTCGTAATGCTAACTCGTGAAGTTTTTTCAGCACTGTGAAAAATGTCCATGAGAGCCTCGAGTACCTACAAACGGCTATTACCATAATTCTCCAAGTTCGAATCAAGGGAAACTCGGGAGAACTCTTGCATTACCTCGTACAGTGGGACAGGCCCTTTAGAATGTAATGGATTCCAAAAGAGCTTGTGTAATGCCATGTAAAGTACTTTACATAGAACAAGTGTGAACGGGTGATCGATGGTTGTTGTGGACTTGGCGGCCTGTTTCCATGCTGTTTCTCTAAAATAAACTGAACTAAAACCTCTTGCAAAATGTGCAGGAGTTGGGTTTTTTGCTTTTTATTGTATTATTTTAGGAGGTGACAAGTAGGTATCATTCGACCTTTATGTACTCTGAAAGTTAAACAATATCTGGCTGAAAAAAGATTGAACCGTTTCACTTTTTTCAGGATTATCTTAAAAATACTGACCCTTCCCACAATTAGTTAAATAAAACAATTAAATGTTGCTTTGCATATCAAAAATATTGCTTTTACTGAACAGATACTATTGATTAGCCAGAATTAATATCCAAATGTATAAAAGTCATGTAGATAATTATCAAACAGATAATCAAGTAATTTAGACAGGTACATGGATAGGATAGGTTTAAAGAAATGTGTAAGAAGGAACTGTAGTTGCTGGTTTACACCAAAGATAGACACAAAATGCAGGAGTAATTCAGCGGGACAGAGAGAAGGATTGGGTAATGTTTTGGGTCGAGATCCTTCAGACTGAGTCAGGGGAGAGGGAGACTAGAGATATGGAAAGGTAAGGTGTGAAAATGACAGATCAAACAAACGATGCTAAGGAAGTATAGAATGGTTCATTGTTAGCTGAGGGGAAGGTGACAAGGAGGCATACAATCTGTAAAATGAATCAGAGAGACAGTGAAGCTAATCATAGAACTATGGCGGGGTGAGTACTTCTGGATAGAATTCATGCATCGTAGAATTGTTAATGAATGCAAAATATTTTTTTGATGATTAACTGATGAGCTTTACGTCATGGCAAATGTAACCTTTGGTTGTATTTTGCTTTCAGATGATAAATGCAATCCCAACACAATGAGCTTTTTTGAGCAGACATTTTCCAGCACCAACTTTGATAACAATACTGCAATCACAACTGATGCCTCAGACACACGGCTGAGATGGGATTTCCAAAGCACTGCCGGATTGGTCTTGTTTCTTATTTGCATCTTATATTTAAGGTAACGTGAGTATTATTTGAAAGATAGATACAAAATGCTGGAGTAAATCAGCGGGTCATCTCTGGAGAAAATGGATAGGTGGACGTTTTGGGTCGTGTCCTTTCTTCAGAGTATTATTTGCGTTGGTATTTTTTTGCCAATGTGCTGTTATGTTGGGCTTCTGCATTACTTTAGACAATAGCAGCCAGCATTGTCAAGAAGACAAGATAGACACAAAAAATGGAGTAACTCAGCGGGACAGGTAGCATCTCTGGAGAGAAGGAATGGGTGACGTTTCGGATCGAGACCCTTCGTCTGAAGAAGTTGCTCCAGCTAGAAGTTGCTGAGTTACTCCAGCTTTTGGTGTCTATCTTCGGTTTAAACCAGCATCTGCAGTTCCTTCTTAAACATATTGATGGGCATATTTTGAGAGGATTTCACAGGGGAGCAGTAAAATGGAGACACCAGAAACTGCAAATGCTGGAATCTTGAGCCTCCTGTTGTACTCAGCAGCCAGGACACATCTGTGGCGAGAAATAGACAGGTGTTGATTAGGCTGAGGAGGCCCCAAACCCCAAATTTCCTTTCATAGATGTTGTCTAACTGCTAAGTTTTTCCCGCAGTTTGTTTTTTGATCAACATTCAAGCGTGTATGCATTCTGGTGTCTCCAGACACACATTGGTCTCCTTACATTTTATATATGGAATATTGATCACTTCTCCTTTGCTTACTGTTGTTGAACTAGAATAATGGACTCACTCATGTTTTCTGTTCTTGGTGTACTACTTGGTGTTATTAAAGTATTTAGAAATGACCAATACTCAGTCATGTTCAGAGCCACAGCAGTTAATACAACCACTCCTACAATTTACCACTTCACAACCTTGTGTTGTTCTGCTTCCTGGGATGGAGTGCCCAAATCTGCACACCGTTTTCAAATGCATTCTCAATAAATGCAGCATCACTTCTTCAATGAGATTTGAAAGAAAAGGTTAGATTCCATTAGTCTCTGAATTTATTTGTCATGGATTCAATGGACCTTAGTGATGTCTCTACATGAACCAATACATCTCCAATCTTCTCTACAATTTCTTCACCTTCCTCAGGTGATGCCGAAAGGAATGGACCAATATCCATTGAATAATCTCAGTCCATGGACGGCACTGAGGCGCAGCGGTAGAGCTGCTGCCTCAAAGCATCAGAGTTGATCCTGACCTTGGGTGTTGTCTGTGTGGAGTTTGCATGTTTTCCCTGTGACTACATAGGTTTCCTCCAGGTGATCCAGTTTCCCTCCACATTCCAAAGACATGCGGGTTTGTAGATTAATTGGCCCTCTCTCAATGCCCCTAATGTGTAGGGTGTGAAAGTGGGATAATATTGAGCAAGTATATAGGTGATTGATGCTCGGCGTGGACTTGGGCCGAAAAGCCTATTTCCATGCTTATTCTTTAAACTGAAACTAACCATAATTAGGCTTTTTAGGAAATGCAAGTGGAGGTTCATTCACTGCCAACAATTTTCAACATTGGGAAAGAGCATGCTCTGCACATTGCAGCTTCTATAAACTATAATATTAAAAATGGCATATTACCTGCAGGAGCTAGGTCTACTCTAATATGGATGTCTGTGGTATAGATAGGGCTGATTTTGATCATAATGATCATATTGAATGAGCTACTCCTGCACCTATTTCTATGGTTCTATGAGGAAGCAGCACTCCTTACAGTAATATTAAGAGAAGGCGATATGACCCGGGAATGCTGATACATTGACCACTGCGCACATTTTTGATCACAAAATAATTACTAGGACATCCAGGCAGCATTGAAAAGACTATTGTTTTCCTTTCAGGAGGGAAGAGTCATAGAATGATGCAGCATAAAAACAGGCCCTTCGGCCCAACTTTCCCATGCCGACCAAGATGTCCCATCTACGCTTGTTGGATATCCTGCATTTTGCCCATATCCCTCTAAACATTTCCTATCCATGTACCTGTCCAAATGTCTTCTAAATGTTGTTATAGTCTTGCCTCAACTACTACCTCTGGCAGCTTGTTCATTTACCCACCACCTTTTGTGTGATAAAGTTGCCCCTCAGGTTCTTATTAAATCTTTCCCCTCTCATCTTAAACCTACGTCCTCTGGTTCTCGATTCCTCTACTCTAGATAAAAGACTGTGCATTTACCCTCTCTATTTCCTCATGATTTGATACACTTCTACAAGATTACTCCTCATCTTCCTTCTTTGCCTGCCCAATCTCTTCCTACAACATAGGCTCTCAAGTCCTGGCAACATCCTTGTTCAATCTTCACTGCAGTTGCATTTAATTATTCAAATTTATTGAAGGGAAAGAAAAACAGAGTATTTGAGCATCCCATAAAATGTACAATCGCAGCATTTGGGCTGATACTTGGATACACTTAGAACATAGAAGTACAGATTTGTATTTAACATACAGATATGTGACAGTAACTATGCGCAACTGTGGAAAAAGTTGAAGGAAGTCTACAGAGATAAGAAGGTGCAGAAGTTTAGAGGCATTGGGGTGTCTAAGTTGATTTAATTAATTTGTTCATCCAGTCCCTACTTTCCTCCGATACTAAACCCTTTGGTGTATGGTATAGCCGCAGCTTATCAAAACTGAGCACTATTGATTTTGTAACTAATTCTATTGATATTTTGCTTTGTTAGCATTAGGAAGTCAAGCTGCACACAGAGGCATGGCAACTCCATCAATAATCCTGATGTTGGATCTCTGGAAAATATATCCATCCAGGAGGGGTGCGAAGAAGTGCATCGCTTTCAGGACAACGAAAAGGAGGGGGTTCATTACAGTTACTCTTTTTTCCACTTTATTCTTTTTCTGGCATCCATGTATGTTATGATGACACTGACCAACTGGTACAGGTAAGAGAAAAAAACATTAGCATTACGGCAACATCTTGAGCCATGTTCTTAGCATTTAAATCTGTACTGTCTCAAGATCGTGTATTGCGCGAGGTTTCACCAGGCAGGAGAGAGCCGGCTATGTTGAGAGATTATTTTAGAGATACAGAACAGAAACGGGCCCTTCGGCTTAACGAGGCCACACCGACCAGCGATCCCCGCACCTTAACACTTCCCTACACACACTAAGGACAACTTTACATTTATATTAAGCCAATTAACCTAGAAGGGTCTCGACCCGAAGAAGGGTCTCGATCCAATACATCACCCATTCCTTCTCTCCATTGATGCTGACTCACCCGCTGTTACTCCAGCATTTTGTGTCAACCTGTAAATATGCTCCTAAAGCTTACCCTCCCCCCCCCCCCCCGGTCTAGTTCAGTAAAACACTGTCAAGCACTGGACCACTAAACTTTATTTTATGAAACAATAATTAATTCCCCATTCAATACCTAACCACCACGGGTTCAATCCTTGTCTCTGCTTGTCCTTCAGCCTCGTGCAAGCAGATACCTCCAAAAGGTCACGCAGTCCCAAGCGCCCCTCCAGAAGACCGACAACGATCCTCGTGGGGGTTACCTTTTATAGGTCATCGAACTCTGTGGGGCAGAACTACATGCGGGTGGCGCCCCTACAGGCCAATCACACATATCGATTACATTAAAGTGTTATTGACAGTTCCCCAACCCAATTACAAAGCACCCCCATTACAATGTTTCTATAGAAGCTTCTGGAAGGAAGTCAATTAATCAAATAACGCAACATTCTCCCAGGTAATGTAAGCAATTCAAACAAGGCTTCACACTTCACCCAATCATCCTGCAACATTATTAACAGTATTTACAATCCCTTTGCAGCCAGCCAATCCTGATCACATATTTGAGCTCTTCTGCAAAGTCCTCACACATTTTAACAATTAAGAGGACATCTGGATCTTTCCCCATCCTGCATATCAATCTAGGGCTCAGACTAACTGGCGCCATTCACAGCCTGTAACTTTCCACAGACAGAATCCAAGCAGGCCTTGCAGATGCAAAGATCCTCCATTTTATAGTATCTTTAATTTGGTCAATATTAACAAACCTAGAAACCTGTATGTCTTTGGACTGTGGGAGGAAACCGCAGATCTCGGAGAAAACCCACGCAGGTCACGGGGAGAATGTACAAACGCTACAGGGACAGCACCCATAGTCAGGATTGAACTCAGGTCTCTGGCACTGTAAGGCAATAGCTCTACCACCCAAGTTCAGCTGGGAGTAATACTCTGTTTAGAGTTGAATGTGAGTGCCTCACAGCCGTGCTTCGAAGTCAATATGTTTGGCTTAATTTCATGCTATCTTTTAGCAGAGATGATAAATTTACTCAAAGTTGATCAATGGTTGTTTTGGAATATCAGACATACATTATTCATTTGGATCTAATTATCTGTAGAATAATTTCATGGCCGTAGTTTTTTAGTGAACTCCAACATGTATAAATTTAATTTTAATTTAATTTATAATGATGAAGCCATTTTCTCTGCAGAAATTCTAGAAAGTTAAGATAATTGATGGCAGCTTCCTTACTTTCCATGCCCAGTCATAGGCCTGATTTCAAGAGCATTTCAAGCAGTTGGATTGCAGTGTGGATGAAGATTACTTCTAGCTGGGTCTGCAGTTCCCTTTACATCTGGACTCTTCTGGCTCCTCTGGTTCTTTCCAAACAAGAGGATTTTGAAGAACGCATTAACTGAGAAAGTGGAGAAAGCAGCATGAAAGAGGAGTTCATTTACTCAATCCTGAGATACTTAATAACTTCTTTCTTTGTAAATAACAGCTTTATACCAATTATCTAAGTTAAATGTCCATACTCAAACAGCCATTAATCTTCGTGGCCAAAGAACATGCATCAGTTGTTATTGATAAATAAGTTAATGATTTAACCGTGCAAACCCAGTTCATTGGATATCTTCTATTGGTCGGAATGAACATTCAGTTGTTTGTGCAACTCCATGAGGTATATATATTTACATGTATGTTTGTGTGTTCACACTCCATCACTTGCACGTACAGTTGCAAAGATTAAGAGAGTACAGAGGAATCGTCGACTAACTTTAGAAATTGTGCTTGAAAGGTCACAAAGATTGATAATCTTATTTAGTTACTGGCCATTAGTAGTTCTGAGCTTTTATCAAGAACTCTACCTTTGCTTGTGTCTATAATCAACCTCTTATGGCCTGTAATAATCATCTTGTCTACTAAAAAAATCTTATTGTCATCAGGTATGTAACAGAATAAATTATATCATTACAATACGTCTGGATTATTGAATTGCAGTGTCATTTTAGCTGGTTCTCAAGTTATCCCTTGGGATCAAGGCCGACTTGCTTCCACTCCGGTGGGTTCTAAAGTGGCTCATGAGGCCAATGTGGAAACTGCAGTTTTGTCTACAAGTGGGATGAGAGCACGATGGGTCCTTTGAATAGTGTGGTGCTCCTTCTACTGTTTACACAAGGCCTCTGTGTGTTCAGAATGGAAGGACTCAAAGTTCTCAGCGCCACACTGTATGCTCCTCCATTTTGAGCTCCATTTTGTCCAGAGTTACTACAAATTAGTGAGAATGTGACAATCACTCAAGGAAACGTTCAAAACACCCTCAAATCAATTCCCATGCCCTCCTGCTAAGCATTTTCCAATGAATATAGAGCAGCGGCTCTGTTCCACCATACTTGTACATATGACAATAAACTCAGCTTCATTTGACTCGAATGTTTTGTCCCCTACAGCTACAGAATGGAGCTCATTGATTGTAATTAGATCCCAAAGCTGGGAGTGTTGGCCTCGCGAAGTATCTTCTATATTCTATCACTTAGAAATACGAATTAACCATACGATATAACTTTATGGCAATTACATCTTTCCGTAAATACCTATACATTTAAAAGTTAATGAATGTAAAAATACATCTCAGTGCGCATACATATATAACAAACAGCTCTAGCAGAGCATTTTCGACCTTGCGGAGGATCGGCAGTAGAAATCCAAATTAGAATGGTTGTAATTTTTGTGCTTAATGTTGTCCGTAGTGCAATATATCTGTGAGGTTATGGGCCTGTCCCACTCAGGCGAGTTTTTAGGCGACTGCAGGAGACTGCGGTCACCACATGTTCGCGGATGGTTGCCGGGGAGTCGCCTTCATGGTCGTGAGGAGTTCCCGCATTCTGGGAATTAGTCGCGCGCAGCATCATTATGGTCACCGTGAACTCTTCAACATGTTGAAAAATGAGCGGCGACCAGAATGAAGCTGCCATGGAGAGTAGCGAGAATTCTTGTGCCATAGGTGGGTCGTCAGGAGGTCCTGGAGAGTTGCCAGGAGGTCGAAGGTTCTCATAGGTTGTAGCCGGTGCTGACCGGTGAATTTCATTGGTTCATTGGGGAAAAAAAATGTAAGCAGTAGTTTTCAGAACCAAGGATAACCGACCGGTAATGTTAAATGCCTGCCGAGCTTCACAGCCGTGTATCTCTGGCTTCTTAAAAGCTGTCGCCTGAAAAATCACCTCAGTGGGACAGGCCCATTAGACACAAAATGCTGGAATAACAGTAGGTCAGCCAGCATTTCTAGAGAAAAAGAATGTGTGACTTCACCTATTCCTTCTCTCCAGAGATGCTGCCTGACCCGCTGAGTTACTCCAGCATTTTGTGTCTACCTTTGATTTAAACCAGCATCTGCAGTTCTTTCCTACACATATCTGTGAAGTTATTGAATATCAAATAAGGAAAAGGCATTATTTATTAGACTCAACTGGTTATTGTATGTTTAGATTAGTTTACAGGTACAGTGTGGAAACGGGCCTACTCGGCCCACCGAGTCCGCACCGACCAGCGATCCCCACACATTAACACTACCATACACACACTAGGGATAATTTACAATTATACCAAACCAATTAACCTACAAACCAATACTTCTTTGGAGTGTGGGAGGAAATCCACAAAGATCTCGGAGAAAACCCACGGGGAGAACGTACAAACTCTGTAGTGACAGCATCCGTGGTCAGGATCGAACCTGGGTCTCCGGCACTGCAAGTGCTGTAAGGCAGCAACTCTACCGCTGTGCCACCGTGCTGCTGTGTTGTGATAAAGTAGATCACTGGAGTTGAGACTTTTACAATGTTTTTCTGTAGCACAATATATTGGAATGTCTTGTAACGAAACTGCAGAATTTATGTTGCAGCAAATCCTTTCACAGCATCACTTAGGGAACTTGGACTCTGCATTATGGTTTACATTGCTTTTAGTCCTTCTCTTCTCAAATGGACAAGATGACAGTTACACAATTACAGTTAT
Source organism: Okamejei kenojei (assembly GCA_035221665.1). Classification (NCBI taxonomy): domain Eukaryota; kingdom Metazoa; phylum Chordata; class Chondrichthyes; order Rajiformes; family Rajidae; genus Okamejei; species Okamejei kenojei. The sequence goes on from CM069134.1 coordinate 22,217,717, forward strand.
TTTTGAGACTCATTGTTTCAGTAAATGTTTCCATTTATCTCTTTAAATACTCCAAATGGATATACAATCCTATATCAGAGGCAGAGGTGTGGTAAATTGAACCCTGCTCCAGAAACCTGGTTACTGCTTTTGGATTGAGGCCCCAACTAGTCTCTCTGCTAAACATACGAAATCTTATCAAATATTAAAAGGCCTGGATAGAGTGGATGTGGAGAGGATGTTTGCACTAGTGGAAGAGTCTGGACCAAAGGCCTTCGACACAGAATAAAGCATTGTACTGTTAGAAAGGAATTTATTTGGACACAGGGTGGTGAATCTGTGGAATTCATTGCCGCAGAAGGCTGTGGTGGCCAAGTCAATGGATATTTTTAAGGTGGAGATTGAGAGATTCTTGAACACAGTGACTCCAACTCTCCCGCTTTCGGCGGGAGATCGCCCGCTGAAAGGGCATTTTCGCAAAATCTCCCGCTCTCCCGCTTGAGATATAATTTCTCCTGTCCGGGCGGGAGAAATTAAATCTCAAGCGGGAGAGCGGGAGATTTTGCGAAAATGCCCTTTCAGCGGGCGATCTCCCGCCGAAAGCGGGAGAGTTGGAGTCACTGTGAACAGTATGGGGAGAAGGCAGGAGAATGGTGTTCAGAGGAAAAGATTGATCAGCCATGATTGAATGGCGGAGTAGATTTGATGGGCCAAATAGCCTAATTCTGTTCCTACAACTTATGAATTTATGAACCTATTTAAAGAGCAGAGAATTCTCCTGCTATCTTAGGCAATATATATCCCTTCACTGACATGATCTAAACAGGTCGCTATTTAACTGTTGGTTGTGTGACAAGAGAAGACATTCTGCTCATTTGCATGTGGTGTTCTGCCAGAGTAGAAAAATAACGACATAAGATTTGTTCTGCTATAAAGTAGTGCCAGGTGTCCTGGGGACATAAAAGCTGCCATATCAATACAAGTTCATTCTTTTAAGATAAAATCTGTTAATGCAAACATTAAAGAAGCTCAAAACTACATGTCAACCTATAAATTTGCTTTACTCCATTAACAAGTATCCTGCCAGGATGTTCCTGCAAACCATAACAGTTTAAAAACGGAAAAGAAAGACAACTTCTATTAGATTCTGGCTCCACTACATATAAATTACATTTATCATGAAATACTCGAAGGCTGCAATGCACACATTGCTTGTCCATATAATCCACAAATTACCTCATGCACTTTGTGCAGGAGTGCTCCTTCTAAACAAATTGAGGACCAATTTGGGGCATTAGTGGTGTGGGTAGAGTTAATATTGGCATCTGGGAGTGAAGAAATAGCGACAGGATGGTGGGTTATGGCACTGCAGACGGTTTGATATATGGTTATGAAGAGTCAGAAAGGAACTCAGAAATAAAGATCCCTTATGAACATCAGAAATAATGTTCCTTACTTAGGGATTCAGATCCAAATTCCAGTTTGTTGATAAACTGTGCCTCATGTTCAAAATGAATAACTGCTTATGCACGAGCGGATTACAAATCCCCAGTGCAAGTGGGTTTGATTGATTTTGTTAGTCCAAATACAAATTGTGGCAAAGTCTTGCTGCATTTGGGCATCGACTGCTTCCTCCATTTGTCCCTTGAATTGGAGGACTCTCAGACAAATATGCTCCTCAGCCGTATAGGCTCCGCCCCAACAGTATGCCCACTGAGGGTGCAGCTTCATAACTGCCCAACATTACCCACGCTCTCTCTCTTTCACCTTCCTAATCTTTTCCTCTCTCCTCCCTCTTTTAGACCTTAGAGATACAGCGTGGAAACAGGCCCTTCAACCCACAGAATTAGCGCCAAAGGCCGATCACCCCGTACGCTAACACCATCCTACACACTAGGGGCAACTTAGGATTTTACTGAAGCCAACTAACCTGCAAACCTCTATGTCTTTGGAGTGTGGGAGGAAACCGGAGCACCCGGAGAAAACCCACGTTATCACAGAACACACTCTGGCACTCTAAGGCAGTAACTCTGCAGCTGCACCACTGTGCCGGTAGAGTTGTTTCTTCCTGATCCTCCATTTCCTTTCTCTCTTTGGTGGGCACGGGAACTGATTGGGAAATGTAGAGCACGCACAACTGTGTGTTGAGAGACACTGTCTGGAGGTTAGCATGGGATGGCACAGGTACCTTGAGAACCCCACATGGTATTTCCACAAAGCTTTTCCTGACACTGTGCCTGTAGCCAGGAATGTGGGCTGGTTCTAGGAGTCGAGGATAGTGGATACATCTCACAAGAGACAACCATCTGTACAGCAGAGGGCGATATATGTCAGGCACTGAGGGTTGCCTCAGGATGAACAAGCCTTGCTCACACAACCACAGAATCACTGCAGCCATCAAGCAATCCATTTGGCTCATCAAGTAATCAACGACATTTTGTAACAGTAATTCAATTAGCTCAGTCCCCATCATTTTGTTCTTCAAATACTGCTTTTTGAAACCATAATCCAAATTTGCTTTTCTCAACTCTTTTGGCCAATCAGGACTTAAGGGCCTGTCCCACTTAGGCGACTCTTCAGGTGACTGCTAGGGACTAGTTTTAATGGAATTCACCTACAGGAGCTGGCGACAAACTACGACAGCAACAATAGTCGCCGAAAAACTTTCAACATGTTGAACATTTTGTGGCAGTCGCCTGTAGTCGTCCAAAAAATCGCCTAAGTGCGACAGGCCCATTACTCTGTGAAATTGTCTGTTCCCCTCACTTCGTATTTCAACTCTTTTGCCAATAACATTTGTCAATCTGTTTCTTGACCTGCCCATCAAAGGAACCAGTGTCTCTTTATTCACTATCTCCAGACTCTAAATCATCTTTGAACATTTACAGTATATCAAATTGTTTCTCAACCTTTTAAGCTCCAGGGAGACTATACCCAGCTTCTGTAGTCTGCCCAAGTAACTGAAATCACTCATTCCTGGAGCCATTCTAGTGAATCATTTTTCTAAATTACATTTTTGCTGCCCAGTGACAGCCCATTCTGTCAGTCTATGACTTTTACAGCCTCAAAGTGTCCTCACATTTACCTCATGCCCAAATCGCATGCCTTCTGCAAATTTTGAAATTGGGCTCTGAACACCTTGGTCTAAATCACGTGAAGGAGACCCGTGGTCCTGCTGTGGGGAATAAACACAGCAAACCTTTCAACAACCTGAAAAACAATTATGGTCCTCGACCTTCTGTTTCCTGCCCCTTGGACAATTTCTCATCCATGTTACTATTTTCCTATAATTCCCAATTCTGTGGTACATTTATGCGTCATTTTATCGCGTACTTTTTGAAAGTCCATATGCGGACATCATCAATGTTCTCCTCTTCAACCTTCCCCTATCATCCCTAAAATAGTAATATGACTTCAAAAATGTAATACAGATCCCTTTAGGGTCTCAACCATAAACATCACCCATTCCTTCTCTCCAGAGATGCTACCTGTCCCGCTGAGTTATTCATTTTGATATGAGTAATATTTATACACCCCATTTTGTGTCTATCTTTTATTAGTTGACACTCGTTTCATTGACTGTTAATTTTGTCCTTGGTTTTCTTAGTGAGAAGGTTGATGAAAGGATTGCAGTGTGAATTAACCATATAGACTTCCAGAAACAGTAGGCAAAGACACACATAAGAGAGTGACTGGCAATATTGAAGCCCATGGAACAAGAGGGTCAATGCTGACATGGATTAAAAAAATAACTGAAGGACAGAGAAAAAGAGTCATGATAAAAGCTTGCTTCTCAGATCAGAGGAAGGTAGACAGTGGTTCCCCAGAGATCACTCCTACATCTAGAGCTTCATTTGATAGCTATAAATGACTTGGAAATGGGAGTGTCGAGTAAAATTTGCTGATGATAGAGATGCTGTTAAAAAGTCAGGAAGATAGTAATCAAGTATAGATCAGACAAGTTGCAGATGAAATATAACATAAGTGGAATTAAATTATATATTTCAGTAGATAGAATGAGGACTAGTAATGTAAATTACTTGGCACAGTTCCAAATGGCATGTCTGGGCAAGGTGCATAAATCTTTGAAAATGGCTGGGCAAATACACCACGTGGGAAACTTTGCTTCATAAATTGAAGGAGAGACAAAACGAAAATGAAGGTTTTGTTGAGCTTGTGCAGAACTCCAGTTAGGCTACAAATGGAGTATTGCAACCAATTCTGGTCACCACATTTTTAGAAAGGAATTGAAATTTCTAAAGAGAGTGTAGAATTGATTTAATATCATGGTTGAGGGAATGAGATATTAAGCTGCAAGGTTAGAGTGGGAAAGCTGGAACTGCTTTCCTTGAAGTAAAGAAGGTTCAGATGGGATTTAATAGACATGTACAAGATCTTTATGAGCTTAAGTGGGTTAAGCATCAGCTATTCCCTCTAACGGATGATTCAAGGACCAGTACAAAGATTCAAGGATCACGATCAAGACATTTAAGTGATGTGAAGAAATTTATTTTTACACAGACTATCGTTATAATTTGGAACTCGCTGCAAGTAGCATCAATCTGGGCTTTCAAAAGGGAATTGAATAGGTAGTAAAGGGAAACTAATTCAGCTGGGCTCCAAGTCAGAGCAGGGGAATGGGACAGAAAGGATTGCTCTCAAAAGAGCCAGCTTAAAGTTCATGGACTGCTGGCCTGCTTCTGTGCCCTATTTTAAAGTTTCAAACCATATCCCATCAACAGGATAAAACTGACTGATGTGTTATTGCTAAATTAATTTAGCTTTTATTAACATTTGCAGTTTTGCAGTTCCCCGGTACGATCCATATCTCAAAGGGGTTTTATTGTACAACGGTTAATACCTCTCCAATTTCCATTATCCTTTAAAACATTTTTTTTAATTTAACTAAATCGAAAAAAGGAAAAAGGAAAAAAGGGAAAGAACTTCCCAATTACCCATCCAAAAATGTGTAGGAAGGAACTGCAGATGCAATGCAATACAAATTTATTCGTCACAGGCACCAACTAAGGTACAGTGAAATGAATTTGCCATGCAGCGATACAATTGAAAAAAAGAATACACAATACACAATAGAATCTAACATAAACAACCACAACAGCATTCTTCACTGTGGTGGAAGGCACCAAAGTTCCGTCAGTCCTCCTTTTTCATCCATGGTCTGGGCCATGAACCCTCCGTAGTCGCCGCTACGGATGGCCGAACGTACAGGCCCTCTCGTTGGGATGGTCGAAACTCCGACGTCGAGACGTGCTTGAATCAGCCACTTTCTTAACGGAGACCGCGGCTTCAAGATGTTATAGGCTGGTTTAAACCGAAGATAGGCACAAAAAGCTGGAGTAACTCAGCAGAACAGGCAGCATCCCTGGAGAGAAGGAATGGGTGATGTTTCGGGTCGAGACCCTTCTTCTGACTGAGCTCCAGTCTGAAGAAGGGTCTCGACCCGAAGCGTCATGCATTCCTTCTCTCCAGAGATGCTGCCTATATCCGTTGAGTTACTCCAGCTTTTTGTCTCTAACCCCTCCAAAAATAATGAGTATCTCTTCAAAAAGCATGCTGAATCCTTTATTAAATCAAAATGATCCCAGATTTTCTTGAAGAGAAGGTTGATGAAAGGATCGTGGGATAGATGTTGATGATATAAAATTTCAGAAACACTGGGAAAAGACCCACATAAAAGCCTGGTTGACTAAACTGAGGCCCGTGAAATGAAGGAGACAGTGGAGACAGATTAAAATAAATAGTTGAGGGGAGAAAACAGACTGATAATAAATAGTTGTCATAGAATCATAGAACGGTACAGTGGAGAAACGGCTTCTTTCATCAACGCCTGTCCACAATAATCCCAGTTGCCCTCATTAGGTCTGTATTCTTCGACATCTTTGCTAGTCAAGCACCTGTCCAAATGCCTTTGAAACGTTGTAAGAGTATCTGCCTCTAGTTGCTCCTACGGCAGGTCATTCTAGACATTCACCACTCTCAGCATGATATAAAACGTAACTCTCATTTTCTCCCGTCTCCTTTAAAACATGAACTCAGGCTTGAGACTCCCCCGGCTCTGGGAAACTGGTTCTGAATATATCCTATCTATGCCTCTAATAATTTTTTAAACCTCTATAAGATCACACCTCAGCCTCCTACGTTCCGATGCAAATCAACCAACCCTATCCAATCTCTCCACATATATACAGTCCTCCATTCAAAGTAATATTCTGGTTAAATCTACTCCGCACCCTATCTATGGCTACAATATCCTTTCTGTTGTATGGCAACAGCACTGCATGCAATACTCTATGAGTGCAGTCTAACCAATGATGTGTACAAGTGCAACATGGTGTCCTAACTTTTAGACTCAACGGCTCAGCCCATGAAGACAAATGTACCAAATACCTTTATCATGACTATTCACGTATGTCACCACTTTGAGAGAGCTATGGGCCTGCACCCCAAGATTACTCTGCACATAAATGCTGAAGGTCCCAGCCATTTACTCTATATGCTCTGCTACAATTTGACCACCCCAAAATTGTGTTACTTCACACTTATCGGAATTATATTCCATCTGCCACCATTCTACCCAACTTTCCAGTTTATCTATGTCTTGTTGTATCCTTAGAGTACCTTCCTCACCATCTATGATCCACTATTTTTAATGCCATCTGCAAACTTACTAATCACACCACTTCCTTTCTCATCTTAGATATTTATCTATATTATTACAAACATCAAAGGCCACATCACTGTTCCCTATAGTCCAACACTTGTTACAAATATCCCATCAGAAAACACCCATCCCATCAGTACCCTCTGCCTCCACCCAATTGTGGATCCAGGTTTCCAACATGGCTTAGATCTGCTGTGCCTTAAGCTTCTGACCAGCCTATCATGTGGGATCTTGTCAAGAACCTTAAAGTCCATGTTAACAGTGTTCACAACTCTATACTCATCAATTTTGCTATTTACCTTATCAAACAAAATGTGGAGATTTTGAAGAGTGTGAAGAAGGTGTTTACTGGGAGAGACACAAAATGCTGGAGTAACTCAGCGGGACAGGCAGCATCTCTGGAGTAAAGGAATGGGTGACTCCAGAGATGCTGCCTGTCCCGCTGAGTTACTCCAGCATTTTGTGTCTACCTTCGATTTAAAGCAGCATCTGCAGTACCTTCCCACCCGTGTTTACTAGGATACTGCCTTGATTGGAGGGTACTAGCTGTGAAGGGAGATTGGAGAAATTTGGATTGTTTTCTCTGGAATATTGGAGGTTGAGGGGAGACCTGATTGAAGTTTATAAAATTATGTATTATGAGAAGAAGAGATAAGGTAGATTGTCAGAATCTTTTTTCCAGGGCAGAAATATCAAATATTAGAGGACTTCCTTTTAAGTTGACACTGGGAAAGTTTGAAGCGGTTGTGCATGGCAGGGTTTTTACACAGAGAGTGGTGAGTGCCTGGAACATGCTGCCAGGGGTGTTGGTTGAAGCAGATACAATAAAATAGGTTTAAGAATCTTTTTCAGACAGATGCATGGAAATGCAGGGAATGGAGGGATATGGATTTCATTCAAGTAGAGGGATTGGTTTCAAATTGACATCATGTGGGCTGAAAAGCCTGTTTCAATGCAGCACTATTCGAAGTTATATGTTCTTAATAGACAACACTTACATTGCTGGAGCTGGAACTGTGATGCAGTGGTACCTGCCGCGTCACCATGACATCTTATGAATACCATAGAATGAAAGAACAACATAAAATAGCAGCTGGAAGATGCCATTGGGCCCCTCAGGCCTGCAGTGACATTGCATAGGATTGTAGCTGATCTGATGCGGCCCCAACTCTGTTCTCCTGCCTGTCTGCCATAATTCCTGACTAGCTTCAGCCTTGAAGATATTCAACTGTTCGGCTTGTACTCGCTAGAATTTAGAAGATTGAGGGGGGATCTTATGGAAACTTACAAAATTCTTAAGGGGTTGGACAGGTTAGATGCAGGAAGATTGTTCCAGATGTTGGGGAGGTCCAGAACAAGGGGTCACAGTTTAAGGATAAGGGGGAATTCCATTAGGACCGAGATGAGGAAAACATTTTTCAGACAGAGTGTGGTGAGTCTCTGGAATTCTCTGCCACAGTTTGCTCTTTGTAGGTTTTGGTAATGCAAGGGCCTAAATTGTGTGGCTGGGAAGGCAGCCACAAGCTTCCCAATTACCCTGGCTACTTGCCGAATAGATGGTTTACTGATGCCAATAAGGCTGTTAAATGCTTCTATCAAGTCTGATGCTTTGTTCGGTGGCAAAGTGACAGACATATGAACAGAGTCAATCGTGAATCCCAAATAGTCCATAGTGGTAGAAGGCATTTGGATTTGTCTGGATGGATGATTAAACCCAGTTTTTGAAATAAGTGCTCAGTGGCTGAGACAGCCAATTTGGCCAACTCCAAGGTTTTCCACAATTAAAATGTCATCGAGGTATGCCATAACAATATGTTTTTGTTTTCTGAGACACGCTAAAGCTGGTTTCAATAATTTGGTAAACAGTCTGGGTGCTGATGTTAATCCATTAGGCAGCGCTTTATACTGCCAGAGCTGCCCCATCCAGGCAAATTTCAAATATCTGCGATGATCTTTGTCTATTGGTACTGAATAGTATGCATTTTTAGATCGATGCAAGCCATGAAGTATCTCTTGGAAACTAGTTGTTTGGCAGTAACAAAGGTTTCCATTTTGAAGTGGGCATACTGCACGAAAGTATTCAGTTGTGTCAAATCAATAATGATGCGGCATCTGCCGTCTTATTTATTCTTAGTGAAGATGTTCGATACAAACTCATGAGACTCACTTTTGGTTTTCTCAATTACCCCTTTCGTATGTAGTCTTAAGAGTTCAGCATGACCTTCTGTCTTTTCTTTCTGTGAAAGTACAAACTTTTGACTAGGTGCATGCTTAATAGGAAGGGGAAGTTTGTGAACAAATTCTATTTTGTATCCTTGAGTACTTTGCAGTATGAAAGGATCAGAAGTTATAGAACTCCATGCATCCCGAAACCAGTGCAACCGTCCCCCAATCCGTGAAGAATTTAAACATGCGATGTTCTTGAGGCAACTAGACCCACCTACCTCCATGGTTACCGGCGGTGCTGCGTCGGTTTCCTCTGTCCTTGTTTCCTGGGGGGTGGAGGAGCTGTGGTGTGGGGGTGGCGCATCTTCCAGGAAGGCCGTGCTGGGCCATGGTCTAAAAAAGACCGTTGAGCAGGTTGGACGGCCTTCGAGCTTTCACCAGCAGGTGTTCTGTCGCTGTGGTAGCGTGGTCTGCTGGTGGATGCATAGGGGTGCTGTCGCCGCAGGTATGAGGACTTGGTGGCAGCCGGCACTTTAATCATGCCTATTGCCTTTGCCTCTTCATCGAGGCCTTTTACCTGCTTTGGCAGGTTGTCCCCAAATAGTAGTGTAGGCGGCTGTGCACTGCTGGATCTACACGACCCCGCAAACTTGGGGTTCAGTGCAGGCCGGATGACACTCTTTCTGTAACAGTTGATCTCAAACTGAGTGTTACAGAGGAGTGCCAGAGCATCCTGTAGCTCCTCCGGCATTTCCACTCCATCCACTGACCTGGCAACGGCCGTAATTCCAGCAGCTAGTAGTTTTAGGATTTTCTGGAGTTTTACTTCCTGACTCCTGATGCCAGGGCTCATGTTACCCCAAATGGGGTTGTTAACAGCAGGCACGTTGAGGGAGACACAATTCTCAGGAGCTAGGTATTTGGCTGCAGTGTCATTAATGGCCTGTTCCTAAAGTTGATTCGTTGCCATGTAGTTAATACTGGCTGCCAACTTCGGCTGCAACGGCAGCCCTTTTTGGGTAGGCATCGCAAATTTAGATACCATGCCCAGTAGCTCCTCTTCTGGCACCCCTAGCATTGGTGTTTCTTCAGCCACACTCCCCTCTTCAGAGTCAGCCCAGTCCTGACTCCTAATGCTCCCCTGCGAGGAGGGTGAGACATTTGGCAGTCCTGTAAAGGATGCTGCCGTGGGTCTGCGAGGAGGCCCACTGTGACCATACCCCTGCTGCAGCAGGTCACGTTGGAGCAACTGCTCCACCATCCGCTCCATGCGGGATAGCCGACCGCTGTCGCTTCCCTCGGGCGGGTTGTCCTCCAGTCCGGACTCAGCCCGACTTCTGGGTGGTTTTGCCGCCAGTCCGAGGAGCACCTGCGGGCTGTAGCGGCGTGAAGTCGGGGGCTGCGGTTTGTATCAGCAGCTCTGGAGAACTCGACCGCTGCTGGCTGCCTGCTTCGCGGTCCTCAGCAACTTGTTTGGCAGCGGCTCGTTTGGACTTCGTCCTCGATTCCATCTTGGTGTGCTCTGTAAGAGAAATGCTTAACAGAGCCGACAACGACCTCAGGAATGGTAAGTACTCACCTGTGGGCCGTTTTTAAACTTACGCTGGAGGAGCGGCGCTCCTCCTGCCTGTCGCTTCGCAATGCGTTCGACGATATGTCACGCATGTGTGCTGGCGGGGTCTTCACGTAGTCACTCACGTGACTCCGAAGTAAAATTCAATTTTAACCCCCTCTTTCCTGCCCAGTACAAATGAATCTGATGGTATCTCCTGCCATTGTTTGAGGAACAAGTGTAATCTGCCCCCAACTTGAACATCTTTCCCACTTAATTTGTATTCCTCCGGAGCAAAATCTCTCACCTGCACATATCCTGACAGCGCTTGTTGCCCCCGGCCCCTCGTAGGGAAATTCGTCCTTCCCCGTGTGCCTGTGGCAGGCTGCCAGCTGCGTGTGTTTGAGACTGAACGGCTCGTCCCTTCACCAGCATCTGTCATAGTACCCCGTCGATAGGAGAAAACCCTCTTGCCTATTTTGCCGCTTGTTTTAATGAGGCCTTCAGTTTTTGCCTCCTCGTGAAGTTCTTTGACTCGCTTTGCGAAGTCCTCCCCTAACAGCAGATTAGGCGGTTGTGCATTGATTGGTTTGCAGAGTGCTGCAAATTTTGGATGAATGACTGGGCGTATGGCACTCCTTCGTAAACCATTTATTTCGAAATATGCACTGCACAGGAGCCCCAGCGCATCCTGATGGGCTTCTGTCATGTGCCCCTTGTCCACCGTTCTTGCGAACGCAGCGAGTCCTGCTGAGAGCAACTTGAGCACTTTCTGGAATTTTAACTCTTGTGATCCCCAATTGGGTCCATGTAAGATGGTTGGCCATTGGTACCTTCAATAACCCACAGTTAACTGGGGCTTCATATTTCTTAGCAGCCTCATCCATTGCCAGCTCTTGGAGCTGATGGGAGAGCATATACTGGATAGCAGCTGTCAACTCCTCCCCTAATGGTCCCTCTGCTTCTCTGGGGATCGCAAATTTTTCAGCGATGTTAGGTATTAAACCCTGTTGCTCTTCATCCTTTTGGCTCTGATCAGCCACTGACTCGGCATCAGTTTACTCCTGAGCCGGCATACCCTCCTCCTCCATGAGCTGGCACAAGCTCTCCAACAGCCTGGCGTGGACACCACTCCTCCTCCCGGAGTGCGTCCTTATCGAGCATCCTTTGCAATAGGGCCTCGATCTGGGAGAGCCGTGAGCAAACGGACTCTCCTTGCGCAGGTGAAACCAGCAGGCCCGACTCTGGGTCAATGGGCCTAGTAGACTTTGCTGTAGCCTTACGCCCTACCGGTGTGGCAGCGCTCCTCACAGGCAACGGATCTGGTGTTGCTAGCCCCCTTGCTGGCGACGGATTTGGTGAGCTAGGCAGGCACCCACTACCCACACTCTCGCGGTCCTCCAAACCTTTTGCACCGGGTTGCCTCGCCGTCACCTTTTTTGCTTTCTGCATCTCGCCAAAGTTGTAAATCCTACCGCAAATGCAGAAAGCGACCCCAGGATCAGTTTTGCACTTACCTTGAGGTTTAAACTTACTGCTGGAGGAGCTCTGCTGCTCCAACCGCTGACCTGCACCAATGCGTCTGACGTAATGACGCACGTGCGGCTGGACGGGGTTCTTCACGTAGTCACTCACGTGACTCCGAAGTAAAATGCATTTTATGGTGCATTTGTAGAAACTGGTAAGAGTCTTTGGAACATTGTGGAATTTCCTTAGACTTCTGAGGAATTAGCAGGGTTGATGTGCTTTCTGGCCCCTTGCATCAATGTGATCGGATCAATAGACAATAGGTGCAGGAGTAGGCCATTCGGCCCTTCAAGCCAGCACCGCCATTCAATGTGATCATCGCTGATCATCCACAATCAGTACCCCATTCCTGCCTTCTCCCCACATCCCCTGACTCCTCTATCTTCAAGTACCCTATGTAGCTCTCTCTTGAAAGTATCCACAGAACCGGACTCCACCGCCCTCTGAGGTAGAGAATTCCACAAACTCACAACTCTCTGTGTGAAAAAGTGTTTCCTCATCTCCGTTCTAAATGGCTTACCCCTTATTCTTAAACTGCGGCCCCTGGTTCTGGTCTCCCCAACATCGGGAACATGTTTCCTGACTCTAGCGTGTGCAAACCCTTAGTAATCTTATATGTTTCAATAAGATCCCCTCTCATCCTTTAAAATCCAGAGTATATAAGCCCAGCTGCTCCATTCTCTCAGCATATGACAGTCCCGCCATCCTGTGAATTAACTTTGTGAACCTACACTGTACTCCCTCAATAGCAAGAATGTCCTTCCTCAAATTTGGAGACCAAAACTGCACACAATACTCCAGGTGTGGTCTCACTAGGGCCCTGTACAACTTCAGAAGGACCTCTTTGCTCCTATACCCAACTCCTCGTGTTATGAAGGCCAACATGCCATCAGGCCAAATTGTTGGTGATATTTATATATCACCAACAATTTGTGGTCTGGGTTGGATGTGGTTTCTCCGAAGGATTTCCACTAGAGGGCTCCTCGCATATGGGAATATCTTTGCCTCCTCCTCCATGGTCTCTGACCCACACTGAGTGCCGCTATGTACCACATTGTCTTGGCTGCTACAACACCTTTAGGAATGAAGTATTGTCAGGGATACTACCGTTGATGCACCCATTGAAAAGGTAACCCAGCAGCTGAATGACACAAAAGGTATTATGTTAGTTTAGGCACTCTCTGGACTTTGGAAGATGTCTGAGTCGGGAGATATGTCAGCAGAGTGGCCCTTTAATTAGCAATGAAAGCACAAAGATAGGGTGATATGTTCCCTGATAGAACAAGGCTATTTCACAATGACTATATTATTGAGCTTTGCGTTCCAATTTATGCCGATGCAGATGGTGAAAGATATTAGGAACCTGATATCTGGCAAAGATCAGGCTTGTTAACATGTGTTGTGAAAGAAGTGCCCATTCCCCTTTTTTAAATTGGTGTAATTTCACCCTGAAATGAATGCAACGCGATTTAATTTCTAAGCATGTGTCTGTGCATGTTATATATAAAGAACGCAGTGATCCAGAGGTGCATTATGCATTGCATGATACGGTGGTTCCAACCACATTTATCAATTATTTCACACTAAGTATGCACTTTAAGTGATGGACCTATTCCAAGATATCTAAGTGGACCTTTAATCATAATCATAATCATGGCGTAATCGTAATCATGAAAGATGGCAGTGCCTCGCGGCAGCGGCCTCTGCAGTCCGTCTGTCTTTTTTAAAATTTTTGTCCTGTTGGTTGTAGTTTATATATTGTTTTTAGCTGGGGGGCAGGGGGACCTTTTCCCTGTCGGGTCTCCGTTATCGTTGGGGCCCAGCACCATGCGAGCGGCCTCCAACTGGAACGACCTGGGGGCTCCAGTCGCGGAGCCTGCGGACTCACCATTGTGGAGCTGGCCGGCTTCGCAACGTGGAGAGCTGTGGTGGAGCGCGGCATCGACCCGACTTCAGAGCTTCGGAGGCACTAGCCGTACAGGCCCAGTGGATGGTGACATCGGGAGCTTGTGGGCCCCTGGTGGGAGACCGCTTTTCGGAGCTCCCGCAACGGCAACTTCTCCCGCCCGAATTGCGGGGTTGAAAATGACCGGGAGCGGGGCCTTACATCGCCCGGTGGGCCTTTAACGGCCGCGGGACTTGCCATCGCCCGCCAGGTGGCTCTAACATCAAGACCCAGACTTAACGGCCACGGGACTTGCCATCGCCCGCCAGGGGCTTTAACATCGGGAGAAGAATGGAAAACAGGGGAGAGACAAGACTTTGCCTTCCATCACATTGAGGAGGAGATACACTGTGACGGATGTTTGTGTAAATTGTGTTAATTGTGTGTCGTTTTTTTTTTTCTTGTTGTATGACTGCAGAAACCAAATTTTGTTTGAACTTCATTTGAGGTTCAAATAACAATAAACGGTATTGTATTGTATTGTATTGTATTACTTTATTAGCAAAGTATGTTTTGCAACATATGAGGAATTTGATTTGCCTAATAAAAAGCAGCAAAACACACAAAATATATTTTAACATAAACATCCACCATAGTGACTCCTCCACATTCCTCACTGTAAGAGAAGATGAAAAAAAGTTCAATCTCCACCCTTCTTTGTCCTCCAGCAGTCGGGGGCCTCTAACCTTCCATTAACGGAACAATGTTACTCTCGTAGCCAGCAGCGGGACTCATCATCTGGGCGATCGAGCTCCTGCATCGGGGATATATCAGCTCCCAGCACAGGGCGACCTGACCCCGGGTCGGGGCTTGTCGAATGTCGTGCGGCTTTTGGAGCTTCCCGATGTTGGTCTCTTGCCCGAGACTGCGAGCTCCTGATGTTAGAGTCCGCAGGCCGCGGTTGGTGCGTCGATCCCAGGCAAGGGATCGGTTCCGATATTAAGTCCATGCCTCGGGGTGGGGATCAAAGTCAGTCCCGAGCGAGGTCTCCAGCTCCACGATGTTAGGCCGCAGAGCGACCGAGGATACGACCTGGAATGCAACTGCATCTCCGGCAAGGTAAGAGATTGAAAAAAAATTTTCCCCCGACCCCCTCAGCGGGACAGGCAGCATCTCTGGAGAGAAGGAATGGGTAACGTTTCGGAATTGAGACTCTTCTTCAGAATTCCGTCTGAAGAAGGGTCTAGACCCAAAAAGTCACCCATTCCTTCTCTCCAGAGATGCTGCCCATCCCGCTGAGATACTCCAGCTTTTTGTGTCTATCTTTGATTTAAACCGGCATCTGCAGTTCCTTCCTACAAATAAATTAGCAGTATGTCCATTCAAAAAGTAATGTTATGTGGTGAGAATGCAGGATGACTTGGACAGGTTGGGGGAGTGGGCAGATGCATGGCAGATGCAATTTAATGTGTATAAATGTGAGGTTATCCATTTTGGTAGAAAAAAACAGGAAGACAGATTATTATCTATATGGTGTCAAGTTGGGAAAAGGGGAAGTTCAACAGGATCTGGGGGCCCTTGTTCATCAGTCAACGAAAGTAAGCATGCAGGTACAGCAGGCAGTGAAGAAAGCGAATGGCATGTTGGCCTTTATAACAAGAGGAGTTGAGTATAGGAGCAAAGAGGTCCTTCTGCAGTTGTACAGGGCCCTAGTGAGACCACACCTGGAATATTGTGTGCAGCTTTGGTCCCCTAATTTGAGGAAGGACATTCTTCCTATTGAGCAAGTGCAGCGTAGGTTTACAAGGTTAATTCCCAGGATGGCAGGACTGTCATATATTGAGAGAATGGAGCGGCTGGGCATGTATACTCTGGAGTTTAGAAGGATGAGAGGGGATCTTATTGAAACTTATAAGATTATTAAGGGTTTGGACATGCTAGAGGCAGGAAACATGTTCCCGATGTTGGGGGATTCCAGAACCAGGGGCCACAGTTTAAGAATAAGGGGTAAGCCATTTAGAACGGAGATGAGGAAACACTTTTTCTCACGGAGAGTTGTGAGTCTGTGGAATTCTCTACCGCAGATGTCGGTGGAGGCCGGTGGAGGCCGGTTCTTCGGATAATTTCAAGAGAGAGCTAGATAGGGCTCTTAATGGTAGCGGAGTCAGGGGATATGGGGAGAAGGCAGGAACGGGGTACTGATTGGGGATGATCAGCCATGATCACATTGAATGGTGGTGTTGGCTCGAAGGGCCGAATGGCCTACTCCTGCATCTATTGTCTACTGTCCATTGTTCTGTGAAAATGAAAGAAGGGGCTGTCCCACTTGGGTGACCTAATTGGCGAGTTCGCAACCTAGCTGAGGCCTCGAGAACGCGGAGATCGCTCTCGAGCATGAAGGAGAGTTATGAAGACCTCCTATGACCTCATGTCGACCATGCTGCGAGTATGAGTCGAAGGCAAACTCGCCAGAACGCGCGGATTAGGTTTCCCAAGTGGGACAGGCCCTTTAAAGTAGATTGAAGATAAAATTGAGATTTTTTTTTCAAATTTAGCTCTAATTATTTTTGTTACTCCAGCCCTCCATCATGGGTTGGTGTTGACATAACCAGCTATTCTATCCAAAAATGACATGTTATCATTTTTAGAGCACAGTTTAAAAGAATGAATGCTTCCAGTGTTCCAGTTATTACTTTGGAAAAACAAATCGCTCTTAGCTTTAAATCTGAAGTATGTGGCAATATGCAACAAAAGTGATGAATGCTTTGATTTAAGTTTGGAGTGTAAAGTATTTTCAGGCAGATTCAAATATTAGACACATTTATTAGCACTCAGTTTGTCAATTTTTCTGGCTTGCTTGTCATTTGTGCAGTAAAGCATAAATCACAAGTAGAAAGATGCAGACACTAACAAGATATAATTATTTCAGAGTCTCTGCTATTTGCAGAAAAGTACAATTTTATGGCAGTCCATTACTATGGGTGCAATTTTGTTTTACATAATGGCATCATATCGTACCACTTTTCTAAACGTCCCTGACACACAATTTTTATAACTAATCTGCTTCTTTTTCATTTTATCCTGTCCTGAATCCAAAGAGTTAGAATAGCATAGATCAATTTGGAATCTGAATCTTGATTATTATTACAGGCGTTATATTACATTATGCCAAATGCAAGATTTTGATTTAAAACATTACTTAATACATATCTACTAAATTACAAGACATGATAGTAATGCTACCACATTGCATTCAACACAGGGAGAACAGTGAAATCCAAATATGAATCAAACTTAAAAATGTACATAAAATTTAATATTCAACAATGCAAAGATATATGTGTAAATCCACATATAGATATAAAGGTGTTGCCACATACCGGATCATAAATTAATGTAAACCATTACAACTATCTATTCAATCATTTTGCTAAGCATACAGAATTGGCGAGCCAGATATTGGTAAGAGGCAATGTTTATGGAAGCTAGCATGAAATAAAATGAGGCTGTGAATAATTAATGAAGTATTTGTGCTTGCACATAAAATTGTAATTGCTACAAGCTGCAAATACCGGCTAATCATAGAAATTGAGCATCTAAGCTACATCTGCACAAAAAAGCAATCTGAGAAATTAAATTTCCATTTTAATTATTTAGGCATGAAGCAGATAACTGTAACATCAAAATTGCATTAAACACCGCGTTGGGTATGACTGTGTATAATAACAGATAAAATGTCTCTTTAGAGACTGAGTACTTTTTACTCGGCATATATTTACCCCAAAGGGACGAAACAACAATTATTTTATGAAGGCAAATAATCACATTGTTTCAAAATGCTTTAATGAAAAGCAGATTGTGCATATCGCCTTGTCTTCCCCATTGTTATAATAATTCTGCAGAGTTTCAGTTATTCTGTGATAGATCTTGGAGAGGTGAGGTGGAGGGGAGAAGTACTTACAGGTTCTTGAATTCGAATGACAAAAACAGCTTTGCAAGTTGCTTTTTCTTCTTCAGACCAAAATCACATTTGATCATCTGTATATATTTAAATTTAATATCTTGACCTCATCTACTATGTGGAAAACCCATGGACTGGCATGACAACCACACTATAAAAGAATACATGCTTATCGATTAAATCAAATTTTAATTAGAAATTATGTGCTTACAGAATTCTGCATTGATTTAAACAGAATTGTTTTGTGAACATTATTTTTCTCCGTTTGGAGATTTACCACACCTGCACTTTTATTCCTCTTTACAATGTGGTATTTCATCAATAATAGAGGGCAAAATAATATTGTGTACTTATGCTTCAAACAAAGATCAGATTACTATTGATCCAGTGCAATTTATCAGGTTTGATACTAATGAGAGTATATGTCTGTAGCTGTATGTAAAGCACAGAAAAGTAATGAAAGTATCCCCCTTGTTCTCAGCATCCACCCTGCCAGCTTTCAACCACCAATAACTTATCCTCCGCAATTTTAGATGGATCCATGTATGGATACATTTTCTCCTTCTCCTTTGGTCCCAGTATGTGTGCAGTAATTGCCTGGTTTGCTGTTTCATCTCCATCCATATCAATTCCCGTCTCATTACATTGTCCTGTGTAACCACTAGAACATCTAGTATTCTACCTCCCCTCTTCCCTTCACATTCCTTCCAGGGGAAGCATCAATTCATTGCACTTCTTCTAATTTAGTGCACGGCATTAAATGTTCATGAAGGTGAACATCTGTTTTCATGAAGACGAAAATCTCTGAGCAAATGTTTAGAGTCGAAATGTTACCTATTCCTTTTCTCCAGAGATGCTCCTGACCCGCTGAGTTACTCCAACGTTTTGTGTCTATCTTCAGTTTAAACAAGCATCTGCAGTTCTGAAGTCTGTTTTGACTTTTAGTGTTCTAATGTTCTTTTTACAAACCTTGTTCTCGGGGTATCTAAGCCTAAATTTTATTAGTCGTTTAAGTTTTGACATCGGATGGAAGTTGCAAACCAAATCTCGTTGCACTTATGTGTAATGACAATAAAAAAAGGTATTATTATTATTCTGTCCTAACACATTTTACAATGTTCATGATATGGCCTCCTTTACAATGGGGAAAGCAAATGCCGATTGGGCATCTCTCTGCAGAACTCCTTCCAATCAGTCTATAAGAGTGATC
Source organism: Okamejei kenojei (assembly GCA_035221665.1). Taxonomy (NCBI): domain Eukaryota; kingdom Metazoa; phylum Chordata; class Chondrichthyes; order Rajiformes; family Rajidae; genus Okamejei; species Okamejei kenojei. The sequence goes on from CM069134.1 coordinate 22,236,679, forward strand.
TAACCTTCCAGTAGCCCATCACTTTAAATTTCTACCTCACTTCCACTATGATTTATTTGTCTTTGCTTCCTAGGCTGTTTCACCAAAACTTGACGAAAGGAGTCTCATTTTAAAACCTGGCACATTGTAGGCATCCAGACTCAATGTTGAATTAAACACTGGAGTAGCTCAGCAGGCCAGGCAGCATCTCTGGAGAGAAGGAATAAGTGACGTTGCCAGTCGAGACCCTTCTTCAGATTGAGTGTCTGGGGTAAGGGAAACGAGAGATATAGAAGATCCATTGAGCAAATGAATGAAAGATATGTTCTATATCACTTCTATATCTCTCATATCCCTTTCCCCTGAGTCACAGTCTGTAGAGAAGTCTTGACCCGAAAAGTCATCTATTCCTTTTCTCCAGAGATGCTGCCTGACCCGCTGAGTTACTCCAGCTTTTTGTGTCTATCTTCGGTGTAAGCCACCATCTGCAGTTCCTTCCTACACACATTGAAATCAACAGGTTCAGGAAATCGGGCATTTCTGTCTGGAATATCATATTCCCATTTACCATTCTTACTCAAGCATTTTTGCTTGCTTGCACCCTTCCCTCCTTCACTTGACTCCTCTGCTAATCAACCACTCTTTATCTGTTTCCACCTATCACTTGCTAACTCTTGCCCCACCCCTTCCCATCACCTCTTTCTACCAGCTATCATCCCTCAACTCCGGTCTTGAGGAAGGATCCTGACCCCAAATGCGCCTGTCCATTCACTTGCACAGATACTGCCAGATCCGCTGATCTCCTCCAGCAGTTATTTCCTCAGGATTCTGGAATCTGCAGTCCCTTGCATTCCTATCCTTGCCTTTGTCTACTTGTATTATCCCAAACTTTTACAGTTTCTGATGAATGGTAAACAATCTTTAATATTATCTCCTTTTCTCTCCAAAAACGCCAACTGACCTGCTGATAATACTCAACGTGTCCTGCTTTTATTTAGCTTCTGGGTTGAAGTAAACAAAATTGTTGAATAAAAAATAGATAGCAACATTTTGCACAAATAATGACTGAACTTTAACATTGCAAGAATACATTCTGCATGTTAAATTGTTGGTTGTCATAAATATCCCTTGTCAAGATGTATTTGAAACTCCTTTGAAACGTCAACAAAAAAAATACTTAGATATGTTATTGTGTTCCTGGAATACTTGTTACATCTTCAGTTATTTTTAATAGGTTTAATGTAAGATTTGATTTATAAATAGTGGGGGCACTAAACATTGAATGTTGTTCAATGTGAATACTATCTGCACCTTAATAGAACAGCACCCCATAAATACCAAGCCTATTGCGTTAGACCATCATTACAACTGAATCAAATACGACCTCCAAATTTGCACACTTCTTGTAGAGGTTGCTGACCAGAATTGGTAATTTTCACTTCAGCAATTTTCTCTCCACCAACCAGTTGAACTCTGAGAATTATATTTGTTTTCTAATTAGAATTATATTATGGCCTGGCATTTGTGGGAAAGAAGCAGCACACAGTGTGCTGCCAGAGTGAGGCCCAGTGCAAATTGGAGGAACAGCACCTCATATTTCACTTGGGCAGCTTACACCACAGCGGTATGAATATTGACTTCTCTAACTTCAAGTAATCCTGGCTTTCCCTCTCTCTCCTTCCCTCCCCCTTCCTAGTTCTCCAACCAGTCTGCCCCCCCTGACAAAATGGTATTTCTGTATGCTTTGTTGTAATCTTCTAGCTCGCAATGATCTATTCTACATTTTCCTGGACAGCATCTCCTTTGATGTCTCGTTTTCACACCTTACACTTCCTTATCTCTGTGTCTCCTTCTCCCCTGACTATCAGACTGAAGAAGGGTCTTGACCCGAAACATCATCCATTCCTTCTGTCCAGAAATGCTGCCTGTCCCGTTCAGTTACTCCAGCATTTTGTGTCTGTCTTCGGTGTAAACCAGCATTTGCAGTTCCTTCCCCACGCATCTCACAGTGTGCCCTGTGAGTTGGATAATTTAACATATTTCTTAACTTGAGTGTTTTGGAGAATTGCCAGTCTAGGAAGTGTGATCCGACAATAATGAGAGTAAAATTGGATCAGGGGGCCTTGCTGAGCAACATTACCGCCAACTCTACCATTACTGGGTGACCATGGTGGAGCAGCGCTGGAGTTGCTGCCTTACAGCGTATGCAGCACCGGAGACCCGGGTTCGATCCCGACTACGGGTGCTGTCAGTACGGAGTTTGTACGTTCTCCCCGTGACCGTGTGGGTTTTCTCCGAGATCTTCAGTTTCCTCCCACACTCCAAAGACATACAGGTATGTAGGTTAATTGGCTTGGTGTATGTACAAATTGTCCCTGGTGTGTGTAGGATAATGTTAATGTGCGGGGATCGTAGGTCGGCGTGCTCGGTGGGCCCAAGGGTCTGTTTCTGCGCTAAATCTGTAAACTAAACTAAACTAATCTAATTTCCTTAATCATTAAGATGTAAGGACAAAGGAAAAAAAACAGAGGAAAGCTGAAATTTAAGCAATAATTAAAAATCTGGAATTTGGAAGCAGCTAGTTTCGGCAATAGTGATCCTGAAAAGACTGGATTGCAATAAATATCCCATCTGGTTCAGGAGTGTTTCATCAGGAAAAGAGATCTGTCCATCCTTCCACAGTCTGGCCTGTATGTGGGTCCTGCCCTAGCTATGTGTGGTTAGGTTTGCACAACATGCTGGATATAACAGGTTTGACAGCGGCTGTGATAGAGGCAACATTTCGGACCAAGGATCAAGAGTGTTTAATTGTCATTTGTACTGATAACAGAACAATTAAATTCTTACTTGCAGCAGCATAACTGGCCTGTAACACAATACACATTGATAATATACAATAAATAGATAGATAGATAGATAATCTTTATTGTCATTATAACATGTGAACTTGTACAACAAAATTAAAATGCCAACCGGTCAGTGCACCATTCACACATTTCCAAAAGCTAACGATACGTTAGCATACACACACCACCATAAAATAAGCATAAACACACAACCATACATTCTTCTGTCGATTTCACAATCCATTTGGTATGTAGCGCACCTGTGCTCATTTGGTGGCTACATTAAGTGTAGTTATTGCTGTGGGATAAAAACTGTTTTTTAGTCTGTTTGTCCTTGTCCTCATTGATCTGTACGGTCTGCCTGACGGCAACAGTTCAAACAGGGAGTGGCCGGGGTGGGAAATGTCCTTTATAATGTTCTGGGATTTCTTGAGACAGTGGGAACTGTGTAGGTCCTCCAAAGTGAGGAGAGGGCAGCCGACAATCTTCTGGGCGTTGTCAATAGCCCTCTGGGGCGCTTTGCTCTGGGCCGCTGTGCAGCTGGTGTACCACATGCATACACAGTATGTTAGGATGCTCTCTATGGAGCACCGATAAAAGGACAGCAGGAGTCTCTTGGTGATGTTGTTCCTCCTGAGCACCCTCCGGAAGCGCAGTCTCTGCTGGACCATTTTCAGCAGCACAGAGGTGTTCACGCTCCATGTCAGGTCCTGCTCAATGTGGATTCCCAGGAAGCGGAAATCCGCCACCCTCTCCACACAGTCCCCTCTGATGATCAGTGGTGTAATGTGCGTTTCCTTCTTCCTGTAGTCTATTATGAGCTCCTTTGTCTTTGAGATGTTGAGGAGCAGGTTATTCTCTCCACACCACACTGTCAGCTGCTCCACCTCATCCCTGTAAGCGTACTTATCCCCCCCAGAGATGAGCCCCACCACCATGGTGTCCTCCGCGAGTTTGACAATGGTGTTACTGTGGTGGGCGGGGGTGCAGTCATATGTGTAGATGGTGTAGAGCAGGGGGCTCAGCACGCAGCCCTGTGGAGAGCCGGTACTGAGGCTGAGGGCCGTGGATGTGTGATGGCCCATTCTGACTCTCTGGCTGCGACCCGACAGGAAGCTATTTATCCACATGCAGGTGGAGTGTTGAAGTCCCAGGTCCCCCAGTTTGTTCACCAGTTTGTGGGGAAGGATGGTGTTAAAAGCAGAGCTGTAGTCCACAAAGAGCATCCGCACGTAGCTCCCCCGCTGCTCCAGGTGGGACAGTGCAGCATGGAGGGCTGTGGCTACAGCGTCCTCTGTGGATCTGTTCGCTCTGTTCGCAAACTGGTGGGGGGTCAAAAGCTTCGGGGCAGGAGTGATGTGATGTGACCCCGGACCAGTTTTTCAAAGCACTTCATCACCACTGGTGTGAGTGCGACTGGCCGGTAGTCATTGAGGCTGGAAATGTGGGGGTTTTTTGGCAAGGGGACTATGGTTGCGGACTTTCAGACAGGGTGGGGACAGTGGACTGGGCCAGAGACTGGTTGAAGATCCTCGTGAATACTCCAGCCAGCTGGTCTGCGCAGTCCTTCAGCACGCGTCCAGAGACGCCGTCGGGTCCAGCAGCCTTCCTCGGATTGAAGGCCCGCAGCGTGCGCCTCACCTCATGCTCCTCTATTTTGAGGGTTAAGCTGCTGTGGACCATGTGGTGTGATATGGCTGTCTCTGGTGGCTCCACTTCAAAGCGAGCAAAGAAGAGGTTCAGCTCCTCTGCCAGCGAGGATGGGGCGGCACAGAGGTGCAGTGGTAGACTTGCTGCCTTACAGTGCCAGAAACCCAGGGTCGACCCTGACTACAGACTTGTGTCGAAATCGAGCTTGTATGTTTTACCTTGACTGCATGTGTTTTCTCTGGGTGCTCCAGTTTCTTCCCACACTACAAAGATTTGCAGGTTTGTAGGTTAATTGGCACCTTTATAAATTGTAAATTATCCCTCGCAGGTAGGGTGATTGCTGGTTGGCATGGACTCGGTGGGCCAACAAGCCTGTTTCCATGCTGCATCTCCAAAGACGTACAGGTCTGTAGGTTAATTGGTTTGGTATAATTGAAAATTTCCCTAGTATGTGCAGAATAGCATTAGTGTATGGGGATCGCTGGTTGACACGGACTCGGTAGGCCGAAGGTATGTAGGAAAGAACTGCAAATGTTGGTTTAAATTGAAGGTCGACACAAAATGCTGGAGTAACTCAGTGGGACAGGCAGCATCTCTGGAGAGAAGGCATGGGTGATGTTTTGGGTCGAGACTGAAGAAGGATACATCAAGCATTTTGGCCGAAGGGACTGTTTTCGTAGTGTATCTGTAAACTAAATTAAATTAAACTAAACTAATCTCTAAAATCTAAACTCTAAATGAAAAATCAATAAATCAATAATACGATATGATATGATACGATAGAACATTTTTTATCCCAGGAGGGAAATTGATCTGCCAACAGTCAGAAAACACAAGATACATGAAACATGAAATAGAGACAGCATCCTTGAGGAAGTTAAAGCAGGGGAGCCACTTAAGGGCCTGTCCCACTTTCACGACCTAATTCACAACGTGAAAGTGGGACAGGCCCTTTAAGGTAAGAGCAGGTTTTAGTAGACGGTGGCCAGTGAGAAGCTTTACAGAAATTTTGATCGGATAAGATGTGAAACTAAGAAAGAGGTTAGATTTCCTTTATCCATCAACAACAGAGGTCAGTCTTCTGATTATTAGATGGACAAGAATAAATTGCATGGGATTTATTTTCTGATACTTACGTTTTTTGGAGTAAAAAAACAATGGTGGACAATTCAGCAGGTCAAGGCTGCTCCCATCATGGGAGGCTCAACATGCAAGATGACATTTTGGGTTGTGACCTTGTTTCAGGACTGAAAGGGAAAGATTTCCAGTATATTGCAGTAGGAGTGAAGTAAGGGTAAGAAAGAAGCTGGTAAGTGATCAATGAAACCAAATGGGGAGGGGATGATGGACAGATGTTGCTAGGTTCAGTTTAGAGATACAGTGCGGAAACAGGCCCTTCGGCCCACTGAGTCTGCATGGACCAGTAATCCCCACACGTTAACACTACCCTACACACACTAGGGACAATTAAAAACACCAGCCAATTAACCGACAAATCTGTAAGTCTTTGGAGTGTGGGAGGAAACAGAAGATCTCTGAGAAAACCTATGCAGGTCACGGGGAGAACATACAAACTCCGTACAGACTAAACTAAGCTAACCTAAACCAAATTAAACTAAACTCTCCATGTGAAAAAGTTGTTTCTCAGGTTCCTATTAAATCCCCCCCTCACCTTAAATCTATGTCCTCAGGTTCTTGATTCCCTCAGTGGGACAGGCAGCATCTCTGAGAGAAGGAATGGGTGACGTTTCGGGTCGAGATCCTTCTTCAGACTATTCCCCTACACTGGGTAAAAGCACCAAATGGTTGAAAAAGTGCAGTCGAAGCTCTATCAAAACTGGAAAGGATGCTTGAGTCCCTGGATGGTGGTGAGAGAGGAGGAGAAGAGACACTTCCTACGGTTTCAGGGGAACGTGCCACAAGATAGGAAGGATAAGCTAATCAGGGAATCATTTAAAAAAAAGTGATCTCTGTGGAAGAAGTAGTCTCTGTGGAGAGAGGAAAGAAACAACATCCGAGTGTGCTTGGGTAGCCCACAACCCAATGGAATCAACACTGAATGTTCTGGGTAACCCACTCCCCTCTGGTCTTCCCTCCCACCTACAATCACATGTCCTGACAGTGTACTTCTCCCTTGTCCATAGAAAGTCTGTAACCCAAAATGTCCTGTATCCATCCCCTCCATAAACCTAACCTGCTGAGTTTGTCCATTCATTGGTGTTTTTGCTCAAGATTTCAGCATCTAAGGTTTCTGCTCCTTTTGTTCACCTTCCCTTTGCATCTCCACCTGGTTCCATTTGCCCATCATCATTTCCTCATGTGGCTTCACCTATCAGCCTTTATCCCGCCCTTCCGTACTGCTGTATACTGACACTCTTTCCTCTTCCCTTTCAATACTGATGCAGGATTGTGACCTGAAATGTTGACTTGGAATGTTTTGTCTCCACAGACGTAGCTCTACCCATTGAGTTCTTCCACCTTACTGCTTTTTGTTCCAGATTCCAGCATCTGCTGTCTCTTTTGCCTTTATTTAGCTTTTTATTTAGAACAATATAGGAATAGAGCTATAATGCATGGAGACAGGCCCTTGTCCACGGAACCCAGTTTTCATTCTGGGCTCATTCCGTTTGCCCACATTTGGCCACATATCCCCCTGAACTGTTCCTATCCGTACATCTACCTAAATATCTCACAGTAACAATATTAAAAAAAAAACATTTGGACAGGTAGACAGTTACATGGATAAGAATGGTTTTGAAGCATATTGGCCAAATGTGCATAAATGAGGGACTGAGGAGGGGGGTGGGTTGTTGCTACTTAAAATTGAAGAATTCAATGTTCATACTGTTGGGTTGTGGGTTATGCAAGCAAAATATGAGTGTCCTTCCTTGATTTTGCATGTGGCCTCACTCTGGCATTGGAGGAGGCCCAGGAACCATACAATACTGCTGGGATCCCTGGAGGTTTATTCATCCCTTCCCACCCAAACACCTCCTCTTCTGGTACTTCCCCCTACAACCGCAGGAGATGTAACACCTGTCCCTATATCTCCTCCCTTATCTCCATCCTGCGACCCCAACAGTCCTTTTAGGTGCGACAGAGGTTCACGGGCACCTTCTCTACCCTCATAAATTACATCCGGTGATCCCGGATGTAATTTATGTGACCTGCTGAGCATCAGCAAGATCAAGCGTAGACTCGGTGAACATTTCATCAAACACTTGTGCTCCGTCTGCCAAGGCCTCATGGATCTCCCGATTGCTAATCATTTAAACTTCCAATTTTCATACCGACCCTTCTGTCCTGGACCTCTCCCATTGCCTGTAAAAGCCATCCCATCTCCTATTTTTGCCCTCCTGGTTGCTTTCTCGAGTGTACTCCTAGATCTCATGGAGGGATTCACTTGATCCCGACATGTGCCTCCTTTTTTTCTGACCAGAGCCTTAACATCATTCGTCAACCAGAGTTCCCTAAACCTGCCCGACTAACCTTTCCCTCTAATAGGTACATGCTACCCCTGTACACTTGCTAATTCTCTTTTGAGCTATTTTGAGATATTTCAGGTATCTATCACACCTATAACATCCACAGCCTGGAACATAGAGTTGGTAGTCCTGTCCTTCTCTCAATGATATTTCTGTTAATATAACTGTAATATCTTAGTCCTCTGAGGCAATCCACACTCTGATATCATCCCTACCGCCCCCCCCTTACCTGGTAAGCCTTTAGCATTGAAATAACTAGTTTAATCAGTGGCCTTTCCTCTCTCTTTATTGTGCACCTGCATGTCCTGTTTGCTAATCTTGCCCTCTTTGAGTATAGTGTTTGCCCCCAATCTCCCCTTTGCCTCCTTTCTGCTCTGGGACCCTCCCTGCTGCCGATCTAGTTGAAACTTTCTTGAGTAGCCCCAGCGAATGTCCCTCCCAGTACATTGGTCCCTCTCCGCTTCAGATGGTACCATCCCTCTTGGAAGGTCACCTCTGCCCCAAAGGAGATTGCAATGTTCCAAAAACCTGAGGCCTTACCCCTAATAGTTCAACGGAGCTTTATTTGTCACATATGCAACTGCATGGCAAAATTCTTTTTTCATATATTACACATGCAGGCGTTGCCATTTTTGCACCATTATTCAAAGTCCACAGTCTGGTCGGCCCGCGTGCTTGATGTACGGGAGCATTTCCCGCAAATTGACTTCCCTCTCCTCTGCGCTCCTTGCCTGGCTATCCGTATATCCCTGGGATGTCTCAGTTTCCCAGCATGGATTAATCTAGCCTATCCTTCTATTCCTGCTTTCACTTGCTTGTGGCACTGAGAGCGATGCAGAGATTACCACCCTTGTAATCCTGCTTTCTAACCTCCTTCTATAACTCCCTATATTCACTCTGCAGGGCCACATCCCTTCTCCCACCCATGTCGTTGGTACTGATGCGCACAACAGATCTCTGGCTGTTCACCCACCCCTTTGAGAATGCTCAGCATCTGCTCCAAGCCATCCTTCACCCGTGCACCAGGGAGGCAACACACCATCATGGACTCTTGTTTGGAACCACGGAATCTCCTGTCTGTCCCTTAACCATTGTGTTTCCTATCGCTATCAGTATCTGAGCTTATAAGTCAAACTTTAAGTCAAAGGCAGAACCATAGCAACCAATCAACATAATATGAGCACAGAAACGGAACATCAACAAACTCCAAGCTCATCAGGGATATCAAAACAGGCTAAAAATCAACTTCAGTAGACTAGCCATTACTTTATTAAACCACAACTATGCATGCACAATTTTCAACATGATAATCGCAAATAATAAAAAAATCTCAGTAACAAGTATTACCTGTGTTCAAATAACTACAAAATGTTGTTTCCATTTTGACAATGGATCTCAAGTGGTATTTGAAATCAATACTTGCTCTGGAAGTGTAGTCTGCAGCAAATGCATAGTCCCTTGAGCAAGAACAAAATTGCCCGCTTGGATTAATCCTACAAATTGACTGGTTTTAATAGAAATACATATGACTTCTTTGATCAGATAACAGATAAATAGATGCATTGAAAATGTTGGGTCCCTCCTTTGTAGTGACAATGAATCTTTCCACTGATCCCAGCTTCAGTCGTATCTGAAGCAAGCTTTGCATTGTTCATTACTTCTCTTTTAAACCAAACATTTTTTTTAGTATTAGTTTATGATTATCTATCATGTGTTGTCTTTATTGTGCACTTCCTTCTGCTTGTTATACAGGATAAGTGTATAAAATAATGTACTCTTTGTGTAACACGCTTTAAAAGCTAAAGTCTAGTGAATGACAACTTTTTATTACTGTAATCATATCCGATTAAAGTCTTACAATGTATTTTTGAATACACCATTCATTTCATTTTATCACCGTAACATTCCATGTATGAATACATAATTACTAAGCTATCAAAGTTCCTTTATACTGCTGATGAGAAATGGATGAACATTTTAAATATCTGCTATTGTTTGGCATTGAGGGCAGAGAAAAATAAAAATTCCATTGAGTCTCATATTCATTTTGTGCTATCATACTCATTATCACCCAGGATTTGAATGGTTCAACCATTATTTGGACTTTTGGTGCCGATAAGCCATGATGTTATTCCACTGAAGTAAAATATTCCTTGAAATTGTTCCTACTTCAGCCCAAGCAAACTCTCTGAAAATCTTCAATAACTGCTTGCGAATGTAAAAAAACTGAGTTACCAATGGCATCGCAAGTTCAAAATCATATGATTGTACAAGACATAGACCTGAAACAAATACCTCAAAAGAAATTCTCAAAAAGTTCAGAGGAAACGCTCAACATTTCTCCTGCCTACTATCATCCCCGAGTCTCAGAAGACAGTGACTGCTGGTCTTCTACAATGTGCCAGGTTTCCAGATTCGTTTTTTGGTCTGTTCCACACACAGGCCACTGGTTGAGGGAAGAGAGACTTCCTTTAAATCTTACAAGTGGTATAACAGAGTAGTGAAATGTAGACACAAGGAACTACAGATGCTGGTTTAAAACAAAGACACAAAGTGCTGGAGTAACTCAATTGGTCAGGCAGCAAATCTCTGGAGAACATGGATTGGCAACATTTTGAATCGGGGCTCTTCTTCAGACTGACTGCAGTGGATGGTGTAAGGGGGGGTGGGGGGGGGGGGGGGGGTTGGGGGAGCTGGATGAAAATTGGAGATGGAATATAGCCTGGCAAGTGATAAGCAGATACAAGTGAGTTGGGGTTGGATTGGCAGATGGGTGGACAAAGGCCAAAGATGAGAAGGAGACAAAGGCTGAAAGATAAGGACATAAGGGGAGAAGAGGCACGTACAATGAAGTCATAGGAAGAGATAAAGGTGGAAGCGGATAAAAGGGAAATTTTTAATTATCTAAAATTGGAGAACTCAATGGTCATACCGTTGGTTTGTAAGGTACCTCAGCAGAATATGAGGGGCTGCTCTTTCTGTTTGTATGTGGTCTCAGTCTGGCAGTGGAGGAGACCCAGTTCAGTTCAGTTCAGTTCAGTTCAATGGAAAGACAATATATGATTAATATTCATCTATTTAAAGTGTAAAGATGCATGATAAGGCCAGCAAAGTCCGGTCAACGAAAGTCTGAGGGACATCAATGAGGTAGATAGTAATTCAGGATGATTCAGTTGCCTGATAACAGCTGGGAAGAAACTGTCCCTATAATCTGGAAATGTGCATTTTCACACTTCTATGCATTTTGCCCAATGGGAGAGGGGAGAAGAGGGAGTGGCCAGGTTGTGACTCATCCTTGATTATGCTGCTGGTCTTGCCGAGGTATAAATGGAGTCAATGGAAGAGAGGGAGGTTAGTTTGTGTGATGGTCTGAGGTGCATCCACAATTCACTGCAATTCACTGCCCAGGACTGAAAGGCCAGTATGGGAATGGGAAGGGGAGTTAAAATGGTTAGCAACCAGGAGATCCAGCTGGTCTTGGTGGACCGAGTGCAAATGTTCAGCGAAATGGTCACCTAGTCTAAACTTGGTCTCGCTGATGCAAAGGAGGCCACATTGGGAGCACTGAATGCAGTAGATGAGGTAGGAGGAGGTGCACGTGAGCCTCAGGACCTGGAAGGGCTGTTGGTGTCCCTGGAAGAATATGAGGGAGGATGTATAGGGGCAGGTGTTACGTCTCTTGCACTTACAGGGCGAGGGGGCAGTTTGGGTGAGAAGAGATGAGTGAACCAAGGCATTGTGGAGGGAGCGGTCTCTACGTGAAGTGGAAAAGAGGTAATGGGAAGATGTGGCTGGTGAGGGAATCACATTGAATGTGACGGAAATGTCTGAGAACGGCATGTTTGATGCAGTGGGCAGTGGGGTGAAAGGTAGTGACCAGGGGAACTCTATCCTTGTTCCATCTGGGGGAGGGCTCAATGAGACAGATGAGATGCGGATGAAGGATCGATTTATGACAGCAGGGAGGAAACTTTGATTACTAAAGAAAGAGAACATCTTGGATGTCCTCGAATGGAAAGCCTATCTTGGGAGCAGACATGGCAGAGATGGAGAAGTTGAGATTAAAGGATGGCATCTTTGCAAGTGGCACGGTAGGAGTAGTATTAGTCCAGATAACTATGGGAATGAGTGGGTGAACGGTCGATGTCAGTCTATAGCCTGTCCCCTGTGTAAGAAAGAGAGAGATCAAGAAAGAGAGGTGTCAGAGATAGTCCAGGTGAATTGTGGGCAGGGTGGAAATTAATGGTGGTTAGTGAAATCAACGAGTTCAACACAGAGCAGGAGGCAGCCCCGATGCATTCATTGATGTAGTGGAGAAAGAGTTGAGGGATGTTGCCAGTGTCGTCTAAAACAAGGACTGTTCGACATAACCAACGAGAAGGCAGGCATAGTTTGCACCATATGAGTGCCCATGGCTACACCTATAACTTGAAGAAAGTGACAGGAGTGAAAGTTGTTGAGGTGGAGTTGTCATTATGATCACAATTACACATGTATTGTTGTCTGAGGGTTCAAGGATACTTGTAAATATTGACATTTGTTTTAAGGCATTTATTTATGAATCTGAAGCTGGGTCCTGACCCATAATGTCACACATCCATGTTCTCCAGAGATGCTGCCTGCCCGTCGAGTAACTTCAGCACTTTTTTTGCCAACTAGCATTTCAGCTCTTTGTACCTTCTCTTATTTATGTGGGACTTGCTTGAGTCTGAATAAATTCAGCAGATACACCAAGAGCGACTACACTCCTCCCATTTCCTCCAAATCCAAGGCGTAGTTATGGGCATGTGCATGGACCCCAGCTATGCTTTCCTCTTTGTAGGGTACGTCGAACAATCCTTGTTCGAGGCGTACCGTGGCCCTATCCCCGAACTCTACCTCCGCTACATTGACGACTGCATTGGTGCTACCTCCTGCCTTCATCCATTTCACCACCAACTTCCATCCGGCACTCAAATTCACCTGGACCATTTCCGACACCTCCTTACCGTTTCTAGACCTCACCAACTCCATCGCAGGTAACAGACTAGTGACCGACATCTACAACAAACCCACTGACTCCCATGGCTATCTGGACTACACTTCTTCCCACCCTGCTTCCTGTAAGGACTCTATCCCCTACTCCCAATCCCTCCATCTACGCCACATCTGCAGGATGAGATGTTCCAAACCAGGGCATCAGAGATGTCCTCATTCTTTAGGGAACAGGGGTTCCCCTCGTCTACTATAGATGAGACTCTCACCAGGGTCTCCTCTATATCCCGCAGCTCCGCTCTCACTCCCCATTCCCCCACTTGTAATGAGGACAGAGTCCCCCTTGTTCCCACCTTCCACCCTATCAGCCGTCGCATACAACATATAACCCTCTGACATTTTCACCACCTATAACGGGATCCCACCACTGGCCACATCTTCCCATCTCCTCCCCTTTCTGCTTTCCGCAGAGACCATTCCCTCCGTAACTCCCTGGTCAATTCGTCCCTTCCCACCCAAACCACCCCCTCCCCTGGTACTTTCCCTTGCACCCGCAGAAAATGCTACACTTGTTGCTTTACCTCTCCCCTCAACTCCATCCAAGGACCTAAGCAGTCTTTCCAAGTGAGGCAGAGGTTCACCTGCACCTCCTCCAACCTCATCTATTGCATCCGCTGTTCCAGGTGTCAACAGCTCTACATCGGTGAGACCAAGCGCAGGCTTGGCGATCGCTTCGCCCACACATCTGCTCACTTTACAATAACCAACCTGATCTCCCGGTGGCTCAGCACTGCAACTCCCCCTCCCATTCCGAATCCAACCTTTCTGTCCTGGGCCTCCTCCATGGCCAGAGTGAGTCCCACCACAAATTGGAGGAACAGCACCTCATATTTCACTTGGGCAGTTTACACCCCAGCGGTATGAACATTGACTTCTTCAATTTCAAGTAGTCCTTGGTTTCTCCCTCCTTCCCCGCCCACTTCCCATCTCTCCCACAGCCTACTGTCTCCGCCTCTTCCTTTCTTCCCCCCCCCCCACCAGTGACATTAGTCCGAAGAAGGGTTACGACCCGAAACATCGCCTAGTCCTTCGCTCCATAGATGCTGCCTCACACGCTGAGTTTCTCCAGCTTTTTTGTCTACCTTCGATTTTTCCAGCATCTGCAGTTCTTTCTTAAACACTCTGAACTGCTGTCTCTCGATAAAAGCTGCTTCCTCTTTCAACTCTCCAAATCCCTGTTCGCCAATAAAATTTACCATATTTAAGAGATATTAACATAATGTAAATCAGTGAAGCTACTTCATGTTATAATCATTTATTTGTGTTCACAGAATTAAAAAAAAACAAATCTTTAATATCCAGTCATATGTAGGATAAAACATTTTGATTGTTTCAAATTTTTTTAATGAATGGCTCTTGCAGTTTTGTTGTTCAAACATTTAACACGTTAAAACAAATATTGTAGGGGTAGTGTAGAGGGGAGAGTTCATGGGGATAAGAAAGGCAAAAGCATGGAATAGTGTGGGGTTAATAGAGATGGATCCTTAATGGTTAGCTGAAGCATCTGTTGCACTATCAATCAGACCTGAAATAGTCAAAACGATCACAGTCTTGATTCCTACAATTTTCTGAGCTGTGCTTCTTGCAAATATTAGTCCTCACAGGGAGTGGAAGATGACATAGAAAAAAGGTGCAAGAGGAGACCATTTGGCCCTTCAAGCCAGCATACTATGACAATATCAGCATATATATTCTGAGGGATCTGAAGAATTCCCAGATTGGAAAATGGGAAAAGGTGCAGTTCTAAAGTTTGGGTACATTAGTGAACAGAGTAAAGCTTCCCGCCGTGATTGTCCTATGTTTTACATAGACAAAGACTTTACGGCACAGGCAGCACGATGGTGCAGGGGTAGAGTTGCTGCTTTACAGCGCCAGAGGCCTGGGTTCGATCCTGACCTCAGGTGCTGGTCTGTACAGAGTATGTAAGTTCTCCCCATGTCATGACCACATGGGTTTTCTGTGGGTGCTCTGATTTCCTCCCATATTCCAAAGACATACAGGTTTGTAGGTTATTTGGCTTTGGTAAAATTGTAAAATTGTCCCTAGTGTGTAGGATAATGCTAATGTATGGGGTGATCAGTTGTCGGCGTGAACTTGGTGGGCCGAAGGGCCGAAGGACCTGTTTCCTCGCTGTATCTCTAAACTAATCTAAACTTTACATTTACTGTATATACTTCCCATCACATTCGCAGCAAGTCAATGAATATATTTGCAACTCACGCTAAATGCCAAAAATTGTGAAATATCCCTGATGTCCTTAAATAATACATTTCTTCTCAAAAAATATACAATATTTATAGAAGTAATTTTCCATCAAATTCTTTTCCTTGTCAGTTGACATTCATGAAATCCTGATGACACAAGAATCTGCAGATGGTGAAATCTTGAGCAAAAGACAAAATCCTGGTTGAAATGGGGTTGTCGGTGGGTACAGGGTAAAAAAGGGGAGTGGTCTGATGTGGGGTGGGTGATGTTACTTGAAATTGGATGAGTATGAAATGCTGTTCTTCAAGATTTCTTTCACCGCTCTCTGGCAATGCAGAAGGCCAAGGACAGAAGGGTTGGTATGGGAAGAAGAGATAAAATAGTTAGCAATCGGGAGATCCAGCAGGCTTTGGCGGACCAAGCACATGATTGCCTAGTCTATGTTTGGTCTTGCCTGGTGCAGTAGACGGGATTGGAAGAGATGCTCCTGAACTTCTGTCTCACCTGGAAGGTCCTCTAGATCAGTGGTTCCCAACTTTTTTTTGTTCATGGCTCCCTTGGGCTCTAATTTTTCTGTGCCCCCCCCCCCCCCTGACATTATTAGTGGAAAAAAACGTGGCCTCCTTCATTGAACCTGTGGCCCCCTAAATCCACAACTTTTTATGTGGCCCCACTGAAATTTGCCATGACCCCTTTGGGGCCATATGGCCCCAGGTTGGTAATCATTGCTCTAGATGGAAGTGAGACAGGAGGTGTAAGGGCAGATTTTATATCGCCTGGGGTCACAGGGGAAAGTGCCTGGGGGAGGGTGCGGATCTTTGAAGTAATAACTGGTCAAGTATCCCTCCCTCTCTTTACTCTGCCCCCACCCCAACCCACACCCACCCAGTGCACACACACTTATCCCACCGTCCCACATTACCCATATCACCTTGCTCCTTTCAGGGCCTGTCCCATTTTCACGACCTAATTCACAACCTTTTTTACTCGTGGACATTTTTCATCAGGCTAGAAAAACGCCCCGACCTACTTGATGCCTCGAGTACCTACGACCAGCATCACGACCTACCTACGACCTACCTACAACCTTCTATGACCTCGTGACGACCATGCTGCGAGTATGAAACATAGAAACATAGACATAGAAACATAGAAATTAGGTGCAGGAGTAGGCCATTCGGCCCTTCGAGCCTGCATCGCCATTCAATATGATCGTGGCTGATCATCCAACTCAGTATCCCGTACCTGCCTTCTCTCCCTACCCTCTGATCCCCTTAGCCACAAAGGCCACATCTAACTCCCTCTTAAATATAGCCAATGAACTGGCCTCAACTACCCTCTGTGGCAGAGAGTTCCAGAGACTCACCACTCTCTGTGTGAAAAAAGTCTTTCTCATCTCGGTCTTAAAGGATTTCCCCCTTATCCTTAAGCTGTGACCCCTTGTCCTGGACTTCCCCAACATCGGGAACAATCTTCCTGCATCTAGCCTGTCCAACCCCTTAAGAATTTTGTAAGTTTCTATAAGATCCCCTCTCAATCTCCTAAATTCTAGAGAGTATAAACCGAGTCTATCCAGTCTTTCTTCATAAGACAGTCCTGACATCCCAGAAGGTCTGGTGAACCTTCTCTGCACTCCCTCTAAGGCAATAATGTCCTTCCTCAGATTTGGAGACCAAAACTGTACGCAATACTCCAGGTGTGGTCTCACCAAGACCCTATACAACTGCAGTAGAACCTCCCTGCTCCTATACTCAAATGCTTTTGCTATGAATGCTAACATACCATTCGCTTTCTTCACTGCCTGCTGCGCCTGCATGCCTACTTTCAATGACTGGTGTACCATGACACCCAGGTCTCGCTGCATCTCCCCTTTTCCTAATCGGCCACCATTTAGATAATAGTCGGCTTTCCTTTTTTTGCCACCAAAGTGGATAACCTCACATTTATCCACATTATACTGCATCTGCCAAACATTTGCCCACTCACCCAGCCTATCCAAGTCACCTTGCAGTCTCCTAGCATCCTCCTCACAGCTAACACTGCCCCCCCAGCTTAGTGTCATCCGCAAACTTGGAGATATTGCCTTCAATTCCCTCATCCAGATCATTAATATATATTGTAAATAGCTGGGGTCCCAGCACTGTGCCTTGCGGTACCCCACTAGTCACTGCCTGCCATTGTGAAAAGTACCCGTTTACTCCTACTCTTTGCTTCCTGTTTGCCAGCCAGTTCTCTATCCACATCAATACTGAACCCCCAATGCCGTATGCTTTAAGTTTGTATACTAATCTCTTATGTGGGACCTTGTCGAAAGCCTTCTGGAAGTCCAGATACACCACATCCACTGGTTCTCCCTTACCCACGCTACTAGTTACATCCTCGAAAAATTCCACAAGATTCGTCAGACATGATCTACCTTTCGTAAATCTATGCTGACTTTGACCAATGATTTCACCATGAGTCCTTGACCATGAGTCAAGGGAAAATTCAGCAGAGGTCGTGAATTAGGTTGTGAAAGTTAATCCCCCCACCACTCCTTCAGTCCTTCATCAGTATCTATCGATTTCTTGCCACGCTTTGGTCTGCCCCCACCTCTAGTTTTCTCCCCCCTATTCCATCAGTCCGAAGAAGGGTGCCGACCCAAAACATCGTCCATCCATTTCCTCCACAGATGCTGCCTGACCTTCTGAGTTCTACCCGCACCTGATTTTTTACAAATAAATTCCTGGTTTGGTTATTAATCTTGTGCATTTTCCATCCTTCTGCCACATGGTGTGAAGATATGTGTTGGAATTGACATCCACTCCAGCAAACGGAAAGAACAATTGCAGATATAATAAAGCTCCAATGTCAAATATTGAATGAAAACAAATAAAAGACAGCTGTATGTGTGTTGAAAGATAAAATACAGCCTCTTGGGCTTGAATAGCATATAAATCCATTCAAGCTTTTCTTTTGGGGATTATAACATTCTTGAAACATTGGGGATGCGCTGCAGCTTTATAATGTGTACAGGCTCTGATATTCACTTTTGTAAGTCAATGAAAGAAGTCATGGTATGTTAGACTGTCTATGTTAGACTGCTCTTGTTACTTGTCAAATCAATGCTACAATACCTTTACTTCTTAAATCATATAATTTGATTCTCACAACCTTCCATCTATCACTACCCATCCTGTCAGCTCAAATGGAAAAATAATCAGGAAACCCTAATATGGTATGTGCTCCCAGGCAATAATACGTTTCAGGGTTGAGGTGAGATTAATAAAAAGTTGAGATTCCCTTTCATGGTTCATGATGTCATACCTTCAATGTGTTCCTACCTTGAAATCCATTGACTATCTTGCAATGCTATAATTAGCCTTTTTGCAGGGGTCTGTTATTCTCTATATAATAATCAATTCGGCAATATTCTGAGCCTTCTATTCAGTCCAATACACCAAACCATTTTATTCCCTGCACTCTACTAATCTACTGTGCTATTACAATAGTCGCCACTTGGTTGGGCTATTGTACTGTGAAAAGGAAATTGTTTCATCTTGGGTACACAAAAAGCTGGAGAAACTCAGCGGGTGCCGCAGCATCTCTCCTCCGACGTTTCGGGTATTCTCTGGTCCAGGATCAGGGAAACTGCATGTGGGGAATAAGGAACAATGATGAAAGATATAATAAAGGGAACAACCATTGTAACTGAAAATGAGAAGCGGTGCGACTTGGGTGGGTGGGGGAGGGAAGATAAGATAAGGGAATGCCAGGGCCCCGAGGGCTTGGTTAACAGAATTGAGAAAATTCAATATTCAAGCCCAAAGGATGCAGACTCCCCAAGCGGAATAATGAGGTGCTGCAGCGTGCGGTGTTGCTCACTTGGCCGTGGCGGAGGCCCAGGACCGAGAGGTCGGATGTGGATAATGGGGAGGGGGTGGAAGTGCTTCGGGTTGGTTATTGCGGACCGAGCGGAGGTGTTCGGCGAAGCGAAATTGGTATCACAACCGATATAGATCAATTGTTTCATCTTGTTTGATTCGAAATGCTTCAGACTGGGTAGAATACATGATAACAGTACAGTGAGCCTTTTCTAATCTTTCTTAATGTCTGTGCTTTACGTCTGGCTGTGCTGATACTAAAATTAGGAAGGTAAGAATAATATTGTGATTGTAGTAGTGTTTGCTGCTTGGTTTATATCTTTGTACAGGACCAATAAGCAGTGCAAAATTGTTCACATTTACAAGTACTGACCTTGATAAATTGCTCTCAATAAAATAATATAGCATTACCAATGTACTTTCATTGTGATTTTAGCATCCATTAATTTATCAATGGAGCTCATCCTATTGCAATTATTAGTCAATCTATCCAAAACCTAAATGAAAAGATAAATAAATATGAGAATTTCTCAATATAAGCACTCTGTATAATATTATTGCATTACCCACTGGCTAAATCGTTCATTACACTCTTTCCATCCAGCTCCCCCATTTCCACCCTGAAATGGTGTACATGCTCACATTGTAGATATCACAACTCAAATCCAACAAAAATTAAATTTAGTCTCTTGAATTGCTTTAAATTGGCAGATATTCAAACTGCTGAACGTCAGTAGGCAGTGTAGATGGTTTATATGCAACCAATAATATAGTTACCTCACTCCCATTAAGCCCAGTTAACATCCATAACGCCCTTCCCCCTCAGTAATTGTGCTTGAAGGTGTGTGTAATACCCAGTGCTATCATTAGTACACGCTTGTAAGTTTTCATTTACATGGTGGTCAGAAGTGGGATACGAACCCCACGCCTCCTTGGAGACCCGCTGTAACCCCCTACGAACAGAGGACTTGCTCGTACTGGGCGTTTAACTTAATCCCACCAAGCAGAGGTTTTGGCCGAGCACACCGCTTCCGGCCTTGCAGCAGCTTGCATGATTAAAGCAGGGTGGCCAACAAAGCGCTTCTGAAAGCACAGCCTTTCTTCCTGGTCCCGCGACGAACTGTGCTCCAGGATGGCGTTATGTCAAGGGACATAAAGTTGTGGTCCCGTCCTCCCTGACTTTTTGACTTTTACTTTTGTGCAGCCCACAGCGGACAATAACGCTTTCAGTGCCAATTCTATTCTTTTTTGGAAGGCCAAATATATCCGAGACAGAACGTGCAACAGTCTTCCTTGCCCCTGCTGCAACAGATGCCGACATAATTCGATGGCGTGGTAACCACTACCTTGTCCTAGTCGAACTCCAACTGGTTAGAAGTGGATTTGCTGACAATAATCCCTCACGTCCCGGAGAGGTGATATCCGCAAGCTGCGGAAACACTTCTCCACTTTTTGGGAGCCCCCCCGGTCAGGCTGCAGACTGACAACGGGCCCCCCAAAAAAAGGCAGTTTACAAGCCATTCAAAGCAAAGCTTTGCCGACAAGTGGAACTTCCATTTCACCAGCAGCCCAGAGTACCCACAGAGCAATAGCAGACGGTCACGGGCCGTCCGCAGCGCCAAGCTTCTGATGGAACAGGCGCGACTATCCCCCTCAGGAATGTATCCAGGGATCCGGCCATGGGGTCACCTGCTCAGCCTGATGTCCAGAACTACCTCCACCGTCCCGATTGCCCAGCGCCAGCTGAAATCGGGTGCTGGAGCAGAGGCGAAACACACAACGATCGGTCGTGCAGACCATCGGTCCTCTGTTGCACGGACAGGTTGTTCGTTTTGTACTATACCGTGTTTTTGGCCGACTCACCTCGTTCGTATCTGGTCGAAGGGTTCCATCTACCGAAGAAGCGACAACACCTGCTTGCAATGAGCCACAAATATCAGCATGCATGCCTCGGTCCCCGTCGCGGGCGCCTGTTCCCCTCTGCGCGGGCTGTGCCGACTGTTATCTTCTCCCACCCCAACTGCGTTCTTAATCGGGGGAGGGGGAGACATCCGTACGCGCTCGGGCAGGATCAGTAAGCCGCCTGTCGCTACGGCGATTTCGTTTAATTCTGCTGTTTAAATTCGGTTGTCCGTGACAAACAATCTGTTTTTTTTTTGACTAAGGGGAAGGATGTAGATGGTTTTATATGCAACCATATAATAATATAGTTACCTCACTCCCATTAACCCCGCCCAGTTCATCAATCATAACGCCTTCCCCTCAGATAGAAAAATGTAGCCGGTGCTTGAATGTGTGTAATCCCTGCATCATTAAAAGATGCTTAAGAGGTAAACATTTACAGGCAGGTACAACAAATACATAGGAAGGTCAATGAAATGCTGGCCATTACCATGAGGGGGATGACGCATGTAAGTAGGGAAGTCTTGTTACCACAGTAGAGGGTGCGATGAGGCCACGCATTAAATATTGTGCATTATCCTTATTTAAAGAGGTACATTGGAGCATTTCAGAGGTTGCTTCCTGGGATGACGGGATTGATTTGTGAGGAAGATCTGAGCAGCCTGGGCCTAGACTAAAAAGAATGAGAGGTGATCTTATTGAAGCATGTAAAATACTGAGTGTGTTTGACAAAGTAAGTGCTGGGCAGGTGTTTCCGCTTGTGGGGGAGTTTAGACTCGCAGTACAACTTAAGAACAGAACATGGGACAGTACAGCACAGGAACAGGCTCTCGTCCCTCCAAGTCTGCCAACTATGTTGCCAATCTAAATGAACCTTATCTGACTGTACATAGTCCATGTCACTTTATTCCCGGCCTATTCACATGTCTGTAAAAAGGCCTCTGACATTGCTCCAGTATTGGCTTCTATTACCTCACTTGCCAGAGAGTTCCAGGTTCCAACTATTTTCTGTGCAAACAACTGGCCTCACAAATCTCCGTTAATCTTTCCCCTTATAACTTTCAACCTTGTGCTCTCCAGTACATGGCATTTCCATTCTGGGAAACAGACTCTATGACTATCTACCCTTCCCATAATTTTATAAACTTCCACCAGGTCATCGCTCATGATGCACGGTCAAGTTCAGGTTTGCGTTTAGTATCACATGCACCAATTAAAGTACAGTGATATTTGAGTTGCCATACAGTCATACTAAGTGAAAAGCAACAATACACACAGCCACATAAAATAAAATTTAACATAAACATCCGCCACAGTGGAATCAACATTCCTCACTGTGATAGAAGAAAATAAAGTTCAGTCATCTTCCTCCTTTGTTCACCTGTGATCAGGCCTGAACCCTCCGCAGTCGCCGCTGCTGACGGTCCAATGTCCAAGCCCTCGTGTCGGGATGATGGAAACTCCGGTGCCGGGACGGATCGGAACACACCGCGGCATGCAGCTCCCGAGTCGGCCTCTTCTTACCGGAGATCGCGGGCTTCACGGTATTAAAGTCCACAGGCCCCGTGGTCGGAGCTCGTCTACTGCCGATCCCCTGCAAAGGATCGCAGGCTCCGTGATGTGAAAGTCCGCGCCGTGCCCGCGGCTTGAAGCTCCAGGCCAATCTTCAGGAAAGGCCGCACCACTCCACGTTGTTAGGCCGCAGGGGGGACAGAGACGCGACACGGAGAAAAATCGCATCTCCGTCGAGGTAAGTGACTGAAAAAAAGTTTCCCCCGACCCCCCCCCCCCCCCCCCCCCCCCCCACATAAAACAGACTAAGAAACACTAAAACATACAGTTCATAAAATGGTCATGTAAAATGTTCACGCATGTAACTCAAACTTAAAATGGCCACTCTGTGGTCACTCCAGTAAAAACAATTCATGTTTATTCAATCTCTGCTTTTAACTAATACATTCCAATTCAGGCAACAGTTTCTTGCGCCCTCCCTAAAGCCTTAGAGATTTTTTTTCCCAGATGAAGACAATCTTTTGGAGTCTCTTGCTCCAGGGAGTTGTGGAAACTGAATTTTTGAATATCCTCTTAAGGGTGAGATATACAGAAACAAGGAACTGCACATGGTGGTTTACAAAAGCAGACACAAAGTGCTAGAGTAATTAAGCAGATGAGGCAGCATCTCTGGAAACAGGGATAGGTGAAGTTTTGGGTCGGGACCTTTCTTCAGGCTGATTGTATGGGGAGGAGGAGAGGAAGGGCAGGCCAAAAGCCCCTCTTTTTGATCAATCCCCCCTCACCTGGATCTTACCATTACCTGCCAGTGTTTCTTTTGCCCATCCTCTCATCCAGCTTTCTTTTCCTCCCCTTCAATCAGTCTGAGGAAGGGTTTCGACCCGAAACGTCATCCATCCATGTTCTCCAGTGATACTACCTGACCACTGATTTACTCCAGCACTTTGCGCCTTTTCTTGAGCTGTGCATACCTTGGTCTACGGAGGAGTTAATAATTATGGGGAACAGGCCAAGCTCCGATTAATTATGATTCTTTTGAATTATGGTGCGGTCTCTAGAATTCTGCGGCACAGTGGCACAGCGGTAGAGTTGCTGCCTTACAGTTCTTGCAGCCGGAGACCCGGGTTCGATCCTGGCTACGGGTGCTGTCTGTAGGGAGTTTGTACTTTCTCCCCGTGACCGCGTGGCTTTTCTCTGAGATCTTCGGTTTCCACCTACACTCCAAAAACGTACAGGTTTGTAGGGTAATTGGCTTGGTGTATGTGTCAATTGCCCCTAGTGTGTGTAGAATAATGTTAATGTGCAGGGATCGCTGGTCGGCGCGGACTCGGTGGGCCAAAGGGCCTGTTTCCGTGCTGTATCTTTAACTAAACTAAACTAAACTGAATTCACATGATCTTTTATGTGTCCACTTCTTATGCTCTTTTGCTCCGAAACATTTGTACTAAACGTATTAGTCTGTCCTCTTCTGAAATTTAATTTACCTGTTTGGATCTTAGTAAACTCACCAATGTATTTGCCATTGAATAGTGGCGGATTATTTGCGGTAGAGAATTTTTTTTCCTTGAGAACTGACAATTTATTTTAACAAATACTTTGATTTCAAGGAAAATCTATAACATTTCCTTCCAAAAGGCTTTTTTCCTTCTTTTCAAATATTAAAATAGTCTATTTTCATATCTGCAAGTAATGTCAGATATTATTTTACTGCAATGAAAATTATGTTAAAATAAATTAACATTTTATTTTTGAAATGCGCTTTATTCAAAGATGTCTATTATTTGAGTTCCTTCCAATCAGCTGGAGTTCAAGAACCAAACCTTATTGTATTGACAATACAGGCAACTAACCAATTAAAAAGGTAATGTGCTCTTTAGCCTTTCCAGCAGCCAAAATGCCAAGGGAGTCAAGACCAATGGAAATTAATTTAGTAAAGGGAAAATAATCATTGTGGCTGCTTAGTTTCAATTTTCCACAGTTTTTTCAGCTTCAGCGGTAATTATACAATATGTTTGGTATTTCCTGTAGAGTATGTATACCATGAAGCAGCATTTAACATTTTAATGGAATATATTGAACATTATTAGATCTAAAATCATTTTGAAGATGAACACATATTCAATTCTGACATTGCTTTTCCACAGCTAAATCATTTTATCATCATGGCTCATAAATACTGTCCAGTCAGCAGGTAAACCCAAATTCCAATATGACATTTGAGTGTGAAAATATTTCAATGACAGTAAATATGATCATAGTGCCTTACCCTTGGATTGATTTTCCTTGTTACTTCTCAAACCTGTTTCTGTTCATGAACCAATTGCTTTTTTAAGTGTTATAGTTAAGGTATCACTTGAATCCCACTCTTATTTCCTGCTTCACTGGATTGCTGGCTTCACTGAACTTGTAGAAAATCTGTAAATGGCTCTGCAGACTTTTGAGTTAAGGTACAAGGTCCTTCCATTGTATTTGTCTGAAAGCAGAGGATTCTGTCAATATCCAGTGGGTTGTTTGTCATTTTTAGGAACTTTAGTTTTGACTTGGATTTATCAAATATTCTGGCTGCTGTGGAATTTTGCTATAAAGCCGAGGATAAATATAACTGTTCAAAAAGGAGAAAACACCAAACCTACGTTAAGCCAATGTATTAATATTTTAGCTTGGGTGACCATTATTTATTGCGTTAACATTTAGACAAATGTTTTATCTCCAAATACATCAGAATGATTTAATAAAATATTTTAAATTATCGTGCCACCTCTAATGTATTCAGCCTTGTGAATGTTGGTTCCGCAGAAGTGCTTAGGATCTACCTCTGCTTTTATTTATGTCACAAATCTCAAATTTCTGGTTTTCTTGCCACCATCACAAATTGTCGTCTGACCTCAGCACTTTCATGGGAGTCCATCTGAACTTAAGCTTTTATACTCAAAAGTATCAAAATGAACAGTTCTCTGAGTTCTAAATTGGAGAGTTGGACACTAAATATAGTGCGGTGCTAAATATATGCGGTGCTGGTTCGAAGTGCCGAATGGCCTACTCCTGCACCTATTTTCTATTGTCTAAATAGGAATGATAATGAGACAAAACTAATCCTGGCTGATAGTACAAAATATACATCATTGCAGTAACTTCAGTGGAACTGAAGATCCTGGTTCATGGTATTCCATAAAATTTAAGCCAATATGTATTTCTGATCTCTCTCCCCTGACTCTCAGTCTGAAGAAGGGTTTCGACCCGAAACGCCACCTAGTCCTTTTCTCCAGAGATGCTGTCTGACCCGCTGAGTTACTCCACCTTTTTTTTGTCCATCTTTGGTTTAAACCACCATCCGCCGTTCCTTCCGACACATGTATTTCTGATCTGTTCATCATGGGCAGTCACGGTGGCGCAGCGGCAGAGTTGCTGCCTTACAGCGAATGCAGCGTCGGCGACCCGGGTTCGATCCCGACTACGAGTACTGTCTGTGTGGAGTTTGTACGTTCTCCCCGTGTGGGTTTTCTCTGAAATCTTGGGTTTCCTCCCACACTCCAAAGGTTTGTAGGCTAATTGGCTTGGTAAATGTAAAAATTGTCCCTAGTATGTGTGGGATAGTGTTAATGTGCGGTGATCGCTGGTTGAAGTGGACCCAGTGGGCGGAAGGGCCTGTTTCCGCGCTGTATCTCTAAACTAAACTAAATCTACGGTAAAGGTAAGATCTGGCTCAACATCCTCTCGGAGTAAGCAGTAAAATCCAATTTTAAAACATGTCATTTCATCGCAGTCAACAGGGGCATGAGACTGAGTTAGCGTGATCTCCCGACTCACTTTTATCTTTATCAGCATCTGTTGTTCCCCTACCCTTCTCATCAATTTTGTATCTGGATGCAGGAACATATAATCTATCTTCCAATGTGTGCTGGAGAGGAGGTGGTCACAGCAAATCCTGCGTTTGTAACCACCCAATGTATTTGCCTGGAAATTGGGTTTCCCCATTTCATGGTGTGTTAAGATACTGTATGTTTAGCACGAATGTCCAGGGAGCACCCTGGCAAAGAAAGCTGTGGGATTTCCTCAATCTAGTTCGTGCAGGTGTGTGTGTACTACCCGAAACTAGTATCACAACAACAGCTCCATGATTCCTGTCCGGACCACACCTGGGAATGTCATCGGCTCTTTAAGCCACACTCTCATGGAAGCAAAACAAGTAGCAACAGGCATCTAGATAACAAGGAGGGGTGGAGGCTGCAGGGAGAGGGAGATAGCTTCCAGATTCAATCAAAGGGACAGGCATGTTCTGGTCAAATAGACAAATGCCCGCAAAAAGGTCTTGTGCATCAGAGTGATAGTGGGGAGGAGGGAAAGCCATGATTGCAGGGGTAGGAGATCCACCATATAGGACAAGCCTGGCAGGAGATAACAGCATAGTTTCTTCCAGGAGTGATAATCCCCACAAATTCCGGGAAACCTGAAGGAAAGTTTCCGATTTCCCGAGACATGTCAATGAAATCCATACATCACAGTTCAGTCAAAGCTTGTGTTGTGTGCCAGTGAACCTGTACAGCAGCTTATGAGGGGACAGTGGTGCAGCTGATGGAAATGCTGTCTCATCGTTCCTGCAACCTGGGTTCAATCCTGAGTTCTTGTGCTGTCTGCGTGGAGTTTGCACGTTCTACTTCTACTACCTTCATAGGTTTCCCCTGGATGCTCCAGTATCTTCCCACATTGCAAAGACATGCAGGTGGGTGATAGGTTAATTGACCACTGTAAATTGCCCAATGGTGTGTCGAAACTAGAAGAGGTTGATGGGAGTGCTTGGAGTAAGGAAATCAGGGCTGCCCTGCCTGATGGTTGGTGCCTTGTGTTCATGTTAAGGATTATGGATGGTATGGGGAAGGTCACTTGTTTTTAGAAGACATTTTTATTTTCCAGACGTCTTCTAAATATTGCTCCTCAAACAGGGAGCAAAAGGATAAACATTTGGAAATAAATGCACTGGCGATCCGAACTCACGGTGCGACCTAGAAGGACATTTGCATTACCGCTTATGCTGTGTGCCCTAGCAGGTCAGTTGGAACTGTACGGGTCGAGGAGCATTGAAGAATGTTTAAAGGTTTCAACAAGCTACGTAGCTATATTGCCAGGTGGTGCTGTACATAGCAGCTGTGCCAACAGCTGTCTCGTCTTTTTTCTTCTTTTGCTGTTTCGGTCTGTGTTACTTGTATGTTTTTAGTGTACCTTTAGTTTTTGTATTATGTGGGGGGTGGGGGGAAACCTTTTCTATCTCTTTCCTCGACAGAGATTCAATGTTTTCATCGTATCTCCGTCTGCCCTGCGGCTTTAACATCATGGAGCTGGCGGTCCCTTTGTTAGGGATCGACTGCGGGAGCTCCAACCGCAGGAGCTTCGATCACCCCGATCGCAGGAGCTTCGATTGCCTTGACGGCGGGAGTTTCGATTGGGAGAAAAGGAGGAAAGAAGGTATAAGTTATTTGCCTTCCATCACAGTGGGGAATGTGACATCGGCGAATAAACAAGATGGACGTGCCGCCTGCACTGGTGAGGACTCGGAGGGATTGCCGTGAGTGCAGTGATCTCGGTGTTTTGTGGGCACATCGCTCCATGAGGACATCTTGGGTCCAGTGCGAGTGTGGATGGCTTTCTGACTGCAGAGAGAGTGACAGCGGTCGGCACAACTCTGGTCACATCACGGTGAAGGAGCGCGTGTGTGGCACTGATGGCTGTGGGTCACCGCTTATACTGTGTGCCTGGCGATTCCCACACACCGCTGAGGTGGCTGTTTAAATGTTTAAATTTTATGTGGTTATGTATCTTGCTGCTTTTTTTTTGTATGACTGTTGGCAAATAAAATCAAATTCCTTGTATGTTTACATACTTGGCTAATAAATTAATTACAATAAATTAATTACAATAAATTATTTCCAATAATGGGAGGGGCGTTTAGTATAGTTTAGAGATACAGCATGGAAACTGGTCCTTCGGCCCACCGAGTCTGTGCTGACCAGCAGCCACACCATACACTAGCACTATCCTAGACATACCAGGGACAAGTTACAATTTTTACCGAAGTCGATTAACTTACAAATGTGCGTGTCTTTGGAGTGTGGGAGGGAATTTGGAGCACCCAGAGAAAACCCACGCAGTCACAGGGAGAACGTACACACTTGGTACAGACAACACCTGTGGTTAGGATTGAACCCGGGTCTCTGGCACTGTAAGGCAGCAACTCTACCGCTGCACCACCCATGCCACAGTGGGTCAGGCAGCATCTCTGGAGGGAAATGGATTCCAGCATCCGCAGTCTCTTTTGTCTCCAGTATTTAAAGCGTATCTTGACAAACACATGAATTGTCAATGTATCGAATGTTACAGCCCAAGTCTCTTGGGCCTTCCATATCTCTCACTTATTTGAATAAGACCTGCCATGGTTGTGACAGACTCAGCGGGTTGGTTGTCTGGTCTAAGAATTAGGATATGCCCAGAAAACTGCGCTACGCTGTTGGTTTCCAGGAGGATCCAGAGTTAGTTTTGTTTTTACAGAGGCCCAGGAGCCGTTGGTGCGGGAGGAGCCGAAATCCGTAATGTTCTAAATCCATAACGTTCCATTCAATTAACTGGGCTTGAGGAAGCCGCTGATTGGTGGACTGAGTACTGTAGCTGATTGGCAGTCAGATTCCAGCAGTTTGTAGTGTACTGTACTTTGTATTTTTGTATTGTATATTGTATTTTGTGTTGTATCTAGGGTAACGGAAGTATGAGTGCCAGGGCAGCTTACTGTTCTAGATGTCAGATGTGGGCGGTAATGGAGTCGGGTAGCCCTCCAGATGTCCACATCTGCTCCAGGTGTGTCGAGATGGGGCTCCTAAAGGAGTGTGTTAGGAACCTGGAGCAGCAGCTCGATGACCTCCGTCTGGTCAGGGAGAGTGAGGAGGTCATAGAGAGGAGTTACAGGGAGGTAGTCACTCCAAAACACGGTTAGGAGACAAGGGGCAGAGGCGGGCGCTAGAGAGTACACCAGTGGCTGTACACCTTGGAAATAAGTTCTCCTGTTTGAGTGCTGTTGGGGGGACAGCCTACCTGGGGGTAGCAACAGCGACCTGGCCTGCGGTACAGACACCGGCCCTGTTGCTCAGAAGGGTAAGGAAAAGAAGAGGAGGGCATTAGTAAGAGGGGACTCCATAGTTAGGGGGTCAGATTGGCGATTCTGTGGATGCAGTCCGGAGACCCGGATGGTAGTTTGCCTCCCTGGTGCCAGGGTCCGGGATGTGTCTGAACATGTCCAAGATATCCTGAAAAGGGAGGGAGAGGAGCCTGAGGTCGTGGTACATATTGGTACCAATGACATTGGTAAAAAAAGAGAAGAGATCTTGAAAGGAGAATTTAGGGAGTTAGGAAGAGAGTTAAAGAAAAGAACCGCAAACATAACAATCTCAGGATTACTTCCTGTGCCACACGACAGTGAGAGTAGGAATGGAGCAAGGTGGAGGATAAATGCCTGGCTGAAGGACTGGTGCAGAGGGCAGGGATTCAAGTTTCTGGATCAAGGAACCTCTTTTGGAGAAGGAGTGACCTGTATAAAAAGGACGGGTTGCACTTGAACCCGAGGGAGACCAGTATCCTGGCAGGGAAATTTGCAAAGGCTACCGGGGGGACTTTAAACTAGAATGGTTGGGGGGAGGGACTCAAATAGAGAAAGCCAGTAGACAGGGTCTGAGGCAGGAGGCAGAGAAGGGAAGCACTCAGACCCAACATGTAGGGGGGAAAGAAGAAAAATAATAAACAGAGAATAAGAGGTGGTGGGTTTCCAGGGCAAAAATCAAAAGGGGCCACTTGTCAACATAATTGTATAAGGAGTAAGAGTGTAGTAAAAACAAGCCTGAAGGCTTTGTGTCTCAATGCAAGGAGCATTCGTAATAAGGTGGACGAGTTGAATGTGCAGATAGCTATTAATGACTATGCTATAGTTGGGATCACGGAGACATGGCTCTAGGGGGACCAAGGCTGGGAATTGAACATCCAGGGATATTCAATATTCAGGAGGGATAGACAGAAAGGAAAGGGAGGTGGGGTAGCGTTGCTGGTGAGAGAGGAGATTAATGCAATAGAAAGGAAGGACATTAGCTTGGAGGATGTGGAATCGATATGGGTAGAGCTGTGAAACTCGAAGGGGCAGAAAACACTAGTGAGAGTTGTGTGCAGGCCACCTAACAGTAGTAGTGGAGTTGGGGATGGCATCAAACAGGAAATTAGAAATGCGTGCAACAAGGGTAAAACAGTTATAATGGGTAACTTCAATCTACATATAGATTGGGTGAATCAAATGGGCAGGGATGCTGAGGTAGAGGATTTCTTGGAATGTATGCGGGATAGTTTTCTAAACCAACGTGTAGAGGAACCAACGAGAGAGTAGGCTATTCTAGACTGGGTATTGAGTAATGAGGAAGGGTTTGTTAGCAGTCTTGTTGTGCATGGCCCCTTGGGCAAGAGTGACCATAATATGGTTGAGTTCTTCATTAGGATGGAGAGTGACATAATTGTCAGAAACAAGGGTTCTGAACTTTAAACTAAGGTAACTTTGAAGGTATGAGACGTGAATTGGCCAAGATAGATTGGCAAGTGATTCTTAAAGGGTTGACAGTGGATGTGCAATGGAAGGTATTTAAAGACTGCATGGATGAACTACAACAATTGTTCATCCCAGTTTGGCAAAAGAATAAATCAGGGAAGGTAGTGCACCCATGGAGAACAAGGGAAATCAGGGATAGTATAAAAACAAAAGATGAAGCATACAAATTAGCCAGAAAAAGCAGCCTTCCAGAGGACTGGGAGAAATTCAGAGTCCAGCAGCGGAGGACAAAGGGCTTAATTAGGAAAGGGGAAATAGATTATGA
Organism: Okamejei kenojei; assembly: GCA_035221665.1. Lineage (NCBI taxonomy): Eukaryota > Metazoa > Chordata > Chondrichthyes > Rajiformes > Rajidae > Okamejei > Okamejei kenojei. The sequence continues at coordinate 22,268,046 of CM069134.1, forward strand.
AAGAAAACTGGCAGGGAACATAAAAACTGACTGCAAAATTTTTATAGATATGTGAAGAGAAAGAGATTAGTTAAAACAAATGTAGGTCCCTTGCAGTCAGAAACAGGTGAATTGAACATGGGGAACAAGGACATGGCAGGCCAATTGAATAACTACTTTGGTTCTGTCTTCACTAAGGAAGACATAAATAATCTGCCGGAAATAGCAGGGGACCGGGGATCAAATAAGGTGGAGGAACTGAGTGAAATCCAGGTTAGCCGGGAAGTGGCTTTGGGTAATTTTAATGGATTAAAGGCCGGTAAATCCCCAGGGCACCCGATTTAAAGCTAATAATACTAGGAATATTGTAAACAGAACAAATAGTAACAACAAACCAGAGAATTTTTATTGATTATGGGTTAATAATTGGGAAAAAATTAATATTAAAATTTTGGAAAGGCACTACATCCCCTACAATCAAAATGTGGAATACAGAAATGTCGGAGACTCTTCATCTGGAGAGATTGAGGCTTGTCTTAATGGACAGGTTAGATCTCTTCAGAGGGATATGGTCTCCATATATTGAATATTTACAGAGTCATAATGGATCGGTACGAGGGCTTGACTGAGGCCTGAATGTTAGAATGGATGAAGAAAGAAATATAATAAATCATGCCTATATCTCCAATGACGGAATAACAATTAATACTCCATTCGTTTTCATATTTTTTTCATTATTTATCTCTATCTTTTCTTACTTTATAAAAAATAATTAAAAAAGCGTATAGAAGCATATAGTCTTAAATCTCAATATTAGTAATAATATTAATATTATTAATATTATGAAAGTATTTAATGATGTATTTTCATTTATGTAAAATATTGCAATTTTCATACATATGTTTCTATAATAAAAAATATTCATCAAAATCCCCAGGGCCAGATAGGCTGCATCCCAGAGTACTCAAGGAAGTAGCCACAGAGATAGTGGATGCATTAGTGATAATTTTTCAAAACTCCTTAGATTCTGGAGTAGTTCCTGATGATTGGAGGGTAGCTAATTGTAACCCCACTTTTTAAAAAAGGAGGGAGAGAGAAAACGGGGAATTACAGAGCAGTTAATCTAAGATCGGTAGTGGGGAAACTGCTAGAGTCAGTTATTAAAGATGGGATAGCAGTACATTTGGAAAGTGGTGAAATCATTAGACAAAGTCAGCATGGATTTATGAAAGGTAAATCATGTCTGACGAATCTTATAGAATTTTTTGAGGATTTAACTAGCAGAGTGGATAAGGGAGAACCATTGGATGTGTTATACCCAGACTTTCAGAAGGCTTTCGACAAGGTCCCACATAAGAGATTAGTATACAAACTTAAAGCACGTGGTATGGGGGGTTCAGTATTGATGTGGATAGAGAACTTGCTGGCAGACAGGATGCAAAGGGTAGGAGTAAACGGGTCCTTTTCAGAATGGCAGGCAATGACTAGTGGGGTACCACAAGGCTCAGTGCTGGGACCCCAGCTATTTACAATATATATTAATGATTTGGACGATGGAATTCAATGCAACATCTCCAAGTTTGCGGATGACACTAAGCTGGGGGGTAGTGTTAGGTGTGAGGAGGATGCTAGGAGGCAGCAAGGTGACTTGGATAGGCTGGTTGAGTGGGCAAATGCATGGCAGATGCAGTATAATGTGGATACATGTGAGGCTATCCACTATAGTGGCAAAAACAGGAGGGTAGACTATTATTTGAATGGGAGCAAATTAGGAAAAGGGGAGATGCAACGAGACCTGGGTGTCATGGTACACCATTCATTGAAAGTAGGCATGCAGGTGCAGCAGGCAGTGAAGAAAGCAAATGGTATGTTAGCATTCATAGTGAAAGGATTTGAGTATAGGAGCAGGGAGGTTCTACTTCAGTTGTACAGGGTTTTGGTGAGACACCTGGGGTATTACAGTTTTGGTCTCCATATCTGAGAAAATACATTCTTGCCATAGAGGGGGTACAGAGAAGGTTCACCAGACTGATTCCTGGGATGTCAGGACTTTCATATGAGGGAAGACTGGATAGACTTGGCTTGTACTCGCTAGAATTTAGAAGACTGAGGGGGGATCTTATAGAAACTTACAAAATTCTTAAGGGGTTTGATAGGCTAGATGCAGGAAGATTGTTCCCGATGTTGGGGAGGTCCTGAACAGGGGGTCACAGTCTAAGGATAAGGGGGAATTCCTTTAGGACTGAGATGAGGAAAACATTTTTCACACAGAGAGTGGTGAGTCTCTGGAATTCTCTGCCACAGAAGGTAGTTGAGGCCAGTCATTGGCTATATTTAAGAGGGAGTTAGATGTGGCCCTTGTGGCTAAAGGGATCATGGGGTGTGGAGAGAAGGCAGGTACAGGATACTGAGTTGGATGATCAGCCATGATCATATTGAATGGCGGTGCAGGCTCGAAGGGCCAAATGGCCTACTCCTGCACCTATTTTCTATGTTTCTATGTTTCTATGTTAGTGGGAGGTAGTCCTGCTGGCTTAGGTAAATGCCAGTGGTGGGACCAGGTAAGTCTTGGCATTAGCACCAGACCCCAGGGCAGGAGATTTACTCCAGAGTCAAAGCCATCGTGGCGATGAGACTAAGAAGTGTGCGCACGGATGATTTCACTGGAAGCTCGGGGAAATGATGAAGAGTTGACTCAAAGTTTGGCAAAGATTTGTGAGTACTGAAATCCACAGCCAATTGCCGCCTCACTGGGCTGATTAGTCTGTGAAATCTTTTGTATGGGGATGACCGAACGTGTGCAGAAGACAGGTCCCGAAACATTGAGGGTTCTCATAAATCATGTTCAAGGTCACATAGCGTGCCATTTGCCATTTGATTAGGGTTTGTTGGTGGAGGAACGGGGCTGACAGCGTGATCCCAGTGGGTTACTGGAAAGGTGACAGAATGTTGAAGGAACCTGGAGAAGAAAGTGTGACTGGAGATGTGGATCTCAGAGGAGAAGTTAAGAGTTTTAGTTTGAGATTGGGAGAGCAATGAAAGTGTTGCTCAAAGAGAATGGCTGAGTAGTTGAAGAGCAAGAAGAATAGACAATGACATTTGTTGAGCTGAATAAATATTGAACTCTGTGAGAATCAATCTTAGCAATAAACAATATTTGTGCATCGGCACAAGACCGTGGATCCTGCTGGAGTGTGAAGGAATATTTTATGACAGGATTGAATAAGGCATTTGAGATTCATAAAGTGTTGGGAGAATAGACAGATATCTCAAAGGGTTTATCAAATATACAGAAGATATAAATCAGTCTTCTGACATCCTCTGAATTAAGCCCTTGAGACAAAGGATGATTTTCCACTAGGTCTGGCTCCTCGGGTTTGGAGGTGACTGATTTGGCCAATGTGAGACCCCACAGTTCTCTCTCGAGCTGTTACGCTACAATGCTGAGATCTATATTCTGCTCTCTGTGCCACTCTTCACTTTGCTCTGCAATTGTACGTGAGCTTGGCTTGAGTGTATGTATGTGCAGTATTATCCAATATGGATCAGATAGTTTTCACTGTACCTCAGAACATATGGCAATAGCCTAAACACTTTGACACTATTGGGGTGAATGTGTGATGGGTTGGATAAATGGATAGTGTGTGAGGTGGTGTGATCCTTCCACTGTTTACACTGGGGTTTTGGGGGCTCTTGGTTATTGTAATTGCTGAGAAAGCAGGCGATTACTCGTGGAATTAAGCTGGAAATCAAATATACCAGTTGAGAAGATACAGATGCCTGAAAGTGCATACTATCAGACAGGAACAACATTTTCCCCTTTGTTATCAGGCCCTTCCATAAGCTAGGGTACTGTTCGATTCACCTCCACCACAATGTGGATATTGTAACTCAGCGGGACAGGCAGTATCTCTGGAGCGAAGCAATGGGTGACATTTCGGGCTCAAATCAGAGAATCAGGGAAGAGGGAGACACAGAAATAAGGAAGAATAAGGTGTGAAAATGAGTCATCAAAGGGGATGAGGTGCAAGGAAAATGTAGAATAGATCATTGTTAGCTCGAAAAATGTGACGACAAAGCATGCAGAGAAAATTTAATCAAGGGGATAATCAAACTGGTTGGAGAACTAGGAAGGGGGAGGGATGGAAAGAGAGAGAGAGAGGGGGAAAGTAAGGGTTACTTAAAGTCTCTGGATTTGTTGTGCCACAATGTTGAGAACAATATTCTGTGCTCTGTATCTTCCCCTTTGCTCTGTCTGTTGTACGTGTTTGATTCTTGATTGTGTCAACATATGTACATTAATATCTTATTTGATTGGATAGCATGCAAAACAAAGCGTTTTACCGTACCTCGGTACATGTCACAATAATAAACCTAAACCTAAATCTCTTTAGCTTCAGGATACTGGATCATTTGGCATGCGTGAAATTAGCTTAAAAGTCAGGATGCCAGAGGTTCTGCCTGCACTCCCGACATTTCTATAGGAACACGGTGGCGCAGTGGTAGAGTTGCTGCCCTTACAACGCCTACAGCACCAAAGACCCTTTCTATCCGGGTTACGGTTCTATCCGGGCTACGGGTGCCGTCTGTATGGAGTTTGTACGTTCTTCCCGTGACTTGCGTGGGTTTTCTCCGAGAACTTCGGTTTCCTCCCACAATCCAAAGGCGTACAGGTATATGGGTGAATTGACTTGGTATGAATGTAAAAATTGTCCCTAGTGTAAGATAGTGCGTAATGTGCGGGGATCACTGGTCGGTGCAGACTCGGTGGGCCAAAGGGCCTGTTTTCATTCTGTATAACTAAACTAAACTAAACTAGTTCACAGTAGGGCCTGCGAGGACAACAGAAGCCACCAGCAACTGAAATGAACTTTGGTTGGGTGTTGATAGTGGCTCCAAATAAAAGGTTTGTGGATGATTATTTTGCAAAGGTATTGAAAACTAGAATTGGAAGGGGTGGGAATAGGAATAACCCACAATACAAGTTAGTTGTGTTAGAGTTTCCAGCATGATCCTACAAGCAACCTGGATCCGAACCAAGCAGATCATCAATTGTGACCCAAAATTCATCGCTTTTCATCCTCCATAGTTGCTACCTCAATTGCTAGTTATTGCCAGCATTTTCTGTTGTGTCATCTTGAATTTCAAATGAATGCATCTGAAAAATGGGTTTCTTATTTGTTTGAAATTTGGAATATAGAATATTTATTTGGAATATAGACACTACTAGTCGGGCTAAACACCCAAAATGCTGGAGGAACTCAGTAGGTTCAGACAGCATCTCTGGTGGACATGGATAGGCGATGTTTTGGGTCGGGATCTTTCTTTAGACTGATTCTAGTAGGGAAACCAATTTGGAAGAGCGGAGGATGTGGGACAAAGCCAGGCAAGTGCTAGGTGGATAGGAGGGAGATTTGATTAGATGGGTAGATGGGGAGAAAAGGCTGTGAGATAAGAAGAGAAGAGGTGTGAAATGTAAGGCAAGAGGAAAGAGATTTAGGTAGAAGGGGGAAGGGAGAAATGGGAGGTAATCCAGATAAGGCATACGATTAATTCCCACTAGGAGGGCTGTCTCTAGGAGCTGCCTGGTACTTATTGTAGTGATGCTCCACCAGGCAAGATGAGGGCATTCCTGGACTTTTCCTGATCTTGTTCTGCTTTGTGAAAATGGCTGCAGTGAAATGAAATGCTGCTGAATTGGTAGTTTCTTGTGCTGATCTCATCTAAAACTGAAATGGAAATACGACCCAGCTCTATACTCAATAAACAATTTAAAGAGAAAAATATGCTTTGTACTGCAAGTACTTATCCCCCCATAAGAGAAAACATTTCAAAATCTAATAAATGCAAATGAAAAATGGGACCAATCTTTGCTTGAATCTCCTGCCGGCTGGAGCAGAGGTGAGTATGGTAATGATGCAGCATCAAATGTAAAATGATTGAGGATGTTTATCCACCGCCCAGGAACTGAGTGGCCAGGTGTCCACTAGTAGGCAGAATAAACCCTGCACCGGTTCTCACAGCAGATAGCATGAATGTTGATGAGGTTAGGGTTTGCCCAACAATATGGGTTGAGGAAGTATGATTGGGATTTTGACGATTGGGAACCCGACCTGAAATATACTGAAACCGTTGCATTCTGTAGATAAGAAAGATGAGTCATTTAGTGCGCGATTGTCTTTGAGGATTGTGAATAATTGTGAAGCATTTTGGTATACCATGTCCACTGAGGCAGCTGGGCAGGATAGGGTGAGCTTGCTGCGTTGCTTTTAAATGGTGGGTGAAGAGGACTCCTGGCCCAAGCAGAATGCCTGTTGTTTCCTGCACCGCCTCCAAAGGGCAGAGGCTGGCGAGGTTATTACTGCTGTGAGAGGGGCCAGTGGACGTGTGCAGCATGAGGGAGAGGAGAAGTAAGTGGAATGGTGGTTGGATTGCTTGGAGGGCCTTGAGAGGGGAAGAAAAATGTTTGCGATAGGAGGGCTGAAAGGTGAGCCTCGGAGCCACGCCATGCTATAGGTTATTCAATGCTCTCCTGTGTGAAACCAGCATTTTGAGATAGAAGGTTTGAGTATTAATTTGCTTGAGTGCTTTCCCCCATACTTCATGTTGGCTTTGACTTGGTATTCCCCTGAGAGTCAAGGAGAACAACAACTGACTCCCTGCGAACGCAGACCAGCTCCAATAGAGCTTTAATCGGTGCTATGAGGATCCAGGGAATTTGCCTGTTTCATTCAAGGCTTTAGAGATTGTCCAGCTGTGCCATCACGATTTCACAGATACCACATCAACACAGATTGGAGGTGCAATAATGAAATGCATACCAACAAGCAAAATTCCTTTGAGTCAATGCCTCACAGCAACAGAGTCCCGGGTTTGAACCCGACCTTGTGTGCTGACTGTATAGCATTTGCCTGTTCTCCCTGTGACCGTGAGTGTGGGTATCATCCGGATGCTCCGGTCTCCACATCCCATAGACATGCGGGTTTGTAGGTTAATTGGCCTCTGTAAATTGCCCTAGCGTGTAGTGTATGGATAAGAAAGTAGGATACCATAAACCAGAGGGGGCTCAGCATCCGCCGGGCCCGTTTGCATGCTGTATTTTTCAATTAATCAATCCATTGCCAACTTACGGGCCACTCATCACTCACTGATGTCTGAGGCCATGATCATCAATGTAGTTGGAATTATTAATATATCCCATCAAATGGGCAGTCTTACCAACCTATGACCCAAATAGCAGCCAACCCAACCCCCCTCCCCATATTGAGATCAATATACCTGTGGTATTGCAAACAAATAGCAAGAGGCCGGTTTGAATCAAAGGTTTGCTCCCAAGCTACCAGCAACATAGTTTAACATAAATTCTCAGAAATGGGTGAAATACGGAGACCCCATAAGTCAGTGTTTCCCTATTATGACAAAAGGATCATCCATTCAAATTGACACCGTGTGCTGGTCTGAATGATGGCAAATTCAAATAATGTGTTTCATTGAAGCCTCGCAGTCACCAATTCCCCGAGGAACAGTAAAGTCTGTCACTCATTGCAGAGAGCGCTCAGGCACAGTTAGGTCTGCATTCATGGGTCAGCCCTTCTCTTCCAGAGAAGAGTCTGAATAGTTTGAAGGTCACGATACACCGGAGATATGTGAATTTCATTTCTTGTTCAGTCGCTCAAGTGCAATTTTTACCACCTATAAAATAGCTGCATTGAAAAACAGAGGGGGATTGAATCTTGTGAATTATTGTTACATTGTGACTTAAGATCCTGACACGAGGAATGTTTTAAAAGATGAAGGCTGCCAGATACCACACAGGAGATTGCGGAACAAGTATTTTTTTTAATTTTAAGTCATGATAATCTACATTTTATTCCACCCAGAGGAAAATAAATAGCAGCTTGCAGGTTAAGCATCACAAAAATGGGGATCTATTACCAAGCATAAATAGTGGACATAGAACTCCACCTCAAAGAGTTGGTCCTGCTGTAAAGAAAAAAGAGAATAAATTAAAAAAACATTCTAATTAAATGCAATTCTATACAGATGGGACCACTATCCTGTGCGACAACAAACTAAGAGTGTGTCCAGCAATAAGCAGCTTTTAATTTAGTGGTCGCTACCAGCCAGGTGCATAATTCTGGTGAAATCGCTTACTGTTTCAAACAATTTAGCCTGTTAATGTTAGACACATATAACTTAATTTTTAAATAGGTTTCTGCTTTTTGGCTCAAATTAAGAAAGAAAACCCTTTAAATTGTAACATTCAAAGAGAGCTAGAAATTAAAAGCAAATGGCTATTATGGGATATTTGGAATTAGCACAAAGTTGAAAATGTGACTGACTGTAGATATATTCATGTTTATTCTCTGTAGCAAAGCTCTTTTAAAATGTTTTGTAATTGTTAATATTTTTCAACCATAATCTTTCAAAAAATTTTTTGCAATGAGAGTGGGTTTCATAGAATTAATGAAAATCAAGCATGCTTGCTGATTCTGAGATGTTACATTCTTTAAATAAAAAATGTAAGCACCTGCAATAATTGAGAGGCTCTCTCTATTTTTAAACCATTCAGAGAGTAAAAGGTCCCACTTTGTATCTAAATATCAATGTTCATCCACCACGTTGCTACTTGCACATTGATATTTGATTGGTGTTCCAAAATAAACTAAATTCTAATCAGACCTAGACAACTTATTTGTTTACATATTTCTTTAGAAACAAAGAAGTTTGAGCACTATGTCTGTGCATACTGACAACAGCTTCAAACCCTTGGCTGGAAGTATCTCATTTAATTTTCAGAAAGAGAAGATAAAGATGCGTGCCCAGCATATTGCATGAAGTGCTGGAAAATTGCCTGTGGCAAACAGAATGCGATTTTCTTCTCAAGTCTCTTCTCATGTTTTGTTGATGAGATATGTTCCATCTCCCCATGTGTGGTATAGCTTGTTTCTCTTCCAACGTCAGACATTGTAAAACACCAGCCTCTTTAGGCAGTTACTTCAAAGAAATCTGAGATATTAATACAAAAGTCTTACTTGCTTATCTGTGGCTTCAATTTAATGATACAGTTTCATTTATAAGGTGGATATCTGAATTCACAAACCTGGCATTGAAGCTGAAGAGAATTTTATTCTTCTCTATTTAACAAATAATGATCAGCAGATCAATGGATTATTCTAATTTAAAATCCCAGAAAAGCATAAATCCTTCATTTTTCTTTGGAAGCCAATTGGACCCAGTGTGAACTTCCAAGTTTTATTTTGTACCCATGACGTTTTTTGTTCTCTTTTAAACTTGAGGAATGTGTGTTGTGAGCTGTATGGCTATAAAATATTAGTGCAGATATAATGCCGGGATGAATATAATCTTCACAATGAGTGTTCACATGTGTTCTGGCCTGCTGAATATGGTTCCACCTCCACAGATGATGCTGACCTGTTGTATATTTACAACATTGTATGTTTAATTTAAAGTATTACTGCATATGGGCAGTTTTTAACACTAATATCTCTGTCAGTGAAAATTCACAAAACAATATAAAATGTAATACAGAAGATTTATGTAACCATGCCAGCTCCTTAAACTAGATTTATCTTTTTCTTTAGCTCCATGGAATGCAGAAACTGCAGTGTGGCTGCTTACTTATCACAACCAAGAAGGAGACCATTCAGCCCATTGTTCTTGCCTGCTGCAGGTACATCTATCCCATCCCATTCCTGCCCTCTCCTTTTTTCTCTGCAGTCCTGAAACAATTTATTTTGAAGATAGACACAAAAAGTTGGGGTCACTCAGCAGGTTTGACTATCTCTGGAGAAAAGGAATAGGTGATGTTTCGGGTTGAAACCTTTCTTCAGACTGAAGAAGGGTCTCGACCCAAAATGTCACCAATTCCTTTTCGCCAGAAATGCTGTCTGACACACTGTTTTTTTGTGTCAAAATTCGGTTTAAACTAGCATCTGCAGTTGCTTCCTGCACACTTAATTTCTCACATCTGCCCATCAGCTCACACATGCCTACAATGGGGATAATATACAAGTATCAATTAACTTACCTGCACATCTTTGCCGTGTAGGAAAAAAACTGGACCACATAGCAAAAAGATACATGGTCAAGAGGAAAATGAACACATTTCACACTGACGAGTTCAGGATCAAACCTGCATACTTCAAACAACATTGCAACGATTGTGCTGCCCAGAGCTTCAGCAAGATTGCATATGAACAGGTTGCAATGACTCAGTACTGCTTCAATCATCTCTGAATTTGGAACAAAGTGAGTCTGGTTGAAGTAGGGAACTTATATATATTTGTGATAAACATTTACTTTTCAGAAAGAAAGTCAGTTTTTAATATAGTTGTAATTAAGGCTATTAATGATCTAAATGCTCCAAGCGCCAACATGAAAATCATTGAATCATTCATGGTAAGTACTAATAAACAAGGCAACGTAGTGATTTTTTCATACATTGTGACGGTGTGTGGATAAGGATAGATTGCATGCATGGCACTTACTCTGGACTAGAATCATTGTAGGATCTCAAGCTTTCAATATACATTAATTCATGTTATCCAGTCGAATAAATGTGCTGGTCTGGTTGCTAATTAATAAAATAATAAAATCACCATTTTAGCCTTTGCTGTTGCTAAAGCTAACATTTTTATACTGTGTACATGATTCTGCTTGAAGTATGGTTTAGGAATTATTGTATGAAATTTTAATCTATTGGAAGTATAGTATCTCTTTAAAGCATTTCCTCAGTTTTCATATATATACTGTAAAACAGGAAAGTATTGAACAAAGTTGCAAGACGACACAAACATGGCTTATCTATTTGTTAATATTTAAATGGCTGGAAGGACAAAATTCAAAGAAATGTGAGTTCATGTCATAATAATGCAACTGCACACGCATGCACACACACACTGTAAATGGATCAATTGTAATCATGTATTACACTGTAAATGGATCGATTGTAATCATGTATTGTCTTTCTGCTGACTGGTTAGCACGCAACAAAAACTTTTCACTGTACCTTGTAACACGTGACAATAAACGAAACTGAAACTGAAGCACACACACACACACACACACACACACACACACACACACACACACACACACACACACACACACACACACGACACACACACACACACACACACACACACACACACACACACACACACACACACACACACACACACCACACACACACACACACACACACACACACACACACACACACACACACACACACACACACACACACACACACACACACACACACACCACACACACACACACACACACACACACACACACACACACACACACACACACACACACACACACACACACACACACACACACACACACACACACACACACACACACACACACACACACACACACACACACACACACACACACACACACGACACACACACACACACACACACACACACACACACACACACACACACACACACACACACACACACACACACACACACACACACACACACACACACACACACACACACACACGACACACACACACACACACACACACACAGCGTCGCGTACAATGCGCGCCAATCTACAGGTACTTCTGAACGAATTGAGAGGCTTTTGTGAGAAGGAGCTGGCCAAGTGCTGAGAAGGCTCAGATGCCTTGAATGCTCGCACCGCTGCTTACAATACCGGCCTGGCATCCGGCAATACGGACGACTACAGGGCAGATTCCTACCGACTGCGAAGGGCAGTGAAGGAGGTACAGGGACAGGATGGAGTCGCAGATGGAACAGCGGGACACTAGATGCCTTTGGCAGGGGCTACGGACTATAACTATCTACCGCGGCAGCCCCCCATCAACCGGAAGTACCGGCACCTCCTTGGCTGATGACCTGAACTCCTTCTACGCACGATTCGAGACGGGCAACATCACCCCTAGCTCGCCGGCTAACAACAACACCGCCAGTGCGCTGGCTAGCGAGGCTGGAGGGAGGGCCACCACTGGGGATGTGCGCACATTCTCGCTGTCCGAGCACGACGTGAGGAAGGCTCTGACACGTGTGAACACGAGGAAAGCTGTAGGCCTAGTATATCTGGGCGAGTACTTAAGTATTGTGCTACTCAGTTTGCTCCAGTGCTCACCACAATATTCAACCTCTCCCTGGCCAAGTCCGTGGTCCATGCCTGCTTCAAAAGATCCACCATTGTACCTGTACCAAAGAATGCCTCTGCAGCTTGCCTGCATGACTACTGACCGTGGCCCTCATCTCGCTAGTCATGAAATGCTTCGAGAGGCTGATCAAGAAACACATCTGCGCCTTCCTCCCTCGCAGCATGGACCCACTGCAGTTCGCATACCGTCTGAATAGATCCACGGATGATGCGGTCTCCATGGGGGAAAGGGGGCTAGTGTGAGGATGCTGTTCATTGACTTCAGCTCAGCTTTCAACACAATAGCCCTCACCAGACTTGCTGTGAAGCTGCTGAAACTGGGGCTTAACACTGCCCTGTGTGCCTAGGTCCTGGACTTTCTCACCGCTAGGCCCCAGGTGGTCATTATTGGGAGATATACATCCAACCAACAAATGGTCGGCACGGACTGGAAGGGCCGAGAGGGCCTGTTTCCGTGCTGTAATTGTTATTTGGTTATATGGTTAACCCCCTCACGCTGAACACAGGATTCCCCCAGGGCTGCGCTCTCAGCCCCCTACTGTACTTACTGTACACACATGACTGTGTGGTCAGGTTCAGCTCCAACTCCATCATCAAGTTTGCTGATGACACTGTGGTGGTGGGCCTGATCTCAGATAACGATGAGAAGACCTACCGGGAGGAGGTGGCTGACCTGGCACTCTGGTGTCAGGCCAACAGCCTCCTCTTGAATGTCACAAAAACTAAGGAGCTGATTGTGGACTTTAGGAGAGCACAACATCCGAGGACGTACTTGCCACTGGAGATAAATGGGACTACTGTGGATATTGTGAGCTGCTTTAAATACCTGGTCCACATCAGAGAGGATCTGACATGGACAACACACACTGGTGAGTAAGGCAAGGCAGCGCCTTTACCTCCTCAGGTAAATTCAGAGTCTCTCTGAGGATCCTTCAGTGCTTCTACTCTGGGGCTGTAGAAAGCATCATGTCCGGCAACATCACAATCTGGTTTGGGAACTGCTCTGCCCAGGACAGGAAGGCTCTGCAGAGAGTAGTGCATTTGGCCGAACGCACTATGGGAACGACACTCGCCCCCCCTGCAGGACCTATACACCAGGAGGTACAGAACCAGATCCAGCAACTTTATGGGGGACCCCTACCACCCCAGCAACGGACTGTTCCAGCTGCTACGGTCAGGCAAGTGCCTCCGCTGTCATGCTGTGAAAACAGAGAGGATGAGACGGAGGCCATCAGGACTGTAAACTCTTATCTCACCAGGGACTCATTTACTATACTAATTTACTGTTGTGTTGTGTCTTTAAAAAAACAATATTTTCTGACATGTAAATACTGATTCTGTTCTATTCTGTTCTGTTGTTTTTGCACAATCCACAGGCATTGCCACTTTCATTTCACTGCACATCTTGTGACAAAAACTTGACTTGACGATAACATTCTGCTGAGGCCCTGCACCAGAATGGTGTGGTGTCCTTTGACTGCTCATCAGCTTTCAAAGACAGGATACTATCCAATTCACCTCCATTGCACATTGGACGATGTCCAGGAAACTGGTGCGCTACAATGTAGAGAACTATATTCTGCACTCTGTATCATTCCTTTTGCTCTATCTATTGTACTGGAGTTTGACAATTGCATTTATGGATGGTATATCTGATCTGTTTGGATAGTATGCAAAACAAAGCATTTCCCTGTACCTTGCTACACGTGTCAGTAATAAAATTCAACCTAAGATCATTGAAATGATTAAAAAATGAAAAAAGTAAAAATATTAAAGCTTTTCAAATTAAAAAGTGAATGTAACTAAAATACTAAAATAATATAATAAAATAAAATAATAAAATAATAAAATAAAATAATAAAAACATTTTTAATACATCATCTGACTTTTTCCACAGTATTGGTGATACATGTGTACCTCCTCTATTCATCCCTCTTCTAGCCATCTTTGTGTTAAAACTGAGGATGTGCTGAGCCAGTCCATAATGTTTCATGGTGCCATCACATGATGAGGCTCAGTGTGTTGCTCACCTCCTCCTTTTGTTGGTTGACCACGCGAGGAAGCTCGAGATGAACTGAGCTATGAATGGATGGCAGCCAACAATCCCCATCAATCTGTGTAATGCAGGGCAATGCATCCACCGTCATGCTAAACAAGTGATCTTCCACCCGTGCACTCCAAGACTGAGTGGCGCAGAGCCTGGAAAGATGCCAACACCAACAACGGAGAGGTCATCACAGACCCCACAGGTGAAACCACCGGGTTTTGACCTCCATCGCAAGCAATGGCTAACCTTGAACAGAATCCGCACCCTCCATGCAAGAACAGCCCGTCACCTGCATAAACGGTGAATGACAGACAGCCCTGTTTGCAACTGCGGACATCCAGACCAGACCATCCCACGCATCGTGAATGACTGCTCATTCAGGCTTTTCCCCTGGTGGCATCAAAGCCATCCACCCAGTAACTGTTGTTGTCTTGGCCTGGAGGTCTACCCTTGATCTACAACTTTAGGCTGTGCATGCCATAAGCAAGAAGACCAGTGCACTACATATAGAAAAAACTATTAGATTATGCAATTCATACCCCTGAACAAAACATTCTAGTCTGAATTATATCGCCACATGTCCCGGAACATGTGTGTTACATGTTCTGCACACATTGAATTGTTTCCATTACAGGCAAACATATAGGCACAGGAACTCATGTGTAGTGATCACCAGAATAATGGGTGTTCTGCTTTTGTCTTAATGGCTTATGAACCTAGTCCAAAGGCAGAATAATGTACCAGTTCTCTTTGTAAATGCTTTTCTGGGTGTATCTGTTAATTTCAAATCTGTGCTGAAAGGAAAATGGCTGACAGCACCAATAAAGAAGGTAATTATCCCAGAGCAACCACAGTTTATCCATGTGAAACTCACACATCTATCTGTAACGGAAGCAGACAATCATGAGCTATGCAGACTAAATCCATGCTGGTTTACTCATCTGTAATCTATCAACTCTCATTATGCAACTGAATGATAAGATTTGTTTAATTAAAGAGCAAATTTAGGCAGTGCAAACTAGTGTAATAATTGGAAAGTGTCTGAGCTCTTGCATGTAAAACATATGTGAGTTTGAAAGTTTGTACTAAGATTCAAACTGGCAAGTGGTGTTGGAGGAGCAGTAAGTATGTAAATTGTGGCTGAACTTTCATGGCAGGCCGAGGTAGAGTAGTGTAGAAATTAAGATAAATAGATATAATTTAGTGTAAGCACGCAGTGGCAAGCATTCTCTGGCAGATCTGGCTCAGAGCTCAAGGATAGCTCAAGTATAACTGTGTACATAAGTTGTCCAGTGTGTCCTTGTGTGAGCAGCAACACATGCAAACAGAGCTGAGAGCCTGCGTATGGTCTCAGGTTTCACCTGAGCGGCACGGTGGCGCAGCGGTAGAGTTGCTGCCTTACAGCGCCAGAGACCCGGGTTCGATCCTGACTAATGGTGCTTGTCTGTACAGAGTTTGTACGTTCTCCCCGTGACCCGTGTGGGTTTTCTCTGAGTGCTCCGGTTTCCTTCAAAGGTTTTCGGTTTCCTTCACACTTCAAAGACATACAGGTTTATAGGTTAATTGACTTGGTAAAATTGTAAATTGTCCCTAGTGTGTGTAGGATTGTGTTAAAGTGCGGGGATCGCCAGTCGGCTCGGACTCGGTGGGTCCAAGGGCCTGTTTGTGCGCTGTATCTCTAAACTAAACTAAACTAAACTAAACTAAACTAAACCTCCAGCAAAATTAAGGCAGTCAATTTGGAAAGTGAAAGCTTATTGTGAGAAATGGTTTACATTCAAAGCAGACACTGAAGAAGATAACGCAATAAAGTTTGCGAAACAAAATTAAGGTGCTTCTGATCCCTTGCCAATGCCCCCTCCTTCAAACTTTTAAAGATGCGTATTAAAGGGTGAATGATCAAACTGTATCAGTTTGAAAGAAATAGAACGTAAATTATTTTAAATTCATTTTGGAAAGACAAAATACATGCTGGTTATATTGTAAGGTTTCTGTGACCAGGCAGAAAGCTGGTGCTCCCTGCTCTGTAATACCAACCTACAGTTTTTGTGACATTGCTTTTGTCAGATCCAGAGTGAAGATGCGTTGCTGGCTCATCTTCTTTTCTGTTGTAGTACTGCTGCTCAATAGATGGAGAGGTTGCCAGAACACCTTCAGTTCAGCGAGGATGATTGAAAACGGAAGCATCATGTGGCATGCACATCACTCTGATTCCTCATTCAAAGGACCTTGATTTCACAAAGAACCATGCCAATAACAATGACGATTTTGCAACCAGTTGAGAAGAAAAATAATATGAACTGATAATGACACAAAGTGCTGGAGAAAGTCAGTGGGTCAGCCAGCATCTCTGCAGAACATGGATAGGTGACGTTTCGGGTCGGGACCCTGTTTCAGATTGATTGTAGTAGAGTGGGGAGAAAGCTGGAAGAGAGAGAGCAAGGGGCAAGACTAAGCCTGGCAAGTGATAGGTGGATAGAGATCAGCAGGATTTTTCATGGGCAGATGGTTGGACACAGGCTAGAGAAAAAGTGTGAGTAAAGGATAGAAGAAGTGCCAATTGTGAAGCCAGATGAAGGAATTAACAAGGTGATATTTAATGATTACTACACATATCTGGACTACATTTCCTCCCACACTGCCTCTTGCAAAGATGCTATCCCCCACTCTCCCAGGCTTGCTGGATCTCCCGATTGTTAAGCATTCCGACTCGTTTCCATTTTCCAGACTGACCTTCCTTTGTCAGAGTGAGGCCACGAACATAATGGAGAAATGGATCCTAATATTCCACTTGGGGAGCTTACAATTATAGGTAACCTTTCTACACGCAACCCCGTTCTTCTCCCCCTTCCTTTGTTCCTCCCCTTCCCTTCTCTGTGCCCCATGCGATTTCACACCCATTTCAACCCACACCCTTCCCCCTCTCCCCATCCCCTTCCCCCTCTCCCTTCCCCTCCCGCGGTGCCCCTTCCCCCTCTCCCCATCCCCTTCCCACTCTCCCCCATCCCCTTCCCACTCTCCCCATCCCCTTCCCCCTCTCCCCCCATCCCCTTCCCCCTCTCCCCTTCCCCTTCCCCCTCTCCCCATCCCCTTCCCCACTCCTCCCCATCCCCTTCCCACTCTCAACCATCCCCTTCCCCCTTCCCCCCCTCCCCCTCCCCTTCTCTCTCCCCATCCCCCTTCCCCTCTCCCCACCCTCTTCCCCCCCTCTCCCACCCCATCTCCCCCCTCTCCCCATTCCCCCTCTCCCCACCCCTCTCCCCATCCCCTTCCCCCCTCTCACCCTCCCTCCCCTTCCCCCTCTCCTCTTCCCCCTCTCCTCCTTATTACCCCTTACCCCTTCCCCCTCTCCCATCCGTCTTCCCCCTTCCCCCTCCCCCTTCCCCATCCTCCCTTCTTCCCCTCGCCCTTCCCCTCTCCTCTTCCCCTTCTCCCCTCTCCCCTTTCCCCCTCTCCTTCCCCCTCTCCCCTTCCCCTCTCCCCTCCCCCTCCACCCCCTTCCCCCTTCCCCTTCCCCCTCTCCCCGTCCACTTCCCCTCCCCTGTCCCCTTCCACCTATTATCCCTCACTTTTTGTATTTCCACCTCTGGCCTCTCTTTACCCATCTACCTATCAAAACCGCCCGTCACTTGTATCCACCTGTCAAGAGAAGGCCACGATGAAGCAAGCAAACACTTTTGAAGACAGCTGCGGCCCTGAGGAACTCCTGTAACAATGTCCCAGAGCTGAGACATTGGACCTCCAACAAACTCAACTGTATTTCTCTGTATGCGGCTTGACTTTAACACTGCTGCATTTTCCCTTTGATTCTCCTCGGGGTGGCGCAGCTTATAGTTGTTGCCTTTTCACACCAGAGACCCGGGTTGGATTCCAACTGCGGGTGCTGTCTGTACAGAGTTTGTACCTTCGCCCTATGAGTGAGGGGCTTTTCTCTGGGTATTCTGGTTTCTTCCTGCACTCTAAAGAAGTACAGGTTTGTTTGTACGTTAATTGGCTTTGGTAAAATCGTCCATCGTGTGTAGGATAGTGTTAGGGGACGGAGTGACTATGTTTCTAAGCTGTATCTCTAAACTAAACTAAGCACTTTGACTTCAGTTTGAGCAGAATTCAACTGACAGGGTCGGAGCTAATGCAACCAGAATATTTTAGGGAATAATCACTATAGCTTGCTCCAAAGAAAACATGATGCATGTCTGCTACTCTCAGTGCTTCTTCCAAATGTTTAACATAAGAGGAAGAAGTACTGGTTCATCAGCTGAGGGGGGGGAGGGGGGGGAGGGGGGGGGGGGTGAGCAAGAAGGAAAATAAGTGTAAATCAGGAGGTTTCCTTGCCACACCTGGTGAACTTTGACTCCAGGTTCACTGGAGGTCAGTCTGAAGAAGTAAGCAATGGACATTGAATTCTCTAATTTCTCTTTCTGTTTTCTCCCACCTTTTCTTCCCAGTTCTCCCACACAGCCTACTGTCTCCGCCTCTTCCTTCCGCCTTTTTCCCCCCACCGACATCAGTCTGAAGAAGGGTCTCCACCCGAAACGTCCCCTATTCCTTTTCTCCACAGAAGCTGCCTCACCCACTGAGTTTCTCCAGCATTTTTTGTCCATCTATCCCGACCCAAAACGTCACCTGCCCATTTCCTCCACAGACATTGCCTGACCCGTTGATTTCCTCTTGCACTTTGTGTTTTGCAGAGATTTCCAGGACCACTGTTCCCCACCTGCGTGGTATTCTGCGCCAACCCTGGTGGGTCTGTACTTCTGGTGGGACTGGATGTACCCAGGGATTGTTCTGAAGGAGAATGCGATATTAGCTAAAAATTATGTTGCTGTAATTACAATAACATCCAGCTGTTTAAATCCATCAAGTGGGCAGATGAGCTTTCCATTTAACACAACTTGCGTGTTTTTTTCCCGGGATATCCGTTTTCCTCCTACGCTCCAAAGATGTACAGGTTTGTTGGTTAATTGGCTTGGTATAAATGTAAATGTTCCCTAGTATGCAGGATAGCGTTAGTGTGCGGACTCAGTGGGCTGAAGAGTCTGTTTCCGTGCTGTATCTTCAAAATAATCCAAAATTAAACAACTCATTCAAAAAAAAAATTAAAAAGAATTTACTGAAGTGAACGGAATGAAATTTCAGAACGAGACTTGAAAGGAATACACTACGCGGAAATGAATTCAGTGCATTCAACAGAGGAAATATTCGAAATTTGGCACCTGTGACTGCAGGATTCTCTCACAAAGCTCTGCACTATCAACATGGTTTGTTCATGCTCCAGGAGTGAAATTGAACCCTGATCTTTCTGAGGAGGAAGTCAAGTCAACTCTATTTGTCACATACACATACAAGATGTGCAGTGAAATGAAAGTGGCAATGCCCGCAGATTGTGCAAAAACAACAAAACAGCAAAACAGAACATAGCATAACCAGTATTTACATTTTAGAAAAATAAAAAGACACAACACAATAGTCAATTAGACCCTGGTGGGATAAGAGTTTACAGTCCTGATGGCCTGTGGGAAGAAACTCTGTCTCATCCTCTTTGTAAATCGCACGTGACAGCTGACTCGCTTGCCTGACCGTAGCAGCTGGAACAGTCCGTTGCTGGGGTGGTAGGGGTCCTTCATTATCTTGCTGGCTCTGGATCTGCATCTCCTGGTGTATAGGGCCTGCAAGGGGGCGAGTGTAGTTCCCATAGTCCGTTCGGCCGAACGCACTGCTCTCTGCAGAGCCTTCCTGTCCTGGGCAGAGCTGTTCCCAAACCAGATTGTGATGTTACCGGACATGATGCTTTCCACAGCCCCCAGAGTAGGACTCAAGGGTCCTCAAGGTGGTAAAGGCACTGCCTTGCCTTACTCACCAGTGTGTGTTGTCCATGTCAGATCCTCTGCGAAGTGGACTCCCATGTATTTGAAGCTGCTCACCCTATCACAGTTGTCCCAGTTATGTCCAGTGGCATGTACGTCCTCGGTTGTTGAGCCCTTCTAAAGTGCGATGAATGAGGTACAAACATTAGTTTAGTTTAGTTTAGAGATACAGCACGGAAACTAAGTCCGTGCCGACCAGTGATCACCACACATTAACACGATCCTACACACTAGGGACAAGTTTACATTTATATCAAACCAATTAACCTACAAACCTGTATGTGTTTGGAGTGTGGGAGGAAACTGAAGATTTCGGAGAAAACCCACGCAGGTCATGGGAAGAAGGTACAAACTCCGTACAGACAGCACCCATAGTCGGGATCGAACCCGGGTCTCTGGCGCTGTAAGGCAGTAGCTCTACCGCTGTGCCCTATATTTAATATTCCATATTTAAACTGCAGACTGGAAGTGGTCAAGATTAGATTATTTAAACTGCAACCAAATTCTGATGTATTTTCTGATTCAGAACCAACACATATCTTTGACCAGGCAATCGTTGCATAACGCTAATGTCTGGACATTCTCAGCCCCATGTTAAGCTCTTTCAATTTCAATTTGGTCTCCAAATGTTGGTTAAAAGACTCAGAAAAATTAATTGGTGTGGGATGAGTTTTGTAACATGTGAATCTCATACCTTTACGGTTAATTCTTAACCCCAAAACCTTTCAGATAGTGTTACCAGCAGATAATATAATGCCAGTGAACTTCTTGATGAGAATTATAATTCTTAATTGTGCCTTCAGGGCAATAGCTTTGAATATATATTAAGTGCAAAGTCCTTCAGTACAACATTGAGTTACGTATTTTGAGATCTAGAATATCACAGGACATGTGGTTTGTATCCATAAGAATTTTGCTTATTGAATTAAACATTGACTAGTGGGGTAACGCAAGGCTCAATGCTGGAACGCAGCTATTTACAATATACATCAATGATTTAGATGAAGGGATTCAAAGTAGCATTAGCAGATTTGCATGTGACACAAAGCTGGGTGGCAGTGTGAACTGTGAGTAGGATGCTATGAGAATGCAGCGTGACTTGGACAGGTTGGGTGAGAGGGCAGATGCATGGCAGATGCAGTTTAATGTGGATACATGTGAGGTTATCCACTTTGGTAGCCAAAACAGGAATGCAGATTATTATCTAAATGGAGTCAAGTTGGGAAAAGGGGAAGTACAATGGGATCTGGGGGTCCTTGTTCATCAGTCAATGAAAGTAAGCATGCAGGTACAGCAGGCAGTGAAGAAAGTGAATGGTATGTTAGCTTTCATAACAAGAGGAGTTGAGTATAGTCATTCTTGCTATTGAGGGAGTGCAGCGTAGGTTCACAAGGTTAATTCCCGGGATGGCGGGACTGTCATATGCTGAGACAATTGAATGGTGGTGTTGGCTCGAAGGGCCGAAAGATCTACTCCTACACCTATCTATTGTCTATTGTCTAACATTGTACATGAGTTACACAATATAGCAATGCCTGTATTTTCTCAATGGCATCTTTATCACTTTGTAACACACTTTTTAACATGAACGGAAACAACACCACATCAAAGTGAAAGGCCATACCAAACTTCTGGAGATTTCCTACATTATAACTTATACATTATGTCAGAATTTATTTATCTTCTATACCATTACTAAAACTCTAATCTTGACCACTTTGGTCTGCATGGTTTTTACCATGGCGAAAAGAATCACTAGGATTCTTTTCGCCACCTTATTCACCGTTCTCCTCTGCTCCAAGCCACCAAGCTTTGTTCCGATCGGTGGAAGATTACAAAAGTTATGAAGGTTTAAAAAATCGTGAGATCAGCAGATTGGTCTTCTCGCCTGTCAGTCACCATGAAGGTAATTCTCCTTCCGGCACCCGCTGGAGAATAAAGCCCCAAAGGTGGGACTGAGATCGTGAGCACGTACTAAAGCCGCCCGTCCAGAAGCCGCTGAGAATAAAGCTGAAGCAGCGGAGTGTGGCTGTGTTCCACGGGTGGGGCGGGCTGTGTTTGCTGGCGGGGGCTGCGAGCGCGACAGGCACAGGGGACGGGAGCAGGTGAGTGAGTCTGGAGCCGGTTCCTGGAGAAAGGAGTGCGGTCGGAGCTGGGGCCGGGAACCGGTGAGCCCACACACCCCCCTCCCACACTCCCTCCCCTACAACCCCCTCCCCTACACCCCCCCTCCACCCCCACTCCCCTACACCCCCCTTCCCCTACACCACCCCTCCCCACACCCACTACCCCACAACCCCCTCCCTAACATCCCACTCCCCCACATCCCCCCTCCCCCACACACCTCATCCCCATTCCCCCCCAACCCTACCCCACATACAACCCCCCCCCACCCCCACAAAACCCATAAAACCCCCACCCCACACATCCCCTCCCCCACACACACACACTTGCCATACACACCTTCACACACACCTTCACCCACCCCCCCCCCCACACACACCCTCCCTCCACCACACCCCTCCCACCCACCCCTCCTCCCCAATTCTCCCCACACCCCCTCTCCCACACCTACACCCACCCCCTCCCCCACACCCACACCCCCTACACCACCCACACACATCCCCCACCCACCCACACCCCCCTCCCCCTCCCCCACACCCACACCCCTTCCCCCACACCCACACCCCCTCCTCCACCACACTCCCCCCTACTACCAAACACCCCTCCCCCTCCCATGTACACCCCCTCTACTATCCCTACAACCCCCCTCCCCACACACCCCCGTCTTCACTCACACATGGTCCCCCACTACCCACCTCCCCCACACACACACCCTCCCCCACACCCCCCCTCCCCCACAGCCCCCCTTCCCCACACAGACCCCTCCCCACACACACACCCCTCCTCCCCACACACTCAGAAGCCATGAGTGAGTGAACTGAGAGTCCACAAGCCGTGAGTGAGTGAATGTGAGTCCACAAGCCGTGAGTGAGTGAACTGTGAGTCCACAAGCTGTGACTGAGTGAACTGTGAGTCCACAAGCCGTGACTGAGTGAACTGTGAGTCTACAAGCTGTGATCATGGTGTCCCAACGGGAACACATCAGACGTGCCTGCGCAGTTGGGGGCTATGCATAAGCGGTGAAATATTGGAATTGGTGGAGAAGTGGAATATTGCATTGGGGGACCAGGCCTCCAGTGTGAGAATGTGACCCAGGGGGTCCCACTTAGTCTAGTATATACTATTAAAAGCCTCATCGTGTCTGTCTGTTTGTTTGTGAGATTAAGAAATTAGGCCAAAACGGTACACAATAGCACAAACATTTTGGCAGAATCTTTTGATTAATATTTTTATTAATTGTAAATACATATTAATAGAAAATACTTCTTACATACATTCGTAATATTATTAATATTAACATTTAAGACATTTATATTTCTATACGTTTTTTTTAAAGAAAAGATAGAGAAAAATAATATAGAGATAAAGAAATCAAAAATAAAGAAGTGAGTGGAGTATTAAAAAGTTATCCATCGTTGGAGATATATCCATGATTTGTTATACGTATTTCTTCATGTATTCCATTATTCAGGTTTCAGTCAGGCACTCGCACCGAGCCATTTTGACCCTTTAGATATTCAATGTATGGAGACCATATTCCTCTGAAAAGATCCAACCTGTCCATTAGGACAAGCCTCAATCTTTCCAGATGGAGTGTCTCCGACATTCCTGTAATCCACATTTTGATTGTGGGGGATGTAGGACCTTTCCAGAATTTTAATATTAGTTTTTTCCCAATTATTAAACTATAACATTTTGGCAGAATCTTACTCAGCTTTTTCTCGTGGTCGTTCGTATCAAGTTTCTTCACATTTTATGTTATATTTTACAAGAAATGTTACATTTTTAAACAAAAATACGATTTGGGATTAAAGAGGGGACCAATGCCAAAATGGTACACGGTAGTGTATCAATCTTTGCGTCACCTTACGCACCTTTGTCCCGTGGTCGTTCCTGTCATGTTTCCTTCAGTTTTGGTGTTATATTTCATGTTATTGATATTTAAAATGTTTCAAAAAGCCAAATTCTCAGAATAACTGCTATGAGAGGTTTCTGACAGTTGCAGGAATGACGTCACAATGGCATCTCACAGACGGGTTGCGTTGGGGAACCAAGCCTCCCTTGGGGGCTATGGGTAAGTGGTACAATATTGCGTTGGGGGACCCACTTGGTCTTGTAATATTTAAAAACATTCTACTGAAGCCTCCACAGATGCTGCCTGGCCTGTTGAATTCCTTGTGCACTTGGTCTTTTTTGCTCCAGGTTACAGCATCTGCAGTTTGTTGTGTCCCCACTTAAAATACTATTTATATATAGACTCTTCCCCATCCAAGTCCTACCAGCTTCAAAGCCGTCTTGTTGAGTCTCATTGTCTGTAACTCATTCTCACCTACTGTAGACCACAGCTGACAAATTATCATCGTTATTTTTTTGCATATCTTTCATGCATTTGTTCTATATCTCTCTATATCACCGTCTCTATCTCTTGTTTCCCTTTCCCCTGACTTCCAGTCTGAAGAAGGGTCTCAACCCGAAACGTCACCTATTCCTTTTCTCCAGAGATGCTGTCTGAGTTACTCCAGCTTAGTGTGTCTATCTTCAAAATACATATAACTGCTTACCTACATTTTTTAAATCAAGTAATATGAAT
Source organism: Okamejei kenojei (assembly GCA_035221665.1). NCBI lineage: Eukaryota > Metazoa > Chordata > Chondrichthyes > Rajiformes > Rajidae > Okamejei > Okamejei kenojei. The sequence goes on from CM069134.1 coordinate 22,292,836, forward strand.
ATAAATATATAGTTAATCTTGTTTTCCTCGTGGAAAATATTAAACACAGATGGTGAGGTTTCCATGTCTTCTATGAACCTATTTAATGTCCTACAGTAACATTTCCATCTCAATAACATGTAAACTATGTCCGTTTGTGTGTTTAGGCAACAATCATTCTGCTTAAAGATATACTAAATACATTGGTTCTGAATTACTTGAAAATACATCTGAATTTGGTTTGAATCTAAATCAGAATTTAAATATATTGGCTCCATTGTGGCACTTAGGAATCAGAAAGATCTGGGTTCAATTTTCACTCCAGGAACATTGACCACATAATCTTGGTTGAAACTCAGTGCGTTGTTGAAAAGATTCTACAGGATAGGAGATGCCAGGTTAAAAGTACTTGTACACATTTCTTCTTCTTTTCAATAGACAGTAGGTGCAGGAGTAGGCCATTTGGCCCTTCGAGCCAGCACCACCATTCAATGTGATCATCGCTGATCATCCCAAATCAGTACCCCGTTCCTGCCTTCTCCCCATATCCCCTGACTCCGCTATTTTTAAGAGCCCTATCTAGCTCTCGCTTGAACGCATCCAGAGAACCTGCCTCCACTGCCCTCTGAGGCAGAGAATTCCACAGACAGGCAGAGAATTCCACAGACAAATGTTGGCCCCGCTGTCATCGTCCGTCCTGAAAAGGACGCAAGCTTCCAGCGACTGCCGCAAGCTATCACTTTTCGCAATAGACAATGGTGGTATATAGCAGAATTAGCTCAGGATACTTCCGGTTTCCAGCCCCGCGACGTGGATGCTTCTGCTATCGGGGCCCTTGTAGGGACTAAACTCACTTCACACCATCAACCTAACTTCTGAAATTCGGTTCTATTGACTTCAATCGCCTTCCACCCACGCCATTAGCATTCAGCATGTCAGGCGGGCAAAGCTTTCTGTGTAGTTCCACATTTCTGGGATGGGCAGGTGGGGTGGGTGGTCTAGGCTTGGTGTTGTGGTGGGAGAGCTTCAAGCTAAGATCAGGAATATAAAAGCAGCTCGGGGACGTGACTGACATGTATGTCTCAACCAACGGCAATATACAAGATTTTAGTTGATTCAACAAATCAACAAATTAGTTGATTGTATATTGCACGGGTTATGGCACTTATCTAAGACGGCATTGTATCGATATTTCAAGATGAGTTAAATTTACCATGGTAGTGCACTGAAATCCACAGAAAGATTGAAGGATATTTTCCCGTACCCTGACATTATGCCCTGCCAGTTGGCTTCATGCGCATCCCCGGGCCACGTTGTGGTCTTCCTCTGAGAGCCCAACCTCTGTGAGAGAAGGATGGGAACTGGTTCATGACATAGAGCCAACTACACTCATAGAACTGCTTTGACAGTCAGTGAAGGACTGAGCCTCCATTCACCCTAGCCGCCAAGGCACACCGTTTTAATGGAGCTGCGAATGTCTATGATGGTCAACAACATGTAGGAGCCGCTAAGAAATGTAAACAATGGCGTTAAATAATAATTTTGACGTTAAAATTAAAAACCAAAATCACGCACAAAAAACATTGAAACAAACTTAAAATAAATAATGAAAAAGGTCTTCCTGTTTCTTCCCAGCCGCTGATCTCTTGTGCTGCTTGTGGCAGGTCTAACATGGAACATGGCCAGTTGGAAGGCTCCGTGGCAGGAGAAACATGAAGCTGTGGAGGTTCACACTGCCCCATTAAACCGCAAGAGAAATGGGTTGACGCAGGGCAGGGTCATCCACAGGTAGATTTGATTCATTACAACTACTGAGTGAAAACAATCATTTACTTAACATTGTTGTTATTGAAGTAGTCAAAAACAATTTTTGTTTATCTCTGAGATTTTTCAAAACTGAGTGATCCTTCTGATTTTCTTACATTTTGTGCACCGGGAGATACTTAGCCATCTGATTATGTCAGAGTCAACATGACAGCTCAAATAATTTGGCACACGTGGGACTTTGGCAGAACTGGAGTAGCAGATTTTCTGGACTATTGAAAGTTACTCCTATGAGGACCCCTCATTTTACTTTACATTTTTTTCTTTAAGGCAGCGGCATAGTTAATTTTCCAGTGATCCCGGTGAGCTTAAAGCGTGTGGGAAACGCACTAGCACACTGGACCCTAATCCATGCCGCAATTGCTTCTCACACCCTGTATATTTCAGACTAAAACCCTGGCTCCATCTGTACTCTGGGCTCTGGCCCTGGTACACTCTGTTGGCTCTGGCCACATACCTGCTTCATCCTATACCTCCTAACACACCTTTCAGACTGATAGGTGCAAGTTAGATGCTGAACCATTGGGCTTTTCAGACAATCGGATCCCGGATTATTGGAATTTTACCATTGTCCTTGGGCATTTTCTATCAATGGAGATTCAGTTTGGAGAGGGGTTGGACTTGGCCAGTCTATATCACATGTTAGAGTATGCTCCAAATGCTGGAGTAACTTAGCGGGACATGCAGCATCTCTGGAGAGAAGGAATGGGTAACATTTCGGGATGAGACCCTTCTTCAGACTGGTTAGGGATAAGGGAAACAAAAAAAGTAGACAGTGATGTGGAGAGATAAAGAACAATGAATGAAAGAAATGCAAAAAGGTAATGATAACAAAGGAAACTGGCCATTGTAAGCTGTTTGTTGGGTGAAAATGAGAAGCTAGTGTGACTTGGGTGGGGGAGGGATAGAAAGAGAGGGAATGGCGGGGCTACCTGAAGTGAGAGAAATCAATATTCATACCATTGGGCCGTAAGCTGCCAATGCGAAATATGAAATGCTGTCCCTCCAATTTCCGTTTAGCCTCGATCTGACAATGGTGGAGACTGAGGACAGAAAGGTCTGTGTAGGAATGGGAAGGAGAATTAAAGTGTCCAGCAACTGGGAGATCAGGTTGGTTCAGGCGGGCTGAGCGAAGATGTTCCGTGAAACGATCGCCCAGTCTGCGTTTTCTCGACCCAAAACGTCACCCATTCCTTCTTTCCAGAGATGCTGCCTGTCCCGCTGAGTTACTCCAGCTTTTTGTGTCTCTCTTCGGTTTAAACCAGTTTGTGCAGTTCCTTCTTACACACTATATCACATGTTGTTAAGTGTGAGAGCGTGGGCGGAATGGATTGAGACATTTTGGCATTCAGGTACATCAAACAAGTTATGTGTTTCTGCAAAGAAAAATACATATTACTCCCAAAACCCAAAGAAAAGCTCACATCATCTGTCAACAATTAAAGCAGCGAGAAAGAAAGCACACGCACACATACACACACACACACACACACACACACACATCTGGCAAAGTCAAGAAGGCCGAAACTCAAAGTTAAGTGTGCTCTCAGAACTGAGGCAGCCACCTCAGCATTCTTCATTTCCTGCTCCTATTCTCATGGCTTCCCAGCCCATGGATGTGCCAAGTAATGCTGAGCACATCTAGCATGCTCAGCAGATTTCCCATATTGTCCGGCATCTCAACAATCAAATCCATTCTCTGCCATGGTGGATTTTACAGCTGCTGTGGATGCTGAGGGAACTCATTGAACGCCAAGAGGACAAATGGTTCATATATTGAACAGACACACACTCAGACAAAAATATGGCCTTTGTTTGCTTTTGAGTTCTGTTCTGTTCTAAGTTATTTTAAATGTTTTTAATTCACAATGGGGATGAAATGAAAACCATAACATTTTCAGTTACGAGCCATCTTTTCATGTTATAATGCTTTGGAATTGCTCGAACAGTTGCTATCTAAATATATCTTACGTAGACCATCAGAGCTCGTAGTTCACAGAAACCAACTAAACCCCGACCACAGGTTAATATAACAAGATGTGAATAATTAGCTTCTGTTGCAGAATCCATTAAACAAAGTGATGTCAAGATATCTGAAAAGCCATTCTCTCTGCTGTTCACAAGCTGACCATTTAGCTGTTACTTCAGATGCTGGATGTCTAAAATAAAATAAATACAGCAGAAAGTCTCAACAGTTCAGGCAGCATCTGTTCAAATAAAAAGAGTTTCAAATTAGAGACACAAAATTTAATCTCATGAAGAGTTTTGAACCTAAAATTATAACACTGTTTCACTTTCCACAGATGTTGCCTGACTTGTTTAGCATTTGCAGCATTTTCTGTGAAGTCAACGTCCTTCGCCAGCACGAGTTCCAAATATGCATTCCCTGTGCCCACAGCTCTGTGCTGGCCAAGCTGTGCTCTTCAATGGTCAAACATCTTCCACTGAAACGCTAGGAGTTTAGTTTAGATTAGTTTAGAGACACAGTGCGAAAACAGGCCCTTCCGTCATGGAGGTCTTGAATTTCTACACAGCTGTGGCCACGTTCACTGTGGCCAATGCTGGACTAAGTCCAGGATTGGAATGTGAACATCCTCAATTTCCCAACACATTATGAAATCAGGCTGCAGGGTTGACCTGGTGCAGTCTTAGCCAAGGCAGCCATTTGAATAGAGAAAAGCACATGCAGCGGAGATTGGCAAATTTCAGGCAATTTAAATATAATAAATTAATTAAAATTACTTAAATGTTTTAGACTGATGTAATGTTTAATTATGATATTATGATATTAGAATTTGTACTATTTAAATGCAAATTACCCTTTTTAATATTTGATATTTTTTGCATGATTGTGATCTTCATAAGTGTTTATGTTGCTGAGGACAGACGGCCATCTTGATTTAGTTTAGAAATACAGTGCAGAAACAGGCCCTTTGGCCCATCAAGTCTGCACTGACTAGCGATCCCCGCACACAAACACTATTGTACACACACTAGGGACAATTTGCATTTATACCAAGCCAATTTACCTACAAACCTGTACACCTTTGGAGTGTGGAAGGAAACCCAAGATCTCGGAGCACAACCCAAACGGTCACAGGGAGAACGTACAAACTCCGTACCGACAGCACCCGTAGTCGGAATCGAACCCGGGTCACTGGCGCTGCAAGCGCTGAAAAGCAGCAACTCTACCGCTGCCTCACCGTGTCACCCCTGTTCGTGTTGGTGTTGGTTTAATGTCGTCACGTGTTCTCAGATACAGTAAAAATCCTTGCTTGGTGGTTATCCAGGCCAATTCACATCACATACGACTGTACACAAGTACAATAGATAGTACAAAGAGAAAAATATCAGAATGCACAATTTATTGTTATAGCTACAGAGAATGGGCAAATTTAAAAAAGGTGCAAGGGCCACAATGAGGTAGGTTGTGAGAACAGGACTACACCTCTGGCTCATTCACTAGTTTTAGTTTTAGAATTCAATATGGAAACCAGCTCTTTGGTCCACCGAGATCATACCAATAATTTACACTCCAGTAAGCCCTCCTTTTGACAGACCATAGACGGGGGGAGGGGGGGGGGGGGGGGAATAGTGTCCGCTTTAACAAAAATATGATTACCCAGTAATAAAGTATCATTCCACAGTGTTAGAAACAAAGAACTGCAAATGCTGGTTAATACACAAAAGGACACAAAGTGCTCAGCAGGTCAGGAAGCATCCCTGAAGATGTTTTGTATCGAGACTCTTCTTTAGACTCTCGGTCTGGAACTGGGCCTGGACTCCAGGTGAGTTGACAGCCCTGGTCTGCTGGCAACCGTGGGAGAGGCGAGGATCGGTGGAGTCACTGCTTACGGCCGGAGTGGTGGTGAGGGTCGGCAGTGGCGGTAGCATGAGTGGCAGAAAGCTCCCATTATTTATCATCTTTATAAGTGTGTAGGAAGGAAGTGCAGATGCTGGTTTAAACCAAAGATAGACACAAAACGCTAGAGCAACTCAGCGGGACAGGCAGCATCTCTGGAGAGAAGGAATGGGTGACGTTTCTGGGTGAGACCCTTCTTGTCTGAAGTGTAACCAGCAGCCTGTGTTCTTCAAGCAACAGAGGTGTCTAATGGCTATGGGGACCCTCTGTCTGCTATAACCTAAATCCATTATAAAGAGATCTGTAATAACTAGGGTTTACTATTTTGCTATGTCATCCCACTTTGTCATCACTCCTCACACTAGGGGCAATTTTGCAGAAACCAATTCACCTACAACATCGCACGTCTTTAGGGGGTGGGAGTGAGCCCTGAGGAAACCGTGGGTGGGGCAGCTGAGGAAACCGTGGGTGGGAGTGAGCCGGGGCAGCTGAGGAAACCTACATGATCAGAGGGAGAACATGGAAACCCCATGCAGACAGCACCCAAGGTTAGGATCAAACCTAGGTTTCTGGCTCTGTGAGGCAGCGGCTCCCCCAACTGATAACAGCAACTGATAACAGCACGTGGAATGATCTTATGGTAAGTGGAGGGTGCAAAGGCATGAAGTGTAAAGGCATGAAGTATCTCTGGAGAGAAGGAATGGGTGACATTTCGGGTCGAGACCCTTCTTCAGACTGATCAGACGGAGAAGAGGGAATGACTGGTTTGAACCATGAAATGAAGTATCAGTGTCCTGTTCTAGTGAATGTGAAGAAGGGTCTGAACCTGAAACGTCACCCATTGCTTCTCTCCATAGATGCTGCCTGTCCCTCTGAGTTACTCCTGCATTTTGTGTCTATCCAGTTCTACTGTTGTGAACATCAGACCCAAGTTCAATCAATCCTTCACTTCTCATTGAAGTAAGTGCCCTCCACTCACCTTATGGTGGTCTTCACATGGATACTCGAGTCAAACTCGTCCCATCCTCATGTTGCAGTGCCCTGCAGATGGCTCGGTCTGGCCGTAACAGTGGGGCTAAACGTTTTTCCCTTGCGTGGTTCAATACCACACCAGATGTCAGCATGTTTGCAGCTATGATTTCAGAATCATGTGTTTCCAAGTACCCTAAAGATAGCCTGTGCAGAGTGCTAAAACGATACTGCCTCTTTAATACGCCACACAATTTCAAACATTTTTTTATGGGCAACAGCTGCTCATTTCTGTTCATGTAGGACTAGGCACATGCCTTGTCAAATTTAATTTCATGGTTTATAATAGGAAGCAATGAAAAATAAATATTTTCCTTTATATTTTTTTAACATTAAAAGCTCTAAAGTGTTGCTTATTTATGAAGGCTATAAAGACCCTCTCCTGTATTTGTTCTATACTCTCCCGATTTAAAAATGTATGATCATACGCCAATGGATGCAGACTGCATCGGGCAGTACTCTCTTCTCCGACATTTCATAGACAAACGGTGACCTGTGGGTTTGTCAGAAATTCAGTTCAGCGTGACAGCAGTTCATTTTTTAAACTCATTTCTAATGGGCGAATGTCCTTTCATCCATCACTTCAGAAAGGTTGAAAGCTTGGCTTAGAATAGACTGCCTTTGTGAAAAACTGCAATCAAATTAAGGCAGTGCTGAAGATGAAGGATATATTAGTTTGATGGGAAATAACTTAGAGTTTACAGAATCACACTCAAAGACAAAGACAGTGCATGTTTAGCACTGTATTTAACCAAGATGTATATCGGAGGCCAAACATGTGTGAAATTACATGTGTTTCATATTAGGCTGCAGACTGCTGTGAGTAAAGCTCAAATATAATGCACACATTGCCTTGATTTTTTTTTTGAGTTCCCACCATGCTGCAATTCTACACTGCAACTCCTTAATGGGCAGTTATTTCTTTAATTAATGTCATTACATGATGCTGTTTATTACTTGAGCAAAGGATCGGACTGCCAGTAAACTATAATTGCAACCTGCTGTTTGCTTAATAAATTCCTGTGAAGTATCTGGCAGAATTACAAGTGTCGATTTGCAAGTATGAAAGACTGAGGCATCTTTATTTGCAATTATCTAGTGGGATTAGGGATAATTTATTGGCCTTTTAAAATTTAGTTAATGAACAAGAAGATTTGTATAGTTCGTTAATATCATCATTCACAGTCAGGCACTGGGAAATGAATGGTGAAATTAAGAGCACTGCATGCATGCTCTCCTTAGAATAATCTGTTTTACTGAGGTCTTACCGTTGAAATGGGAGGCAAAATGGTAGTTATAACAAGGAGAAAAGAAGATCTACTGTTTTCATTTATCTTCTGAGAGATATAAGTGCTTTGTCATTATCTTCTGCATAAGGTTTCATTATACAGAAATTCTGTTACATTGCCTTTATAACATCATCCTTCGATTAAGCCTACAGGGTATGAGAACACTTATCTTATTGATGACCGTTGAATCATTTAAAAAAGACATAAGAGAAACAATTAAAATCATATTGGCTCACAATTATATTTATAGCTTGCAGGCATAATAAGACATTTTAGATTGCAAAGTTGGGGCTTGGAATATCTCACAAAATATTGTTAATCAGAGTTGTGAGACTGGTCTAATGAAAAATAAAATTGCTAGAAGACTTTAATAGAACTAGAAACTTGTATTTAGTAGAGAAGCAGAGTAGCTGAGGAAGAAGCGCTATTGATCTTTTAGGAATGAGACAGAATGTAACGTACCATTGGCAGATAAATCATTTTTTGAGAGAAGAGATGTGCAAAGAATTCAGCTTTTCAAAAATGTATTAACAATCATAGTGCAGTAACCTAATCGCAACTAAAAGCTGCTTCCCTCCCAAGCCAACAAAACAACATTTGGAGATCTGGCTGTCTGCTTGACCAGATTGCCTTTGTAAATTGAACATTATCGTTAGGAAAATGCCTGTTAGTGAATCTGTGCAGCAAAACCACACTTAATGTTACATATATTTTATGCTTAGTGCACGAGTGACATTTCAGAAATTAGAATACATGTATTTTCTTGATGAAGGCATCAAGAGCGATGCTACATCAGAGTGAAGCTTGCATGAAACATTGCTTTTATTCCAGAGATTATAAGTTATCTGAAATGAAATCCCTTTCACAAAAACATATGAGGAGAATTGTGCAAGACATAGTGTTACTTTATATTTTTATTGTTTGCAGAGGCCTTACAAGAACAAATGGATGCAACAGCCACAGCAAGAAGATGCTGAAATGAGTTCATATTCAAATAATACAATGACAAATCTGACAGGCAAAAATGTTTTCTCTGAAACAAATAGTCTTATAAAATGAGATGTTTATTAGACAAACTATAGAAATTATCTTCAGCAAGGTTAGGATGAATGTAATAATTTGCATTCAATTACCATGAGAACAGTCTGTCTGGAACTAAACCCACCTCACCGCCACTCTCTACCCTTATGTCCTTGTATTTTTTTCTGCTAAAACTTTCATCTAAATTTCACAACAAAAACGGGATTGTGTTTGCCTTATCTGCTTCCTGTCCCAAGGTGATCTGAGCTCCAACAAGTACAAGTGATTTTTTTTTTCCAACACCGATCTTGAGTGCTAGGGATAATGGAGGAAGGGAAAGGACAATTCAGTGGTGAAGCTGGCAGAGCTGCTGCCTCACAGAGCCAGCAATCCAGGTTCAATCTTGACTCCTGGCACCATCTGTGTGGAGTTTACATGTTCGCCCTGTGATCGCATGGATTTCGTCCAGGTACTCACTCCAGGCGTGGCCTCCTCACACCTCCCAAAGAGTGGGTTGGCCACTGTAAATTGCCCCTAGTGTGTACTCGAGTGAAACAATCTCAGAGGAGCTGATGGGAAAATAAAATAGCATAAAATAACATAAAATATAATTATAAAAGTAAAATTGAACTAGTGTATGTGGTTATTTAGTTTAGTTTAGAAATACAGCACGGAAACAGGCCCTTCGACCCATCGAGTCCATGCCAACCAGTGATCCATGTACTCTAACACTATCCTACACACTAGGGACAATTAACCTACAAACCTGATAGAACATCCAAAGTGGACCTAGGCTAAAGGTTTGGTAAGTAAATCTTACAAGTAACACCGTAGTCTGCAGCTGATTTATAGGGTCACTCTATGAAAGGATTCCTTCAGCAGAGGTTTTCCAGCCAAACCTTGCAGATGAGATCCAAGGTTTCCTTAACATGTCTGATTTAGAATTAGGATTGGACATAAGCAGGAAGATGGGCATGTGCATAAGGATTCAGGCAAACACTGCCACTGAACTCATCTATCTTAATCTTGTAAAAGCATTCAACCAGCTCTGGCATTGAATCAAGAAACTGGTGATCATTCAAAGACACAAAGCGCTGGAGTAACTCAACGGGTCAGGCAGCATCCCTAGAGAACATGGATTGGTGACGTTTCTGGTGGGGACCCTTCAGTCTGAGGAAGTCCTCCAGAGATGCTGTCTGAACCGTTGAGTTACTCCAGCGCTTTGTTTTTTTCGCTCAAGATTCCAATGTCTGTAATTCCTTGCATCTGCACTTTAAAGTTTGCCTTGATATCCCATGCTGGAGTAAATTTTAACAGGTCATTATTATAGGCAAGGAAACTCAGCAGAGTGAATGAACTGCCCATTACTATAGGATTTATTTTCAACTGGCTCCAATGGAAATGAAAATCGAACAATATGAAATATAACCGATTCACTCCCACCTGCTTTCTAACCAGAAGTGAAACTTAATATCTGGTCCTTTGTTAAATTGGTAATTACTCATCGAAGACTCTTGAACAAGAAGACATAGTGTCTTGCTGCTCACTCTGTCAAAATCTCTCACAGATTTTAAGACCTTTATTAAACTTCTTTAGCCTTCTTGACCACAGAAAATGGTTCAGTGAATGATGAAGTATATACTCCCCTCTCGTCAAAAGGATGGCTGGACAGACTCTTTGGGTGCATAATCCATCTCTGGGTGGCAGTTTGTCTTTGCTCTTGCTCTTGTCAGCAGGCTTTCTAAAGTTCCAGTTTTTAAAAAGCATAACATAGCTTTGTAACTCAATTGTTTCCCATTTGTGCTTCACTGCTGTTTTATCTTCAAATGCATCTTCATCTCATAGATACAGAATTACGTTACTTCATTCCAAAGTTAAACTGATTCAAATTGGTTTGTGCATTCAGACAAATGATTAAAATTTTCAGGGGAGTATTGAAAATGAAGCAATGTCTTTCAGTGTCATGAGCATCAGCTGATGTCATAAAAAGAGGCTAAATTTGAATTTGGTTCCATTCCTTTTTGAAGTCTTGCTATGTGTTAACTGACCACTGCACAAAAGCTACTGATAATCACGATTGGACCTCTAACGATATATTCCATGAATGCAGAGCACTCTTGTAAATGGAAAGACACTGAAAATCTGCCTCTACACTTCAAAACAATTTGGCAATGATGAGTAATTAGGAATCAGAAAGATTAACGATTTTGAGCAAAGGGTGTATAATTTTAAAATGAACATCAGAAAACGTGAAAGTATGCCAGACAACCTGTCTGGGTTGGGAGAAGATGGGATGAGGGGGCTTTAGAAAGAACACAGCATGGATGAGAGAAACATTTCTATATACACCATGCTGAGCAGCAGGATTCCTGGGAATAGTACTTAAAGAGTTACTAAATTATCAGAAGTAAATAATGAGAAAGAACTTGCTGCACAAACAGTAAAGGAGGGAAAGTGAAGAAGAACATACTGTCAGTGCATTACATATGTTCAACCAATTGCTCAACAATTAACATAACAATCTGTGCTCAACAATGAACATAAGAACATGCACACTTGGAAAGCATCAACAAAAAGCCATAAATCTATATTTATTGATGACAACGTTTTTTTGTGTGTTTGTCTTATTTCCAGGAGGAAGCTATTACTGCTATAGGGATCATCTATTGCTCAGATCTAGATAGCATGAAAAGATGATAGTTCATCTTCTCTGGGTCCCCTCATTACCCTTAACCATGTCAAAGTTATCTCATTCTTCTAAATGCTAGATAATGCAGACTCATTCTGCTCAGTCTTCAAATTACAAACACATCACTAATGAATTAATCCAGTGAGCCCTTGCCACTCTGCTTCCGTGAAAACAATATCTTTCCCTCTTTCCTTCAAAACTGTATGGTATACTTCAAACATGGTCTCAACATCTGCAGTGAGACTTCTTGTTATATCCAATGTGCCTATAGCCAAAATCTATCTCCATTTAGTGTTTTCAAATATCTTTAAAAATGTAACAAGTTATTTGTTATGAACAAAATTACTAGCAAAAAACAGTGTAATCTCATATCATGATTTAATCCTTAAAGCCCAAGGCAGCAAGCACATTTTTCATTGTACCTGCACCGGATCATAATTGTGCAGATGACAATAAATTCAACTTGACTTGGCTTAACTTGAATTCCCTCCAAACACAGGGTGAGGTAGGACAGACTTGGATTGTTTTCTCTGGGATGCTTGAGGTCGACGGGAGACCTGATAGAAATATATAAAATCATGAGCGGCGTAGATAGGCAGAATCTTTCTCCCAGGATGGAAATTTAATATACCACAGGGCATAGCTTTAAGGTGAGTTCAAAGTGTTTGGGGCAAGTTTTTATGTTACACAGAAGGTTGTGAATATCAGGAATCCACTGCCATGGTTGATGATGGAGGTAGATATGACAGTGGCATCTAAGCGACTTTTGGATAGGCTCATGGATGTGCGGGAAATGCGGGAATTTTGTGCAATCGTGTAAGTTGATCATGGCATCATTTTTGGCACAGATATTGTGGGCCAAAGGGTGTTTTACGGTTCTATGTTCTATGTTCTTACTATACCTCCTAGTTGTGTTTAATCTTCAATGTCCAAGTTAATACTATATATTTTGAAATGTGGTGTTTCTGGTAACTAACTAACTGTAGGGAACTTTATTGTGTACTTCCTTTCTGTCCAAACCAACCTTTTCTGACTACTTTCTGTTTCCCATAGGATAGCCAATTTTCAACCTACGCTGCAACAATTCCTTTATTCCTGTCCTTGATGATAAATCCATCATTTGGTACTTCATCACATGTCTTTTTGGAAGTCCTTACAAACCATATCAACTGAATTTCCCTTGTTGACCCCCGGTGTTATTTAATCATAAACCCAGGAATGTGGGTAACACACAATTTGGTTTTAAGAAATCCTAAGTGGCTTTTTGTAACCAATCCATTCAACTCCACGAGTCCACTAATTCTGTCCCTGAATGCTGTTTCTAAAATGTACCCCTTACTGAGTTTAAGCTGATGGGTCTGTAATTCTTGAGTTCATCCAGTCACTTGTTATTTTCAACAAGAAAGTAATATTTGCAATTTTCCAGTCTTCAGGCAACACACAAAATCCCAGAGGGGTAGAATATACTGTCCTTGATCTTAAATTATATCCTCATGAGGGTAATTAATGTAACTCAATCGTACACATTCTTTTCATTATTCTCAATGTTTCCAGAATTAGCCTGAAATTCACTTATTTATTAGTGCAACAAATCTAAGGAATTGGGATCTTATTGCTGTTATCCACTTCGGTTACAGAACTACAAATCTACACATTACATGCAGTTGGACAGCACTGCCATAACAGTTGGTCCTTCTAGGCTTCATATCGACTTACATAATCTTAGAGTTATCAGTGTACTGTCAATAATGTTATTCTATAGGCCCTTAGTACACACATATTGAATTTCTTTCTCCACTGATTTAACAGAGGATTTATTCAATATATTTTAAAGCATCAGGGAAAAAAGCTTAGTTCAAGCACTGTAAGTATTTGTACAATAGTATCAGCAAAACTGATTCATTGATTGTGTTGTTTTGTGATCTACTGAGACACACACAGTTAATAGCAATTACAATATATTCTGTAAAAACAAAACTAGTAGATTTGATTGCCTCTTAATTTCTCCCTTTTTTGTCTGAATCTCACCTAGTGGTCCTTGTAATAATTATGGTTTTCTGCAATTATTCTATTTGCAAACTCCAATATTGTTTATTATTCCAGACTGAATTAAAATTGAGAGATGTTTAAATAATCCTAAATATGGCACGGAATTTGCAGCAATTGTCATGCAATAGCATGTTACATTCTTACTTTAATAATTGCATTTTCATAACTGATCATGAGCTACGGTAATGTTTATTGCGGAAATGAGAAAATTATATTAAAGTTTGAGAGTACATCATAAAAATACAATAAATGGGATCAATAAGTGAAAATACTTGTGTTTGGACTTAAATCTGTAGAATATGTATACACTTGATAATTTATCTAATCCTTTAAATTTAAATATCAATGAATATACTTAATTATGATTTAAAATAGTAACTTGGATATGTCTATCATTGAAATTGTAAAGATTCTTTAATAATGAATATGTGTGCATTTGTGTATGTATGTGAATGTTGATTTCTGAATTTCAACACTTTTTGGGAATTTTATACTTTTAGTAAGTTTCCAGTTTTAAGCGCATTGTATAACTTTGGTTCTAAAATTAGCTGGATAACTACCGAGAAAAAGCTATTAAAAATACCACGTTAAATTAATGTATTTGGAAGCTTACAGAAAATTGTGAAATAATAAAATGCTAAAATATGAAAAAAATTAACATTGGTTAATTGTTATAAGATTGATTCATTATCTTATTAAAAGTAATGAATTATATTATTAAAAGTAATGAGTCCGTTTCTGGTGCATAATGGAGTTTGCCTTGATTTAAACACCCCAGAATTTCTGTCCAGCAGGAATTGTGACTGATCCTTTGCAGGAGAGCCTCCTTCATGCTTCTCTGATTCCATCCATTCTCCGTAATTTGAGCCATTAGCAAGTGCAGCCAGAAAACTTGCTGCCTTTGGTTCTACCGCAAGTCCCGTGCAGCATTATTTAATCCAATGTCAATGTTGCATTGCTCCTTCAGTTACTATTTCAGATGAGACCAAAACAAAATAGCAAATATGAAAAGCCACTTTCTTGCAGCTGTTGTCCATCATATTCCTGGTTCCTCCAGCATGTCATCATCTCTTCCATTTAAAAATCACCAGAGTTGCTCTGCCAAATCCTTAGCAGTCTTCTACATTTTCAGCCAGTCAAAGAGCAGACTTAATTCCGTGAAAGTATGTTGCTATAGGAATGTGAATAGGTCACAAGTTCATAAGTTATAGGAGCAGAATTAGGCCATTTGGCCCATCGTCCACTCTGCCATTCAATCATGGCTAATCTTTCTTTCCTTCTCAACGTCATTCTCCTGCCTGCTCCCCATAACCTCTAACACCCTTATGTCAAGAATCTGTCAATCTCCACCTTAAAAACAAGAAAATGGTTCCTTAAGTTTTTTCTCCACAAACAGTTAGATCAAGGCTGATGCATACAATAGCTCCATTGGCACACCATATCACTCAATAACCTTTGAAGCTCAATTCGGTCAGCTTAAATGCTGCAAGAAGTTTTGCATCATGGGAGGGGACCAATTGCAGGAGTCACTCAACAGGTCCGGCAGCATCTCTGAAAAACATGGATAGATGATGCTTTGGATCAGGACCCTTCTTCAGTGCATCATATGAGTTTTCTTTGTGCAAAGTGACCTGGTGATGCCTATTTGCTCTCCAGCAAAGCCTACTACACATGATAGTCCCAGGAGTGTTCCCCACACAAGCACGAGCCAAGCCTAAGACAGCGTATATTTTTGGAACAATGATTTCCAGACCAGACGCAATCACCCTTGAAAACTCTAGTTAATACATTTTCAGTTTGCCTTGGAATCAATCTTTTGGGAAGGAGTTTGTAGATTTCTACACTGGTTTGTAGAAAGCATTTCTTTATTAGCTCTAATTTTAAGATTGTGTACGCTTGCTCTGGATGCCTCCACATTGTAGCCGTCCCCACCCTATATCTATTTTAAATGCCTAGCTCAGACCGTCCATCAACTTTCCGGAATCAAAGGAATACAAACTAAATTTGTACAATGTTTCCTCATACTGTATTACTTTCTGCCTTTGTCTGACTTTAATGAACCTCCCCTGAGTTGCAGGGCCCAGACTGAAACAGTATGCAGCAATGAGGTTGGCCAAGGCTCCACATGTGAAGCAGTTTTCTTCCGTTTGGATTTCTACCCTTGTGTTGATGGACTATACAAAATTAAGCCAAAACAGTACATAGTCTGTCACAGTACAAACGTCATTTGATTGTGTCAGATAGCGACCTGATACATTTGGTTTTACCATTGATAAAGCTGTAGCTAGATTTCTCTCCTATCATTTAACTGAAGCAAATTCACAATGCACTGCATTTCTATTATTGTTACTTTAGTTTCTGTCAAATGTTAAAAGCAGCATTGGGATACTGATGTGAGGATCCTTGGAAATCATTATTTATTAAGACAATGAACTAAGATTAATTACACATCTTTGATTTTACCAACCTATTTATTAAATGCCATAATCAAGTTACAGCATGAATGTAATGAACCTTTCTTAAAGAACAACTACATAATTTGTTCCAGCTTGTATTCTGTATTCATGCATGAAGCTTCAGAATTACTATTTAAATTCTTCTCTTGAATTTTATGCTTCCAGTCAGGAAGTTTATTCTAACAAGGAGACCAAGGAAAGCAGAGTACAGCTTTATATCATTTATTCTGATAATGTGAGCCATCTGTGGCCATTGATGCTGTGGTACTCCTTCAGTAAATACACAAGATAAAATGTACAGTGCCATGAAATCTGGTATTTATCTCAACAAAGCTTGGCTCACAGTACTGTTGAACGATGTATTCTGCCTACTTCAACCTCATCAGCTGCTTCCCATTCTTATTTATCAATTAGCAATGCTAAGCACCTAATCAATTGGCCATTCTACACCCAGGCATTGCCTTAGGCATTCCAGGCAATCAATGGCACATTTTCTAATAGACTGCATTGACATCCAATCTATTCCCTAGTATGTTCCAGGGCGTGACTCCATTTTATTTCTCTATGCTACACGGATGATGCATATGTCAAAATAGGTTGACAGTTCATTCAACTGCCCAGACCTGATCTATTTGCACCTAATGGTATCAGACAGAGTACCTACCAATCAAACTGAACCGAGCACTCGGTGCAGTGATTGGCAGGTTCAAAACCAGACTGAAGAACAGTTTAAAGAGAAACAGAAAATTAAATAAAAACAGAAAAATGCTGGAAATATTTAAGAGCTCTGACGGCATCTGCAAAGAATACACAATAGTTCAAGGTATGCACTTCTCATGCGAGCCAATTACAAACTGAAATGCCATAATTTAACTTTATTTTATAATATTCTTATCTTATGATTATAATTTAGGATGTATCTGAATTCCAGTTACGCTTGTTTTATGATAGTTTGCCTAACAATGAAACATTTCTTTTGTTTTTACTAACTTTATTTGAAATGTATCTTGACTTTATGATAGTTTAAAAAACATACATTATTTTTTTTCATTACTTATTTAAACTGTTTAACTTTCAGGATTTTGACCCTGTGATATGGAAAATACAGTCAGATGTGTTTATTGGTAGAATACTTTTTCTTCATAATGAAGTGGTGGCAACAGCTGAGCGGTCCCAAATGCAATGTTTAATGCAAAAGAATTCTGAAGCAGGGGAAAAAAAGTATTACATTTCTATGATACACAAAAGGCTGGAGAAACTCAGCGGGTGCAGCAGCATCTAAGGAGCGAAGGAGAGAAGGAGAAGAAGGAGAGAAGTTACATTTCTATAACTCTTCCCACAAACTCAGATTGGATGAATTTCTTAAACAAAGAATCTAGTAGTTTGAATTGCAGTCAGTATTATACTCTGAGGTGGTGGACCAGCAATATCCCTAACTGCTGTACAACCAATGAAGTCGTTTTAAAGTGAAACCACTTTTGCAGTCTCGGAAACCTGGCAGCCAATTCATAGAAACATAAAAAAGAGGTGCAGGAGTAGGCCACTCGGCCCTTCGAGCCAGCACTGCCATTCAATATGGTCATGGCTGATCATCCAAAATCAGTACCCCATTCCTGCTTTTTCCCCACATCCCTTGATTCCATTAGCCCTAAGAGCTAAATCTAACTCTCTCTTGAAAAACTTCCAGTGAATTGGCCTCCACTGGTTCATGACAATTATCTGAAAATGTGCTTTGGCGATCCTAACAACATCACTCCTTTGATTCTGCCAGCACTGCTAACTGAGATTATGTGCTCAGATCCCTAGAAAGAAACTATGGCTTCATGCGTCAGAGGTGAAGATGTCACCAACAGCAGCAAACAAATATAAGGATGCCATAGTCTTATGTGGCGTGGAATTAGGTTCTTTGGCCACACTCGCCCATTACGAACAAGGTGCCTAACTGAACTGGTCTCACCTATCTATTTGCATTTGCATAATTTCCTTAAAAACCTTTTCTATGTTGTAGCCTCTCTAAATATCTTTTAAATGTTGTAATTGTACCAGCCTTTACAACTTCCTCTAGCCGTTCATTCCATATACTAATAGTTCTCTGTGTGAAAAAGCTGCCCCTCAAATTCCTTTTAAGTGTTTTTCTTCTAACCTTAAATCTGAGCTCTCAAGTTCGAGACTCTCCCACCCTAGAAAAAAATTCTGTGACCATCCACTTATCTACTCCTCTCTTGATTTTGTATATCTGTACAAGGTTCCCGTTAGCTTCCAACATTCCAGGGAAATGTGTCCCAGACTACTCAACTTCTCATTATAACTGAAGCCCAACACCCCGGATAATATTCTCAAGAATCTGTTCTGCACCATTTTCTTGAGATTTCTTTTGCATCCATCTGCCATGCTCTATGCTTGAGGAAAATTAATCATCCAATGATCTGACTCGTAGATTGCTCCTTTAAAAATTGAAAACATTGGTAATTTGTTGCACTAATTTAAAATAATCCAGCAATTACTCTTAGTTTGACATTGATAACTTCCTGACATGGTGAATTGGAGGAACCTTTATCTATAAAGTAGAACCTGTAAAATGAATTGCATGTTCTTGTGCTACCATCCCACCTTCGGCCCCCATTGGTCATGGCTGATGATGGGTGTCTCCAGGGTTGGTGGACACCTGTGCATGACTTTGTTTAACGAGGGGAAACTGGTGCACAGACAGCCACCACACGGTCCTTGACAGATCTGGGTCAGGATCCAGTGGCATGGAGTCCAAGACGACCGGAGACCCTTTTCTGTTGCAGCCTTCATCCGCCTTCCCAGCCGCTGTGATGCTCCACTAAGGTCAGCCATCATCCTCCGCCTGTTCCACCATTGAGGTCTTGGTTGGATTGCTCTTTGTCAGAGTCCTCCCTCTCGACCTGACCGCCGTGGGTGGTCCTACCAGAAGCATAGCTCCAGACGGCATCGCTCTCAGGATCTCAGGACCACACAAGCTTCTCCACCACGACAAGGTGACAATCGTACACAGGAATGAAATATGACTCAGGAATTGATACATTGGCATTGTCACCTCAAATTCTGGTGGCTAAAGAATGATACACCTAGCCTTGGATCCATTCAGATTTAACCTCCAGATTTTCAGTTTTATATTTACAACACAGTTGGAAAATTAAACCGGCCTATTAATAGCATGATGGAGGAAGTTAACCATGTTAATTCAAAACACAAGTCTAAATAAATCAACACTTGACTAATTTCACAAACTCTGTATGTGGATCATGACTATTGGTCTTCCAAACTAGTGTTAGATTATGAAGTGATCATTGAGGTGCATTTTACAATTAACGCAACCAAGCAAAATAAAAGTAGAATTGGCTCAAAACGTACCATCCTGCTAGCTTGATGAATGTCTCTGGACAGCTTGCCAAAGCAGCCTTCTTGTTTATGTTCACTTGCTCAGAGAGAACACATCACTTGGATTGACAGGGGTCTGCAGATGCTGGAATCTTGGTCAAAATACAAAATGCTGCAAGTACCTAATGGATCAGGCAGCATCTATGGAGGGAAATGGATAGACAACGTTTTGGATCAGGATCCTTATTCAGACGTTGGAGAAAGGAGAAGAACTTTTAAAAAGTGCGTAGACAGAAAATGCTGGAGAAACTCAGCGGGTGAGGCAGCATCTATTAGATGCACCATAGATACTGCCTCACCCGCTGAGTTTCTCCAGCATTTTTGTCTGCCTTCGATTTTCCAGCATCTGCAGTTCCTTCTTAAACTTTTAAAAAGTGGGCATGCTTTGAGGACATTTAATAGTGGAGGAGTACAATGGAGGCACAATAGACTGCAGATGTTGGAATCATGAACAAAAAACAAAATGCTGGCGGAATTTAGCAGGTCAGACAACATCTGTGGAGGTAAGCGAGTAGTTAACGTTTTGGGTTGGGACACTTCTTCGGACTCCATCACATTATTGGCAGCCAGTCAGTGAGTACACAGTACATAATGACCACTTTTAAAGCTGATTCAATTAGCACACTAGTTCCCAGGAATACATCCTGATACCAGTGTATCCTGCTTTCAAGCAGAATAATTCATATTATACACTGTCCTTTACTGGATCTACGTAAATTATGTATGTATCTGTTCAAGGCCAACCTGTTTTAAATTTGTATTTGCACGCTGGTATTAAATTTTTATCCTATCATACCTAGGGCATTAATTGCAAAGATCCAAATCAAGCACGTTTTTATAACAAGACCAAATAATTATGCTAATTTTTTGCAAATCTTCAACAATAAAGTGCAAGCTAATAATCCTGTTGTGTAAATGAATGTACAATTAATGCCCAAATTGAAATCAGTTCAACTGTGACAGTCTGCCTATAAAGTTAAAATGCTGCTGCTCTTTAGATGGCTGAAATGGATCCTAAACAAAAGATGACCCGATGTTCTTACATTACAAGGTGACACACAATTACAGACTAATTGCTGACATCAGGAGTATAATTACCTGTTACATTGAGCAAGAATATGGTTATGTTGGATCAAGCACCATGTTCCACATTATCCGATTTGCAAAACATCATTCAACAATGAACAGAAAAATGAGTGCATTAGAATATGATTGCTATTTTACTTCGGAGTCACGTGAGTGACTACGTGAAGAAGAGCCCGCCTCACGCTGGTAACGGCATGACGTCGACGCTGACGGCAGAAGGTGGAGCTGCAGTAAGGAGCAGCTCCTCGCAGCGGTCGGAACGGCCCGCAGGTAAGAACAGTAAAGTTGGGTTTTTCTTAGCGGGCGCTGGTGTAGGTCCAGCAGTATAGGAAATATTTTAAATCAGGTCAGAGTCATAGTGCTGGATAGCATAGATGATCAAGTAAACTTATATTCGCGGGTTAAATGCTTCCTGGGGTGAAAAATAAAATATACGGGAAAGCTAGTGCGGAGCCGGTTCCGATACCGGTGGCCGCAGATATACCCGTTAGCGAATTGGTTTACAAAATGATAACCACGGAGAGAAATGCTCCCGAATATGAAAAATGGAAAATAAAATAAAATAAAAAATCTGAGAGGCCCGTGGTTCCGATGACTCTGACATTGAAAAATCCTCCAGATAAGTAAATTATGTGGAACTGATTATGGAGCATATGGAGAAAGTTCTCCAAATTATTATGAGACTAGGGTCAAAGTACCCTGAAGGTTCCTAAGATTAGCCCTGAGGGGTTTAATTATTTTGAATATGGCCATGGGCCTAATTGAAAGTTGGAACTCCGGACCCAGGATTTGGGCCGGAAGAAGTCTCATGGGATGAAATCCCAATTGATTTAGGGCTGCAGAAGGCAGACCCTGTTGATGGTGATTTGCATTTTGAAAGCACACCACAAAATAAAAATAAAAATAAAATGGAAAAATATGAAAAGAGGCCAAAGATGCATGGAATAGCAAAAGGTTTTGCTATATATGAAGGAAGTGGTGAGGCTATGGAAGAAATCCTAGCTGCCAACATATATATATGGTATCTCACCAACTTCATGATTCTGTGATGATTGAAATATTAAAAATTGCACAGCACAGGAAATTGTGCCTCATTGGAAGAGCCTACGGTTTATCCGTTAATATGGGCATCCATGACTCCAAATATGAGAGCGTCTTGGTAAATAGTGAGGTTTAACATAGAAACATAGAAACATAGAAATTAGGTGCAGGAGTAGGCCATTCAGCCCTTCGAGCCTGCACCGCCATTCAATATGATCATGGCTGATCATCCAACTCAGTATCCCGTACCTGCCTTCTCTCCATACCCTCTGATCCCCTTAGCCACAAGGGCCACATCCAACTCACTCTTAAATATAGCCAATGAACTGGCCTCAACTACCTCTAAAACTACCTTTAAACTACCTTTAAAAATCCTCACAAATTATTCTGCTGCTATTATGGCTTTTGGGCAGATGAAAGGAAAACATAAATAAAGACGCTATTGTGCAATTCTTTCTATGAAATTTTATATAATATAAATGGCTATTTGGGCCATTTGTCACCCAAGGTTGCATACCTGTGTCGAGCAAGTGGTGTTTAAGCTCTTGGTTATTTGTTTGGAGTAATCTGCCTAACTTATTGAAATTGGATGAAAAGCTAAATTTTTAGCTGCATGAAACCTTCGTCTTTGGACGAAAAGGTATTTTCGCCCAGAAGGGGATTTGATATTGGAAATAGAGGCAGAAATATGTCAAGGAAGTTTTATTGTATTGCACAACCAAATACTTACCCGAATTCAGGGGATAAGGAGAACACCACGCTCATATGCAGAGGAATTAAAGACTTGTTCCCTGCTTAAAGAAACTGCGGATTAATCTCCAGTTAGAGGGAGATTACAAAAAGTTTATTAAGACTGGCTTACTATTATTTTTGATCAGTATATTACGAGCAGTTTCATTAACTACTATTACTTTTAAAAAAAAAAAAAAAAAGAGGTTAATCCTCCTGTACAGAATAAACCTGCTTATGTTTTCGTGTTTTCTGCAATTGAAAAAGCAGAGATTTATGTTCACATTGCCTAATTATCTGGAAAAGAGGTAATGGAAAAGATTTTGAACACGAGCATAAATTTGTCTTTAATGTTAGAAGGCATTACAGATGATGGTTGCAGAAGTATTCTGGACCTTACAGGTCTAAATAAGTTTGTAGAATACAAACATGTTCAAATGGAGACATTGAATACTGCAAAATATTTAATTCAGCAGGTTGTTATATGGCTAAGATTGATGAAAAGACGCCTATTATTTCTGTACCTATGCATCAGGTCTCGGTGGTACTTAAATTTTAATTGGTTGTGACAATTATGGCAGTTAAGCTTTGCCAAATGGACTGAGTTCAGCTTTTTACTCTTTACGAAACTGTTGAAACCAGTTTAGCCCAATTAGAGCACAAAATGCACATCATTATGGCTTATCTCAATGACATTCTGGTCATTAGTGATTATCAGGAGTCAGCTGAGGACTCAGTTTCAGTTACTAAAGCTTTGTGGAAGCTAAGGTTCTTAATTCATCTAATTAAGCCCCAGCTGCAGCCAGCACAAACAATTTACTTTTGGGGTTTGTAATTAACTCAGTGACTATGTTAATACCTTTACCAACAGATAAAGTCGATGATATTTTGGTAACTTGTCATTATCTCATTCAAAACCTTATCCTTCCATCCGAGAAATGGTGACAACCATTGGTGAACTGCTAGCAGCATTTCCTGCAGTAGAATTTGGTTCATTACATTTATTGATATCTTCGAAGGTACAAGATACAAGCTCTCAAAGAGAAGGCAGGCCATTTGACAGGCCTATGTAATTAACAAAAGAAGCTGTATTGGAATTTACAATGGTGGGTTAAAAAAGGAAAATGTCCCACAAGCTGCTAATAAATATTATGATTAAACAGCCTGAAATGGTTTACATACAGATGCTAGTGCTCTCGGATGGGGGCCACAGATTTATCCTCCAGTTGTGGAGGTAGATGGAAAACTGAAGAACAAGTGTTTCTCCAAGAGTATGGTATTAACTATTGGGAGTTATTGGGGGCCTTTTATGGGCTTAAAGCATATTGTTGTGCTAAACAAGGTCTGCATGTGTTAATACAATTACACAATAAAACAGCTGTGGTTTACATTAATCACATGGGGAGAGTTGGATCAGTATCATGTGATTGTCTGGTCAATGAGATATGGCAATGGTGTATTGGTCGGCAGATATGGATTGCAGTAAGCTATACTCCAGGTAAAGACAATATGGTAGCAGATGAAAGGTCCAGGATTTTTAAAGATACTACGAAATGGATGTTTAAGCCACCAATATTTAAGAATATTGTTCGACGATTTGGGTTGCCAGAAATTGATTTGTTTGCATCCAGGCTTAATCATCACTTGCCTCATTATGTGTCTTGGGAACACGATCCGGACGCAGTTGCAGTAGATGCATTTTTATTACACTGGGGAAAAATGTTCTTTTATGCTTTTCCACCATTTGCTCTGATCCAGAGATGCTTGAAGAAAATAGAGCAAGATTCAGCTTCCGGATTGTTGGTAGTGCCAAAATTGGCCAACTCAACCTTGGTTCCCAGTTATGCTGAATATGATTAAAGAACCGTATATGCAGATTCTTAACTGTAGTGATATCTTGACTAATCCAGTAACAAATGAAGATTACCCATTATATGCATATATGAAATTGTTAATCTGCAGGTTTTGACCAGACCACTACAGGAACTGGGATTGTCGGACCAAACTTGACAGTTATTGGCACATCATGGCGAGATAGCACACAGAAACAATATATGACACATATTAAGAAATAGGAAGAATTTGCACACAGTCAAAATATTTCTGATGATTATGTGAATGTTACTCATGTTTTGGAGTTCCTTGCCAATTTGCGCTTTGGCCAACATTTAAGTTACAGTGCCATTAACACTGCACGCAGTGTCTTGTCGTCCTATTTAGGACTTATGACTGGTGAGAAATCAATTGGGTCGCATCCATTAATGTCACGATTCATGAAAGGAATTTTTCACATGAATCCGCCAAAACCTAGATATACAGAGATTTGGGATGTGAGCATAGTACTTGCTCTACTTAGAGAATGGACGCCAATTGAAGGGTTGTCATTGGATAGGTTAACATTGAAATTGGTCATGTTAATGTCACTGGTCTCAGCCCAAAGAGTGCAAAATTTACAAATGTTGCGTTTAGACTGTATGCATGTGACTACAGATAACGTTGTATTCTATGTTTACGATCTGATCAAACAAAGTAGACCAGGGAGATCTGGAACAAAGGTAACCTTTCAAGCTTTTCATATTGAGCTTGCTTTGTGTGTGGTTAGACATTTGAACCAATGTATTAAAGTGACGGACACTTTTCGAGGAAACGAAAAGACATTGCTGCTTACGCACAAAAAGCCACACACAAAAGCTTCAGTTCAAACTATCTCAAAATGGTTGAAACAGGTGTTGGTTTTAGCGGGAGTAGACACTGATGTCTTCAAATCTCACTCCACCAGGGCGGCAGCTACGTCCGCGGCGAAGGGGGCGGGACGTACCTCTCGAGCATATTTTTAAAAATCGCAGGGTGGAGTAAAGAAGAAACTTTTTCAAAGTTCTACAACAAACCTGTTCACACTATGACAAGCTTTGGACACGCGGTGTTGGGGAGCACTATAATCACCTGCTTTGTTTGCTATTAATTGCTATAATCAGTTATGTAGTCACTGATATCTTTTGTCACTTGTAATCATTTTTCCCTCAAATATAAGGAGGGTATTATATGGTCTTTCAGCCATTAAAAAACTTAATTATGAAAAGATCTAACATTTGTGTGCTTTCTCATGTATGTGTTTACTTAGCCGGAATGTCGTACGGATTAATTCTACGACATAAAAAACACAGAAAGCTTTAAAACTCTTCACGTAGTCACTCACGTGACTCCGAAGTAAAATAGTAAGATTAAACGAGAACTCACCTGTTCGAAGTTTGATCGTTATTTTACGAGGAGTTACGATGAGGGATTACGTGCCCTCCACTCCCACCCTCGTAAAATAAATGATCAAATGGTGGTTCTAAGTCTTTTTATGAGCCTTACTATGTTACTCCGGCTTTGGTGTTCTGTGTTTTTCATGCCGTTGCTTTGAAGTATGCCGTTACCAGCGTGAGGCGGGCTCTTCTTCACGTAATCCCTCATCGTAACTCCTCGTAAAATAACGATCAAACTTCGAACAGGTGAGTTCTCGTTTAATCTTACTATTTTACTGATGTCTTTGCAATATTATCCCTTCTTCTCAGATTACTCCATTGTTCACAATGTCAAATGACTGCATTAGTGGAACTGCTTAACAAAGTGATGGGAATATTTACAACCTCCTCCCTCTGCATCTCCCCAGTTGCTCCATGGAATTATGAACAGGGTGATGCCAAGTGGATATTTGCAATCCTTTCAGCTTCTGAATGCATGGTGTGCATTGGGTGAGCTGAATATGTTACTTCTGCAGACCTTTAGATGGGAAGACCAAAAGTGATAGAATCATGAACATATATCTGAGAACAGTTTCCAGACCGAAAGGATCAGGCTTCACATCTTGAATGTCATTTATTTTCCTTCCCAGGCAAGAATTGTGTGAGGGCAATAAATCACATCAGTGGCTTGTCACTTGCACCACCATTTGTTAGTCTACATGGCTGAAGTGTAAATCCAGGAATGCTGTGGTCTGCACTGAATGCAGCAGTGGGCAGTGCTACACTCTATTTTGAAGTCAGGATAGTTGGATTGACACAAACTCCGAGAACATTTTGATATGCTCTGAGTAATAGAATCAACCACATCATTTATTAATTTCTAGCTATTGTTATTGATATACCATTACCATTCTGCAAATTTCGATAAAGTTCTGCCTGTGCGTAGAGCGATATACTCTCAAAACTATTTGTGGAAATAGCATTTCTGTGAGTTGGTGATAAATCTATGGAATAGCCCCATTAGTACATTAATGGAACAGCCCCATTAGTGTAACAATGGAACAGTAGGTAGCGATTGTTTCAACTACTAACTAGATAGATTTCTTTCAAAGAATTACACTTCGGGGCACAGTATACCAATAATTTGGTACATGGTAATGCAGTATGTGGCAGGCTTGGGTGGAACGGGTGAAATTGAACAGCTAAGTCTTTCTGCCATTGGGCTTTTCCTTATGTCATAATGACCTGCAATTCTGACTAATTAGTAGTGTGTTGTTTGATCATACAACTACTTGGCACAGCATGTGGCCCTTGGTTCACTTAGTTTCATTTAGTAATGCCAATATTCCATTGTAAACACAATTCTGTTTCCTGCAGTGAGGTTTTAGGAATCTTTTAAGAATCTTCATCAGGTGATGTACAATATTAAGTCAGTAACCTTATGAAACATCTGAGAATAGCCGGTTCAGTCCCAAATCAATTAACAGCCTGGCACTTTATTAAATTCTGTCATTTCTGCATTTAAATCAACTGAGCTGATTATATTCTAACCAGTGGCTAAACCTCAGATGGCAGATCTTTCATTTAATCTGGGAAGGGAGAAAACAAGTCCCATGATTCAGAGGAAATGGGGAGGATGTAATCTATAATATGGAGATCTAACCCTAGGGCCTTTAGGAACAAGAAAGATTATGAAGGTTAAATCCATTCAAGCATTCTCACATGAATTTCTAAAGAGCAGTCTAAAATAGGTTTTGAAAGTGGGGATGAACACACCAGCAATTTCCAAATCTCAAAGTTTGAGTCGATGTTAGCAGATAACATGCTTGTAAAAATTGAATACTCACCCAGTCCAACCAACACTCAACTAGCTCAACAACACCAATGACAAAGTAGCCCAGTTCATTGATAGACAATAGACAATAGACAATAGGTGCAGGAGTAGGCCATTCGGCCCCTCGAGCCAGCACCGCCATTCAATGTGATCATGGCTAATCATCCCCAATCAGTATCCCGTTCCTGCCTTCTCCCCATATGCCCTGACTCCACTATTTTTATGAGCCCAACCTAGCTCTATCTTGAGAGCATCCAGAGAATCTGCCTCCACCGCCCTCTGAGGCAGAGAATTCCACAGACTCACCACTCTCTGTGAGAAAAAGTGTTTCCTCGTCTCCGTTCTAAATGGCTTACTCCTTATTCTTAAATTGTGGCCCCTGGTTCTGGACTCCTCCAACATAGGAACATGTTTCCTGCCTCTAGCGTGTCCAAGCCGTAACAATCTTATATGTTTCAATGAGATATCCTCTCATCCTTCTAAATTCCAGAGTGTACAAGCCCAGCTGCTCCATTCTCTCAGCATATGACAGTCCCGCCATCCCGGGAATTAACCTTGTAAACCTACGCTGCACTCCCTCAATAGCAAGAATGTCCTTCCTCAAATTAGGGGACCAAAACTGCACACAATACTCCAGGTGTGGTCTCACTAGGGCTCTGTATAACTGCAGAAGGACCTCTTTGCTCCTATATTCAATTCCTCTTGGTATAAAGGCTAACATGCCATTCGCTTTCTTCACTGCCCGATGTACCTGCATGCTTACTTTCATAGACTGATGTACAAGGACCCCCAGATCCCGATGTACTTCCCATTTTCCCAACTTGACGCCATTTAGATAGTAATCTGCCTTCCTGATTTTGCTACCAAAGTGGATAACCTCACATTTATCCGCATTAAACTTCATCTGCCATGCATCTGCCCACTCCCCCAACCTGTCCAAGTCACCCTGCATTCTCATAGCATCCTCCTCACAGTTCACACTGCAACCCAGCTTTGTGTCATCTGCAAATTTGCTAATGTTACTTTGAATCCCTTCATCCAAATCATTGATGTATATTGTAAATAGCTGCGGTCCCAGCACCGAGCCTTGCGGTACCCCACTACTCACTGCCTGCCAATGATGTCCCAGAAAGTCACAAAGTGCTGGAGTAACTCAGACCGTAGAGCTTTTCTCCAGATCTGCTGCCTGACCCGCTGAGTTACTCCAACACTTTGTGTCTATCTTCGGTATAAACCAGCATCTGCAGTTCCTTTCTGCACACTCATTGATGCCCCAGCCTTGGTCGTGCAAACCCTCCACCAGCAACACATCATGTCTGCAGCAGCCACCCACCAGAGATGACAGTATCTCGAGACTCCTTCGTAACAACATTCAAACTCATGACACTAGACAATAGACAATAGGTGCAGGAGTAGGCCATTCGGACCTTCGAGCCAGTACCGCCATTCAATGTGATCATGACTGATCATCCTCAATCAATACCCCATTCCTGCCTTCACGCCATATCCCTTGACTCCGCTATCTTTAAGAGTTCTATCTTACTCTCTCTTGAAAGCAATCCAGAAGATTGGCCTCCACTGCCCTCTGAGGCAAAGAATTCCACAGATTCACAACCCTCTGTGTGAAAAAAGTTTTCCTCTTTAACTGTGGCCCCTGGTTCTGGACTCCCCCAACATCAGGAACATGTTTCCTGTATCTAGCGTGTCCAAACCTTTCAAAATCTTATGTTTCAATAAAATCCCCTCTCACCCTTCTAAATTCCAGAGTATACCTTGAAGGGAAAAGACCAGCGAGACACAGCATCACCATCACCTCACACTTCTGACATGGAAACATCAGAACAATACTTTCAACATTGTTGAGCCATAGGTTCAGTGGCAAAGTGGTGTAGCTGGTAGAGTCTCACAGTGCCTGAGACGTGTGTTCCTTCCTGACCTCTTGTGCTGTCTGAGTAGAGTTTGCATGTTCTCCCTGTGACCACGTGGGTTTCCTCTGGGTGCTCCGATTTCTTCCCACATCCCAATGATGTGTGGCTTTGTTGGTTAATTGGCCTCTGCAAATTGCCCCCAAGCGTGTGGGGAGTGGATGCGGAAGTGGGACAACATGGAACTAGTGTGAATGAGTGATCGATGGGTTTGGTGTTTTCATGTTGCCTTTCAATCTAAAGAAAACATAGGGAACCTATCCTTACAGCACCCTGCATGAATTCGAGAGATTCAAGAAAGTGGATTTATTACCTCCTTTGGAAGGACTGTTAAGAAAGAGTCATAAATATTGGCTTTGCCAGTGACTGCTACATTGCTTGAAGGAGAAATTACACTGTAATTTACTGGAAGAGGGACTAAGTCACCATTTGTGTATCCAGATCAGCTTAACAGTACTTTAAGCAATTTATTGGCTTCATTGGAATTGATTTGGTTTTGCAAATTGCTGTGAAGTCCCACCCAAATCAATTGATCAGTGAAGTGTTGTTCTTGGCTCACTAGTTGCATTCTAAACCCCAGGCATAAGCAGCAGCAAGAGATTCTACCAAGCACAGTACCGTTTTCATATTCTACCCGGTTGATAGGAAGCCAAGATGAAAGTTCCAGGTGCAATAGGCATTATGTGAAATGATACCATGTGAAATGACATTATGCATGGCATCTCCTTCTGCATGGAAACTGCATGGGGCACAGCACTTCTGTAATTGCCATGTAATGCATGTTTACTGTTGCACCCCCAACAGTTAAGTGTGTTTCTGGGCCTTCAGTTATGGGTTGTATAGCAAATCATTTTACTTTATTTGGAAGAATGCATGTCATATTACGCCTGAGTTATCCACAACCCAATGGCATGAACACTGAATTCCCACTCTGACCTTTCTGTCCTGGGATGTCAGAATGAGGCCCAATGCAAATTGGAGGAACAGCATCTCATATTTTGTTTGGGCAGCTTACAACCCAACAGTGTGAATATTGATTTCTCAAACTTCAAATAACCTTAAGTAAGTTCTGACTAATTTCACAGTCCTCCTGATTAATGTTGCTGATTATATGCCTTGTTACCTTCCCCTCAGCTAACAATGATCCATTCTACATTTTCCTTGATCAACCTGCTTTGATCTGTCGTTTTCATACCTTGCTGTTCCACATATCTCTCGTCTCCCTCTCCCCTGTCTCTCAGTCTGAAGGGTCTCGACCCGAAACGTTACCCATTCCTTCTCTCCAGAGATGCTGCCTGTCCCACTATCAGACTCCATGTTGTCCAAGGCCTCTGGTCTGGCAAAGTTCGCACCCAGACATCCTCTGAAAGCTTAGGAAGAATTATAGTCACTGGACGAATCCTTTTCCATCAAAGGATGCCCTTGGCCACATTTGCCCACTCAACCAGGCCCAGTGCTTTGCCTCAGGGGTTGTGGGTTCCACCGCAATCAATTAAAAGCGTAATTCTCTCTGTAAACTTATTTATCCCAACTTCCCATTATGTCAATGTCAATGCTGCCCACACCATATTGGCCTTGTTCATATTTTTCAACAACTGCACATTTATCAACTCAATGGACCTGGCAGGAGAGTTTCAATGGTCTTTTCCAGTTTCTCACATGCCCATATTCTTATGGAGAAACATGGAAACTGCAGACACAGTAATCTTGAGCAAAACACAATACGCGGGAGTAACTCAGCGGGTCAGGCAGCATCTGTGGAGGACATAAATAGGCAAAGTTTTGGTTTGGGGCCCTTCTTTGGGCCCTGTGTGAAGAAGCCATAATGTCTCCTATCGAGGCCTTCCACATATGCTGCCTGAACCGCTGAGTTTCTCCAGCACTTTATGCTTTGCCCATATTCTTTTGCTTGATCTCCATCCTGAATATCACCAACATATTTGTTAATCGTTTTGACGATTTGGACTCAACTTCTGCAATGTTTTCCACACTGGTGTCCCTCTATGTATGATTTGTAAATATATCACTCATTATGTCATTATTTGAAGCTCCATCGTTTTTAAGTCCTATTCACCCATCACTCATGATTGCCGAGGGACACAAAATGCTGGAGTAACTCAGCAGGTCAGGCAGCATCTCTGGAGAAACAAAGAACAGCAGATACTGATTTATACCAAAGATAGACACAAAGTGCTGTAGAAACTTAGCAGGTCAGGCAGCACCTCTGGAGAAAAAGGATAGGTGACATTTCAGGTTGGAATTCAGCTTCAGACTGGTAACTGAGTCTGAAGGAGGGTCCTGACCCGAATCTTCTGTGTGCAGATGTGGCGCCGACGGACGAGAGGCCAAAGCAACGAAGTGAAAGTGAAAGGGTGGGGACGCCAAACTGCAAACTAACTGACAGGGCGGGACGCCTAGAAGCAAACTAACCGAATGCAGCTCAACAGGAAAGTCAAATAACGGACATGACGTTGCCGGGGGCGGGACTTGTTAGCGATTGGTCCAGACCCGCATGTCCATCACATCTCTGTGGAGGGATGAACATTGTCCCACACCTCCGCTCCACCCGACCCACAGCCCGCGGAGGGTGGCCGTGGGAGAGGGGGGGCTGTCCCGAGGGATGCTCACCTTCGGCCGCTTACAACTTGGTGCTTGGATTCAGTTGCCCAGTCACCTATGGCCTGTGTGGGAAAATGACCCTCACCCTCCTGCCAGTGGAGACGGAGGAAAGAGAGAAGGGGGAGAGAGAAAAGGGAGAGAAAGGGGAGGGGGAGAGAGAGGGGAGGGGGAGAGAGAGAAGGGGGGCAGAGAGAGAAGGGAGAGAGAGAAAGAGGGGAGAGAGAGAAGAGGGGAGAGAGAAAGGGGGAGGGTGGGGGTCATCACATCACTGTGGAGGGACAATGTTCATCCCTCCACAGTGATGTAGACGCAGGGGTCTGGACCAATCGCTGACAGGTCCCGCCCCCCGGCAACGTCATGTCCGTTATTTGACCTTTCTGTTAAGCGGCATCGGTTCATTGGCTTGTAGGCGACGCCGTCTTTCGGGTAGGTGGCGTTTTGGCAGAGTGGCCATCCGGTGAGTTTGCTATTAGGCGATGCAGCCTTTCAGTTAGTTGGCTTTTAGGCGTCCCGCCCTTTTGGTTAATTTGCATTTAGGCATCCCACCCTTACGGTGAGTTGCCGTTCCGGCTTTGTTTCCATTCGGTTATTTGGCTTCCACTTCTTTGCTTCAGCTTCTCGTCTGTCGCGCCACATCCGGGTACCAAATCTTCGTCCATCCTTTTTCTCCAGAGATGCTGCCTGATCTACTGAGTTACTCCAGCACTTTGTGTCTATCTCTGGAGAACATGGATAAGCGATATTTCGGAGCAAGACCATTCTTCAGACTGATGGAGCAGTCCGAAGAAGGGTCTCGATCTAAAATGTCACCTATCCATGTTCTCCAGAGATGCCACATGACCTGCTGAGTTACTCCAGCACTTTGCGCCATTTCGTGTATTACCCAGCATCGGCAGTTCCTTGTTTCAACTCATTTTTGATTATTCTTCAATATGGCCAAGCCTTAAGTTCCGACTCCTCATGCTCTGCTTCAAATTGCCGCATGAGTTTTACGGCATCGTATATCTGCAACTTTAACCAGCCGTTTCCTTTGATCATTTTGCACGGTAGACTCAGCTCCCTCCATTACTGCCAAAGACTTCAGTCATCTCCAACCGCCACTCTCCGAACAGTTCCATCTCAAAACCTTCTCCTCACTTTTAAAGCTTCCACATTACTTGATTTTTTTCCCCCCCCTTTAGTTTGGAAAGAAATATTTGGGTCAAATATGTTTTTGTACACACCTAAGCAAATGTTTTTCCCATAGAAATATAAAAAGAACAGGCCTCCGGCAACACGCTGAGTTTGGAGGAATGTTTCTCCCAGATGAGGTGTATCTTTATGTATCGGCATTCCAAGAGCAAGGTTTTGTCAGCTGGAAATGTTTATCCTGTATTCTGGTGTATGACCCATATAATTTTCTGCCTATGCACTTTACTGTATGGAATACTATGGGGAAGTACATACCTAGATTCCAGATATGCATTTCCAGACAATGCCACTGACTTCCTTAAATTACTCAAATTAAGTCTACTTCAATAAAGCAGTTAATGCAATGCCTTTAAAAGAGTTCAGCCTATTGCCCTGATTGTCCATATCTGGTTCTTCAGCTGATTAAAGTATGTAGTGATAAAGTGAATTTTCCCCACTATATTTGATAATTCTCTAGAAAGAGAACCATTTAATTTTTAAGAAAGAGCTGCAGATGCTGGAAAAATCGAAGGTAGACAAAAATGCTCAGCGGGTGAGGCAGCATCTATGGAGCGAAGGAATGGAACCATTTAATAGTTGGGTTCTCTCGCTTTATACTTTTTTTTTACAATTCAGCACAGTCATTTGGATAGAGTAACTCAGCGGGACAGGCAGCATCTCTGGAGAGAAGGAATGGGTGACGCTTCGGGTCGAGACCCTTCCTCAGACCCTACCTTTGGTTAAACCAGCATCTGCAGTTCCTTCCTACACAGTCATTTGGATAATCATTACTTGACATTAGCATGAATAGCATCTGTTGTGGATGGAGTAACTGGGGCACTTTCCTTTTCATGTAATTATACTCCCCAGCATGTTCAACTTGTCCATGAAACCTATTGTGATTGAATTATTAACTAATATATGGAGGTCAAATACACCTGGACCATTTCCGACACTTCCCTACCATTCCTTGACCTCACCATCTCCATCGCAGGGGATACACTCCTGACCGACATCCATTTTAAACCCACTGATTCCCACGGCTACCTGGACTACTCTTCCTCCCACCCTGCTTCCTGTAAGGACTCCATCCCCTATTCCCAATTCCTCCATCTACGCCGCATCTGCTCCCAGGATGAGGTGTTCCACACCAGGGCATCACAAATGTCCTAATTCTTCAGAGAACGGGGATTCCCCTCCCCCACTATAGTTGAGGCTTGCACCAGGGTCTCCTCCGTACCCCACAACACTGCCCTCTCTCCCCATCCCCCTTGCAACAAGGGCAGAGTCCCCTTGGTCCTCACCTTTCACCCCACCAGCCGGCACATACAACACATAGTCTTCCGCCAGTTTCGCCACCTCCAACGTGACCCCTCCACTCGCCACATCTTCCCATCTCCCCCCCCCCCCCCCGTCTGCCTTCAGCAAAGACCGCTCCCTCCGCAACTCCTTTGTCAATTCTTCCCTTCCCTCCCGCTCCACCCCTTCCCCGGGCACTTTCCCTTGCAACCGCAAGAGATGCTACACTTGTCCATTTACCTCCCAGCTCCACTCCTTTCAAGGACCCAAGCAGTCCTTCCAGGTCCGACAGAGGTTCACCTGCACCTCCTCCAACCTCATCTATTGCATCCGCTGCTCTAGATGCCAGCTGATCTATATTGGTGAGACCAAGCGGAGGCTTGGCGATCGTTTCGCCGAACACCTCCGCTCGGTCCGCAATAACCAACCTGACTTCCCGGTGGCTCAGCACTTCAACTCCCCCTCCCATTCCATATCCGACCTCTCTGCCCTGGGCCTCCTCCACGGCCAGTGAGCAACACGGCAAATTGGAGGAACAGCACCTCATATTCCACTTGGGGAGTCTGCATCCTCTTGGCATGAACATTGAATTCTCACAATTCTGTTGACCCTTGCTGTCTCCTCCCCTTCCCACCTCTCCCTCAGCCCTCGGGCTCCTCCTCCTCCTTTTTCATTTCTTCCCCCCTGCCTCCCCCCACCCCCTATCAGTCTGAAGAAGGGTTTTGGCCCGAAACGTTACCTATCTCCTTCGCTCCATAGATGCTGCTGCACCCGCTGAGTTTCTCCAGCATTTTGTGTACCCTATGGAGGACAGATGTTGACCAAAACTACTGGGGTGGAATCTCTACAGAAGCATTCTTGTTCCTCCATTATAACTTTGGATGTGAAGAGGATGTTTCCACTAGTCGGAGAGTCTAGGACTAGAGGTCATAGCCTCAGGATTAAAGGACGTTCTTTTAGGAAGATGAGGATAAATTTATTTAGTCAGAGGGTGGTGAATCGGTGAAATTCTTTGCCACAGAAGGCTGTGGAGGCCAAGTCAGTGGATATTTTTAAGGCAGAGATAGATAGATTCTTGATTAGTATGGGTGTCAGAGGTTATGGGGAGAAGGCAGGGGAATGGGGTTAGGTGGGAGAGATTGATCAGCCATGGCGGAGTAGACTTGATGGGCTGAATGGCCTAATTCTACTCCTATTCCTTATGACCTTTCATAGAAGCCAGTGGTGATCCAGAGGAAAGAGTACATGAAGCCATTAACTTTGCTTTCACCAATGCTGCCCAATATATTCTGTCATGGTGTGGCAGGAGACTGAGAAATGTCACGTCACTTGTCCCTTCCCTCCCCAAATGCTGCTTGACCTGCTGAGTGCCTGAAGTACTTTGTGTTTGGTTCTGTATCCAGTTAGTTAGCTCTCCCCTGGATCCCACGCGATCTAACCCACCAGAACAGCCTATCATGCAGAACCTTGTCAAAGGTTTTACTGGTCCATATAGACCACATCTATAGCCCTGTCCTCATCAGACTTCTTAACTACTTCTTCAAAAACAATCAAATTTCGTGAGGCATGATCTTCCATGCATAAAACTATGCTGACTTTCCTCAATCAACTCAATTTGCACTCTCCAAATGCATGTACATCTTATTGCTCAGAATCCTTTTCTTACCACTGATGTTAGGCTTACTGGTCAACTGTGCCTGTTTTCCTTTGCAGCCCTTTTTAAATAACGACACAATAATTGCCACTCTACAGTTTTGCAGCATCTCATCTGCCCAGGAGATTTATCTGCCTGCATCAGTCTTTGGGCATCCAGTACCTCATTGATTGGAATATGGACTGTCAAGACATTCCCATTAACTTTCTCAAGTCCCTTAGTCTTTCTCTGTGTAAAAACCACTGGAGAAATATTTATTGATGACCTTGCGTGTTTCCTGCAGCTCCACGTATATTGCTGCTGTTATTTTTCTATTTTCCTCTCTTTTCTCCATAATATACATAAAATCTCTGAATTTTTTGTTAATCAACTACCAGATCTATCTCTTGCCCCTTCTTTTCCTGATTTCATTTGTAAGTATATTCCTTAATCCCATATACTTCACCAGGGATACACTTGATCCCAGCTGCCTATACATGAAACTATGCCACTTTATTTTCGCTGATCAGAGTCTTAATCTCTCTCATCATCCAGGCTTCCTTACTCCTACCTGGTTTACTTTCACCCGAACAGGAACATGCATACTTTGAACTCTCACTACCACATTTCTAAAAGCATCCCACTTTCCAAATGTCCTTTTGCTTGCAAACAACCAAGTAAATCAACTTTTGAAAGTTCCTGTCTATAGCCATCAAAGTTAAGGGCCTGTCCCACTTTCCCGAGTTATTCACAAATTCTTCGTCACGCCAGTTTTCTGTAATGCCAATAACATAAATAGATTAAGGTTTGCTGCTCCAATTTTCCAACCATGGTGTCATCAAAATCAGTCTACCGCTTGGGTATTCAAAATCATTCATAATGCCAAAGGTTGCAATTCATACGTTCAGCATCCTACCTAGATGGACACCAGTGCAAACGTTTGAAAACATGTGTGTTGTTAATGAAGAAGGCTCCAAGAATTTTTTTAAAAATATTTTATTTATTAGAGGTAAATACATCAATGTACTTCACATATATCTTGTTACAATCATTGTACCCCATAATTCTATGGCTTTTAAAGAAAAATAATAGAAAGAAAGGGAGTGAAATAGGTGAAAAGAGTTGTGATAGTGAAAGAGCGTGCCAA
Organism: Okamejei kenojei; assembly: GCA_035221665.1. Taxonomy (NCBI): domain Eukaryota; kingdom Metazoa; phylum Chordata; class Chondrichthyes; order Rajiformes; family Rajidae; genus Okamejei; species Okamejei kenojei. Next base: position 22,330,148 of record CM069134.1, read on the forward strand.
AAGGGAGAATAAACCCTTGGTCAAAGAATTAGAGAAAAGGGGTTAAGAGATAGACCCTAAAAAAAAAAGGAAAAGGAAAAAAAAAGCCAGTTACTCTGTTATATATATCACGCAAAAGGAATCCACCAACTCCATAGTTTTTCATCCCCCCCTACCAAGGCCCGACGTACTCCTGCACCCTATCTTTGTAGCAATTCTATAAATGCAGACCACGTCTGATAGAAGCAATCTGATTTTCCAAGAAATTGTCTAGACTGAAGTCATAGAGTCACAGAGTCATATACATGGAAGCAGCCCGTTCAGCCCAGCTTGCCCATGCTGGCCAAGGTGCCCCATCTATGCTAGTCACACCTGCCTGCATTTGGCCAATATCCCCCTAAACCTTTCCTATCCATGTACCTGTCTAAATGTCTTTTCAGTGCTGGTATAGTTTCTACCTCAACTACCTTCTCCAACAGCACATTCCATATACCCACTACCCCCTACGTGAAAATGTTGCCTCTAAGATTCCTCGTAAAACTCTCACCTTAAAGCTCTGGTTCCTGATTCCCCTACTCTATATAGTCATCCTCCTATGATTCAAGGAATACAGTCCCGGCCTGCTCAACCTCTTCCTGTAGCTCAGGGCTTTAAGTCTTCGCAACATCTTGTCCAACTGATCAAGATGCTGTTGTCACCTTTAATAACCATATTCACTATACAATACCACCCGCTTTAGTGTCATCTGCCAACTTACTAGTCATGTGTTGTACATTCTCATCCATATCATTGACATTGACCACAAACAGCAATGCCCTCAACACTGATCCCTGAGGCACACCACTAGTCACAGGCCCCCAGTCCAAAAAACAACATTCCACCATGCTCCCTTCCATGAAGCCAATTGTCTATCCAGTTGGCTAGCTCTCCTGGATCCTATGTGATCGAACCTGCCAGAGTAGAACACCTTGTAGAACCTTGTCAAATGCATAAGATAGACACAAAAAGCTGGAGTAACTCAGCGGGACAGGCCGCATCTTTGGAGAGAAGGAATGGTTGGGGTTTCGGGTTGAGACCATTCTTGCTTTGCTGAAATCCATAAAGACAACGTCTACAGCTCTGCTCTCATCAATCAGATTCATGAGACAGCAATGCTGACTATCCTTAATTAGCCCTTGTCTATCTAAATGCATGTGTATCTTATCCCTCAGAATAGTCTCTAATAACGTTATGACTACAAATGTTAGATTCGTTGACTGACAGTTCTTATGTTTTTCCTTGTAGCTTTTCTCAAATAGAAGCACAACATTTAATGATGATGACGTATACCTCAGCCAGGGCACATGCAATTTCTTCTTTAGCTTCAGATATATCTGTTTAGGCCGGGAGATTTGCTTACCTCCGTACACATTTGGACATTCAACATCTCCTCAACCATAATACTGACTACCCTCAAGATATTTCCATTGACTGTCCTAAGTTATCAGGCAAAAACAGAGGAGAAATACTAATTGAGGACCTTGCCCATCTCCTGAACACATTTGGCAAATTCTGCCCCATCAAAACCTTTTGCACTATGAAAGTCCCAATCAATATTGGGAAAAGTTAAAGTCTATGACAGCCTTATGAGTCCCGCATCTGCCTGAAATCTCCTTGCATCTTTGCTCTTCTCATTCCCGTTGACTATTTGGGAGCCTGTGCTACACTTCCTACAAGGTGATCATCCCTTTTTTATTTCTCAGCTCTACCCATGTAGCCTCACACTGGACGAATAAAGTTGAGTTTATTGTCTTATGAACAAGTATGGTGAGATACTGTAGAGGTACGATGAGAATCTTGTTTGCAGCAGCATCACAAACACATAGACGTAAGGGCCTGTCCTACCAGCATCCGACTCCATGCGGTGAGCGCGATCAAACCGGCAGCGGGGGCCGCGCGGAGGTGGAGTGAGTGGCGCAATGCGGGGCAAAGTGAGGCAAACTTGGAGCAAAGTCTTAAAGGTAAGTTCGCCAGGACAGAGAGGGACACACAGAGAGGGGCACAGAGGCACACACAGGGAGGGTCACGGAGGCACGATGTCGAGGCGGTGTGTAATGTGTCGAGGCGACTGCGAGCCGATAAGCCGTTGCCGCGCGGAATTTTTGAACATGGTCAGTTTTTCGGAGCCCCGCGCGATGTCGGGACGGACTCCGCACAATTCCACACGGCTCCGGCGATCGAAGTGGGACCGGCCCCGCGACGCCGGACGGCTCAAGCGACCACGTTAGGTCGCGCTCATCGCATGGAGTTGCATGCTGCTGGGACAGGCCCTTTAGACAATAAACAGAACATAAGTTATACAAGGTAGTGGCAAGCAAAAGACTGCAAAAACGAGATATTAATGTGAAAACACAAAGAGACAACTGTCAATCAATTTTTATTTATATAGCACATTTAAAATCAACTCACATTGAAACAAAGTGCTGTACATAGAAGAATTTGGGTTTCCACACATCCATATAAATAAAAAGAAAAGCACAACACAGTATAGAATTTAACATGAACGTCCCCTCACAGCGGAATCAACGTTTTCCGCTGTGAGGGAAGGCAATAAACTGTTCAGTCCTCTGCCTCTATGTTCACCCGTGTCCGGGAACTATTTGAGGCCTCCGCAGTCGCTCCAGCGGATACCCAACGTTTCAGGCCTTCTTGCCGGATGATGGAGCTCCGGCTTCGGAAGAACACTCTCAGTGGCTTGGAGTTCCGAATCGGCCGCTTTCTACCAGAGACCGCGGCTTCCGAAGTCCACAGGCCGCGTTGGGCGGAGCTCTAACGCTGGTGACCTTGGCGAAAGATCCCAGGCCTGCGCGATGTTAAACTCAACGCCGCCTGCAACTGGAAGGTCCGCGACCACGGCTCCGCGATGTTTGGAGTCGGCGGTCTCAGCACTCCGGAGCTTACCCCACGGCGATCCTCGGCAAGGCATCGCCCGCGCCGCGATGGTACTTCAGCGCTGCGCCGCCACCGAAGCTGAAGTTCAGGCTGGTCTCCGGCAGGAAACGCCGCTCCAGTCCAGTTGGTGGGCCGCGAGGAGGGGGCGAAGATACGGCTCGGAGGAAAGACGCATCTCCGACCAGGTTTCCCCCCCCCCCCCCCCACATAAAAAGACTAGAAGACCTCCGAAACAAAACTTTTTAACACGCTAAAAATTTAAAAAAGGGTGAAAGGACGAACAATTTTAGGCAGGGCAGCCATACTCGACGTCGCCACCCTCCAGAAGTGGTACATAGTTTTCACGAAGAAACTGCAGATGCTGGGAGAATCGAGGGTACACAAAATGCTGGAGAAACTCAGCGGGTGCAGCAGATCTAAGGAGCGAAGGAGATAGGCGACGTTTTGGGTCAGAGACCCTTCTTCCCGAAGGAGATAGGCGACGTTTCGGGTCGAGACCCTTCAGAAGTGGTACATAGTTTTCCATTACTAAGGTAGTGTTCAGGTTGTGCAGGTTGGTTCAACAACCTGATGATTGTCGGAGCGTAGCTGTTCCTGAACCTGACAGAGTATGACTTCAGGCTTCTGTACTTCTGGCTGGCTTCACTTAACAAAAGTCATTGTTTTTAAATAATAGCAACTGAAACTTCAGAAAATACATAATAGGGCAATTTTTAGGCCAGCAGTAATATCGCCACAATATTGACAATGCGGCTGGTACTAATTTGAAAGTTATCAGATTACAATTTGGCATTTGTGCACTTTCAGAGACAATGTCCAAGTCATTACTGGCACCCTCATTAAAGGGCGTGTGAAGATAGGCTTTACAATAAACATCGGCAAAAAACGTTCTCTACCAAATTGCCCCAGCCCTCCTCATCAACCAAGATCCATGAGGAAACCTTGCAAAATGTGAATCATATTTCACATCTAAGGATCCCTTTACAGTGAAGGTAGATGTTGTTGACGAAGGTCATCGTTACCTTCCATGCACGTGCACAATATTCGACTGACTGAGGGACTGAGTGCTCATAGACTAAGCCCTTAACCCAGTTATGTTCATTAAGAAACAGAAATCTGTATCCCACTGCAAATTTCAGAGTTATAAACAATCCACAGTTGACTCCTCAAAGCACCAAAGCTGTACAGTTCTGTTCACAATTTGACTGCCCTGTCCTGCAGTGATCACTCTTCAGCAGCTCTGGACATGGTGATGCAGCAATAGAGTTGCTCCCTTACAGCCCTTGCAGCGCTGGTGACCCAGGTTCGATCCCCACTACGGATGCTGTCTGTACGGAGTTTGTACATTCTCCCGTGACTGCCTGGGTTTTCTCCGAGATCGTTGGTTTCCTCCCACACTTCACAGATGTACAGGTTTGGAGGTTAATTGGCTCGGTGTAAATTTAAATTGCCCCTAGTGTGTGTACGATAGTGTTAATGTGCGTGGATCGTCGGTCAGTGCGGATTCAGTGGGCCGAAGGGCCTGTTTCTGCGCTGCATCTCTAAACAAAACTAAAGACAGGTATTAATTCCTTCTCCTCTCTAAATCTAGCAGATATTTAATTGTTGCTCACAGATAAAAAACCCTATAAACTCGTCATAACTATTATCCCCTCTGAAAAATAATGTTTCAGCTTTGCAACTTCGGATGTTTTGGTAAAAGTATAATTTCACCAAATCACATATCGTACAGTTCTCTGGCTAAATGGATACATGGTCTTTTACATTTTTCTCTGCCGCTCGCCATACTCTATCCAAGGGTGCACGAATAATTCCCCTGGAAAATATACAGTAACGGCTTGAAAAGACTTGACAAATAACAACCCGTCTGCTTCTCAGATCAGCCCTCTTCATCAACTGGTTACCCACCAGGAATTATTAACATTCGTTTTTTATCTACATTGACCACCTGATCTTCATTTCCAAGCCACTGCAGGATGAAATGGATTATTCTGTTTGTTGGATTGTGATTAAACGCCATTGATGGTATTCAAACTCCACTCATATCACGTTAACCTGGAATTTATTTTCAAAACTTTTATATCCTACTGGGAAACTAAAGTGACTTTTTTTTCCACTCTGCCACAGCAACTGTACCATTTCAGAAGGAAAATGAACTCCCGTGAATTCCTGTGTGGCCATCGTACCCAGCCCCATGCCTGTGGACAAACATATTAATGACAACTTATTCATTGTGGCATTCGCATACTTAAGTTATGAGGTAATGTTATTACGGCCATTAAAGGTGACTGCTCCCGAACAAATTTATGGTTTTGTTAGAAATTGTTTCCTGTTTACAATTCTAATTCCTTTTTCATTATTCCGTTTCTGAAAACTGTGGTGCAATTTAAGAGACCTGATGCAGAGCCAAATCTGCTGCAAGAAAATAAATTCATGCATTTGTAGGTAACTCGGCTGTCCCTGTGGGAGAATTAGCAGTCACAGCACTGTACAATTTCTACATTTTTTAAAGGTCTGTGCATTTTATTTTAGAAAAGGATCGAATGGCCAAATGGACTCCTTCACCTATTTTCTATGTTTTTCTATGTTTTAAAAGAAGGCATTCACCGTCCTTTAATTACCCGAGTTCCACCAATTCAAAAAAATATTGCATTTGAAAAATCCTACATAGATGTAACAGGAACAGCTACCCAGTAATACATAGTTTATGTCTGTAATAAAAAAATCAAAGAGCTGCACTGTAATTGGATTTTACCCTGGAAGCTGCCCCATGTGAATTATGTGCAACAATAAAGGCTTTGGGATCAGCTTTCAAAATGAGAGGATTCTGCATCTCCCCTCATGTGTGATAGAGGGTTCTGATTCTCATAATAAAGTGATGTGCATGCAGTATGGTACATACATTCATGCATTGTAATATACGTGGAAGATTATGAAATTGTGGGCCATATTAGAGCAAAATCTTGCAATGTTTTATGTTATGAAATAGAAGATGTAAAATTAATTTCAATTAGAAGGACATTGTGAGCTTGCATACATGTTAGGAAATGACAGACATTGTGTCAGTTCCAGATTTAGCTATTACCCTCACTTTGATTTGGCGGGGAATAATTACATGACATGGGTAGTTTATTGACTGATGTTTTTGTCTTTCCAAAAATATAATGCTCTTTGTTGTTTCATGATCCATAAAAATGTATAATCCTAACTCACACTGGATTGCTATAAAATGACCCCCCGCTGTGTGTGTGTGTGTGTGTGTGTACGTGCATATGTGTGTATGTGTGTATGTGTGTATGTGTGTTTGTGTGTGCGTGTGTGTGCGCGTGTGTGCGTGTGCATGCATGTGTGTGTGTATGTGTGTGTGTGGGCGCCAGGGGACACAAGATCAAGCTCAGCTGTGATTCCTTCATTCACTGTTGACACATGCTTCCCAAGCTCATAAATGAATAAAGGCCGTTTGGAAAGACCCCAGTGAGGTAATTAATGCCTTCAGGCTAGAAGTTAGGGAGAGGGTAGCAAATTGAAAAGAGCAAAATAATGCGTAAGGAGTGGTGCATTTGTACCTCAAGGGAATGAACAGCAAGAGTTAGAAATTAAGCCAGATCCTGGATATTTTAATGCATCCTTACCATGGGGTTGTCGGTGGGGGACCGTGAATGGGGAAGATCTACTTCCTGTTCCCATGCAAAACCAGCAAGATAGGAAGGGTGGCTCCAGGGGGCATCATGGCTACCAATAGTGGAAGTATGAGGGAAGATTGGGATCACACAAGAGCATTGTTATATCTCTGGACCACAAAATAATAATTTCAATCTTAAATCTCAATTTTATTTCATTACTGGGTTTCTGTTACTTGTGCAAAGAGCTGATCAATATGTGCCTTTGACTATTTAAAGGGACAATACTTTCATGCGGCAAATGTTTTGGACATTGTGCAACTGGCCTCTTTCTAAATTTTCCACTTAGTCAGACTCTCAGGCTCATGAATAACTAACTTCCTTTTGACTACTGCGGGATCACCGGGTGACACTTCGATGGCAGCCTCGCCTACAGTCTGTGTGTCCTATTCTTTTTTTTGTGCAATTTTTAGTGCGTTTTAAAAGTTTGGGCTAATGTTCTCTGGTTTCTTTTAAGTGGGGGTGGGCGGGGAGGTCATGGGAAACTTTTTTTCAATCTCTTACCTTGCCGGAGATGCGATTGTTTTCCGGATCGTATCTCCAGTCGCTCTACGGCCTAATATCGTGGATCTGGAGGCCTTGCTTGAGACTCACTTTGAGCCCCCATCGCAGGAACGTGGAATTACCATCGGAGCCAATCCCTTCTCTGGGATCGACGCTCCAACCGCGGCCTGCGGACTTTAACATCAAGGCGCTCGCAGTCTCGGGTTGAGACCGACGTCGGGAAGCTCCAAAAGCCGCACGACGTTCGACTAGCCCCGACCCGGGGTAGATCGCTTGGCGTGGGGGAGCTGAGAATCCCCCCCGATGCAGGAGCTTGATCGCCTTGACGAAGCGGCCTGCCGCGGCTACGGGAGTAAAATCGTCCCGACAACGGGGGGTTAGAGGCCCCCAACCGCTGGAGGACAAAGAAGGGAGAGATTGAACTTTTTTTCGCCTTCCATCACTGTGGGGAATGTGAAGGAGTCACTGTGGTGGATGTTTATATTAAAATGTATTTTGTGTGTTTTGTTGCTTTTTATTGGTATGACTGTATGGCAAATCAAATTCGTCATATGTTGCAAAACATGCTTGGCTAATAAAATATGATTATGATTATGATTATGCTTATGATTATGATCAGGATGATTATGATCTAAGAACACCAAAGGGTCTTATCACATTATAGAATTGCACAGCACAGAAATGGGCCCTTCAGCCCACCAGGTCACTGTCATTTTTTTTTGTCCACACTAATTGCATATCCTCCTATGCTTTGTCTATTTAATTGTTTGTCAAAATGCTTCTTAAGTGTAGTTATTAAGTGACAGAAGGTAGTTTGGAATTAAATGTGTATCAAAAGAATCTATACAGAGTACAGAGAAGGTTCACCAGACTGATTCCTGGGATGGCACGACTTCCATATGAAGAAAGACTGGATAGACTCGGCTTGTACTCGCTGGAATTTAGAAGATTGAGGGGTGATCTCATAGAGACTTACAAAATTCTTAAGGGGTTGGACAGGCTAGATGCAGGAAGATTGTTCCCGATGTTGGGGAAGTCCAGGACAAGGGGTCACAGTTTAAGGATAAGGGGGAAGTCTTTTAGGACCGAGATGAGAAAATCGTTTTTCACACAGAGAGTGGTGAATATGTGGAATTCTCTGCCACAGAAGGTAGTTGAGGCCAGTTCGTTGGCCATATTTAAGAGGGAGTTGGATGTGGCCCTTGTGGCTGAAGGGATCAGAGGGTATGGAGAGAAGGCAGGTACAGGATATTGAGTTGGATGATCAGTCATGATCATATTCAATGGCGGTGCAGGCTCGAAGGTCCGAATGGCCTGCTCCTGCACCTAATTTCTCTGTTTCTATGTCTATTTGATTACGGCTTAATAATAGGATAAAAGCTAATCTTAAAATTCTGGAAAAATGCTCCTATACCAACATTAAATATGTGGATTTCAATTATGTTTGAAACATTACATCTGGAAGATATGAGACTCCGCCTGGTAGGAAAATCAGATCGCTTCTATCAGATGTGGTCTGCATTTATAGAATTGCTACAAAGATAGGGTGCAGGAGTACCTCGGGCCTTGGTGGGGGGGATGAAAAACTATCGAGTTGGTGGATTCCTTTTGCGTGATATATATAAAATATATATATATACTGGCTTTTTTTCTTTTTTTTTCTTTTTCTCTTTCTCTCTTTCTTTTTTCTTTTTCTTTTCCAGGGCCTATCTCTTAATCCCCTTTCTCTAATTCTTTGACCAAGGGTTTGTATTTTTTTTTCTCCCCTTTGGCACGCTCTTTCACTTTCACAACTCTTTTTACCTACTTCACTCTCTTTCTTTCTATTCTTTTTCTTTAAAAGCCATAAAATTATGGGGTACAATGATTGTAACAATATATATGTGATGTACACTGATGTATTTACCTCTAATAAATAAAAATATTAAACATTAGAAAAAAGTGTAGTAATTATATTTGGTCCCACTGGTAATGAGTTCCACATTGCAACCACTCACAGCATAAAAAACATTCCCCTTCAATCCCCTCCAAAAGTCCTTCCTCTAACATTGAACCTATGCCCTTCTCGTTTTTTTTTGTTAACCTTTAACAGGGAAAAGATCCGGCCCTCAGAATCTTAGGTGAGATTCATAGAGCAGGTGATGCTTGAGGCTACAGGCCACTGGTTACATAGTTTGTGAATGTCTTCCACGTACTCTCATCCACGTACAGACCTGTGGTGCTCATGACTTCATGACCCTGAAGCCCCTTCTCCAATTTTCCAAGAACATTTTGAGAACATCCTCGTACTGCTTGATCAGGCAGAACTCAAATGAGCAACGGAAATCCTGAGGATGACGAACAGCTCTCTCTGGAACAGTTTCTTTCCCGTAGTTGTCAAGGTTCTGAACAGTCCTTCTGTAGGTGAGGGTACAGTCCTGTTGTGATATAACAAAGTAGTCCTTGCAATATCAGAAGTCGGATTCTCCTCTACCTCATTGTGGACATTGGACTTGGTTTCTGGAACTATTGTGCTTCAATATTGGGAACAATATTCTGTACTCTGTATCATCTCCTTTTCTCTATCTATTGTACTTGCGTTTGGCTTGAACTTTCATATCTGTATTGTATTATCTAATTTGATTGGATAGCACGCAAAAACAAATCACTGCACCCATTCTAGCATGTGACAATAATAAACCTAAAACTAAATCTAAACATGCAATAAATTACCACACGAAAGGCTTGAAGTTCATTGTTGGGCCTAAAATTGGGGTGCTAACACAGAAATCAAAGCTTGGGTTTCTCTAAATTTAATTTTGGGAGTTGTCACAAAGAGATTGTGTATTTTAATTTGTAGAAACAATGAAATGCAGATACTGGTTTACAGAAAAGAGACACAGTGCTGGAGTAAATCAGTGGGTCAGGCGGCATTCCTGGAGAAAAAATGAATAGGTGATGTTTTGGTAGGGGCTCTAAATCAGAGCCCCTACCAAAACACCTTCAGTTCTCGATTCCGCTACTCTGGTCAAAAGTACCTAGTTTATTGTGTTTATTTAGTATGCCATTTATCAAGGTACAGTGAAAAGGACTTGTTGCATGTTAACCAGTCAGCAGAAAGATTATATTCGATAAAATGAACCATCCACAGTGCACAGACACATGATAAAGGGAATAATATTTAATGCCAGATTCAATGCATTTACCTGATCTATTCCTCTCATAATTTTGTACACCTCTATAATATCACCCCTCATCCTCCTGCATTCCAATGAATTAAGTCCTGGCCTGCTCAACCTCTCCCTATAGCTCATAAGACCATAAGATCGTGTGATAGGAGTAGAATTAGGCCACTCAGTCCTTCAAGTCTACTCCACCATTCATTTATGGCTGATCTATCTCTCCCTCCTAATTCTCCTGCCTTCTCTCATTCTCCTGCCTTCTCCCCATAACCTTTGACACCCATACTAATCAAGAATCTATCTATCTCTGCCTTAAATATATCCACTGAGTTTGCCTCCCCAGCCTTCTTGTAGCAAAGAATTCACCAGATTCGCCAACCTCTGACTAAAGAAATTCTTCCACATCTCCTTCCTAAAATTACTTCCTTTAATTCTGAGGCTACGGCTTCCATTCCTAGACTCTCCCACTAGTGAAAACATCCTCTCCACATCCACTCTATCCAAACCTTTCACTATTCTGTACATTTCAATGAGGTCCCCCCCTCATTCTTCTAAACTCCAGCGAATATAGGCCCAGTACCCGTCGAATGCTCATCATATGTTAACCTACTCATTCCTGGGATAATTCTTGTAAACATCCTCCGGATCCTCTACAGGCTTTTGAGTCCTGGCAACCTCTTTGTAAATCTCCTCTGCACCTATTCCAGCTTGATAACATTTTTCCTATAATGTGGTGGCCAAAACTTAACACAATACTCTAAAGGGCCTGTCCCACTAACGTGACTTTTTCGGCGACTGTCGGCACCCGTCATAGGTCGCCGAAAATTTTCAACATGTTGAAAATTCAGCGGCGACCAGAAAGACATTTCGATTCTTTGGGTGACTAGGATACCTCTCACGACCATACAGGCGACCCCTGGCGACATGTCGCTGAAAATGTCGTGTAAGTCCCTTAAATGTGACCCCACCAAAGTCATTTCCTACTATAAAATGGCCTCCCAACTTGGCTACTGAAAATAGTGTTTCGAGTGCTGAATTTGAGGAGAGTCGATAGAGTGCAAGGAGAACAGGTTACTGAAAAGATTGTGCAAAATGGAGATTTCTCTTTGAGCTGCATGGGCCCGGTGAACTGAGGTGGCTTACCGTCTCACCAGGAAATATGCAGATGTCCCTTGCCAGGGATGAATTTGTTAGGGTTGTTATGGATCTCCATTGCTGTCATCTTGACACAGGTGGGAGATCACTCGTGTGTGATTTAGTACCAACAGAGGGGTCTTTTCATGTTGAAGGTTATGATCACAAATCTGGGAGTGACCTGGTCCACTGTTGTTGTGAGATTGGTCTGAACATCTATCTCAGGCAGTCTGAAAAAAGGTCCCGAACCAAAACATCACCAATGCATGTTCATTGAGATGCTGCCTGACCCACTGAGCTACTCCATCACTTTGCGACCCACCCCTGATTGCTGTCATAGAGATATGGCTGGCTTTTTTAGTTCATTAGTTTTAGTTTAGTTTAGTTTAGTTTAGTTCATTATTATTAAGCGTACCAAGCTACAGTTAAAAAATAAAAATAAAATTACTTACAGTGAAAAGCTCATTGTTGCGTGCTATCCAGTCAGTACAATGGCTTTACATTATTACAATCAAGCTGTCCACAGCAGACAGTTGCAGGATAAAGGGAACAACATTTGGTGCAAGATCAAGACCAGTAAAGTCTGATTAAAGATAGGCTGAGGGTCTCCAATGAGATAGATGGAAGGTATTATTGGGAAGCAGGAAACCTTGGGAGGGGCTGGTTAATGTTCATTTGAATCTCTTGTTGCTTGGCTTCCGACAAAGCTGCTTTCACCTTCCCTGGCCTGCAACATTTCCCGTGCCTAGTCCAAGGGTCCAGCCAATGTTAAGAGTGGATGTCTGAGGCACAGCTGCATTATAATGGAAGCAGTGTAGCAGGGTAGGGGCGAGGAGAGAATGACAAGGCTGAGGTTGTTTCTTTTGGATCAAACAATACTAAGGGGGGATATCATTTAGGTTTATGATGGACTAACACATTACAGGCATCCACTACTCTCGTGTAAAAATCTATCCCCACACATCTCCTATAAACTTTTTCCATCTCTCATTTAATCTACGCCTTTAATCTTTGACGCATCCACCCTGAGAGAAAAGGTTCAGACTGTCTATGGTCCAGTAGAAGTGTCCCCACCCGATACGTCAACTATCCATTTTCTCCAGAGATGTGGCCTCACCCCCCTGAATTGCTCTTGCATTTTGTGTCTACATTCAGACTGTCCACCCTATCTATGCCTCTCCTAATTTCTATGTTATATAAACGTCCTACGAAGTTTGCTCCAATATTTAAATTTATGTTTCATGCAGGACTAACTTTGATGTGAGAGCCTTGGTTTCAGGACAGATATGGACAGTATAATGTGGGTCTCTCCACAACTCCCCTTTGCCAGTCAGAAAGATCACCTCCATTTTCTCAACTCCCCTAGATTTCTCTTTGTGCCCATACCTTTGCTTTGAGACTTCCCAGTCAGGTCAATTGCCTCTCAGAATCTATCCCGTGAAGCCTTCGAGAAGGATGTATCAATGACATTTGTCCTTATTTGTTCTAAAATAAAAACTTCATTCTTCTCAGCCTGACCCTATAGAGACGATTCTTTGCCCCAGGAAATAAACGAATACTTCCTTTCAATCCGTATATCTTTCCTCGGCAATGAGGTTGAATTTACGCTCACCAAACTCTTACGTCATGTAGCAACAGCTTACTATTACAAGCCAACCTCTCTTGCAATAAAGAGACATTTACTAAATTGCCCCATTAGAGCTTCAAATCAATTTATTTCCAGAGTGAAACATCACATTGGCATTTACCGCAGACAATTTCCACCCTTTACAACCCTCAGCTGTGATCGCCTCGGAATCACAATCCCAGTCATTTGCATAAAACACTAAGTGTTGGATTAACTCAGCAGGTCAGGCATCAGTGGAGGGAATGAATAGGCGATGTTTCAGGTCGGGGGCACTCATTAGACTGATTGCAGTAGGGGGGGGGGGGGGGTAGCAAGTTGGAAGAGAGGTGAGGGCAGGACAGAGCCTGGGAATTGATAGCTGGATACTATCAAGGAAAGTACGATTGGTAGGTGAGTGGTCAAAGGCTAGAGATGAAAAAGAGACAGCAGGAGCGAAGAGGAGTGAACTGTATCTCCCACCAGTAGCTGCTTGTCTAAATTCCCATCCCAATTGCATTAGGGTTCATTTCAACTCCCCAAGTACTAATTGGCAGCATGCAGCACCCACGCCCACTCACAGTCCCTGGTCCCAACAATGCTGAACCACTTCCCTCCCACCCCTCACCCCACCCCACTGATGGCTTCCCCACTGTCCACATGTCCAGTTAGGTGAGCATTCAAACACAGCCTAGGGGAAAGGAATGGTTGCAAAGATAGACACGAAATGCTGACGTAACTCAGCGGGACAGGCAGCATCTCTGGATTGAAGGAATGGGTGATGTTTCGGGTTGAGACACTTCTTCAGACTGAGAGTCAGGGGAAAAGGAGACACAGAGATATGGAAGGATAAGGTGTGAAAATGAGACATCAAAGGGGATGAGGATCAAGGAAAATGCAGAATAGCTCATTGTAGGCTTGGGGAAGGTGACAAAGAAGCACACATAGATAAAATTAAATCAGGAAGACAGTCAGACTGGTCACAGAACTAGGATGGGGAGGGATGTAGGGAGAGGGAAAGGAAGGGGTACTTGAAATTAGAGAAGTCAATATTCATATCGCTGGGTTGGAAGCTGCCCAAGCGAAATATGACGATGAGAGTGGCCTTCACAATTGATGAGTATACCTGCTTGATAGCATTATAGTTCATGTAATTTGAATCCAAATTCCTCTAATACCAACATTTACTAATGTGAATTATCTAAAAGATTACCCATCCTAAAGTGGATAATTTCACATATCTCCGCTATATACTTCAATATCCAATTGGCTTACCCACTTATTTAACCTACCATGTTCCTTTATGTGCCTCATACATCTCTCTTTCCCACTTAGCTTTATACTGTCAGCAAGTGTGGATATGCTGAAACGAATATTTAAACTGCTGTAAACACTCAGCAGGTCAGGCAGTATGTGTGCAGAGAGAAATTGAGTTAACATTTCTAGTCGATGACCTTTCTTCAAAGCCAGTTGAAATATATTTCCTTTTGGATAAATTATTTAATGCAAGATGCGTCTGGTTGTGTAATGCTGTAAATTAGAATATCATCCATTCCCTGTGGAATCTTAGTTTAAAATCATCTTGGAATAATAGAATGAAAATTCTTGATTCCTCTGCCTTTTATGGCTTTTTTGGAAGATTATCTTACATTTCCGTGCTAACTTTCCCCCTAGATGCAAGTCCATGGTATAAAACTTTATAATTCAGAATCAATTATTGATAACTAGGTAAACCGTAGAGGCTATGCCTGGGATTTTAAGTAATTTAAGTTTGGTAATGCTGTGTTACATATTTTCTGTCACCTAATGTGAAAAAGGTGTGGATGATTATTATTGGGGAAATGCAGGGGAAAAAAATGATTCCTTCTCTCCAGAGATGCTGGCTGACCCGTTGAATTGCTCCAGTTTTTTTGTGCCTATCTTCAGTGTAAACCAGCATCTGCACTTCCTTCCTACACAAAAAATGTATTCTTGTGACTTTTGAAAATAAAATGCATGAGAAGTGCATGTGTTTGAAATTAAAGAATGTTCCTAAAACATTCTAGCAGATTTATATTTCATCTAATCAAAGGAGAAGTCAGTTGCTGCTGACTTTGGGTTTCAAAAGTAAAGCTCCATGTTGTTACGTTGACATCATGGACTGTAATTGTTGAGGATAGAATATATAGTAGTATTTATGGTAGGTTTCTGATCAGCACGACTAACGTACAGCCAAACATTTTGTCTCGCTTTCTATTGCGCTTTCATATATTCATTGGATATATTCATTGGATTCTTGCCATAGCTCCAATAAAGTTACTGTGGTATAACAGCAGGTGGACAGGTGTATTTACCCATTTCAGGTACCACAATAATGGGACCTGATATCTACTTGGAGCTGTTCCAACTTTCCACGCTGGTTTTACCTGAACTCTGGAGAAAGTACACTTGAAACATGCTGAAGGACATCCGACATCTTATGATGTTGGTGTGGGAGGAAATTCCGGTGATATCAATTATTCTAGTTAGAATCGTTATTATAATAGAAGTAACTTACCGTTCATCTACTTGTGTCATAAGCATAGTACAGTTTGGTATTATTCGTAATCAGCTCCATGATGTTGAAGTGACCATATTTTAAAAGAAACAAAGTAAATGTTGGTTTATTCACTGGATAATTAATACAATAAGCAGGGTTATGCATTTTAACGATGTTCATCTCAGTCCAGCTCGACATTGACACCTTATTATATTAGATGCTGAATATTACTTTTTACAGTAAGCTGTGTCATCATCTTGGTGACTAGTGCAGCTACATATTCAATTAACTGTTCTAATTATCAATAGACTATTTGAGATCCAAAATAAGCAGTTGACAGCGGGAGAGCAAATAGGCACTTTTCTCTTTGTCAGCTCTACACATCTAATGTTTAATTTATGTACCAGAAAAAAATATTCCAGACATAGACATCAGGGGCAGCCAAAACCTACTCTGGTCTTGGTTTGCCGCTTGTATTCATTGAGAGCTGTACATCATCTGTGTTCTTTCAGAGTGGAGAAAAATAGTGCATCTACAAATTCACGAAAAAGAAGAAATTAAGGCCAAAAAATGAGACGTGTAGCTACAATCCTCCAGAAACCTCTGTGAAGGTTAATGACTCTGTTTTTCATAGTGATCGATTGCAATACCCCCCAAAAATATCAACGGACATAAATTGTCCCACGTTTATATCTTACTTTAGCTGGAACACGATTTTGTATGCAACATCTTAGGTTTTAGTAATGCAATTTGTATTTTTTTTTTGCTATTTGCTAAAGGCATGGCATTATATCCATTATATCATTAACTGTTTTTGACACAATAGTCATTCTTGTAAAAGAGGCATGCCCAAGAAGAAAAGGTAAAATCATTACAAAAACAGTTCTGATTCCGCACAGGCAATGCAGGTTAGCTAATAATAGTTTTAAACGGCTTGAATTAAGCTTTTCCTGGTTGAAAAATGGCCTAATTAGATTATACTTTATATCCTTAATGTGCCTGAAACAATTTATAAAATAGCGAGAAGAATGACCCTTGATACTCAAGGCTAAATATGTGCCCCAGCTCCGTGACAACAGTTTAGCAGAAGTGTGGTTTAAGGCTCATCAGACCTGATTTAAATATTTATGAGCTCTGCAAAATGATCATAATGAGACCCAATTAATATCACATTGTGATCATTGCAAAATGCAGCCAAAAAAACCCAAAGTAGATCTATGATTAAATAATTTTCCAAAATTAAGTGAAAAAATAGAACAAACGATTACTGTCAATACATTGATAAACAATAAGTTCTTGATTAATTTGAGGTCCTGACCAATTGCATTTGGATTTCAAAGTTGTTTTGTTTTGAAATCAAATGGAGGTACCTGGGATTGTAACTAATTTAAGTTTGCTAATGCTAAATAGCACATATTCTGTCACCTATTGTAAAAATTGTTTGCATTATTATTATTGGAATAACCTGCTGAATGATTCAGTTTATAGGTCAGTTTTACACAAAAATACATGGATCTGTATTCTTTACTTTCATCATCCCTGAAGCCTGTGGTCCTGTTACCACATTAAAGCAATGATTGAAAAATACACACGTTAACCAAACATAAGTAATGTAATGGACTAAAGATGATTTTTTTTGGCAGTTTTCATAATTTGTGCACCCAAGCCTTGTAGAAGTGTCTTCACACCATTAGTTAATTCTTTCAGCACTCCCCCAGTCACATGAAACAGGCACAAAATGCTGGAGTAACTCAGCATGTCAGGAAGCATCTCTGGAGCAAAGGAATAGGTGATGTTTCAGGTCGAGACCCTTCTTAAGACTGAGAGTCAGGGGAAAGGGAAGCGAGAGATATAGACCAAATGAATGGAAGATATGCAAAAAGCAATGATAAACAAGAAAAGGAGGAGCCTATAATAATCCGTTATTAGCTGTGGTATAGGTGATAACGAATCTCAACAGAATGACAGTGAAACTAGTATGACGACCAGGGACAGAGGGGAGGGACAGAGGGAGGGGATGCAATGTTTACTTGAAGTTAGAGAAATCAATATGTATACCACTGCGTTGTAAGCTGCCCAAGTGAAATTTGAGGTGCAGTTCCTCAATTTATGTTTGGCCTCACTCTGACAATGGAGGAGGCCCAGGACAGAAAGGTCAGTGTGGAAACATTAACTCCTTTAGCTCCCCTTCCCATGTCCAATCAGTAATAAGTGGATGGTGTCCTGTTTGATACTCCCGGAGGTCTCACTCCTGTCTTTCATCTCTTCCAGCAGGTTTTTCTATGAAACATTTGCAGACATTTAATTTTGCTATCCTGTCACAATGTTCCGTAGGAACCATTGTGACCTGTGATTAGTTCTGGCAAGAGATACTTAAGGCATTTCTAGAAAATGCCTTGATTGAATAAAAGGCAGAGGTTGCTTAAAAAGGAGCTTTGTAAACTGCCTTTTGTGTCCTCATGTTTTAAAACCAGCGTACCAGTTTCTAAATTAAAATTTCTGGGACCCAAATCATTGACTGTGCATTGAAGACTCAGTTTAGTCCTCCTGGGATAGCAAAACCTAGGAGGACTAATTTATCCAGGAAACTTGCATGTATCTCCTCCGGCTGGTGAATTGGGCAATAGGCATAAAAGTGAATTAGTCATCAAATTAATTCAGAACTATTAGTTGTAAATCTCCCGTAGTCCACCTTAGTTGCAATAGATTGTGTATTAAATCTCAAAGAACTGGCAGGTATCGAGGTGAATGAACCATTGATTGCCTTACGATTGAAAATGCTTCAACGAGAAGCGTCAAAATTAGTTTTGTAATAACATACAGTAAGAGGTGACTTACATGAATTCCCGATGTAATGCTGGTTCAGACAAATAATTCCTTTGATTTAATCACCAAATAACTAACTTACAATGGTTCTCAAGAAGTGAAGCTGAAATAAAGATTGATAATGCTGGAAACACAGATTCTATCTGGCAGCAACTGTGGAAAGAGCCACCGAGTTAACATTTCAGGCCGTTTTATTCCGACTAAATCTGATTATGGTTTGACCTACTATAATCTGATTAGAACATTGCCTCTGGAATCAAACACTGGAAGGTTTGTAAAATCTACATTAGCTCACCCCTGCCCCCACCCTTTGACAAACCATCGATTTTCCTACTAAATAACTTACATGACTAAATCATAATTGTGTACCAATTGAAAAATATAGAGCTAACTCAAAATGTTGCAGATCAGATACCCAACAAACTTCCCAAGCAAAATATGACTATCTGAAGAGGCTTGTTAAAGCATGAAATACCATTTGTTACCTGACTTAATTAAATTATGATTTAAATACCATAATTTAATTTGGAACTAATTAAGATGGTACTTGTGCATTTTGGTGTTTAGAGATTATTGGTTACAGTGACTGACTCAATTAGCGATTCAGTTTATTTAAGAAAGACAAAGAGAACAGCATGGTTTTTTAAAGAACAGCTGTTCCCATTGTGATGAGAGGATTTAGAGACACTTTTTTTAAAAGGTTTTGATGTTTTCAAAAAGTGAAAATTCAACTGAGCTGCCAAAATTGTAGTTGTGATACAACTGACATTTTAGATTAAAATGAGTAAAATCGATTTCAAGCCCAAATAAACACTAAGGGGAGAAATTCCGATCAATGGAGTATATGGGCAAAGGGAAAACATGTACTGCAGTCCTGTTTGTATTATTCCACAGGAATCAGCTCATTTGACCAGATTAACACCGACATAAAAATAATGTGCAGAGCATGTACAATGAGAACATTAAACATTTGTTTCTGAACTCCACCAGTTGGAATTTCTCTTGTATAAAGTGTTGCTTATTATTCAGTGTGAGGTGCATAAAAACAAGTCACAATTTTTAAAGCAAAATGAGTGACTCCTACTTAGAAAGACTGAGTGCAGACAGGTTTGCAATTAAATGTTCTAAGTAGTGTGGCCTTTCCTTACCACCCACGGTGTGCTGGACTGTTCAGCAAATACCTAGAGAAGTCCCACAGCGTGACACCCTGTAGCTCTGCATGTTGATACAGCCACTTCCAGAGTTCAAGTGTGAAACGGAGCACGTATACTCAAGCCCAACTCTGAGACTGCGTGACGTCAAAGTTGAGGGACATTTGACAATGACTTTTGTGATCGATCGACCAGCAGGTAAATTATTTGTAGAAATTATTTGCAGACAGAGTGATTTGCTTCAAAAAATTGTAATGATTGACATTCTGAAAA
The DNA here is from genome assembly GCA_035221665.1 of Okamejei kenojei. NCBI lineage: Eukaryota > Metazoa > Chordata > Chondrichthyes > Rajiformes > Rajidae > Okamejei > Okamejei kenojei. Next base: position 22,349,908 of record CM069134.1, read on the forward strand.
TATACTCAATTTTTAAATAATTCTTTGCAAAATTCACAACATGGTTCATACGTTGCAAACGCCAATCTTGCTAATAAGTTATGGTCAAAGCTAATAACAAGCATCGTCTGTGCAAAAGCATTCTGGATTGTGCTATCAGGAGTAGTTTAAAACTATATGAAACAGCAAGCAATAGAGAACGCAAAAATTAAACAGTACATTAAATTGAGACTGCTGCAGGAATGATTTATTTTGATGTATAATTATTAGGTTTAAGGTTTATTATTGTCACGTGTATCGAAGTATAGTGAAAAGCTTTATTTTACATGCTATCCAAACAGATCATATATACGGAAGATAAACACAAAATGCTGGAGTAACTCAGAGGGCAGGCAGCATCTCTGGAGAGATGACGTTTCGGGTTAAGACCCTTCTTCAGACTCAATGGGTGATGTCTCAGTTTGAGTTTGACATCCTTCCTACACATATATACCATACATGAATACAATTGTCAAACCCAAGTACAATACATAATGCAAACGGAAAGATGCAGAGTGCAGAATATAGTTCTCAACATCTTCGTGCATCAGTTGTTGTATGCAGCAATAGAGTTCAGTTTGTGAATCTACAATATTTTTCAAAACAGTTTACAAATTATTTAGAACCTGTTTTATATTTTGTAGTATTTTGAGATGCTGAATCATACAGATACCAAAAGCTGATCTTGAATCATTGGTGGTCATTTTCCACAGATCCTTTTAAAATTCTTTGGAAGTAAAATGAAGCATGGCAGTGGTTAACATCAGAAGCAGATTGAGAAGTGTAACCTCTGGAGCATGGAAAGGCAAACAGGAAGCATGAGAGAAACATTGTCCTTGGAGATAATAATAACTAGACTAAGTGGGACCCATTGGGTCCCATGTTCACACGGGAGGGCTGGTCCCCCAATGCCATATTCCACCTCTCCACCAATTCCAATATTGGTGGCGTGGGGGGTGAGAGGCTTTCTGGAGCACTAGTATGGGTGTTGTGGGCTGAAGGGACTGGTTTCCAGAGGGCTAGTATGGACATTGTGGGTCGAATGGATTATTGGCCTGGCAGCTTAGTCATTCAGGCCTGGTGAGCTGGCAGCTCAGTCACTCAGGCCTGATAGGCTGGCAACTCAGTCACTCAGGCCTGGTGGTCTGGCAGCTCAGTCACTCAGGGTTGGTGGACTGGCAGCTCAGTCACTCAAGGCATGTGGGCTGGCAGCTCAGTCACTCAGGGCTCTTGGGCTGGCAGCTCAGTCACTCAGGGCTGGTGGGCTGGCAGTTCACTCACGGCTATTCCTTGAAATTCCATTTCAAGCAGAGAGCAGGCCACCAAATTCAATATCATATCATTTCAAGCAGAGTGCAGGCCACCACATTCAATTGTATAGCTTTACAAGCAGATTGCAGACCACCGCATTCAATTTCACAGCAATTCAGGCAGCGAGCAGACCACCACATTCAATTTCACAGCATTTCAGGCAGGAGTGCAGGCCACCACATTCAATTTCACAGCATTTCAGGCAGAGTTCAGGCCACCATTTTCAATTTCACAGCATTTCAGGCAGAGTGCAGGCCACCACATACAATCTCACAGCATTTCAGGCAGAGTGCAGGCGACCACATTCAATTCCACAACATTTCAGGGAGAATGCCAGCCACCACATTCAATTTCATAGCATTTCAGGCAGAGTGCAGGCCACCACATTCAATTTCATAGCATTTCAGGCAGAGTGCAGGCCACCACATTCAATTTCATAGCATTTCAGGCAGAGTGCAGGCCACCACATTCAATTTCATAGCATTTCAGGCAGAGTGCAGGCCACCACATTGAATTTCATGGCATTTCAAGTAGAGTGCAGGCCACCAAATTGCCTGCAGCTCATTGCATTGTCATTAAGGGTTAACAAATCATTTATTGCAATCAGTTGATTCAGAGCTTAGAATGACAGTTGTGGCCTCTCCCTCGCGATCTTCCAGAGTGACTGACTCACGTCCAGGCATCCGGGATTTTATACCCCTGCCCCAGCCGGAAGGCGCGTTACCTTCATCGTGGTGATTGACAGGCGAGAGAAACAATTAGCTGATCTCAAGATTTTTTAAACAGTCATAAATGTTTTATTTGTCCTCGATTGTAAAAATCCTCGGGGCTGCCTCAGCAGAGGAGGACTGTGAGTAAGATGGCTAAAAATCATAGCGATATAGGGTAGCATTTTTTCTAAAATCAATATGCAGCACAGACAGGAAGTGGTCAAGAGTTTTCTTGTCGTGTCCCCCGTCACCGTCTCCATCTGTGCTGAGGCCTAATGGCGGAGCTGGCGACCTCGGAGCTGTGGCGGCGTTTCAGCGTTCCAGCATCGGCGACAGCGGCCCGGCTTCAGAGCTGCGGTGCTCCAGCATTCCAGCGGCGGACCCGGCTTCAGGGCTGCGGTGCTCCAGCGGCGTTCCAGCGGTGGTGTTCCAGTGGCGGCCTGGCTTCAGAGCTGCATTGCTCCAGCATCCAGCGGCGACCCAGCTTCAGAGCTGCGGTGCTCCAGCGGTGGCGTTCCAGCGGCGACCCAGCTTCAGAGCTGTGGTGCTCCAGCGTTCCAGCGGCGGACCCGACTTCAGAGCTATGGCAGTGTTCCAGCGTTCCAGCGATGGCGGTGGCGGTGGCCCGGCTTCGGAGGCTCGGCCACGGGCCTAGTGGATGACAACTTCGGAAGCCTGGATCGCCTCAGCACAGAGGGAGAACAAGGAGGGATTAAGACAAACACTTTAAGACTTTTGCCTTCCACCACAGTGAGGAGGTGCCTGGTGAACTCACTGTGGTGGATGTTAAATATGTGTTTATTGTGTGTTTTGTTTTTTATTATATGTTATGACTGCAAGGTAACAACATTTCGTTCAGACCGAAAGGTCTGAATGACAATAAAGGATACTTTACTTTACTTACTGTATGAGAAACAAACATTTTCTCTTTCCATCTCTTCTAGCACCAAGCTCCCTTTCCAAATCAAAGCCTTTACACCAAAACGGATGTCCTGTTTTCCTGAGGCTTTTTATTTAGAGATACAACAGGCCCTATGGCCCACTGAGCTCATGCCGACTATTGGTTACCCATTCACACCGGTTCTACACACTTCCTACATACAAGGGACAATTTGCAGAGGCCAATCAACCTAGAAGCCCGCACATCTTTTGGAGGAAACCAGAGCATCTGGAGGAAACCTACGCAGTCACAGGGAGAACATGCAAACTCCATATAGACAGCACCTGAGGGCAAGGATCAAACTTGGGTCTCTGTTGCTGTGAGGCAGTAGCTTTATCAGCTGCATCACTATGCCACCCATCTTGTTTGCATCAGATTTGCCTCCGACCACGGTATGAAAATGGTTTTATAAAATATTGTGACAAAATAATTTACTCTTCCTATCTTCTTGACTTGTCAATGCAATTTACAAACATCTAGCCAGGTGTAACGCCATTAGCCCAACTCAAAATTTATCTATCTTTTGGATAGAGAGGATCATCAGCCATGGCTTTCCTCACATTGCACTCACCATTTCCTTTGATCTCCACTTTGAGTCATAGTCATAGAGTGATACAGAGTGGAAACAGGCCCTTCGGCCCAACTTGCTCACACCGGCCAACAATGTCTCAGCTGCACTAGTCCGACTTGCCTGTGCTTGGTCCATATCCCTCCAAACCTGTCCTATCCACGTACCTATCTAACTGTCTCTTAAACGATGGGATAGTCCTAGCCTCAACTACTTCCTCTGGCAGCTTGTTCCATACACCCATCACCCTTTGTGTGAAAAATGTACCCCTCGGATTCCTATTAAATCCTTTCCCCTTCCGCATCTGACCCTCAATTCCCCTACTCTGGGTAAAAGACTCTGTGCATCTACCTGATCTATTCCTCTCATGATTTTAATATACCTCTATAATAGACAATGGACAATAGACAATAGGTGCAGGAGTAGCCATTCGGCCCTTCAAGCCAGCTCCACAGTTCAATGTGATCATGGCTGATCATCCACAATCAGTACCCTGTTCCTGCCTTCTCCCCATATCCCCTAACTCCGCTATCTTTAAGAGCCCTATCAAGCTCTCTCTTGAAAGTATCCAGAGAATCAGCCTCCACCGCCCTCTGAGGCAGAGAATTCCACAGACTCACAACTCTCTGTGTGAGAAAGTGTTTCCTCATCTCCTGTGGCCCCTGGTTCTGGACTCCCCCAACATCAGGAACATGTTTCCTGCCTCAAGCGTGTCCAAACCCTTAATAATCTTATATGTTTCTATAAGATCCCCTCTCATCCTTCTAAATTCCAGAATATACAAGCTCAGCTGCTCCATTCTCTCAACATATGACAGTCCCGCCATCCCGGGAATTAACCGTGTGAACCTACGCTGCACTCCCTCAATGGCAATAATGTCCTTCCTCAAATTAGGGGATCAAAACTGCACACAATACTCCAGATGTGGTCTCACTAGGGCCCCATACAACTGCAGAAATACTTATTTGCTTCTATACTCAACTCCTCTTGTTATGAAGGCCAACATGCCATTCGCTTTCTTCACTGCCTGCTGTACCTGCATGCTTACTATAATTAACTGATGAACCAGATCCCATTGTACTTCCCCTTTTCCGAACTTGACACCATTTAGATAATAATCTGCCTTCCTGTTTTTGCTACCAAAGTGGATAACCTCACATTTATCCACATTAAACTGCATCTGCCATGCATCTGCCCACTAAGCCAACCTGTCCAAGTCACACTGCATTCTCATAGCATCCCCTCTCATCCTCCTGTGTGCCATGGAATAGTGACCGAGCCTACTCAACCTCTCCGTATAGCACACACCCTCTAGCTCTGGCAACATCCTCGTAAATCTTTTTTGAACCCTTTTCTGAACGATATCTTTCCTATAACATGGTGCCCAGAACTGAACACAATATTCTAAATGTGGTCTCACCAACGTCTTATACAACTGCAACATGACCTCCCAACTTCTATACTCAATACTCTGACTGATGAAGTCCAAAATGCCAAAATACTTTTTGACCACCTTATCTACTTGCGACTCCATCTTCAAGGAACCATGCACCTGTACTCCCAGATCCCTCTGCTCTACAACACTACCCAGAGGCCTACCATTTACTGTGTAGGTCCTGCCCTTATTCAACATCCCAAAATGCAACACCTCGCTCTTCCCTGTATTAAATTCCATCAACCATTCCTCAGCCCACCTGGCCAATCAATCCAGATCCTGCTGCAATTTTTCACAACCATCTTCATTATCTGCAAAGCCACTCACTTTTGTATCATCAGCAAACTTTCTAATCTTGCCCTGTATGTTCTCATACAAATCATTTATGTAGATGACAAACAGTAAAGGGCCCAGAGGTTAGAAATTGGTGTGCAGAGTGATGAGAGAAAGTATAGAGGAAAGAATAGGAGAAAGGCATGGAGTGAGGAAGAAATCCCTCACTATCTCCATCGCAGGTAACAGACTACTGACCGACATCCACTACAAACCCATTGACTCCCATAGCTATCTGGACTACACTTCTTCCCACCCTGCTTCCTGTAACCACTCTATACCCTACTCCCAATTCCTCTGACTACGCCACATCTGCACCCAGGATGAGGTGTTCCAAACCAGGGCATCGGAGATGTCCTCATTCTTTAGGGATGAGGCTCTCACCAGGGTCTCCTCTATATCCCGTAGCTCCGCTCTCACTCCCCATCCCCCCACTCGTAACAAGGACAGAGTCCCCCTTGTCCTCACCTTCCACCCGACCAGCCGTCACATGCAACAGATAATCTTCTGACATTTTCACCACATCTTCCCATCTCCTCCCCTTTCTGCTTTCCGAAACGCCTTCATCCTTTCCCACCCAAACCACCCCTCCCCTGGTACTTTCCCTTGCAACCGCATGAAATTGCTGCACTTGTCACTTTACCTTCCCCCTCGACTCCATTCAAGGACCCAAGCAGTCTTTCCAGGTAAGGCAGAGGTTCACCTGCACCTCTTCCAACCTCATCTATTGCATCCGCTGTTCTAGGTGTCAACTGCTCTACATCGGTGAGATCAAGCGCAGGATTGGCGATCCCTTCGCCCAACACCTCCGCTCAAATCGCATTAACCAACCTGATCTCCTGGTGGCTCAGCACTTCAACTCCCCCTCCCATTCTGAATCCGATATTTCTGTCCTGGGCCTCCTACATGGCCAGAGTGAGTCCCACCGCAAATTGGAGGAGCAGCACCTCATATTTCGCTTGGGCAGTTTACACCCCAGCGGTATGAACATTGACATCTCAAATTTCAGGTAGTCCTTGCTTTCTCCCCCCCCTCTCCTTCCCAGCTCTCCCACAACCTACTGTCTCCGCCTCTTCCTTTCTTCTTCCCGCCCCCCCCCCCCCCCCCCCCCATCAGTCTGAAGAAGGGTCTCAACCCGAAACGTCATCCATTCCTTCGCTCCATAGGTGCTGTCTCACCCGCTGAGTTTCTCCAGCTTTTTGTCTACGAGCGAGGAAGAAATGTTGGTTTAAATTGCACGGATTTTAATGCAAGAGGCCTGACGGGTAAGACAGATGAACATAGGTCACGGATAGGCATGGGCAATTGGGAATTTGTAGCGATTAGGGAAACATGGTTAAGAGAGGAGCAGGACTTAGTGTAGTTTAGTTGGTTTAGTTTAGTTTATTGTCACGTGTTCCGAGGCACAGTGAAAAGTTTTTGTTGCATGCAATCGAGTCAGTGGAAAGACAATACATGATTAAAAGTCAATACATGATTAATACATGTTAGCAAGTTTGCAGATTACATAAAAGTGTGTGTTATTGTAGATATGAAGATGGCTGTCAAAAATTGCAGCAGGATCTTGATCGGTTGCGAATATGGGCTGAGGAATGGTTTGTGGAATTAAATACAGAGAAATGTGAGTGCGGTGTTGCATTTTGGGAGTACTAACATGACAGAACTTACACAGTGGGCTCTGGGGAGTGTTGTAGAGCAGAGGGATCTAGGACTACAGGTATATAGTTCATTGAAAGTGGCATCTCAAGTAGAAAGACTTTTGACACCTTGGCCTTTATCAATCAGAACATTGACTATAAATGTTGGTAGGTTATGTTGCAGTTGTATAAGACGTTGGTGAGGCTGCACTTAGATATTGTGTTCAGCTTTGGGCACCATGCTCCGGGAAAGATGTTGTCAAACTGGAAAGGATGCAGAGAAGATTTACGAGGATGTTGCCAGGACTAGAGCTACAGATAGAGGACAATCAGGCTAGGACACTAATTCTTGGAGCGCAGGAGGATGAAGGGTGATCTTATAGAGATGTACAAAATCATGAGAGCAATAGATCGGGTAGACGCACAGAGTCTCTTGCCCAGAGAAGGAGAATCGAGAACCAGATGACATAAGTTTAAGATGATGGGGGAAGATTTAATAGGAACCTGAGTGGTAACGTTTTCACGCAAATGGTGGTCGGTGTGTGGAAGGAGGAGGTAATTGAGGCAGGTGCTATCGCAACATTTAAGAAACATTTAGACAGGTACATGGAACGGACAGGTTTAGAGGGATTAGGGTCAAAAACAGACAGGTAGGTCTAGTGTAGATGGGACATGTTAGCCAGTGTGGCCACGTCGGTATGAATGGACCTGTTTGCATGCTGGAAGTCTCTATGACATCTGGAAAAAAAATGCATCTGAATACAATGGTGAGAGTTCCAAACTACTTCTGAATAAAACAGATTAAAACATGCAACCAGAGTGCAGTCCCATAACAAGAATGATGCAGTAAATAAATATCACGATGAAATTACATTGTGATTTTTTTATTCTAATACAAAAAAATCATAATTGTGCCGAAGGAGCATTGGAAGAATGATCAAAGAAATGCTCTACAGGGTTATTCCCACGTTGGGGAGGTATATTAGCCACAGTGCTACTTAATGATGCCTGAAGTATTTCCATCGAGACAGCTTTCAGTTGCCTGAATGTGATGTAATTGTGCAATAAGAAGACATGCTGCGATAATCAGGCTTCATCATGCTAAAAAATGTCTTGTAATGCGCTCTTGTCACTGCATAATTGATTGAATCCATGAACATGGTGTCCATAAGCATCTCTTGCATCTGAAATATGAGGATAACCCCCCTCCCCTGTATGATTTGTGCCTCTGATGGGACAGGAGAACCAGCTCACTGACAGATATGCCCTATCTGTATTAACCCTGCAGAAAAGACCTTCATATATGACACTGCTTTCACCATCTGACAATACACTTGAGGGCCGATTGCTGACAAACGAATATTTTTTAGTCTCTTACCCTTCTTCCACTTATATGCGGATTTTCACACTGAGCAAAATTATCATCCAATACCATGGAGTCATTTCATCATTACTTTTTGCTCCTTTCTCTATAATCACCAATTCTATTTCAAACCAGATATGTATGAGCTCCTGTTTGAGGAGATGCTGTGTTTGTGAATTGATTCAAAAGCAGAGGCTGAACCAAAATTAAAATAATTACATATTTGTAAAATGTGCTGATATCCAGTCATCTGAATAGGCCATATGGTGTATGTGCTGTGACGAGGGTGGGGTCTGATCGGTTTGATTGATTGATACCTTCTTTCATTGAAAGTTAATGAATTACGTGCTTTATTAAGAATGGTAATATTGTCTTATTACAGTGAATGAATTGGAGGCAAATGTGATCTGGATTGGCAGAAAATCCATTGCTTTCCAAAATTTAATATGTGATTCATTTTCTGAAGTGTAATCCGTGAAAAACTAATTCAGTATTAAAAAATATTGAAGTGAGAAGTTACATCAGTAAGTGTCATTAAAAAAAAATACAATGTCCTTAATATAGTTATCTGCCTCAATACTGCCTACCTTATCTACACACCGATGCAATAACATAAAAATAAAAAACATAAGAAATAAAAGATGGATTAGGGGAATTGCCCCTCATGTCATAAGGTCATAAGTGATAGGGGTAGAATTAGGCCATTCGGCCCATCAAGTCTACTCCACCATTCAATCACGACTGATCTATCTCTCCCTCGTAACCCTATTCTCCTGCCTTCTCCCCATAACCTCCGACACCTGTACTAGTAAAAAACCTACCTATAAATAGATAGATCTATGTATCCACCCTCGTGAGTGTTCACTATTTCTGAGGACCATGGCTTATTTTATTGTTTTCACAACACTTTTACAATAACCAAATATTTGTGGATCCCCTCAATATACAAAAAACTACTGGCCTCTATCTTGCACATATTCAGTCACCGAGCCTGCATAGCCTTCTTGAGTAGAAAACTCCAATGATTCACTATTCCTTGGGGAAGATATTTTCCATCGCTTCATGAGTGGGTGCCCCTTTATTTTGAGTGGGACACCTTGGCTCTAGACATCAAGAGGAGCCAAATAATATTATTTTCAAATAATATTATGTGAATGAATTAGAATCTGCCTCCAATTCATTCACAGTGATAATGCAAAATTTCCATTCCTAATAACCATATAACCATATAACAATTACAGCACGGAAACAGGCCCTCTCGGCCCTTCCAGTCCGTGCCGACCATTTGTTTTCCCCTAGTCCCATCTACCTGCACTCAGAGCATACCCCTCCATTCCCTTCACGTCCATATACCTATCCACTTTACTCTTAAATGTTAAAATCGATCCTGCCTCCACCACTTCTGCTGGAAGCTGATTCCACACAGCCACCACCCTCTGAGTAAAGAAGTTCCCCCTCACGTTACCCCGAAACCTCTGTCCCTTAATTCTCATGTCATGCCCTCTTGTTTGAATCTTCCCTACCCTCAATGGGAAAAAACGTATCCACGTCAACTCTGTCTATCCCTTTCATCATTTTAAAGACCTCAATCAAGTCCCCCCTTAACCTTCTGCACTCCAAAGAATAAAGACCTAACTTGTTCAACCTTTCTCTGTAACATAGTTGCTGGAACCCTGGCAACATTCTAGTAAATCTCCTCTGTACTCTCTCTATTTTGTTGACATCCTTCCTATAACTAGGCGACCAAAATTGTACACCATACTCCAGAATTGGTCTTACCAATGCCTTGTACAATTTTAACATTACTTCCCTACTCCTATATTCAATGCTCTGATTTATAAAGGCCAGCACACCAAAGGCTTTCTTTACCACCCTATCTACATGCGATTCCACCTTCAGGGAACTATGCACAGTTATTCCTAGATCCCTCTGTTCCACAGCATTCCTCAATTCCCTACCATTTACCATGTACGTCCTATTTTGATTTGTCCTGCCAAGATGTAGAACTTCACACTTATCAGCATTAAACTCCATCTGCCATCTTTCAGCCCACTTTTCCAAATGACCCAAATCTCTCTGTAACCATTCTTCATTCTTCCAAACTCCAAAGAGTATAGGCTGAGTGCCAAATCTATTCTCTTGAGGCAGTCTCCTCATCTCAGGAACTGCTTTGATAAATCTTATCATACTCTTTTGCTGAAAGTCTACATATCATTAGAAAAGAAGACCATACCTGAGCACCAAAAGGTCTGGCTCCATGCTGTGTCTCTCCATGGCCCATGTAGTGTTACCATAGTCCTATATAAGGTCTTTAATTTTATACACAAATCCTCTTGCAATAAAGGCGTACACCCTGTTTGCCTTCCTAATCATCTGATGTGCCTACACATTAACAAAGAGATTCACGTGCTGGACACATTAGTCTGCCTGAATATCTCAATCATACAAATTCTATCTAGCTTTAATCCACTAGAGTTTTCTTACCATCACAACAGGTCCGCAGCAGACTCCATTGTCCTGGCCCTAAACTCATTTTTGGAACACCTAGACACCAAGTACACCTCTGTTAGACTCCTATTTATCGACGATAGCTCGGTCTTCAACACCATAATCCCTTCCAAGCTCATCTCTAAACTCCTGGACCTCAGAATCATTACCCCGCTCTGCCGCTAGATCCTTGACTTACTTATCTGACCCACAGGCCACAATCAGTGAAGATAGACGATAGCACCTCCTCCACAATGATTCTCAATATTGTGGTCTCCAAGAAAGTGTTCTCATTCCCCACTATACTCCCAACATACCCATGACCATCTGGCCATGTTTGGCTCCAACTCCATCTACTTCTTTGCAGACGACACCACTGTGATGGGACGGATCATGAACGATGACAAGACAGAGTTCAGGAAGAGGATAGAGGTAGACAAAAATGCTGGAGAAACTCAGCGGGTGTGGCAGCATCTATGGAGCGAAGGAAATGGGCAACGTTTTGGGTCGAGACCCTTCTTTAGACTCAGGAAGAGGATAGATATCTTAGTAAAATGGTATCGAGATACTGTCATAACCTCTCCCTCAATGTCAGCAAGATGAAGGAACTAGTTATTTACTTCAGGAAGCGTGCTGATGTACATTCCCTTATAAGCATCAATGATGCCAAAGTGGAAATGGTTAAGAGCTTCAAGCTACTTGGTATTAATATTACCAATGATCTGTTGTGGACCAAGCACATTGATGCGACAGACACGCTAATGCCTCTACTTCCAGAGGAGACTGAGGGTATTCGGCATGTCTCCACTGACTCTTACAAACTTCTACAGATGCACCAGGGAAAGCATTCTGTCGTGTTGCATCACAGCTTTGTTTTGGAACAGATCTTCCCCTGGATCGCAAGAAATTGTGCAGTTGTAGATGTCACCCAGTCTATCACAAATCTTCAAAACCTTACCTTTGGCCCTATTTATTCTAGACTCCCAAGAAATGGAATTCAGTCTGGTAGCTCATGCAAGGCAACAAAACACTGCTGTCACACAACATCAACAGGGATTCATCATTGCTCTGCACTCCGGGGTTCAAAATGGAAGCAGAAAGCAGAAATTTAAAAAAAAAAATCTGTTTCAATCTTAACTACGCAGTATATTAATTGAAAATGTCATATTTATTTCTGTCACAAATTGTGAGACTGGCTACACCGATATAGCTGATTGTGGACTAACTCAGTGGGATAGGCCAACATCTCTAGAGAAAAAGGATGGGTGATGTTTCAGGTCAAAAACCTTCTTCAGACCCTGAAGAAAGGTCTTGACCCGAAACATCACCCATCCTCTTTCTCCAGAAATGCTTTTGACCAGCTGAGTTACTTCAGCACTTTGTGTCTATTTTCGGTATAAACCAGCATCTGCAGTTCCTTCCTACACCTTATAGCTGAATTTGGTTAGGTACATATAGTCTTGTTTCTACATAAAGCAAATGCAGGATATCAATTATCAGAATATCTGCATCAACTGATTACTATGCAGAATGCATTCAATCTGCCTTGACCCATAAAGGACCAATAATTTGTATAATAGCATGAATCAACCAGTATATATTATGCTTCCTTCCAGCATAACACAATATAATTACTCTTCTCAGAGCTTTGCTCAGCCAAACAATTGTACAGAACATGAGATAAAATCATGTTTAGGTTGCCTGGCTTTTAAATCCAGTTTGAACTGCAAAAGTTTACAAACCCTTTAAATGTTATTTATTAAAGAAAATAAAGCAGCAATTTTGCAGAATGGGATTTTTCCACTGATTTTTTTTTCCTAAACATGCACAATGAATTTTTTTTCAATCCTGAAAGTGGCATTTTGCAGCTCCCTCATAAACCTTGATAGGTTATTCATTCAGCAATTCAACCAACTCCTCACACTAGTAGCATCTGGGTCACTGCAATCTCATAAGAGCTTTATTTTTGAGAAGTAAAATTACCTTTTTGTACTTTAGTCACTGCGTGTATTCTGCATTCAGTGGTCTTCAACTATCAGATAACATTGCAGCTGTAGACTGCAGCAAGACAATTATTTTTTTAGGATGGGTGGTTAGTTAGTAGAGCCATCACTGTGGCATCTGTCATCCTGAAAGGCTGGAATTGTTTTCTTTGATGAATGCCACATTCTGTATGATCAAAATTGGAGCCCCCACTGTTTTTAATTGCAAAGTCTGAGTACTTGCACATTTGTTATTATGCTGCGGTTATTACCTCACACAAAATGAATTAACAGGTGAAAATTATTGATGAGAGGACACTTGGGATTTATACTCTTCAAAGGTAGCAGATAATTATAAAACAATGCATTTTTCACAACATCTGCAGGAGGGGCAGCATTCGACAAGCAAATAACATTTCAGCCTTAGGAGCTACATTTTAAAATAAACCCCATTTGTTGTTGTATATTAGTTAATTGAATTTTAACAGCCGCAGATAAGAACTTAGAACAAGTTCAATTTGTTCCTTTCCCCTTAATGCCAGTTTTGCTGGATTTTCTCCATTGTTTAATAGACAAATTGACCTCTCCAATGACAAATCAAAACCTACAACTAAAACAGTTGGGTTACACATTTTTAATCATGTATGAGTTCATTTTTTTGCTCCTCCTTCGGCACTCTCTCGTGGTCCAGGCTATATTGCTTCCACTCTATTTTTGATGAGGGGGAAGGTGCTTGTGTGAGAGTTCTTTATTGTAGGGAGCATTGCACACCAGCGACACTGCAGACTTGACAGAGTTCTCGGTCCAGAGCTAAGGAGGCTGGAGGCGATTGGAGACGAGGCTTTTCTGCACAGACTACCATGGAAATATGCATGGACACACAAATGTGCACAAATCTTCCACATATTGAACATACACAGATAAACACTGACGACAGACATGTATTTATTTATTTTAGTTTAGTTTAGAGATCCCCGTATACTAGCACTGTCCTACACACTAGGGTCAATTTATAATTTTTACTAACGGCAATTAACCTACAAACCTGTACGTTTTTGGAGTGTGGGAGGAAACTGGAACACTCAGGGAAAACCCAAGCGGTGCTGGGGAGAACGCACAAACTCTGTACAGACAGCAACCATAGTCAGGATCGGAATCAAGTCTCTGAACTGTAAAGCAGCAACTCTACTTGAACCACCATGCCAGCCTTTTATGTACGGATGCAATTACATTTGCTTCTGTCTTTGTTCTCTTGCTTGCTCCCTCCCTGTCCCCCTACCCTACTCACGTGCTTCATTCGTTCCCCCCTCCACTAAGGTTGCAGAGGAGAATCATCAGAATGTGGTGGTTATTTTGGAGAGTTTAAAAAGATTGAGATTATTTTCCTTGGAGCAGTGGAAGCTCACGGGGGCTTGATAGAGAAATACAAAATCATGAGAGATAATAGATATTAAAAAATCTGTTATCATACAATATAGAACAATATGGGACAAGAACAAGCTCTTTGGTCCACAATTTCTGTGCCAAACATGATGCCAAGACTGTCTCTTATCTACCTGCACATAACTTGTAGCCCTCCATTCCCTGCATATCCATATGCACATCCAACAGTCTTTTAAATTACACTAACGCATCTGCTTCAACCACCAACCCCGGCAGCATGTTCCAGGCACTCACCCTCCTCTCTGTAAAAAAAATTGTTCTGCACATCTCCTTTCAACTTTGCCCCTTTCAGCTTAAAGCTATGCCCTCTAGTATTTGATTTTGCCATCCTGGGAAAAGGGTTCTGATGGTCGACCCTATCTCAGCCTCTCATCATTTTATACACTTCTATCAGGTCTCCCTGCAACCTTCGGCCTTCCAGAGAAAACAATCCAAATCTGACCAACCTCTCCCTGTTGATAATACCCATTAATCCAGGCAGCATCTACTAACTCTCTGCTGCACCCTTTCCAAAGCCGCCTCATCCTTCCTATGATGGGGCGATCAGAACTACATTCAATTTTCCAAGCGTGGCCTAACCAATGTCCTATAAAGCATCAGCATTATATCCTGATTTTTACACTGTGTCCCAACCTATAAAAGAAAGCTTTCCTTATGCCTTCTTAACCACTCTATCTACTCGTGTTGCTACTTTCAGGGAGTTATGGACTTAGACTCCATCATTGAACATGCTGAATGCTGTAAAGGATAATGCCATTAATTGTATATTTCCCCTCATGTTTTACAGCAAAATCATGTATATATTTCACAAACAGCGGAAGTCTCAGCCCACATCCATGCAGAACTACACTGGTCACAGACCTCCGGCCTGAATATTGTCCGTCCACCAAAATGGTCTATCAGTAAGCCAGTTCTGAATCCATATGACCAAGTCACTGGAAATCCTGTATGTCTTAATCCTCTGGATCAGCCTACCCATGTGGGGTTTATCAAATGCCTTAATAAAATCCACATAGGCAACATCCACCACCCTACGTTAACCAACCACCTTCGTTACCTCCTCAAAAAACTCAATAAAGTTAGTAAAGGGCCTGTTCCACTTGCTGATTTTTTTCAGCGACTGCCAGCATCATATCAGTGTCACCAAAATATTTTGAACATTTCAAAATATTGCCGAAAAAATTGCCAAGTGGGACAGGCCCTTAAGACATGACCTGCAGTGTACAAAGCCATACTGACTGTCCCATTCTCTTCCAAATGGGAGTAAAGAATAACAAAGAATCCTCTCCAATAGCTTCCCTTACACTGATGAGAGTCTCACCATATAATTCGCCTATAATTCCCTGGATTGTCTCTTCTTCCCTTCTTAAATAAATGAACAACATTGGATACCCTCCAGTCCTCCAGGATCTTGCCTGTGGCCAGAGAAGACACAAAGATCTTTGTGAAGGCCCCTGCAATCTCCTCTCTTGTCTCTCACAATAACCTGTGATAAATTCTATCAGGTCCTGGGGATTTATCCACCTTAAGGTTCTGCAAGAGCCCCAATACCTCCTCCTTCTTCATCTCAAGTTGCCCTTGCATATTATTATTATCCACACTGATCTCACTATCCTCCTTGTCCTTCTCCTTGGTGAAAACAGATGCAAAGTACTCGTTTAGTACCTTGCCTTCATCCCCAGACTCCAAGCACAAATTCCATTCTTGATTCTCTAGTGGTTCTACCTTTTCCCTTGTTACCATGTTTTTTTTTAATATGTTGGTAAAAATAGCTTTGGGATTTTCTTTAAACTGACTCGCCAATGTAATTTTCAGGCTCCTTTTGGTCCTTGTAATCGCCCCCTTGAATGCTTTCCTCCTTTCTTTATATTCCTCAAAGGCCCTGTCTGATTCCACCTTCATAAACATATATGCACTTCCTTTTCCTTTTTGACCAAATGTACAACTTCTTTGGTCATTCAAGGTGCCCTTACTTTGCCATTCTAATCCCTCCTTGAACTTCAATCAACTAAGCTTTAAACAACTCCCACATGTTAGGTGTATGCATACACAATCACATTTGCTCCCAGTGTAACCTCCTGAGCTCCTGCCTAATAAATTTATAGTTTACTTGACTCCAATGTTGTACTTTTCTTGATTTCACTGTACCAATCGGCACATGTGACAAATAAATGTATCTTGTATCTTGTATTGTCACTTGTATCGTCTTGTATCTCGCTATTCAAAACAATCGTAACACTTATAAAGTTGTGATCGCTATCACCAACATACTTTTCCACTAAACACCAATACAAGGGCCAGTATGTTTCCTTCTCGGGTTGGACTATCCACACACTGTTTCAAGAAACCCTCTTTGGATGCACCTCACATATTCTGCCTTTCTAACACTTTGGTATTGAGCAAGTCCCAGTCACTACTGGGGATATGAAGGTCACCCACTAAGACAACCCTGTTGCTATGGCATCTTTTGGTAATCTGTTCACATATCTGTTCCTCTATCTCCCGCTTGGTATTGGGGGCCCTGTAGTACAATCCCATTAGAGTCCTTGCACCCTTCTTATTTCTCAGCTCCGCCCATATTGCCTCAGCGGGACAAACACTTCAGTTAGTCCTCTCTGAGAACTGCTATGACAGTGTCCTGTGTTAGTAGCGTCACTCCTCCACCACTTTTGTCTCTCTCTCGATCACGCCTGAAACGTCAGAACCCTGGAAAACACTGAACTGTTGGTTGTGTCCCTCTTGCAACCATGTTACTGTAATGAACACAACATCATTACCCCAAGCACTGGATTACGATACGATACAATACAATACAATAGAACGTTATTTATCCCAGGAGGGACATTGATCTGCCAGCAGTCATAAACCACAAAATACATGAAATTAAAGTGACGAAACAAGATACAAGATACAACATACATTTATTTGTCACATGTACCAATTGGTACAGTGAAATGTGTGGTTGCCATACAGCCATACGAATAATAGAGCACAGAACACGATAGTCATTAACACAGACATCCCCACACAGCGTGGTAAAAGTTTCCCACTGTGAGGGAAGTCGCCAAAATTCAGTCATCCTCCTCCGTTGTCCTCCCGTGGGCGGGGGGACTCCCGAACCCCTGCTGTCGCCGCTACGGGTGGCCCGATGTTCAGGCCCGCTCGCCGGGGTGATGGAGGTCCGACTTCGGGACTGGAGGACCTCCTCAGCGGCTTGGACATCCGAATCGACCACCTCCTACCGGAGTCTGCGGCTCCCGAAGTCCACAGGCGGAGATTCAACGCTGGCTGCCCTCGGCAAGGGCCCCAGGTCTCCGCGATGTTGAAGACAGTGCCGGCTGCGCTGGAAGCTCTGCAACCACAGGCTCCGCGGAGTAGAAAGGACTGGGGATGTGCAAAGATTTGGGGAGGCGAGTCAGTCTACCCCATGACAGAAAGGGAGAGAGTTGCACAGTTTGACAGCCACAGGGAAGAAGGATCTCCTGTGGCGTTCTGTACTGCATCTGCACTGGGCTCCATGTTCATCATGATTGGTCCATATATGACAGCAACAATGTATAAGAACAACAGGAATAGGCTTATGGTAGGGGGGATCTGAGAGGAAAAAAATAATCGAGAGGGTTGTTGCATCTGGACCACACTACATGAGGGGATAACAAAGGCAGAGACATTCACAATATCTACTAATTATCTAGACAAGCATTTGGAACGTCGAAGCATAGAAAGTATAGTCCAAGCGCATGCAACTGGCACTATTCTAGGGCCTGTTCCTCTGTTGTACAATTCCATAACTATTTTACTCTACGCTTTTAATAATTTCCTGTAATCTCCCTGGTAGTGTACCATTTGAACTCTCTCTCTCAGCTTCCTTCTTTTTATTCCTTACTCCCTCTTGTGTATAAATTCCTAAAGGATAAAGCACAAGATGGTGGAGTAAACAGCAGGGAATCAAGCAACATCGAAGTTTCATTTGAATCAGAACAAATGTTCCATTTTAATATGAATCTGTGGGAAGTGGGAATGGACAGGGGAAAACTCACTACTGTGTGAAACTATTTGCTGGCAAGAAAGTTTAATAAAAAGTTTCCATTTCAGATTTGGCACACCTTTAAAGAGCTGAAGATATAAAATAGATTATTTTGTACAATGCTCAATGGCAGCTATGGAAAATTATTTTCAATATTTGCACATTGCAGACTTTTATTTGACAAATTATGTCTATTATATTATTTTAGCTAACAAATTGATTTTATATTTTTAAGGAAAACTAGACTAAGTGAGACCCGTTGGGTCCCAGTCACACGGGAGGCGTGGTCCCCCAATGCAAGCCAGTCCCCAACGCAATATTCCACCATGGTGTGGGAGAGGGGGTGGGGTGGGGAGGGGGTGTGGGTGTGGGGGAGGGGGTTGTGGGGGAGGGGGTGTGGGCGAGGGGGTTGGGGAGGGGGTGTGGGGAGGGGGGTGTGGGGGAGGGGGGTGTGGGGGAGGAGGGTGTGGGGGAGGGGGTGTGGGTGTGGGGGAGGGGGTTTTGGGGGAGGGGGGGGTGTGGGGCGAGGGGGGGGGGTGGGGTGGGGGAGGGGGTGTGGGAGGGGGTGTGGGGGAGGGGGGTGTGGGGGAGGGGGGTGTGGGGGGAGGGGGGTGTGGGGGAGGGGGGTAAAGGGGAGGGGTGTGGGGGAGGGGGAGGGGGTGTGGGTGTGGGGGAGGGGGGTTGTGGGGGAGGGGGGTGTGGGGGAGGGGGGTGGGGAGGGGGGTGTGGGGGAGGGGGGTGGGGGGGTGGGGAGGGGGGTGTGTGGGGGAGGGGGTGTGGGGGAGGGGGTGTGGGGAATGGGTGTGTGTGGGGGTGTGGGGGAGGGGGGTGTGGGGGAGGGGGTGTGGGGGAGGGGGTGTGTGGGGGAGGGGGGTGTGAAGGAGGGGGGTGTGGGGGAGGGGGTGTGGGGGAGGGGGGTGTGGGGGGGGGGATGTGGGGGTGAGGGGGGTGTGGGGGGTTTCTTGATGTCATGCTGCTTTGACATCAGTGCAGTTACTCTCACTTCACTTCCTGAATTGAGGTCTTCTGTCCATTTTTGGATCAAGACTGTAATGAAAAGTTCAGGAACAGTTTTGGTGGAACCCAAACTGAGCTTGTACGAGCTGGTTGTTGCTCAGCCAGTAGTGCTTGATGGTACCATCAATGATCCCTTCCATCACTTTGCTGATAATCGAGAGTGAAATAATGGGGCTACAATTGGCCAGTTCTGTATTTGTTCTTCTTCTTGTGGATAGCATATATCTGGGCAATTTTCCACATTGATGGGCTCTATGCCAAAGTTGTAGCCATACTGCAATACTTGGCAAATTCTGGCCCTCAGGTCCCTAGTAATATGCCAGGATTTGTCAGGGTCCAGAGCGTTTGTAGTATCCAATGGCTTTAATTTTTCCTTGATTTCATTGAGTGGAGACTGCAGACTTGCATCTGTTAGGCTGGGGATGACTCGACGAGGCCGAGATACATCATCCACCCAGCATTTCTTGCAAACTCTTCAGCTTTCCCTCTTGCACTGATGTTCTGAGCTCCCCCATCGTTGCAAATGGGGGATATTTGTGGAGCTTGCTCTTCCAATCTGTTGTTTAATTGTCCACTCCTAATCACAACTTTATCTTGCAGGGCCTAGATATGATCCACTGCTTGGGGGATCGTGTAGCTGCACCTATTGCATGCCATGCGTGTTGTGTGGCATGCATGTAGCCCTGTCCTGCAGCTTCACCAAGATCAATCCTCATTCTGGGGCAGGCCTGGTGCTGATGGCATGCCCTCCTGCATTGTCATTGAACCAGGATTGGTCCCCACGTTTGATGGTGATGGTACAATGGGAGCCATGCTGGACCACAAGGATGCAGATTGGGATTGAATCACATTATCCAATCCTTTTAAAAAATGATGGAAAGCACTGCATCAAAATATTTCTTTTTTTTTTACATTATTTGCTGGATTGTATTTCATCTTCTTATTTTTCCTCTACTCTTTGTCTTTCTCTTTTTTTATTTTCATCTTGTTGGACAACCATCTCAGCTCCTTCAACCTCATTAAACTGTTAACAACCCCTTTAAGGTTTCTTCCTTGACCCCACATTGAATGATATCATTATCGGTTCCATCTCCTCAGGCCTTTTCTTCTCATTCACCTCTAAATCTTCCTAAGGTGGGTGTATCTGTCACCAGTGTTCTCACAAATTACCACCCTGTCTCTCACCTCCCTTTTCTCTTTGAAATCTTTCAACATATAGTCCCTTTCAAAAGCAATGCCCAAATATCCATGAATTCTATTTTGAATCTATCTCATTGGAGACCTTTGGTGTCTGCTTGATCGGACTTTGCTGGCTTTACCTTGCACTTGCACCTGGGTTAGAGGCCTCTGACTGGTGGAGAACAAAGAAGGGAGAGATTGAACTTTTTTTCACCTTCCATCTCAGTGAGGAATGTGGAGGAGTCACTGTGGTGGATGTTTATGTTAAAATGCATTTTGCATGTTCTATTGCTTTTTACTTGTATGACCACGGCAAAACAAATTCCTCATACGTTGCACAACATACTTGGCTAATAAAGTATGATTATGATTATCATGACAATTATGGTTAAATGTTATCCCCTTATCGTGTTTCTACACACTGCAAATTACTTGATTGTAATCTTGTATTGTCTTTCCCCTGACTGGATAACACGCAACAAAAGCTTTTCACTGTACCTCGGTACACGTGACAATAAACTAAACTAAACTAAACTAAACTGAATCCCTGCAGTCAGGTTTCTGTGTTCATAACAATATTGCAACTGCTCGTAATGTAATCACAGAATGCGTAACGGTACGCTTCCGTGACTGTCTCTCAAGCCTTCACTGGGGTTGACAACACCACTGCCTCTAATATCACTAGTCCGTTGGCCAACTGAGTGGAATTCCCCAATAATAGCTTAATTCTTATTTTATTCAATTCCAGCTAGAGAATCACCTGCACTTGCTTCTCTTCATATTCTCACTCTGGTGTCCCAACAAAGAATTTATACTTGGCCCTCTTCTTTTACTCATCTTCATGCTGTTCCTCTGTCGTAATTTGTGAGAACAATATTACGCAGCAGCTGGAGCTTTAACTCATTGGCATCTCTCATGACCCCCTCTGGTCTTCCTGATTTGTTGCATTGCTTATCTGAGAAGCATTAATAGATAAACAGAAAGTTCTTGCAGTCTTGGGCTGGAAGCCATTGTCTTTGATCCTGCTGCTATTTACATTCCTTGGATCAGTTTGAAACTGAGCCAGACTTTTCACATCCTTGGTGTTTGGCTCCGGGACAAGTTGCTGACTATATATGCACAACGTTGCCAAGATTGATTATTGAATTTAAACTGTGTGTGTGAGATTGAGAGAGGAGAGAGAGAGGAGAGAGAGCGAGGGAGAGAGAGGGAGAGAGAGGGAGAGAGAGGGAGAGAGAGGGAGAGAGAGGGAGAGAGGGAGAGAGAGAGAGAGAGAGAGAGAGAGGGAGAGAGAGAGGAGAGGGAGAGGAGAGAGAGAGAGCGAGAGAGAGAGTGTTGTGTAAGGGAAAGTGGCTGGGAGTGAGCAGATCAGGAGATGGGAGGTAATAAAAAGGGGAGGGAATTATTTGAGTTAACTCTTTTGTGGCAGTCTCGATGAATGGAGAATTGGGTCCAAGTTTCAGGAAGGTCAGCAATAATTGTCTGTGCATCTGGAAAAGAGTAATTTTGTGATGATGATAACTTGTTACATTAGAGACGAACACCAAGAAAAGAATGGAAAGTAAAAACTACTAAAGGAAAGTTGAGGTGATGTGATGATATTGGAAACTAATAATTCAACATGGATTCTAAATCAAAGGGAAATGTTTAAAATAACATCTGAGCATGAAATATTCCAGTAGATGGAATGAGCTGGATCATATTTCAAACAAAGAATTTGGTTTTAACTCTGAGGATATGGAGAGCTGCCAAATCATTCCCTTCTGTCTTTGTAATCTAAGTTGCTTGGGTTCTAGTGACTCAATTGTAACTGACTGTGGTCTGAGAAAGTGTCTTGGTGAGAAACTACTTTCAGGGAGAGTAAAAACACTGGATATCAGATGAAGGCGCTGTGAAGTCAGTCTAAAAGTAGCCCTTGATTGACCGAAGTGCAGATTTGGCAACTAGAGGGAGACCTAACTCCACATAACACAAGAAAACACAGCAATCGGGGATAAGACGTGAAACCACAGACAAAAAGTGGAACATGGAAACATTCATTCTATTTATATTAATACTTCCAGCAGAGTATCAAATATATGACATTTTAGAATTAATAATTTGAGATGAAGCAGTGTTTGTAAATCCACAATCCTACCAGGAACTCAGCCAATTTAAGTTCTGCGGTGGTGTGGGAGGAGAGCGGGGAATTTGACCAGGACTCAGATATATTGAAGATAGACACTAAATGCTGGAGTAGCTCAGCGGGACAGGCAGCATCTCTGGAGAGAAGGAACGGGTGATGTTTGGGGTCGAGACCCTTCTTTAGACCCATGTCTCAGATATATTGGTCAGCTTCAATGTAGTTTACAGTAGGGGTTCCATTCAACCCAAATAAAGGCACCTGCAACAGAAGGGGATTTATAAAAGAAAAAAATGGCAACTGCCAAGACTTCCTTTAACCTTAACCTGATTTAACCTCCATTTATACCTCACGCTGCCTCCCTTTATACCTCCCGCTGCCTCGGCAAGGCCAGCAGCATAATCAAGGATGTCGCACCTTGGCCACTCCCTCTGGTAAACGTGACAATAAACTAAACTGAACTGATGTGGTGCATAATTTACCATTATAAGTGGGTAAATACGCCAATAGACTGGATCTCCTGATACAGCCAACCACTTGCTAAAATTGGTGACAAAGAACCCTGGGGTGTATCTTTTTCACTCAGCGTGATGGGTATATGGAACAAGCTGCCTGAGGAGGTATTGGGGGAAATACAATGACAACGTTTAAAACACTCCTGGACAGGTCAATGGAGAGGAAAATGTCAGAGGAATATAAACCAAATGCAGGCAACTAAGTGGGGCACCTTGGACGGGTTCGACCGAGGATCTGTTTCTGTGCTGTATGACTCTATGACTACGATTCTAATTTGGAAAATTACAACTTTATTGAGGGTAAAATAATGGAATCAAGTTTCGTGAATAAACAAGAGATTTAATAAAGTGAAATAACCATAATGAGAGTCAGCACGGGAAATCCTAGCTGATTAGCCTCTAGAAATGTTTTGATGAACTGACAACTGAAGTAAGCTGTAACATGCTAATGGATATACCAGGGTTACATTTTCATGGCTTTCTCTTGACTGACTGCCAGGCATGGAGAGTTTCTACGAATCTTCCACTGAAAGCAATATGGACAACTGGGACAAACTCACACAAAGCAAACATCCCTGAACTTCGAATTACAATCAACTCCTTTATCGGCTTCCACATAAAAGGGCACATGGTTGAGGATCCTAATAGGCAGCCATGGAGTTAAATGCCCCAGTTGAAAATAAGTGTAAAATCTCAGATGATTCTACAAGTACTTGGAGTGCGTTGCATTGTTGTCAAATGAGACATTAAATCCTTGAAAAAAAAATCATTTCTCAAGGTTGACAATTGTCTTGATGGCCTGTTAATATTTATTTCTTAACCATCATCATATATCAAACTACCATTAGATTCCCTTTTGTAGCATATTCTATATATTGTCCTATATATTATTGACACAACAGTAGCAAAAACACCAAAGATGTATGTAATTGTCTGTGAATTAATTGGGGTGTCCTGCAAAAGATGCCGTCATAAATGTCAGTAGTACATCCTGGTCCCTTAATCCACCTCAATTCAATTGGACCCTCACTTCTAGCCTGGTGAGTTCATGAGAATGACCTCAAACTGGCGTGGATCTTCGACATCCAATGGAGATCAAGGTGGGGATCGATTCTGGACCCCTCAAGATGATGGCGTTTGAATGAGTTTGGGGAGAAAAAATTAAGGAGCCCGCATTTCGAAAGTATTGCAGAGTTAAGGGCCTGTCCCACTTTGTGATTTTGTCGGCGACTGCGAACGCCAGTGACACGCCCGCCGTCGCCAAAAAACCATCAAGTTGTACGACAATCTACGACACAGTTTACGTCAAGCTACGACACTCCGCATCACCTGCCTTCACAGCACAAGAAGGTTGCACTGAAGTATAATAATCACATTGGAAGTGAACTTATCTACAATAAATCTAAGGACCAATAACTTTTAAAGAAATACATTGTTTATTTAACGTCAGCTTAAAAATAACATCATATTGAAAAACAACAATTAATTTAACAAGAAAGATTTAACTTCAACAAACTATATATATAAATATATATAACGGCATATTTCAAAGAACATCATACTTTAGCAAACATTTTATTCAATAATAGTCAGATCTGGCAATAACATTACGATTTACATCAACTCTAATGAACTTCAACAGGACAAAAAGATCTACATTTTTATTAGAAAGAACATAATTTAAAATGTTCTTAATAAATGTACTTTGTACATTTATGTGCTTTTGCACTTTTCATTCTTTATAGGTACTTTGCCCCTGGCTATCTTCAGCCAAAGGGCGGTCACGGCGGCACAGCGGTAGAGTTGCTGCTTTACAGCGCTTGCAGTGTCGGAGACCCGGGTTCGATCCTGACTATGGGTGCTAGTCTGTACTGATCAGTTATGGACTCCTAATCTGAGGAAATACATTCTTGCCATAGAGGGGGTACAGAGAAGGTTCACCAGACTGATTCCTGGGATGGCAGGACTTCCATATGAAGAAAGACTGGACAGACGCGGCTTGTGCTCGCTGGAATTTAGGAGATTGAAGGGGATCTTATAGAGGCTTACAAAATTCTTAAGGGGTTGGACAGGCTAGATGCAGGAAGATTGTTCCCGATGTTGGGGAACTCCAGAACAAGGGGTCACAGTTTAAGGATAAGGGGGAAGTCTATTAGGACCAATCTTTTTTCACACAGAGAGTGGGTTTCTAAAATGTGTATATTTTAATGCTAGGAGCATTGTAAGTAAGGTGGACGAACTTAGAGCCTGGATTGACACCTGGAAATATGATGTTGTGGCAATCAGTGAAACATGGTTGCAGGAGGGCTGTGATTGGAAACTAAATATTCCAGGATTTCGTTGCTTCAAGTGTGATAGAATTGGAGGGACCAGAGGAGGAGGTGTTGCATTGCTTGTCAGAGAAGATATTACAGCAGTGCTTTGGCAGGATAGATTAGAGGGCTCGTCTAGGGAGGCTATTTGGGTGGAACTGAGAAGTGGGAACGTGTAGCAACACTTTTAGGAGTGTATTATAGACCGCCAAATGGGGAGCATGAATTGGAAGAGCAAATATGTAAGGAGATAGCAGATATTAGTAGTAAGCACAAGGTAGTGATTGTGGGAGATTTCAATTTTCCAAAAATAGACTGGGAAACACATTCTGTAAATGGGCTGGATGGTTTGGAGTTTGTAAAATGTGTGCAGGATAGTTTTTTGCAGCAGTACATAGAGGTATCGACCAGAGAAGGGGCAGTGCTGGACCTCCTGTTAGGAAATGAGGCAGGTCAGGTGACGGAGGTATGCGTTGGTGAGCACTTCGGGACCAGTGATCACAATACCATTAGTTTCAATATAATTATGGAGAGAGTCAGAACTGGACCTAGGGTAGAGATTTTTGATTGGAGAAAGGCTAACTTTGAGGGAATGCGTAAGGATTTTAAAGGAGTGAATTGGGACACTTTGTTTCATGGGAAGGATGTAGAAGAGAAATGGAGGACATTTAAAGGGGAAATTGTAAGAGTACAGAATCTTTATGTCCCTGTTAGGTTGAAAGGAAATAGTAAAAAATTGGAAAGAGCCATGGTTTTCAAGGGAAATTGGACACTTGTTTCGAAAAAAGAGAGATATCTACAATAATTATAGGAGGCATGGAGTAAATGAGGTGCTAGAGGAGTATAAAGAATGTAAAAAGAATCTTAAGAAAGAAATTAGGAAGGCTAAAAGAAGATATGAGGTTGCTTTGGCAAGAAAGGTGAAAGTAAACCCAAAGGGTTTCTACAGCTATATTAATAGCAAAAGGATAACGAGGGATAAAATTGGACCATTAGAGAACCAGAATGGACAGCTATCTGCAGAGCCAAAAGAGATGGGGGAGATATTGAACAATTTCTTTTCTTCGGTATTCACCAAGGAGAAGGATATTGAACTCGGTGAGTTAAGGGGAAAGAGTAGAGTAGCTATGGAAACTATGAGATTCAAAGAGGAGGAAGTACTGACACTTTTGAAAAATATAAAAGTGGATAAGTCTGCAGGTCCTGACAGGATATTCCCTAGGACATTGAGGGAAGTTAGTGTAGAAATAGCAGGAGCTATGACAGAAATATTTCAAATGTTTCAGAGCTTGTAAAGTTTTCATTTACACATTAGAAACGGGAACAGTGCCGGAGGATTGGCGTACTGCGCATGTTGTTCCATTGTTTAAAAGGGTTCAAAGAATAAACCTAGCAATTATAGACCTATTAGTTTGACGTCAGTGGTGGCAAATTAATGGAAAGGATACTTAGAGATAATATATATAAGCATCTGGATAAACAGGGTCTGATCAGGAACAGTCAACATGGATTTGTGCCTGGAAGGTCATGTTTGACAAACCTTCTTGAATTTTTTGAAGCGGTAACAAGGGAAATTGATGAGGGTAAAGCAGTGGATGTTGTCTATTTGGATTTCAGTAAGGCCTTTGACAAGGTTCCCCATGGAAGGTTGGTTAAGAAGGTTCAATCTTTGGGTGTTATTGGCGGGAGTAGCAAGATGGATTCAACAGTGGCTGAATGGGAGATGTCAGAGAGTAATGGTGGATGGCTGTTTGTCAGGTTGGAAGCCGGTGACCAGTGGGGTGCCTCAGGGATCTGTGTTGGGTCCACTGTTGTTTGTCATGTACATCAATGATCTGGATGATGGGGTGGAAAATTGGATAAGTAAGTATGCAGATGATACTAAGATAGGTGGTGTTGTGGATAATGAAGTAGATTTTCAAAGTCTACAGAGAGATTTGGGCCATTTGGAATTCTCTGCCACAGAAGGTAGTTGAGGCCAGTTCATTGGCTATATTTAAGAGGGAGTTAGATGTGGCCCTTGTGGCTAAAGGGGTCAGGGGGTATGGAGAGAAGGCAGGTACAGGATACTGAGTTGGATGATCAGCCATGATCATATTGAATGGCGGTGCCGGCTCGAAGGGCCGAATGGCCTACTGCTGCACCTATTGTCTATGATTCTATGATTCTATGAAATAATCCGAGAGATTCAGACTCAAGTTCGCTCTTGAGTCGCGACTGTCTAATCTTGGTGGAAATGCTGGTGTCACTGGTCTATTGTCACCTTTGCCTGTTACAAAATCTGCAGCAAAAGAGTACGATACAGGTGAGTAATGTTTGGGAAACGATTATGAAAAATGGATGGACGGATGGATTAAATGAGAAATCTGCTGATGATTCACCCAAAAGCACTTACTTCTTTGATCATCTCCTGCGGACTTGCCTGTCTGGACTCTTCCTCAGCCGCAGTTGTGCTGGAACCTGCCGTGGGGATGGCAATGGTCTGCTTCCTCTTGCTGTGCTCCTGACTTGTCTCTTAAACCACCTGGCTCTTAAACCATTGGCACAGTTTTGTCGTCTGTGAAAACACAGAATGAATGAAGATCAGTGTGCAACAAATTGTAATTTCAATTGTGATTGTAATTATAAAAAGTAAGTTACAAAGTAAAGGGCCTGTTCACTTGGGCGTCATTTGCGCGTCACGCAGGGGGCGCGCGAGGATTTTGAGAATCACTGCCTATGCCACCACGCACCATGCACGCGCAATGCGCTCCATGCATGCGTAATGCACATCATAAGCGTGTCACGCGCGTGTCGTGCGTCATGACGCATTAATGATGTCGCGTAAATGACGCGCAAATGATGCCCAAGTGCGACAGGCCCTTTACTTTGTAACTTACACGTGCAGCCAGGGAACTCCTTCGCCTTGGTCTCAAGCAGCACGTACTTTCGCTCCTTATTTCTAAAATATATGCTGTTTTTATCATACAGCTCAGGGTTGGCCTGATACCATTGCATGTGAAGAAAGTTTTGAAAGTCGGCACTTTATATACCGGCGTCACCGGGCGTCACCCGCAGGACAGCATACGTCATCACGTGACAGGGCGCACAACGTGATAGGGCACGCAGATGTCGCGGAAAGATTTTGAACATTCCAAAATCCAGCGACACCACATGCGTCACCCCGCGTCACGCCGCGACCACGCTGTGACAACCACTTTTCAGAATGTCTCTGAAAATGTCGCCCAAGTGGGCAGGCCCCAATCGGATCATACTAGGAGACAGCCCCCCCCCCCCCCCGCCCACACATCCAGGGTCAATTAATTTTCACTTACTAATTTTATGCCATTTAGGGCCTTTTCAGAACTCTGAGATCTTGACGATTCTGTAATTGTAACTCACCAGTGTTTACCTGGCCATGTCCTTTTTGGATATAGAATAGATAAATACATCGCTCTACTTTCTAGATGTCTTTCTCATGATTCAGTGGCCTGCATCATTTACAACACTCCAGGTGGGTCCTGACCAGTACTCTCCAAACTCAGAATCACATCTGTGAATTTAGGTGGTGTACCTTCAGCTATGTAGTCTTTGTTTTCTTTCCTATCATCATACATTGGGCCATCTATCAATTATCAGCCAGTCCTCTTAGTACCTTTTCTCTTTCATAACCTGATCTGATCAGCATGATTGAAGGGAGACCATCAGATCGTGGGTGTCAGTGAAGAGGTATGAGCGTCATATTTAACATCAGGGGCCTGAGATTAGAAATGGAGAAACCAGTCAACTTTGTAAATGACTTTTTTGAAATTATTAAGTTATAAAATAATCATAATGAGATGGCTGAAGAATGTACTTCACATGAAGAAGAACTCTGTGAAATAGAGACTCTGGTAAGTAGTAAAGGTAATCGGCATACAATTTTGAAGCAATCTAGGCATCTTATTGTTTTGGCAAAAAGGATTATGCAAGACTATGTTTTCCTCATCTTTTTTGGCAAGGTCATATCTGTTTGGCCCAATGCCAAATTCACACCCCCTTGCTAATAATACACCCACATTTACTTACAATGCCATCGGTGTGATGTGCCATGGTGGACATCTCCACACTGCACACCTGCAATCAGGGGATGATTAGGCTTCAGGAGATGTTTAAAAAGAACTGCAGATGCTGGAAAAATCGAAGGTAGACAAAAATGCTGGAGAAACTCAGCGGGTGAGGCAGAATCTATGGAGCAAAGGAATAGGTGACGTTTCAGGTTGAGACCCTTCTTCAGACTAATCAGGGGATGATTGGGCTTCAGGAGATGGTACCTGAGTCACCATGTTAAATGTTATTAAATGAAGACCTCTGATACACGGGTCTCTGCCCTGACACAGTCAGAATCAGGAACCGCTGAGCTGCAAGTGCCCGTCACTTGGCATTGTCCTTGGCAACCATTAAAAGCCCATTATTCGTGCAGTGAAGAGGCTTCATGATGTGTGGAATTATTTCAAGTTGGCATCGGGTTGGGTCAGTGGTGGAATGTTAAAAGTTAATGTTCCACTCCAAATGCCGCATTCACAGCCGATGCTTTAGTGCAATAGATTAGCTGATGCGGAACTGACCCTCAGGTGGAATGTTAAACCAAGTCATTCATGGATGGATGAAGAACATCCTACAAGTGTTGTTTATCTTAAATCTGTAATTTATCTGGTTCTTTGTCCATTCTTTTTTTGTGGAATGATGTTGCCTTTAAATTGGTCTGCCAGACTCTTCCACATTATAACAATAACAACTGCATGTCAAAAATACTTAATCGGCTGTGAAGTGTCCTTGGATACTTCAAAGTTCTACAAAGAGAAGGGGTGAAAGCTAATAAATACATCCAAGTTGTAACTTTTCATTTAATATTTAGATTTACCATTCATCTTTCAGCAGAATTATTCTTCTACCGTCAAAAAATATGAAGTCCAATAATCTCTACTGTGTTTGTAAGATTATCCCTTGAGAGAATGTTATTTAATGAAGACCTCTGATACATGGATCTTCTCTCTGACACATTCAGAATGAAAAAGGAGCTGCTAAGCTCTAAGCCATGCCTTGATATCAAATCATATTCTCTTTGAAGATGCGACTGTCCATTAAACCTGATTAAATGAATGTCAAAGTAACAGTCAAAGTTTAAAAGAAGACTGAAATAAACTAATATAAAACCACGGTATTTACAACAATATTTTTGGATGCATCTTCATCATCTTTTTCAGAAAGAGCTAAGTCCCAAAATGTCTGGATTCTGAGGAATTAAACGGTGATCACCTGACTGTGAAGAGTTAGAGGATGAGAAGATCTTGTTGAGACTTGTTCTTGCAGTTCCCCCTTCTCTTTCAACCTCCTCTGATAACATACTCCATCCATTCTCCCACCCAAAGCACCATCAGTCCCAGCCTTGCTCCTCAAAGTAACCATGAATTAATACGGCAGCTTGAAATTTGTGGCACCTTCCCAGGTCTTGCCCACAGATGCCAGTTTTCTGACAACAAGATTGAAATCCGACTGATAGGTGCACTTTAGGTCATTCATTCAGACACAGAGCTTGTCGCTTGAGCCCTGTCTCTCTGTTTACTTACAAGTCCATTACATTATTTCCCTCTGCTATTTCCTTAACTCCATCGTTCCAAACAGTCCATCTTCCCATCGTTTCCAATCGTCATTATTCTAATGTAATTGCAATCCAAAGATTACAGGTGCTGAAAGTCTGAAATAAATACAAATATTTGTGGAACATCTTAACAGGTTGGACAGAAAATGGAACAGAATTAAATTTTTAAGTTGTTGACCCTTCTTCAAACTTCTGATTTTAGCCTGAAAAGAGCTAAAAGGAAAGAGCGTTCACGTCGTAGCCCTGTTTCCACCAATCGCTCCTCAACCACGCACAAGAAACACAAGAAGGGTCAAGACACACACCATTGTATGCAGATGCCGAGAAGTGTGTGCAGCTCTGGCTGAACAACTTATAATCTTGTGTGTGGACTCGATAAGAAGAAGCCTGAAATATTCATTCTGTTTCTCTTTCCACAGATACCGGCTGAACTGCTTAGTATTTCCAGCATCTTCTGTTATTGTAGGAAGGAACCGCAGATGCTGGTTCACACCAAAGATGGACACAAAATGCTGGAGTAACTCAGCGGGACGGGCTGCATCTCTGGATAGGAATGGGTGACGTTTTGGGGTCAGGGCCCTTCCTCAGCCTAATTGTAGGAGGAGGGGGGCAGGAAAGAAAGCTGGGAGATAGGAGAGGCAGGACAAAGTGTGGCACATGTGAGGGGGGGTTTGATAGGCAGATGGTGAGAACAAAGGCCAGGGATTAAAACAGAAGGTGTGAGACAGAAGGGTTGAACAGTTGCAAATTGAAAAGCCAGAGGCAGGAATGTAGGAGGAGGGGGAGAGGGAGTGGAGAAATAGGTGCGAGTCCAGGTGGACCACAGGGGACGGGACATGTTGCATTTTGGTAGTACTTACATGGGCAGAACCTACACAATGTACGGGGAGAGCTCTGGGGAGTGTTGTAGAGCAGAGGATCTAGGATTACAGGTACACAGTTCATCGAAAGGCATCATAGGTAGATAGGGTAGTCTAAAAGGCTTTTGGCACTTTGACCTTCATCGGTCAGAGCATTGAATATAGATGTTGGGAGGTCATGCTGCAGTTGTATAAGAGTTTGGTGAGGCCTCATTTAGAATATTGTCTTCAGTTTTGGGCACCATGTTGTAGGTATGTTACAAAACTTGCCTTCAGCGGCTCTGCAGTTCTGTCACTGCCCGTGTGCGTGACTTTGGCGCCTTTGAGAGGGGGGCGGGTTTAAAATGCCTTTTTCTCCAGCCTGTTCAAATCGATCTTTGTCAGGCTGTTTAGTTGCTGAAGAAATATCGCTCCGACATACGTTCTCTGAAGTTTTTTTAAAACTACGCTGGATAATTTAATAGCAGGAGTAAATTAAAAAGCGTCTTCTAAAGCCGTCAACGCCGACAACTGGACAGATTTCACGTACGGGACAAAGCAAGGTACGCCATTTATTTTTACATATAAACGTGCTTCTTAGGATGCCTTTAATCAAAATTTCACGTTGCGAAAAGCTGATTTAGGCCCCATACGAACCGGCAGTATTTTTCCTGCCGATATGGGGTTTAAATCCTCTCTGATGAGGGGAGCAGTCGGGGTCAGTTCTGTCTGACTCGGAGTTCGGAGGTATTGCCGGAAGCATACCACGAGGCACGAAGGATTTGGTCCGTGGAGGGGCCACATCAGCGCTGGTCTCCTCGGGGCCTGCGGCAACAGCACGGGTGTACAGGGCTGCACACTGTCTCCCTCTCTGAGCAGGGGAGCAGTCGGGGTCAGTGAGTAACTGACTCCAAACTCGGAAGTATGTCCGTGACACATACTGGAGTTCCTGAAAGTGCCGGCAGTGAACAGCGTTATCAGGGGTGACGTTGGAGGGGCATGGTACCCCAGGAAACCAGCCACCGTATCTGCTATTCAGGTAAAACCTATTCAACAGGTGAGACCTGCATGAGGGAGCTAAAGCTGTCAAACTACAAGTACAGCCTCATCGTTTCAGCAACAATATACCTCACGCCTCCATCGGCAGCAAGCAGTTCATTGAAGCTGGTGGCAGTCAGCAAGCTGGGCAGAGGGCTTTTAGGCCAAGGCCCAAGCCCGACTCAGGAAACATATGGAATCCACGTACCCTACCAGTCCTACTCCAACCAAGGATGGAAATAAAACCCGCATCAGGGGCTTTTGGGCTTACCATAAGACCACCGGTAACCATGAAGGTAGGTGGGTCTGGTTCTTTCCGAAACATGGGGTATGTGGACCATTTACAAGTTGGAAACACTTGTAAAACTCTGTAACAACCTTGTTGTTATGAAGCAGCCTCTATTCATCAGGAGTAATTGGCAATATAGTGGTTGTGTTTTCAGCTGTGCATTTGGACCTTTGCATTTTCAGTGCCATGTAGGTCGTAATTAACAGACCTATCCTATTACCAGCTGAAGCTATTAAAGTCACAATGGTATATTCTACATTGCTCCTGTACTTTTGCTCAGTAACTCTTCAGTTATATTACAAACTGTTACTAGTACTCAAAGTTGAAAAATTACGAATACCATCTCTAGTTATGGAGGCGGATGGGCTTTGCATGCCCAACTCCAAGTTGATACACTATGGTGGGGGCATTTGACGCTGGTGTATCATCACATAAAAATCTATGACAACACAATATGGATGTCGTATCACAACGTATTTAATGACATTGTGGTTCGATGGAACACCGAATATCAATATGTTTCCATCCAGGTTCTATCACCATTGCAAAAATATGTGGCACAGTGACAATAGATGTATTCTCGCTACACTGAGGAGGAATGTTCTTTATGTCTTTCCTCCATTTTGCCTCATCAGTCGGGTCTTGCACAAAAACCAGCAAGATCTCTCCACAGGCATTTCGTACTGCCTGACTAGCCAATGTCTGACTGCCTGACTAGCCATGGTTCCTGCTAAATGTTGGGGATGATCTTATATGGTTATCCTAAACACAAAAATTTGGTGGTTCACCCCGTGACTGAGGAAACCATCCTCTGCATGATATAATCAATTTATAGACTTGGAGTCTCTGAGACAACCATTTGGCGGCACGGATTGCCAGACCGATCCATGTACGTGCTCACTGCAAAATGCAGGGATAGCACCGAGAAAGCAGCACATTTTTTTCCTCATCAGGAGATGGGAAGTGTTTTGTTTTTAATGCCAATGTTCCATATAATACAGCACGGATAACTAACGTCTCGGAGTTCATTTTCAGATGGGTCTTTGACAATTAAATAAGTTATAGTACCATTAACTAGATTCAGAAAATGCCAAAGAACCAACTATAGATAAACATAATAAGATAATAATACTAAAATATAAACTAAATAAAATTTTATCGGCCAGAATAATGAGATTATTTCAAATTACAAAACAAGAAAACCTCATAAACTCTTAGCACGCCAACTGAAAAAAAGGGACACAGAAAATACAATTACTAAAATTAAATCAGACAAAGGGGAATTACTAACACTACCTAAAGATATTAATAAAAGATTTGCTCAATTTTATCAAAACTTATATACATCGAAAACCTCTGCAAATAATACTCAAATTGCAAATTTCTTAGATAATTGTAATCTTCCAAAATTAAATATGGTGGAACAAGAGGCATTAGGAGCTCAGATTACACTACAGGAAATAGAAGAAACAATTAGTTCGTTGAAGAACGCAAAACCCCAGGACCAGATGGCTTCAGTAATGAATTCTATAAAAGATTCTACGAAATAATTTCTCCACGGTTGCAAGATTTATATATATACATTTTTAAAGAAAATAAACTACCAGAAACACTAACTGAATCAACTATTACACTTATACCAAAAAAGGATAAAGATCTAGAAGACCCAGGCTCATATAGAGCTATTGCACTCCTAAATACAGACCAAAAAATATTAACGAAGACCCTAGCGAGAAGATTGTGTAAATATGTTAGTAAACTAATAAATCCGGACCAAACAGGGTTCATACCAAAGAGATACTCATTTAACAATTTGAGACGGTTGTCTAATATAATGTACTCACATAATACTGAAGAAGAACTAGCAATTATTTCATTGGATGCAGAAAAAGCTTTTGATCAAGTAGAATGGCAATATTTATTCAAAGTATTGGAAAAATTTAATATGGGAGATAATTTTATTTCATGGGTAAAACTATTATATGATAAGCCGACGGCTAGAATACTGACTAATAATATATTATCCCTGAAATTCCACTTAGCAAGGGGCAATAGGCAGGGGTGCGCGTTATCGCCCTGCTTTTTGCACTAGTGATAGAGCCTTTAGCTGAAAGTATAAGAAGCCATCCGAACATTCATGGGTATATTACCAAACACTCAAATAATAAAATTTCATTATATGCAGATGACATATTATTATATATTACAAATTCGCAAATTAGCATACCAAATATACTAAATTTAATAGAGGAATTTGGTTCTTTTTCAGGATATAGAATAAATTGGAACAAAAGCGAAATTATGACGATAAAACCTCAAGAGTCGACACATCTGTTGAAATTCCCTTTTAGAATTACAACAGAAAAATTTAAATATTTGGGCATCCAAATTACTAGGAACTATAAATCATTACTCAACGCAAACTATATGCTTTATTAACTAAATTAAATGGGCTGATTAAATTTTGGAAGACACTGCCGATGTCATTAATAGGCAGAATAAACGCGATAAAAATGATCTTCTTACCACAAATATTGTACCTATTTCAATCAATACCAATATACATACCTAAAAAATTCTTCAAAAAATTAGATTCTGATATTATAAACTTTATATGGGATTATAAATCACACAGAATAAAAAAAAACACTTGTGTAAATCTAAAGAATCAGGGGGACTGACACTCCCTAACTTATTGTATTATTATTGGGCAGTGAATATTAAAAATATAATCTACTGGTTGGACAGTTCTGCCCAACAGGTAGATTGGATAAGAATGGAGAAAGAGGATTGTTCCCCTTATAATATAGGAGCGATCCTTCTTTCCCCGATAAAACTGAACAATGTAATATACAAGAAGAATCCAATTATTCATAGTATAATACGAATTTGGAAACAAATAAAATTAACTTTAAAATTAAGAAAATTATCGCTTCTTTCTCCAATAGCTAATAATCCCTCATTCAAACCATCCATTAT
This sequence comes from Okamejei kenojei, assembly GCA_035221665.1. Classification (NCBI taxonomy): domain Eukaryota; kingdom Metazoa; phylum Chordata; class Chondrichthyes; order Rajiformes; family Rajidae; genus Okamejei; species Okamejei kenojei. Next base: position 22,386,072 of record CM069134.1, read on the forward strand.
TGATAAAACGTTTACCCATTGGGAAAGAATAGGAATTAAAATGATGGGAGATATGTATGAAATGGGGAAAAACTTTTATCATTCCAACAATTACAACTAAAATATAATTTGAAAAGTAATCAATATTTCAAATACCTTCAAATTCAAGATTATTTGAAAAGTATATACAAGGATATCAAACTTTAACCCCAGATCTACTGGAGGAAGGAATGAATAGAAAGGCAGAATCAAGCAATTTAATATCTTACTTATATAATAAATTCTAAATATAGAAACACCAACGACAGAAGCAATTAGAAGAGACTGGGAACAAGAGTTATTGATAAAAATTCCGAACGATAGATGGGATAAAAATCTATTATATGTAAACAAATGTTCAATGAATGTAAGACATAACCTAATTCAATTTAAAATTTTACATAGATTATATTATTCGAAAACAAGACTGAATAAAATATTTTCAAATGTTTCCCCCATCTGCGACAAATGTCTAACTCAAAATGCCACTATAGCACATTCCTTTGTCTCTTGTACAAAACTGTATACATTTTGGAATGAAATTTTTGGAATTTTTACAAAACTATTTAACACAAAATTGAACCCCAATACTGAATTGATTATCTTTGGATCAATGGAAGAGGGAAGTAAACTAACTATATTCCAAGAAGCCTTTCTTAATTATGGTCTAATAACAGCGAAAAAACTTATACTTAAATTTTGGAAAAACGCACCTACGCCAACATTCAAAATGTGGATCTCAAATATGTCTGAAACGCTACATCTTGAAGAAATGAGATTCCTCTTACTAGGCAAAGTAGACCAATTCTTAAAGATTTGGTCTCCGTTTATCAACTTTATACAAGCATATGGTGCAACATAACATAACCTTAGAAATTAAATGGTTCAGAACTGGGTGACGAATGGGCAAAAATATGAGATAGGTAGATCTCTCCTAATCTTTCATTTCTTATTACTTTTTCTTTCTTTCAATCTTTTAACTTCTCACCTCTGTCCTTTATTTTTTTTACTTTCTGTTTCTACTTGCTTGTCTATCTATTCCGACACTCTTTATTTCTCTTTTCTCTCACTGTTCTTTTATTATTGCACCAAAAATATGAAGTTGTACAAGAATGAAAATATGTATTTATGTATTATGTATTAGGTACTTAAGTACCAGACTACTGTACTTACTTCTAACAAAATAAACAAACAAAAAAAAAAAAAAAAACTGTGCCAACGTGCTTTCTCATCATAGTTGCTGCAGCGATCAGGACCCACTCTGTCGGGTCTCACTCTCTGATATCCAGATTTATAAGGATATCTTTAACATAATTCTCCCAGGCTCAGGTACTCGGAGATATGGGATGTTATGGCATTGTTCTTCAAACAGGTGCTTCGCCAGTAGGTCCCAGCTACATCTCTATCAAACCTGGTCATTTTCTATCTCACTTACAAAGTGTGTATGCTCAACGCGTAGTCTCAGCGCAGTCCAGCCACGTACTGAAATATATTGCAGATTGATCTGAGGGACGATGAGCGATGCCCACCGCTCCCAGCCCTCATATTATGAATATCTGGTTCCTCCAACTACTGTCAACTACTTATCTGTGATTTCACACCGCTGCTTTGAAGATTGACGTGCATGCGTGCTGACGGCCTTCTTCACGTAATCGCTCATCGTAACTCCTCATAAAATAAAGATCAAACTTCAAACTGGTAAGTTCTCATTTAATTTTCTATTAAACTTCTTTTTATGCTTTATCTGATGGGATAAATTGCAGACTTGAGTTTTAAAATCTAAAAATGTTGTAACATTGCTACATGTTGTAGAAATGAAGTTGTCAAGCTGGAAAAAGTGCAGAGAGGATTTACAAGGGTGTTACCAGGAGCTATGGGGAGAGGTTGAGCAAGCTAGGACTTTATTCCTTGGAGCACCAGTGTATGAGGGGTGATCTTATAGAAGTATATAAAATCATGGGAAGACTAGATCAGGTAGATGCACAAAGTCTCTAGCTCAGAGAAGGGGAATTGAGAACCAGAGGACATGGGTCTAAAATGAGGGGGGGATGATTTAATAAGAGTCTGAGTGGTTTACTTTTTAACGTAAAGCCAAGGACAAAGGACAAAGGACAAAATACATTTATTGGTAGGTGTATGGAATGAGCTGCCAGAAGAAGTAGTTGATGCAGGTACTATTGCAATGTTTAAGAAATATTTAGACAGATACATGAATATGACATGTTTAGAGGGATATGGGTTAAATGCAGGTAGGTGGGACTAGAGTAGGTGGACAAGTTGGCTAGCGTGGGCGTTGGGCCGAAGGGCCTGCTTCCATGCTGTAAGACTCAATGACTATGACTCTCGGACTCTATGACTCATAGAAGACAGAGGGTTTGACTAGAAGGGTATTATTCAGGATGGAGGTCATAAGGTCATAAGGAATCGGAGTAAATTAGGCCATTTGGTGCATCAAGTCTACTCTGCCATTCAATCATGAACCAGTGGAGCTCTGCTGGGATCAGTGGTGGGACCTCTTTTGTTTCTGATATATATACACGACTTGGACAAAATTGTACACAGGTTGGTTAGTAGGTTGCAGATGACTGATGGAGTTGTGGACAGTGAAGAAGAATGTCAAAGTATACAACGGGATATAGATCAACTGCAGAAATGTGATGAATAATGGCAGATGGAGTATAATCCGTGCAAGTGTGAGGTGTTGCACTTTGAAAGGTTGAATGTAAAGAGAAAGTATACAGTTAATAGCAAGACGCTTAACAGCATTGATGTGCAGTGGGATATTGGAGTCCAAGTCCATAGTTCCTGAACGTGACAACAGAAATAAAGAGTGTAAAGAAGGTATGTAGTATCCTTGTTTTCATTAGTTGGGGCATTGAGTATAAGAGGTTTTATAGGTCTTTGGCTAAGCCACATTTGGAGTATCTGGTCACTGCATTTCAGGAACAATGTGGAGGCGATGGAGAGGGTACGGAAGAAATCTCCCAGAAGGCTGCCTGAATGAGTGAGTTATTAGTTATAAGTAGAGCCAGGATGTTTAGGCACTAAAAAATTCTGAAATAGGCAGGCAAAAAGGCATTATAAAATTACAAAAAGGCACTAAAAATGCATTTATTGACAAAAAAGGCATAAAAAGGCATTTATTTACACCACCAAAATATGGTTATAAATGAGAATATAAGGGTATACTACATTAAATGACCAAAATTGCCTGGTTGCACATAATTACTAACATTTATTTCAATTTATCTGGTGTTAAACTATGCCGTCTGTCAGACAGAATATGCTTCAGATGTGAAAAACTTCTTTCCACCCCAGCTGAGGTCACTGGTGCATACCCAAAATAACCTACAAACTCTATATTCATGTTGATATCTTGTGCATAACAACAACCTTTGAGAACTTTAGCTATGTTTTGTATTTCTTTAAGATCTTTGTTAGCTAAAGTCACTCTCTCACATTTTCCTTTTATGTCTTTCACCTACATTGCCAGGAACTTTACGAATATCGTCAGTTACTTTGTTGAAAACCTGCAAGTTATTCCCTAATTTTTCGCCACGTTTCTCAAGGGAAGTAATAGCTTGTGGGAAGTTTGCAAAATTGGAAGCAATAAACACAAGATCGCGGTGGAGGGACTTTTTCTGCTTGATTTCACTGACGATCCTGACTGCAGCAGATACTTCTTCAAAACAGTTGATGATTTATTTTATTTTTTCAAAATTTGCAGCAAAGTAGAGTACAGCAGAGAGCCATGTACCCCACCAAGTCAAAACAAGCTGAGGAGGTAGCGGAATCTCAGGTGCCATTTCCATGAACAACTGCAAAGGTGACGGTGCTTTGAGGAAGATTTTCTTGACATTGGAAACTAGGCGATCGACATTTGGAAACAAGCTGTGTATGTGCTCAGCACTTCTATGGAGTCCATGAGCGAAGCATGCCAAAATTTTGGGGAATAAAACTTTAAGAGCACAAGCAGCTTTTTTCATGTACGGAGCTGCATCAGTCACAAACAGAAGAACATTCTTGTGTTTTATACCTCCTGGCCAAAATACACCAAGTGAAGATGTAACATATAAAGAAAGGTTGGACAGACTTGGATTGTTTCCTCGGGGATGTTGGAGGTTAAGGAGAGACCTGTTGGAAGTATATAAAAATATGAGAGGCATACTGTAGATAGGGTAGACAGCCAGAATCTTTTCCCCAAGGTGGAAATGTCAAAGACTAGAGAGCATAGCTTGAATGTCAAAGGGGCAGTTTAAAGGGGATGTGCATGGCAAGTTTTATTTACACAGAAAGTAACGGTTGCTTGGAATGCTTTGCTGGGTGTGGAGGCAGATGGATAGATGCATTTATAAGGCTTTTAGATGGGCATATGGATATGGAGTAAAATGGAGGGCTATGGATCCCATGCAGGCAGCGGAGATTAGTTTAATTTAACATTGTGTTCAGCACAAGACATTATGGGCTGAAGGGCCTGTTCCCACACTGCACTACTCTACATTCTACGTTGTTGTGTGCTTATGCAATTGTGCAGAGATAGATGACAAAGGTGATAAATCCCCAGGGCCAGATAGGCTGCATCCCAGGGTACTTAAGGAAGTAGCCCCAGAAATAGCAGATGCCTTAGTGATAATTTTTCAAAACACTTTAGATTCTGGATTTAGTTCCTGAGGATTGGAGGGTAGCTAATGTAACCCCACTTTTTAAAAAGGGAGGGAGAGAGAAAACGGGGAATTACAGACCTGTTAGTCTAACATCGGTAGTGGGGAAACTGCTAGAGTCAATTATTAAAGATGGGATAGCAGCGCATTTGGAAAGTGGTGAAATCATTGGACAAAGTCAGCATGGATTTACGAAGGGTAAATCATGTTTGACGAATCTTATTGAATTTTTTGAGGATGTAACTAGTAGAGTGGATAAGGGAGAAGCAGTGGATGTGTTATATCTGGACTTTCAGAAGACTTTCGACAAGGTCCCACACAAGAGATTGGTATACAAACTTAAAGCACATGGTATTGGTGGTTCAGTATTGATGTGGATAGAGAACTGGCTGGCAGACAGGAAGCAAAGAGTAGGAGTGAATGGGTCCTTTTCAGGATGGCAGGACAGTGACTAGTGGGGTGTACCGCAAGGCTCAGTGTTGGGACCCCAGCTATTTACAATATACATTAATGATTTGGACGAGGGAATTAAATGCAACATCTAGAAGTTTGCGGATGACACGAAGCTGGGGGGCAGTGTTAGCTGTGAGGATGCTAGGAGGCTGCAGGATGATTTGGATAGACTGGGTGAGTGGGCAAATGCATGGAAGATGCAGTATAATGTGGATAAATGTGAGGTTATCCACTTTGGTGGCAAAAACAGGAAGGTAGACTATTATTTGAATGGTGACAGATTAGGAAAAGGGGAGATGCAGCGAGACCTGGGTGTCATGGTACACCAGTCATTGAAAGTAGGCATGCAGGTGCAGCAGGCTGTGAAGAAAGCGAATGGTATGTTGGCATTCATAGCAAAAGGATTTGAGTACAAGAGCAGGGAGGTTCTACTGCAGTTGTACAGGTCTTGGTGAGGCCACACCTGGAGTATTTGGTACAGTTTTGGTCTCTAATCTGAGGAAAGACATTCTTGCCATAGAGGGAGTACAGAGAAGGTTCACCAGACTGATTCCTGGGATGGAGGACTTCCATATGAAGAAAGACTGGATAGACTCGGCTTGTACTCGCTGGAATTTAGAAGATTGAGGGGTGATCTCATAGAGACTTACAAAATTCTTAAGGGGTTGGACAGGATAGATGCAGGAAGATTGTTCCCGATGTTGGGGAAGTCCAGGACAAGGGGTCACAGTTTAAGGATAAGGGGGAAGTCTTTTAGGACCGAGATGAGAAAATCGTTTTTCACAATCGTTTTTCGTGAATCTGTGGAATTCTCTGCCACAGAAGGTAGTTGAGGCCAGTTCGTTGGCCATATTTAAGAGGGAGTTGGATGTGGCCCTTGTGGCTGAATGGATCAGGGGGTATGGAGAGAAGGCAGGTACAGGATACTGAGTTGGATGATCAGCCATGATCATATTGAATGGCGGTGCAGGCTCGAAGGGCCGAATGGCCTGCTCCTGCACATAATTTCTATGTTTCTATGTTTTCTATGACAATTAAAAGATTGGAGACAGCACTAAAAAAAAAGATAGAGGATGACTAAAGAAAAGTATGAATAAAGTAAGGAAGAAGGTATGCCACAAATATAAAAACAGAGTCAGTAAGAATTTTTAAAGATATTTAACAAAGAGGTAACAAAATGACCATTGATCCTATAGGAAGTGAGTCGGGGAACTAGTAATGGAAAACAAAGAGATGACAGATTTTAACAAGTACTTTGCATCACAAAAATAGAAAGTGCTAGAAGCACTCAACAGGTCAAGCAGCTTCAGCAGGGAGAATACTTGCATTGAAGTTTCAGATCAAAGAACCTTCATCAGAATTGGGTTTTGAACAGGAGCGTTTTAAGTTGCAGAGAAGAGGGAGGTGAAGAGAACTGAGGGAACGTTTGTGATGGGGTGCAGACTAAAGTTCTCAAGGTAATGATTGCTTTAAAAACACAAGTTGGGAACACAAGAAAGAAACAAAGCAAATTGAAAGCAAAAAGTCCAGACACATTTGTGGAGAGATAGAAAGAACGAGGGAGAAAGAGAGAGAGAGAGAGAGAGAGGGAGAGAGAGAGAGAAAACAAAAGATCCATTATCTAAGATTGTTTCATTCAAATGAAGTCCCAAAGGTTCCAATGTACCCAATCAGAGCTAGAGATGCTGTCCCTCAAGCTTACACTGAGCATCTTTGGGGCAAAATAGGAGGCTAAAAAATGAGAGGTCAGATTCACATCACATCACACATTTATTTATTTATTTGTCACATGCACCTATTAAGGTACAGTGAAATGATTTTACCATGCAGTCATGACAATAAAAATCAACAAAACACCCAATTAACACAATTTAACACCAACATCCATCACAGTGAATCTACCGGCTGCGATGGAAGGCCAAAAGTCTTATCCCTTCCCTGCTTCTTCTCCCGCGGTCAGGCAGTCAAACTGCTGCGTTGAGGTGATCGATGTTGAAGCCCCCGCCGGGCAATGGTAGATCCTGCCGCCGATTTTAAGCTACGCTGGACGATGAAAGACCCCACGATTCAAACCCCGCGAATCAGAGTGGACGAAGCTGCTGTTGCGGGAGCTCCCGAAAATCGGCCACCAACCAGGGACCTGCGAGCTCCCGATATTACAGTCCACAGGGCCGCGGCTAAAACTTCCCAAGCTCCGAAGTTGGGTCGCCACCACAGCCTCCGAAGTAAGCCAACTCTGCGATGGTAAGTCTGCAGGCTATGCGACCGGAGCCCTCTAGGTCGATTCCAGTTGGAGGCCGCCAGTTCCACAATGTTAGGCTTCAGTGCAAACGGAGATACGACAAGGAAACGGTCGCATCCCTGTTGAAGGAAGAGATTAAAAAAACGTTCCCCCACATATACACAACTAAAAATAGATTAAAACATATATCTAACAAGACAAAAAGAAGACAAAAAGAAAAAAGACAGACGGACTGGAGACGAGCTGCAGCTGATTGGGCAGTGAAGGGAATGGAATAGAAACATAGAAACATAGAAAATAGGTGCAGGAGCAGGCCATTCGGCCCTTCGAGCCTGCACCGCCATTCAATATGATCATGGCTGATCATCCAACTCAGTATCCTGTACCTGCCTTCTCTCCATACCCCCTAATCCCTTTAGCCACAAGGGCCACATCTAACTCCCTCTTAAATATAGCCAATGAACTGGCCTCAACTATCTTCTGTGGCAGAGAATTCCAGAGACTCACCACTATCTGTGTGAAAAATGTTTCCCTCATCTCGGTCCTAAAGGAATTCCCCCTTATCCTTAGACTGTGACCCCTTGTTCTGGACTTCCCCAACATCGGGAACAATCTTCCTGCATCTAGTCTTCCTGTCCAACCCCTTAAGAATTTTGTACGTTTCTATAAGATCCCCCCCCAATCTTCTAAATTCTAGCGAGTACAAGCCAAGTCTATCCAGTCTTTCCTCATATGAAAGTCCTGACATCCCAGGAATCAGTCTGGTGAACCTTCTCTGTACCCCCTCTATGGCAAGAATGTCTTTTCTCAGATTTGGAGACCAAAACTGTACGCAATACTCCAGGTGTGGTCTCACCAAAACCCTGTACAACTGCAGTAGAACCTCCCTGCTCCTATACTCAAATCCTTTCGCTATGAATACTAACATACCATTTGCTTTCTTCACTGCCTGCTGCGCCTGCATGCCTACTTTCAATGATTGGTGTACCATGACACCCAGGTCACGTTGCATCTCCCCTTTTCCTAATTTGCCACCATTCAGATAATAGTCTACCCTCCTGTTTTTGCCACCAAAGTGGATAACCTCACATTTATCCACATTATACTGCATCTGCCAAACATTTGCCCACTCACCCAGCCTATCCAAGTTGCCTTGCAGCCTCCTAGCATCCTCCTCACACCTAACACTAACCCCCAGCTTAGTGTCATCCGCAAACTTGGAGATGTTGCATTCAATTCCCTCGTCCAAATCATTAATATGTATTGTAAATAGCTGGGGTCCCAGCATTGAGCCTTGCGGTACCCCACTAGTCACTGCCTGCCATTCTGAAAAGGACCCGTTTACTCCTACCCTTTGCTTCCTGTCTGCCAGCCTGTTCTCTAACCCACATCAATACTGAACCCCCAATACCGTGTGCTTTAAGTTTGTATGCTACTCTCTTATGTGGGACCTTGTCGAAAGCCTTCTGAAAGTCTAGATTATAACACATCCACTGGTTCTCCCTGATCCACTCTCCTAGTTACATCCTCGAAAAATTCTATAAGATTCGTCAGACATGAATGGGAGTGGAATGGAAAATTAAAATGACTGTTGATTGGTAGCTCCGTTTTTTTCTAGTAAACTGACAGGAGATGTTGTGCATAGACACAAATAGCTGGAGTAACTCAGCGGGACAGGCAGCATCTGTGAAGGGAAGGAATGGGTGACGTTTCGGGTCGAGATCTTTCTTCCGACTGAAGAGGGTCTCAACCCGAAACGTCACCCATTCCTTCTCTCCAGAGATGCTGCCTGTCCCGCTGAGATACTCCAGCATTTTGTGTCTATCTTCGATTTAAAACAGCATCTGCAGTTCTCTCCTACACAGGAGTTGTTGTGCACCAGCTGTAGAGGATACACGTACCTGCCCAGAAGCAGCTGTAAATCAAATACTGAGAGGGTCGGAGAATCTCAGGAAGATTATAAGCACCGGCAAAGTGGTACTGTGCAATCTTTAGGGGCTGTGGACTGATGGATCTTTGAGTTCAAAAGGACTGCAACTTAGTGAGATAGCTGATGCTTTATTTTTCCATTTACCAAAAGTACCTCAGTTCTGAGAAAATTCCCTTCATTCGAAAAATGGCAAATATAACGAATTTGTTTGAAAAGTGAGGAAGATAGATGACAACAAATAATACAAGGCAATTATTTGAAAACATATTGAATCTGTGATATAAAGTGTTGCAGTCAGACACTTAAAATTATTTGAAGTAATCAGTTGAAGTCAGACTGGTTTTGTGAAATGCAAATAATGCTTGACCAGGTTATTGGAGACTTTTGAAGAAGTAACATGCACTGTGGATAAAGAGGAACTGATGGATGCACTAAACACTGGTCTACAGAAGGCATTTGATAAAGTGCTGCATCAATGGGAGGCACAGTGGCGTACCGGTGGAGCAGCTGCCTTACAATGTCAGAGACCCGGATTCGATCCTGACTACAGGTGTTTGTCTGTACAGAGTTTGTATGTTCTCCCTGTGACCTTACGTAGTTTTCTCCGAGATCTTCGAATTCTTCCCACACTTTAAAGACATACAGGTTCATACAGGTTTAATTGGCTTTGTATCAATGTCAAGTTGTGCCTAGTGTGCGTAGGGTAGTGTTAATGCATAGGGATCGCGGGTCGATGCAGACTCGGGCCTGTTTCCGTGCTGTATCTCTAAACTAAAATGATTACTGCACGAAATACAAGCTCCTGATGTTGTAGATAATATGTTGGCAGATAGAAAATTAGCTGGCTAACAGGAAACAGAATAGGCATAAATAGGTGTTAAAGAAGGAACTGCAGATGCTGGAGAATCGAGGGTACACAAAAGGCTGAAGAAACTCAGCGGATGCAGCAGCATCTAAGGAGCGAAGGAGATAGGCTACGTTTCGGGTCGAGACCCTTCTTCAGACTGGTCAGGGATAAATAGGTCTTGTTCTGGTTGGCAAAATGTAATGAGTGGATTGCCTCATGGATCAGTGCAGCCTCAGCATTTAATAATTCATATAAAGATCTTGATGAACGCATTGTAAGAATAGTTGCTAAATTTACTGACATCTTGAAGAAAGGTACAAAATAAGTTATGGAAAGGACATAATGAGGCTGTTTCAGTGCCGTACAACTCTCTGACTATGACTTTTGATGGTCAGAAGTGATTACAGCTGGAAACAGAAAGGATTCTTTTTCTGTAGAAGGTTTAACCCTGAACTTAACTTGAGGAAAGAAAGGAAGTGGGGCAGAAACTTCAAAATGTCAACTCTGGGATAACAGAGGGAATTGGATTATTCCCCTTGGTCAGAGAGCAAAGCAAAAGGAAGCTGAGAGTAGCAAGAAGCGATATAATAAATGGAATACAGAGATTCAAGAATCTTAACAGGAAAGCTGATATGATGCTTTAGCGATTTCTTTATCTGGGAAGGTGATAAAGTGATAGTAAATAATCAAATAGAGAATATATTTTGAAATCTGAAGAAGGGTTTCGGCCCGAAACTTTGCCCATTTCCTTCGCTCCATAGATGCCGCCTCACCCGCTGAGTTTCTCCAGCATTTTTGTCTACCTAATACGTTTTGAAATGTCATTTGCTTTGGCTACAGTGGAACGGTTGCTGATTCTTGTCTTTTTATACCAGCTTTTGCTACTGCAGTAAAGTTGAGTTAATTGGATGATTTCTGACATATCAGAGGGTCTCAAAGACAAAAGCATAAGAGATTGCAGATGCTGGTTTACAAAAAAAGATGCAAAATGCTGGAATAGATTCAAGATTCAAGATTTAAGAGATTCAAGAGAGTTTATTGTCGTGTGTCCCAGATAGGACAATGAAATTCTTGCTTTGCTTCAGCACAACAGAATATAGTAGGCATAAATAAATACAGAACAGATCAGTGTGGCCATATACCATTGTATATATATATATATATATATATATATATATATATGTGTGTGTGTGTACACATATACACACACACATAAATAAGCAATTAAAGTGCAATGGGCTATTAATGTTCAGATTTTTGTTTGTTGCGTTTAATAGCCTGATGACTGTGGGGAAGAAGCTATTCTTGAACCTGGATGTTGCAGATTTCAGGCTCTTGTACCTTCTTCCTGAAGGCAGCGGGGAGGTAAGTGAGTGGCCAGGATGGTGTGGATACTTGATGATGCTGGCAGCCTTTTTGAGGCAGCGACTGCGATAGATCCCCTCGATGGTAGGGAGGTCAGAGCCGATGATGGACTGGGCAGTGTTTACAACTTTTTGCAGTCTTTTCTGCTCCTGGGCGCTCAGGTTGCTGAACCAAGCCACGATGCAACCGGTCTCCATGCTCTCTACTGTGTACCTGTAGAGGTTCGAGAGAGTCCTCCTTGACATACCGACTCTCCGTAAGCTTCTCAGGAAGTAGAGGCGTGATGTGCTTTCTTTATAATTGCATCAGTGTTCTCGGACCACGAGAGATCTTCAGAGATGTGCACGCCCAGGAATTTGAAGCTCTTGAGCCTCTCCGATTGAGCCTCCCTCTTCCAAATAGCTCCAAGTGTCAGGCTGTGGATCTTGCTTTTGACATGGTGTTGTATACTATTTACACTCCGGAATCCCACAGCTAATTATATTAGCAAATGCAATGTGAAATAAGAATTTTCCCTGAATGATCATCTTGGTGGAGGAGAGATCAGAGATTGGAACTGAGAAAGCATGGCAAAAGGGAACAATAGGATTAAATGAACTCGTAAGTATAGGCATGATCAAGAAATGTTACGATCCAGAACTCTTTTAAAAGATTATGTTTTCTTTAAAAGTGTATTTCTACAAATAGTAAAACATGGTCCTGATTGGTATTGTTTGGTATCGTAGATCAAAGGATTTTAGAAAGAAATGATGCAGAAAATTTAAATTATTGCTGAACCTGATAAAGGGAAAACTTTGTTCAGCAACAACTGCTGATATGTGTTTAATAAGACCTTTATTCAGCTAAGGACTACATTATAATAGACAATGTGAGTTGTATAATCAGCTTCATCATGCTGTTTTGAATGTTGTTAATATTGAATGTTGCAATGCCTTTCTTGAAAAAATGTCATGTTGAAGGCCTCCTTCGACTATGTAGAAGACCTCCTTCCACCTCCTTCGACTGTGTTGAAGACTAGCTTCGACTAGCTTCGGGAAAAATGGACACCGAATAGTGGAGAGTGAAGACAACCTCCTTCAACCTCCTTCGACCTCCCTTCGACCTCCCTTCGACTATGATGAAGACTATCTTCGACTACCCTCGATTACCTACGACTAACATGCCGACCTATTACGAGATACTACGACTAAACCTGCGAGTAAAAAAAGTATTGATTTTTTCCATGGCGACCTTTTATTACGCGTGGGCATTTTTCAACATGTTGAAAAATACGCCGGGACCTAGCTGAGGCCTCAAGTACACGGGGACTATTCTCGAGCGTGAAGGAGAGTTACAAAGACCTCCTACGACCTCGTGTTGACCATGCTGCGAGTGTGAGTCGAGGGCAAACTTTCCAGAACTCGTGGATTAGCTCGCCCAAGTGGGACAGCCCCTTTAAAGTCATAGAGTTTTACAGCACAGTAAATGGGGTTTTGACACATCACACTTATGACAACCTTTGGGAAAATGCTAATCCAATTTGCCCGCATCAGGTCCTTATTCTGCTGTGTCTTGCCTATCTATTCAAGTGTCTGTCTAAATGTCTGTTGTACATAGTGATTGTGAATGATTCTACCACCTCCTCTACCAACATGTTTCAGTTATCAAACACACTCTGTTTGAAAATCTTACCCCTCAAATCCATTTTCAGGTGTTAGAGGTTATGGGGAGAAGGCAGGAGAATGGGGTTAGAAGGGAGAGATAGATCTGCCATTATTGATTGGCAGAGTAGACTTGATGGGCCAGAAGGCCTTATGACCTTATTTCAAAACTTCCTCCTCTCACCTTAAACCAATGCCTTCTTGTTGTTCCCATGAAAAAAGGATCCTGACTCCCTATCAATGCACCTTGTAATTTTATATTCTTATCCTAGGTCATCCCACAGCCTCTTTCAATCCAATTTCAAGCTAGTCTATCCAATCTCTCCTCATTATTAAAGTTAGACAACATGCTGGCGAATCTGCTGTGCACTCTCAGCAATGCAGCCACATTCTTCCTAGTATCTGGTAACCAGAACTGCACACATGACTCAAGTGCAGCTTAACCAGTGTTTAGTAAAGTTACAATATAGAGTCCCAACTGTTATATTCTACGCCCCGGCCCATGAAGGCAAGCATGCCATATGCCTTTTTTACCGCCCTATCTACTTATGTTGCCACTTTCAAATATTTATAGACATGAACACAATATCCCCATATTCATCAACATTTTTTGTACCTTACCATTTACTATATATATGTCCTACCCATATTTGACATCGGAAAATGCATCACTTCATGAGATTACATTCCATCTGCTAAACACTCCACCTAACCTTCCAGCTATAGCCTTAGACAATCTTCCTCACTGTGTACAATGCACAATGTTTGCATCATTCGCAAAGTTATTTCCCTCAATGGTTCGGGACGCTTGAAGGGAAAATCTGTAAATGACACATTGTGGCGGTCCCTGGGGGGGGGGTAGGCCACTCCTTGGATCATCCCCCTCGCCAATTGAGTGACAGGGGCGTTGGTCTGCCACAGGGTTTCCTGACCACCCCTGGGTTTGTGCTGGCAGTTGGTGTGGTGTGTTTTCGCTGTAGGGATTAAAGGACTACTGTTTAAACCTACCTAGCGTCTGGTCTTTTCCTGACCTCTGCTACACTGGTGACCCTCGACATTCATCACGCGTTGTGATGGATAATAATGTCGTTGCGCTTAAGCTCCCTACTCTGTGGACCAAAGAGCCTGACATCTGGTTCCAGCAGGCGGAGGCACAATTTGCTGTGTGAGGTATTACAGCAGATAGGTATGTTACAAAACTTACCTTTAGCGGTGCTGCAGTTCTGACACTGGCCGTGTGCGTGACTTTGGCGGCTTTATGGGCGGGGTTAAAATGCGGTTTTTCCCTTGCCACCGGAATTATATTTTCTCGGAGTGCGAGCTATTTCTGGAGATTCGTTCCGACTGCCGGTAAGTTAAATTTTTTTTTAATCGCCTGACTATTTCAGCGCTGCAGTAAAATAAAAATTTGCTCCTAATGCCGTGAACGCCGACAACGGGGACGGATTTTATGTAGGGGACAGGTAAGTGAAAGCTGTTTATTTTTTCATATAAACCTGCTTGTTTAGATGAATTTAATCAATATTTCATTTTGCGAAACGGTGATTTATTCCCCCATATGAACTGGCAGTGTTTTTCCTGCCGATATTGGGTTTAAATTCACCGCAACCGCAACGTTCCAATACATCGCGTTCCAGAAAATCCCACTCGCAAGCTGTTTAAAATGCCCATTAATTTATGGGCATTAAACACTAAATTCCTTCAATTTGACCTATAAATTCATAACAATGAGATTTAAAAATCATGTTATATTGTGAATTCTTGTGTGAATGTTATTTGTCCACCTAGGCTTTAAAAAAAATGTTAATATTTTCTTAAGAAATGGATAGATGTTTAGATCAAGTAATTGAATTTTGTAATTAGCTACAATTGGGTAACTAACTAATTATATGTTTTAATTTCAGGTCATCCAAGTAAGATTGTTTCATATTAGTTTCAGAATGCTTCAATCTATAATAACTGCAAATTTATTTCAGTTCCCTTAATTTTTAAGAAAGTTATGGGCTTTTGACTGTCCTTGATCACAACTTTTGTGTTAAGTCAATGGAAAAGCAATAGGGGAAAAGTGCTTATTTCCAAGTATAAAAATGGCCATAACTTTTTAAATACTGAAGATATGAAAGTGAATTAGGTGTCAAATTAAACTTCTTTGTATGCTTTATCTGATGGGATAAATTGCAGACTTGATTTTTTAAATCTCAAAATTTTGTAACATTGCTACAGCAGACGAAACAAAATACTATTACGTGGTCAGCGCGCTTGACCAAGCAACTGCAAGGTGAGTTAAGCCTTTCCTCAGAGCCCCCCTGGTAGCTAACAAATATAGGGGCCTTAAGGAATTCATTATCAGGAAGTTTGGCCTTGGTGACTTGGAGCGGGCAGCTCGGATTCTCCGAATGGACGGCCTGGGTGACCGCCGGCCGTCTGCCCTCCTGGAGGACATGCTCACCCTAATGGGGGACCATTAACCCTGTTTGCTATTTAAATTCGCCTACCTGCAGCAGCTGCCGACCAACATCCACCTGCAGCTCGCCAGGGATCCCTTTACTAACATGCGGGTGCTGGGCGAGCAGGCCGACGAGCTGTGGATGTCTCGCCAGCAACACCTGGAAGCGCTGACCATCCTTCCCGCGGCGGTTGGAGGCTCAGAGCAGGCCGGGGCCGCTATCGACTGCATCTCCACTGCTCCCAGATGGCCCTCGCGGCAAAATCCGTCCGCCATTGGGCATTCAAGTCCAGGCATGTCTTTGCAGCAAGGCCCACCTGCAGTTCCACCCAGAGGTCGCTGGCGTTCAAACCAGCCAAATTCGCCTGCAGTTCCACCAGACGCCCGCAGAGGGGGTTGGTGCTATTACCATCGTCGCTGGGGAGCTGCAGCCAGGCAATGTCGCCCACCCTGTTTATTCCAGGGAAACGAAGGGGCCGGTCGTCAGTGATTCCTTCGGCGGCCGGCAAAATTCATAGCGTCTTCGCCTGGGATCGCCGCACTGGAGGTCAATTCCTCGTGGACACGGGTGCGGAAGTGAGTGTCCTGCCTCCCTCCATCGCTGACATCCGTGCGGGCAAACGCGGGCCCCTCCTCACTGCGGCGAACGGGAGTGCTATTCGCACCTACGGGTTTCGCACCATCTCCCTCAACTTTGGCCGCAGCTCTTTTTCGTGGGAGTTCGTCATTGCTGACGTTTCCCAGCCGCTGCTGGGCGCCGACTTCCTTCGAGCCCATTCACTGCTCGTGGATGTCAAGCGGCGGCACCTGATGCACTCTGTCACGCTGGAGCCGGTCTTCCTCCGCATTGGTGATCCGGTATCACGCCCTCATGGCCCCCTGTCGTCTGTGGATACAACTTTCGTGCGCATCCTGGTGGATTTCCCTGACATCCTTGAACCCCACTTCCGCTCCTCCACCCCCAAGCACGGGGTGGAGCACCATATCCCTACTACCGGCCCGCCTGTGTATGCCCGAGCGCGTCATCTCGTGCCAGACAAGCTTCGTCTGGCTCGGGAGGAGTTCCGCCTGATGGAGGCGATGGGCATCGTGCCTCCCTCCGATAGCCAATGGGCATCACCGCTCGACATGGTCCCCAAGGCGGGCGGGGGCTGGAGCCCGTGTGGGGATTACCGTCGCCTGAACGATGCGACCGTCGCCGACAGGTACCCGGTCCCGCACATCCGGGACTTCAACGCCCATCTGTCCGGAGCATCGTATTCTCCAAAGTGGACCTCGTGCGAGGGTACGATCAAATTCTGGTCCGCTCCGACGATATCCCGAAGACGGCCATTATAACGCCATATGGTCTATTTGCATTTGTACGGATGCCATTTGGGTTGAAGAACGCTGCGCAGGCCTTACAGCGGCGTATGGACTGTGTGTGCGCGGCCTGGACTTCGTCTTCGACATACTCGTGGCCAGTCACTCGCGGCAGGAGCACTGCATCCATCTCCGTCAGCTGTGTCAACTCCTCAGCGACTTTGGGTTATCCATCAACTCGTCCAAATGCCGTTTCGGGGTGACGGCTATCGACTTCCTCGACCACCGCGTAACTCCACAGAGGGTGATGCCTCTGCCCACCAGGGTGGACGTTGTTCGCAGGTTCCCATGTCCGACCACAGTTAATGGCCTACAGGAATCATGGGGATGGTCACCCTTTATCACCGTTTCCTGCCAGCAGCGGCCGCAGTCATGCATCCACTTTTCCACCTGATGGCTGGTCATCGCAGGGAGGTTGAGTGGTCCACGGAAGCAACAGCGGCATTCGAGAGGGTTAAGGAGGCACTGGCTGAGGCCAGTCGCCCCGACCGACCTGACGGTGGACGCTTCTGAGGTAGCGGTTGGGTCAGTGTTGGAGCAGTTCGTTGACGAATGCTGGCGGCCACTCGCCTTCTTCAGCAGGCATCTCAGTGGTGCTCAGCGCCGTTACAGCGTTTTCGACCGCGGGCTCCTGGCCCTGTATCTCGCCGTACGCCATTTGCTGGAGGGGAGGCCATTTACCGCATATACGGACCACAAACCGCTAACCTTTGTGTTCGCCAATGTTTCAGACCCGTGGTCTGCCCGGCGGCAGAGGCATTTGGCGTATGTGTCCGAATACACCATCTCCATCCGTTTCGTGGAGGGTAAATTCAATAGGGTGGCCGGCGCCTTATTGAGACCTGCAGCCCACGTGGTTCTCCGAGTCACTGAGGGGATTAATTATTCCACCCTGGCAGCCGCTCAGCTGGTCGACGAGGAGATGGCCGCCTATCGTATGGCAGCTTTGGGCCTGCCGTTGCAGGACGTTGTCTGTGGTCCTGGGGGTGCAACGCTGCTGTGCGATGTCTCCACTGGAGTTCCGCGACCCATCGTCCCCATCGCGCAGGGTGTTTGAGGTGCTCCAAGGGCTCCATCCCTCCATCCGGGCGACAACGGCCCTGGTAGCATCCCGCTTCATGTGGCTGCGGAAGGAGGTTGGACATTGGGCGCGCACTTGCATCCCATGCCAGACCGCCAAGGTGCAATGCCATGTGTGCGCGCCGTTGCAGGAGTTCACCTTCCCTTGGCAGCGGTTTGACCACATTCACGTTGACATCGTGGGGCCGCTGCCGCTGTCCCGGGGCTTGACCTACCTACTCACCGTTGTTGACCGCTTCACGAGGTGGCCTGAAGCCATTCCGCTACCAGATTCTTCAACGGCCACTGTGCTCGGGCCTTGGTGGCGCACTGGATCTCCCGGTTCGGGGTGCCACTGGACACAATATCCGACCGGGGCCCTCAGTTCACGTCAGAACTGTGGTCGGCCATGGCACGCCTTCTGGGTGTCCGGCTACACCACACGACGGCGTATGATCCGCAGGCGAACGGCCTGGTGGAGTGGTTTCACCATCAGCTCAAGGACGGCCTGAAGGCACGGCTCTATGATCCGGACTTAGGTGGACGCCCTGCCGTGGGTTTTGCTGGGGATCCGCACTGCACCGAAAGAGGACTTGGCCTCCTCCGCCGCCGAGTTGGTGTATGGCTCGCCGTTGACGGTCCCCGGGGAGTTCATCCCGCCAGCACAGGGCCAGGTGGAGCAGCCTTCGGACGCTCTGCGACGTCTTCAGGAGGCAGCGACTGCGGTAAATCCCCTCGATGGAAGGAAGGTCAGAGCCGATGATGGACTGGGCAGTGTTTACTACATTTTGTAGTCTTGTCCTCTCCATGGTTGTCAAGTTGCTGAACCAAGCCACGATGCAACTGGTCAGCATGCTCTCTACTGTGCACCTGTAGAAGTTAGAGAGAGACCTCCTTGACAAACCGACTCTCCGTAATCTTCTCAGGAAGTAGAGGCGCTGATGAGCTTTCTTGATCATTGCATCAGTGTTCTCGGACCAGGAAAGATCTTCAGAGATGTGCAGGTCCAGGAATTTGAAGCTGTTGACCCTTTCAACCATCGAACCATTGATATAAACGGGACTGTGGGTCCCCATCCTACTCCTTCCAAAGTCCACAATCAGTTATTTGGTTGTGCTGGTGTTGAGAGCCAGGTTGTTGTGCTAGCACCATATGGACAGTCGGTCGATCTCTTTTCTATACTCTGACTCATCCCCATCAGTGATACATCCCACAACAGTGGTGTCGTCAGCGAACTTGATGATGGAGTTCGCACTATGACCAGCCACGCAGTCATGCGTATAGAGTGAGTACAGCAGGGGGCTGAGCACGCAGCCTTGAGGTGCTCCCGTGTTGATTGTTATCGATTCTGACACATTTTCACCAATATGAACAGACTGTGGTCTGTGAATGAGGAAGTCAAGGATCCAATTGCAGAGGGATGCACAGAGACCCAGTTCTGCGAGTTTGGTAACCAGCTTGGAGGGGATGATTGTATTAAATGCCAAGCTGTAATAAATGAATAACAGCCTGACATATGGATTTTTCTTGTCCAAGTGGTCCAGAGAGGTGTGGAGGGCCAGCGAGATCGCATCCACCGTTGATCTGTTGGGGCGGTAAGCGAACTGCAGTGTGTCCAGGTTTTTGTCGAGGTAGGAGTTGATTTGCGCCATGATCAACCTTTCAAATCACTTCATCACCACAAGCGTGTCACAGTGCCACAGGTCGATAGTCATTGAGGCACGTCACCTTGCTCTTCTTGGGCACTGGTATAATTGATGCCCTTTTGAAGCAGGTGGGAACCTCAGACCTCAGAAGTGACAGGTTGAAAATGTTCGTAAAAACTCCAGCCAGTTGTTCCGCACAGGTTTTTAGAACACAACCAGGTATACCATCAGGTCCAGGCGCTTTTCGAGGGTTCACCCATCTGAAGGATTTCCTGACGTCGACCTCTGTGACTGAGACTGAAATACCATCACAGCGAATTGGGGGCTCGGGAAGGCACATCGGTGTTCTCCCTATCAAAACATGCGTAAAACCCATTGAGCTCATCAGGGAGTGATGTGCCGCCGACATTCGAGCTGCCTCCTGATTTCGCCTTGTAGGAGGTGATTAGGTTTGTAGGAACATGTATCTTTTGGGAGTGTGGGAGGAAACCGGAGCACCCAGAGAAAGCCCACGCGGTCCCAGGGAGAACGTACAAACTCCGTAAAGACAGCACTTGTATTTAGAGTGAAAACAAGTTCTCTGGCGCTGTAAGGCAGCAACTCTACTGCTGCTCTACTGTGTCAGGAAAGGGCATGAACATTGGAAATGGGATGCTCCTGCAGGGATTTGCAAGGCCCAATAGAAACCAGCAGAACCAGTTTTCAGCAACACAAAGGTCCATTCCTCTGACTGTGATTTGAAGCTACTAGCACCACATTGCTTGGATGCTTACCCTAATGTTAGGGCGATTGGGCACCTTGTCCTTTTGTCCATGTCCTGTCTTTAGTTTAGTTTTAGAGATACGGTGCAGAAACAGGCCTTTCGGCCCACCAAGTCCACACCGACCAGCGATCCCTGCACACTAACACTATCCTACACACACACGAAGGAAAATTTACATGAACACCAAGCCAATTAACCTACAAACCTGTACGTCTTCAGCACCAGTATTGGGGATGGTAGGAGCTGTTCGGAAGGGTCGGACTCCACTTGAACCCGACTGGGACCAGAGTTCTGGCAAACCGTATCACCAGGGCCATAGATAGGTCTTTAAACTAAAAGACCTATCTCTGCAACCTTTCCTTCACTCTTCTTCCTTTTAACTCCATCTACATACACTTCTGATTTGTTGACCCCACACACCCCACACCTCCACACCTGATGGGGGTGTGGGGTCAACAAATCAGAAGTGTATGTAGATGGAGTTAAAAGGGAGAAGAGTGAAGGAAAGGCTGCAGAGGTCTCCAGAAGTAACAGGACGGAAAATTTAAGAAGGGATAAGAGAGTAAGGTAGGGTAACATTGGGACCAATGCGAGAGGAGTGGGCGGAGAGGCGGGGGTGGACATCAGACTTAAGGTGTTATATTTGAATGTACGTAGCATACGGAATAAAGTGGATGAGCTTGTAGCACAGTTAGAAATTGGTAGGTACAATGTTGTGGGCATTACAGAGAGGTGGCTGAAAGAGGATCGGAGCTGGGAGCTGGGAACTGATATCCAAGGGAGAATGAGGCGACTGTGGCTGACAAGGGACGTCAAAGACAGCATAGAGCTAAAAGGCATATAGTATGGCAAAGATTAGTGGGAAGCTAAAGGATTGCGAAGCTTTTAAAAAACAACTGAAGGTACCTAAAAAAGCAATACGGGGTGAAAAGATGAAATATGAAGGTAAGCAAGCCAATAATACAGAGGATACCAAGAGTTTCTTCAGATATATAAAGATAAATAGGCAAGACTGGGCATTGGACTGCTGGAAAATGATGCGAGAGAAGTGATAATGGGGAATAAAGAAATGGCAGAGGAATTGAAGTAGATACCAGCAACAAAACCACCACCAAAACTAGCATTTTGGTAGTAGGAATAAAAGCATAGAATTCTGAAATCGGAGGTGCAAATGGACTTGGGAGAGCTGGTGCAGGATTCCCTAAATGTTACTTTACAAGTCGGATCAATAGTAAGGGAGGCAAATGCAATGTTAGCATTTATTTCAAGAGGACCAGAATGTAAAAATTGTAAAGCTGAGGGTTTATAAGGCAGTGGTCGGACCACATTTGGAGTATTGTGAGCAATTTTAGGCCTCATCTCTGAGGAAGGATGTGCTGGCGCTGGAGAGGGCCCAGAGGAGGTTCATGAGAATGATACTAGAAATGATTGGGTTAACATACGATGAGCATTTGACGGCAATGGGCCTGAACTCGCTGGAGTTTAGAAGGATGTGGGAGGACCTCACTGAAACTTACGGATTAGTGATAGACCTGGATAGAGTGGACCTGGAGAGGATGTTTCCACTACCAGGAGAGTCTAGGACCAAAGGCCATAGGCTCAGAATAAAAGGATGTACCTTCAGGAAAGAGAAGAGGAGAAATTTATTTCGTCAGAGGGGCTGAATCTGTGGAATTCGTTGCCACAGAGGGCTTGAAGGCCAAGCCAAAGGATATTATTGAGGCAGAGATTGAAAGATTTTTGATTACTGCGGATGTCAGGGGTTGTGGGGAGAAGGCAGGAGTAGAGGGGTTGAGAGGGAAAGATAGATCAGCCATGATTGAATGGCAGAGTAGACTTGCAGGGCCGGGTTGCCTAATTCTGCTCCTATTACTTTTGAATGTGAAACTTTAAATAAAAAGGCAAATTAGTAAAACAAGTTTAGATGGCACAGTGGCATAGCTGGTAGAGATGCTGCCTCACAGCGCCAGAGTCCTAGGTTTAAGTCTGACCTCAAATACTGTCTGCGTGGAGTTTGCGCATTCTCCCTATGACCGCATGGGCTTCCTCCGGGTGCTCCGATTTCTTCCTACATCCCAAAGATGTGTGGGTTCGTTGGTTAATTGGCCTCTGTAAATTGCCGCTAATGTGTAGGGAGCGGATGAGAAAGTGGGATAACACAGCACCAGTGTGAACAGGCAATGGATAGTTGGCATGGACTTGATGGGCCGAAGGGCCTGCTTCCATGTTCTATCTCTAAGTACAAGAAACAATTTTTTTGTTTGTAGCACCCATTGCCTGCAGTACCAACCGTTACAATATTTCAAAAGTGCTCCTTAATTGTCTGTATAGCTCCACAGAATGCCCTGAGGCCGTGAAAGGAAGTGGGCAAAAGCAAGTTCATTTATTAATTTGATATGGTTTGCTGTCCAGGCCTTGGGACCATGTTGTTAATCAGCGACTTTCTCAGACAGACATCTAATATGGCACTTTAACTGCATGCAGCCCATATCGGCAGACTAAACCCATCCCTATCGCATTGCATGAGAATCAAGCTTTGTCCACATCAATCACATTTTTGACCCCTGCCTTTTCCTGTTTGTTCGTGATTTTCTTATGAACTAAACTCTCAGTTAAGGAAAAAAAAATTGCTGTCCGTTATTTGAAGTTCTTGACAGGAGGAGTATTTTCAGCTGGTCTTTCAGATAATGCTTCCCACCTGGGCTTCTATCATAATGCAGAGAAAGCAAAAAGTCGCCACCCATGTGAGGAAAAAATACAAGTTACATTTTTCCACAGCACAGTAATATCCTTTCAGGAAAATTGGCAGAGTATGTGTTATTTGGAAATTAATACATTGTCCTAGTCTTTAAAATATAAAACTCTCTTTAAATTTCAATTGGTCTATTGGGACAATTTAAGAAAAATATTATTCCTCTTTCATTTAGTGAAGTCACAGTTTAGTTTTATTACACAGTACTTGTGAGAGAATATAACAGCATAGTGAGCTTGTGAAGATGGGAACCATATGCTTTATGGAATTATGATAATTTGTTTGCATCTTTCAGGGATGAACAACCTAGAAATGTTCAATGTTGTCATCCCGATGTGTGGCAATCTAATGGTGAGGTGGAAGATAACTTTGTTCCTTGTGAGTGGCTACTTTAGAAGTTGAGCCATTTTTAATCTCTAATTTTATACACCTCTATAGATCACTGCACATTTTATTCTCTATTAAATAAGAGGTGACCTTATAGAGGTGTGTAAAGTCACGAGAGGAATAGATAGCGTAGATGCACAGAGTAGGGGAACCAGAGGACATAGCTTTAAGGTATGTGAGGAAAGATTTAATAGGAATCTGAGGGGCAATTTTTTCACACACAGGGTGCTGGTTATATGGAATGAGCTGACAGAGGAGGTCGTTGAGGCAGAAATTATAACATCGTTTAAAAGACCCATTTAGACAGGTACATGGAAGTAGACTAATGTGTAGGTTAAAGGCGATCTCTGGATTAAGTATGTTTTGGGGAAAGGCACTGCCCATCATCGTGGAAACATAGGGCACAGATCCATGAAGTCCATGGTCAATCATGTTGACCCCTGAGATTGCAGATGCTGAAATCTTGAGCTAAATGTAAACTGCTGGAGCAACCCTGTGGGCCAGACAGGGTCTGAGAAGGAGAGATGATGTTTCGTGTTGGGACCCTTCTTCAGTTTGTCTTTTGTGCCAATTTCAGAATTGTTCTGTTCTGTACATGTTCAGGGTTTATCCTTTCCTCCAATTTTCAAATCTAAAGCAGGCCACGATATTTTCAATTCAATACATGCGTTTCAGGGCTGATAGGATTTGGACAACTGTTGGCCTCATCTGAGGGGGTCTTACAAGCTGGGTCAGGACAACATTTGTGGAGGTTGTAATGCCCATGGGTGGCTTGTTATAAGAGGATATCAGTGCAGAGCCCACCTTGGCTGACACACACACATACATTTTCTTGTACGGGTGACAATGTTTTTTTTTTCCCTTGATATTAGTTTATAGAATTAGTATATTAGTTTATTAATTAACCAATATTAGTTTATTGAATTTCATAAGCAGAAGCCCTGGAATTAAAATAGTGCATAGCTGCTCTTTGCTGTCTGCATGGAGGAGGTAGGGTACAAATACTTGGATCAGGAGCCTTGGGCAGATCATGTGTTTGGCTCAATGGAGTACCTGACCAATATCCTGACACAATTAACAATGAAAGGCATGTATGCATTGTGCTGATGCCTTTTCTGGGCTAATGTTACCTACTGTATTTCCCTTGCACATTATTGCCAGGAGGCAATTCAGAATTGAATATACGAGAAACGTATATACTGGAAACCAGTACGGAGGCTTACTGGAACAGAGTTTGAGACGCTAGTTAAAGGAAATAATAAAATCATAGAGACCTAGACTCATACAATAGGGAAACAAGCCCTTTGGTGCACTGAATCTGCGCCAAGCATCAAGAAGCAATTTGGAACAATCCAACAGTAATTTCATATTTTCTTAATTCTCTCCATATTCCCAACCAGTCAGTAACATATTGGCGGCAATTCCAGAAATTCAAATAGTCAGCAACACATTGGGGGTTATTTATAGTGGCCATTTAACTTAGTGGAGAACTAGGAAGAAATAGAGAATGCCTGGCCCTTGAAGCAGTGCCACATTTTTTTTTAGTCAAATCCCATGCAGGTGATCCAGACAGCCACAAGGTGCTTAAGGTTCCCACTCTTGAATCCCGTCAGATCATGACCATCAGAATATACTCAATTTTGCATTATTGTGTATCAGGCAAAACAAAAGTGAAAATACGACTCAATTTGAAACATATTTTCTAAAATGACACTTAAACAATGGGTTATTTTTAATTTTTAATGCTAGTTCATTCAACCATTGAAATATATTACATGATGGAATCAACTGAATTTTTGATTTGTAGAAGTTACTCCAACACTTTGCGTCTATCGTTTCTTGTTTGCCAGTGATGGGATAAACAGTCATCCAGATTAAACCCCACATAATATTGGAAAGTTTTAGGTTATCAGGTTATTTGAATACAAAATGATTGTTTTTCATTCTGATAAACTAACAAAGTGTTTGCTTTAGACCTCAAAATGAATCTTAAGGTTTTTTTTACCCTGTTTACAAACTTCAATTATCCATCTGGTGCTCCCAAATCATACAAACCCCATTTTGTATCGCAAAAAAACATTGAAATTTCACAAATCTGCAAATGAAGCAACGGATGAAATTCTCAGGGTTGGTGGAGGGAACTGGACACAGAACGGCTGCAGTGCTGATCAGTTATGCCTGTTGTTTGGATTTTGACAAGGATTTGAAGGTTAATTGCTGATTACTATCAGTTAGACTGAACCAGAAGTGTTAAACAGCTTTAGCTCTCATATAACTTTGTATGATAAAGGATGGCTTAAGGGCCTGTCCCACCGGCGACTGCGAACGTCAGTGACAGACGCCCTAAAAACTGTCAAGCTGTATGACACTCTGCGTCACCGTCACATCAAGCCACGGCACTCTGCGTCACCCACCTTCACAACACAAGAAGGTCACACTGAAGTATAATAATCACATTGGAAATGAACTTATCTACAATAAATCTAAGGACCAATAACTTTTTAATGGATAAGTCGGCGCGTTATATACCCGCGTCACTGGCCGTCACCCGCAGGACAGCATACGTCAGCGTGTGACAGGGCACATGACATGATAAGACACCCAGATGTCACATGAAGATTTTGAACATTCCAAAATCCAGGGGCGACAGGGAGACACCGCGCGTCACTACATGCGTCACCACGCATCACGCCGCGTCACGCCCTGACCACGCCGCAACAACCTCTTTTCAGGCTGTCGCCGAAAATGTTGCCCAAGTGCATTTAGCATTTACAGGAGAAGACACACAGGTTCTCAAGCACTTGAGGGCCTGTTAGAGACAGTCTTGAGGAGAAGATGCCCTGCATTAACACGTAGAATGACCTGGCTTTCCACCTGTCCATGTCGCCTGGAACAACTGGTGCTGCCCCAGCTAGCCTCAACTCATCCTCCAAAGCAAAGGCCATAATTGTGCTGCTTTTATCCAGGTATTTCCTCACTTCCACAGATGCGCTGTAGAAAGCATCTTATCACGATGCATCACAGCTCGGTTTGGGAACAGCTTCATCCGAGACTGCAAGAAATTGCAGCAAATTGTGGACCAGGCCATCACACAAACCAACCTCCCCTGTATTGACTCCATCTATACCTCATGTTACCACGGCAAGGCCAGTAGCATAATCAAGGATGAGTTGCACCCTGGCCACTCCCTCTTCTCCCCTCTCCCATCGGGCAAAAGGTATAGAAATGTGAAAACTCACACCTCCAAATTCAGGGACAGTTTCTTCCCTGCTGTTATCAGGCAATTGAACCATCCTACAGCAACCAGAGAGTGGTCCTGAACTACTATCTACCTCATTGGGGACCCTCAAACTATCTTTGATCGGACTTTACTTGCTTTACCTTGCACTAAACATTATTCCCTCGTCATATATCTGTACACCATGAATGGCTCAATTGTAATCATGTATTGTTTTTTCGCTGGCTGGCTAGCACGTAACAAAAGCTGTACCTCGCTACACATGACAATAAACTAAACTGAACTGAACTGAGTTGTCTCCAATAGGCCCACATTCACTCATTTTAGTGAAATCCTAATGAATTTACATAACGAATGGTGATTAAACACTGAGATAACAAAAATATTCTTCACCCAGAGGATGGTGGATGTTTGGAATTCCTTACGAGGGCCGTGGGTGCTCAGCTGCTAAGTATAATTCAAATCTGAGATTGATACACTTAAGAAAAGTGGGATTAAAGCAAAAAGAGGTGTTGAAGTAAAAGATCAGTCATATTTTAATTGAGTGGCAGTGCTGGTATGATGAGCTGAATGGCATTCTCCTTCTCGGGGGGATGTGAGCGGGGGTGTGTGGGCGGGGGGTTGTGGGCAGGGGGGGAATGGGTGAGGGGGAGGGTGGGGGGCTTGTGGGGGAGTGTTGTGGCGGGGAGTTGTGGGTGAGGGGGGTGTGTGGGCGGGGGGAGGGGGGTGTGTGGGCGGGGGGAAGGGGGTGTGTGGGCGGGGGGAGAGGGGTGTGTGGGCGGGGGGAAGGGGGTGTGTGGGAGGGGGGAGGGGGGAGTGAGCTCGGAGAAAAGACAGGGAAGATCCATGGGGGAGAGGGGGGGTATCACTGGGGAGGGGGGAGGAGCCAGAGAGGGGGACCAGAGGGGTAGTAGCTAGAATTGGTGGTGCGATGGGGACTCACAGCAGGCACTGGTCGCTGGTCATTCTCCTCCGCCGGGATCAGAGTCTCCACTTTCCGTTTGGCGATATCGGTGACATCTCCGACTATGGGCTGGCTGGGTCTCCGATGCTGGGCTGGGCTGGGTCTCCCAAGCTGGGCTGGGCTGGACAGGTCTCTGTCACTGGGCTGGGTCGGCTCTCTGACACTGGGCTGGGTCTCCGACGCTGGGCTGCTTGGGGTTGGGGTGTTTCAGGTCGGGCTGATTCGGGTCCCTCCGAAAATTGTGTCCGGTTGGAAACCTCCTCCAGTAAAGACACGATGGCACAGGAAGGGGCAGACCGTCCTGGAGAGTGACAGGGGAAGAGACTAATCCGCGCGGCGCTGAACGGCAGGAGAAGAGATCGATCTGCGCCCCTCGGTTTTTAAGATTTTTTAAACCTCGCTAACTTTTACAACATTCAACCGATCAGAACAAAACTTCGTGCAATCGCAGCATAGGAGAACGGTGAGAGAACTGGCGAAAACTCGTAGCGCTATCGCAAACTGTTTTTACGCAAATAGAAAGACTGCATAAACCGGAAGATAACAAGATCAGAGTTTTAGTGAGAGAGATAGAGATAGCGATAGCGATAGAGATAGGGATGGAGAGATGGATGGATGGATGGATGGATGGATGGATGGATGGATGGATGGATGGATGGATGGATGGATGGATGGATGGATGGATGGATGGATGGATGTGCCGGGTAAGTGTTTTAGAGAGTGGTGGGTGCCAGAGGATGCTGCCAGGAGTGGTGGTGGAGGTAGATATGATAGTAACATTTAAGCTTTTAGATAGGCATATGCATATGCAGGGAATGGAGGGATATGGATCATGTGCAGGCAGAGGAGATTAGTTTAACTTAGCAGGTTGTACTCATTCTATGTTCCATGTATTCCCCAGGATACAAAATAATGAGGTAATGGGTGTGATATAAAAGGAACGGATGGAACATTGGGCGACAAGGTGATGCAATGGGCGGCACTGTGGCACAGCGGTAGAGTTGCTGCCTTACAGCGCCAGAGATCTGTGTTTGATCCCGACTTTGGGTGCTGTCTATAGTGACCAAATAAATACAGTGACCTGCGTGTGGTTTGTCCGTGATCTCTGGTTTCCTCCCACTCTCCAAAGACACCCAGGTTTGTAGGCTGATTGGCTTGGTACAATTGTAATTTGTCCTTAGTGTGTGTAGGATAACATTAGTGTGTGGGGTGAGGGGCTGTTTCCACGCTGTATCTCTAAACTAAACCAAACTTCCAAACTCAATATTGGGATCATTGGCAGATAGCAAAAGCTGGTCTTAACAACGAGAATTATGGCTAATCCAAATTTCCTGCCGCAAATTTGCCACATTTCTGGTTTGGTGTTGAAGGGAGAGAGTTGGGTTAATAGTCAGAGAAGGAAACAAAATCTATTGTTTTTATCTGAACAAAAGCAACAGGGAAATTTGGAAATGTCATTGTTCCATTTCCGTACATTTTGCAATTAAACACTCTTAACTCTAGAAGCAGTTTTTCTAAGTGTTCACACAATCTGCAAACTTCACATTAACTGTTTAAACACAGCTGACTAAGCAATTGCCACCAAAATTAGTTTTGACCATTTTCCTCTGTAGCTAGATGCAGTTTGAAGCCAAGGCCAGGCAGGGTGGGACTATTTATTAACTTTCTTTTTCAATTTCAGTAGATAAAAGATGTAATAATAGTTCACTAATGTCCTCTAGTGCCTATTTAATCAATTCAGTGTCCAGACCAAGTAAAGTATGTTTTTTCATGAATGATATGTCAACAAATCAATGCAGCGATCAGTGAAATATTTCTGGATGGAGAGTTCTTTCTGATATGAGCCGGCGATGAATATCTAATGCTGCACACTGATAATTGTTGGATGGCAGTTCATCACATTCAGCTTTCACAACACAGACAGGAAGCCCTATTCACTTACAACCTACAAACTTAATTGGTAAGTGAGTTACCCGAAAGACAAATAAAATAAACAAGCTCTGCCACAGGAAAGAAGGCCGTCCTCATAAAAAATTTACAGCAACTCTCTGTCACAAGGGAAATATTTGTGAGAATTTAATTTCACCTCATTTGGGGTTGGATGAAATTTGCTGCCGTTTCCACGTTAGGAAAATTATATTCAAATCTGCTGCTTTATGGAATTTCACAGTCAAAGCTGGTTTGGAATTTCAAGGATGGATGTCAACCTATTATTTATTTGGTTAAAATGTGTTGTTACTATTATGTTAACCTCCCAGCCTGGATTTGGAGGCTGTTTAAAACAATACCAATAAACATCTGCATTAGTTGCTTTGTTGCTTTGAATGGTGAAGAGGGTTAGCAAGACCTAGCAGCACCTCAGCTGTACAAGGGCTCAGTGTAGCAAGCATAGCAAGTGCTGATGTTGAGCAAATTATCACTCTAAGGGTGTTTTTGCACCTTGCACACTGTAATTGGATAGAAGAGCCAAAAAAGGGAAGGCTGGGTGGTTTGAAGGTACGTGCTGAGGGCAAGAAGTGCAAGACAGAAGTGGAAAAGTGGGAAAGAAACTGACCCACTGAAAGCAAGAGAAATAAATGCTTACCAACGGAACAGACAAGAAAACAAAGGTAAAAAATCTAGTCATTCAGCGGGTCAGGCAGCACTGTTGGAGAACATACAATTTATCTGAGTGCTTCACACGGCAGTGTGTATTCATTCAAAATCTGATACTTCACAGTGAATGGTGGAGCCTTGGAGAGTGTTGCAGAACAGAGACCTCTGGGAGTACAGGTGTATACGGTTTCTTAAACCTGCTGAGTCATGTGGACGTCAGGTGAAGAAGGCACTTGGTACGCTTGTCTTCATTGGGAAGGCTATTGAGTACAAAAGTTGGGTCAGCATTCTGCAGCTAAACCAGTCGTTGGTGAGACCACATTTGGAGTAGTGTGTACAGTTCTGTATGCCCAGTTATAGGAAGGATTAAGTTGAAAAAGGCGCAGAAGAGATTCACCAAGATGTTACCTGGGCTTGAGTTATTGGGAGGTTGGATGGGCTGGTACTTTCTTCTTTGGAAAGTAAGAGGCTGAGGGGTGACCTTATTGAGGAGCTCAAGATTGGCATGGTGGTAGAGTTGCTGCCTTACAGCGCCCGAGACCCAGGTTCGATCCTGACAACGGGTGTTGTCTGTATGGAGTTTGTACATTCTCCCTGTGACCACGTGGGTTTTCTCCGGGTGCTTAGAGGATTCTAAAACTAAAAAACATATGTTTGAGATGAGACAGGAGATTTTTAAGAGTGACAACTCAGGGGTAACTTTTTCACACAGAGAATAGTCTGTGCATGGAATAAGATGCCAGAGGAAGCTATAGAAGTGGATACAATTACAGATGAATGGATAATTATAAAATACATTTGGGCAGATAAATTATTAGGAAGAGTTTAGAGAGCAATGGGCCAATCACAAGTAAATTAGATTAGCCCAGTTCGCCTAAGTGGACAAGGTGGGCAGAGAGACCCATATCCATGCTGTACAGCTCTGACCCTATGACCCTATGACTATAAGTCATGCCTTGTTATCAGTAATGATCTTTTTTGCTGATATGAGATAAGCATTATGGGGACCATCTCAATCCATATCCTTGGTGGAAAATTGTGAGGCACAATCATAGAGTCATTGTGTGGAAACAAGCCCTTCAGCCCAACTTGTCCACTCCCGCCAACATGTCCCAACTACACTAGTCTCACCTGCCTGCGCTTGGTCCAAACTTGTCCTATCCATGTAATCCTGTAGAAATTTAGACCCCTGGCAGAACAGGACGATAGTTGGAGGGCAGAGACAAAGCTTGACTTACTCTCGAGGAATTGGGCAGAAAATCAAACCTTTTCCTCATCCCACCCAACACAATAGCCGCTCCAATTCTTCTTGTCATTCAGTGACTCACACACAGGCCAAATCAGGTATAGGAAGACTGGCTACCGTGAGGTCTCCGCCACCCTCACCCCCACCCAACTCATCTCACCCCAGCAGCATCTGCTGACTACGAGAATGCACCACAACCATTCAGTGTTGGTTGATATCACAACCACTGGCCTATTGCAGTGCCCATGATCTGCTTCTCCTGCCTTATTCCATGGGGAATAACATCATACCACTTTGAGCACCGTGAAATAGCTACGATGTTATTACAAGTCACTGCAGCAAAGCCATGAAACAATAGCGATTTTCTGGAACCATGGCATCCCCTTTGAACTGCCCAAAAGTTTTCCCATCCCATTATGGTGATGCGGAGCCTCCTTTAATGCATTTACCGGCAGCTCATGTCTGTGGGGGAGCTGTCAAATTCGCCAGCGTTTCTCTCCCAGTCGGCAAGTTTCCTGTGTCTGCCTAATATGCCCACAATCCGAAAATTGTCACCGTTGTATTGTTTAAATGCAAACATTGAAAGTCGCTGCGGAGAATCTAACACATCGCAATAGTTGCAGGAGAAAGTAGCGACATACAGAAGCAGATCAAGCAGGTTATAATGTCTGCCAGTTTCCAGTCCCTGAAGGATTAGCTTAAAATGAAGATGTAAGACAATTAATTCTTCAATAAAGATTTTATTATAAGAAGTGGAATAGAAATCCCTGTGCATCTCTTTGCAGAGGTAGACTGTAATAAACTACTCAATGTATCCTCTCCCAGGCTTGTCACTAATGTAGCTGCGCACCCTTGGGATCTACTGCCTGGGTTTTCTCTCTCATCTGTCTGCCTTTCTGCCTGGTTGTGTCAGGCATATCTGCCCGGAGATTGTATCCCCAGTAGAATATTGATAGCTTCTTAAAGGGGAAGCAGAGTCCACTGAATGCTCCCGTCATTTCAAAATTCTCCAAATATACTGGCGCCTCTCAGATGCCTGTTGTTGCTGCATAGTAATAATTTGTAGGATAAAGGCTTCATGGAAGCAAGTGTTTTATACTAAAACTCTTCTGAGTAAACAATATGGGGTTCCAATTTAATGACGCCTCATCTTCAGTAAATTTATTTAAAATTACATGTTTTCTTTCTATATAGTCATTATCCAGAATACTCAAGCTATGGCACAGGCAGAAAAAACAAACAAAATTCCACATTTTATAATGTTGCAAAGCTGTAGCATTCAGTATGACAACTAAGGTAACTTATTCTAGACATGCTGAATTTAACAATAGGTGTATGATCTGCAATGGAAATTAGTGGCTGCATAGGAATGTGATAAACATTTTCTATTTTCAAATGCAATGTTACAAATTAAATACTTGAAACTAATTTAAAAAGTATGTTTCAGAGATAACAAGTGTCTTGCATTAAATGAAAAAAAGTCTCTGATTCTAAGTTAATCCTCTGAACAGGTTGTAAGATATCTGAGACTTTCCTCTCATCTGAAAATATGATGCTGTTGGTGATAGAATTATGCTGACTACTTGGCCGCTTGGAGGGAACAGCTCCATCCAGGACCGCAAGAAATTGCAGAGATCTGTGGACGTAGCCCAGGCCACCACGCAAACCGATCTCCTTTCCATTGACTCCATTTACACCACGCTGCCTCGACAAGGCCAGAAGCATAATCAAGTACGGGTCTCACCCCGGTCACTCCCTCTTGTCCCCTCTCCCATCAAGCGAGAAGTATAGAAGTGTGAAATGGCATACCTCCAAATTCAGAACAGCTTCTTCCCAGCTGTTATCAGGCAACTGAGTGGTCCTCCCATCAGCTAAAATACGATCCTAACCCCCTGTCTACCGCATTGGAGACCTCTGAACTATCTTTAATCGGACTTTATTGACTTTATCTTTTACCTAATGTTGTACCTCTCTATCCTATAACTCTGCACTGTGGACATCTTGATTGTAACCATGTGTAGTCTTTCTGCTGACTGGATAGCACGCAACAAAAAGGCTTTTGACTGCACATTGGTACACATGACAATAATAAACTAAACTGAACTAAACAAGACTGCAGTTACATAAAGACTGTGCATGTCAGTATAAGTCTCTGAATGCCTATATGGAACTGTATGCGGCTGTGATGGTCAATCACATCTTCATCCGGATGTTATACAAGCTGGAAAGACTATTTGTGCCTGTTGAGTAACTTATAATAACAAGGGGACATCTAATGATCAGGTGAGTAATCATCCCTTACATAAGTCATCTTTTCCCATAACAGACTATGCTGTGAATGAAATCCATAATAACAGGACAAGTGGAATCAAATCTATATAAACTGCCAATATAAGAATCAAATAATCCCAATAATAATATAATAATCAAATAATATCTGTAGCTATGCAATCAATAATTCTTAGGTACGATTAAAAAGTTGAGGTTATCCTTAACCTAAGCTATCTTAGGAAGACAACTCTGCATTGGTAGCAATTGATCTGAGCCTTTGAAGCCCCCACCCACCCTCACATCAGTCTGAAGAAGGGTTTCGACCCCAAAACGTTGCCTATTTCCTTCGCTCCATAGATGCTGCCTCACCCGCTGAGTTTCTCCAGCATTTTTGTCTACCTCTGAAGCTACTAGGTTATTTATGGAGTACAACTGGGAGAAATCCTATGGTGATGCGGCAAGGATTGCTGAATAGAAGTAATTAATGCCACCAAAGTTCCAAGTAGCGAGGTGGTCTCGACACCTATTCAGGGAAAGGAATTCTACTTCCAACCACGCTTGGACAGGTTTGCAAGACCATCTTGCCTTTTTGCAAAATCTTTGCGATAATACGTGCTTTTATTATCTCATATTTCACGATTGCAAGTGTGCTTATGAAATTCACTTCTGAAGGTATCATGTCACTTAAAAACATTTGTAAGGCAGATACACAAAAAATAATGCAGTGGGTTTTCACCCTCACCATTGTGCATAAGGCGTTCCCTGATCAGGATTCAGATGGGGGCTAATAAGAGAAGAAAACAATAAAATGAAAGACACAAAATGCTGGAGTAACTCAGCGGGACAGGCAGCATCTCTGGTTACTCCAGCATTTTCTGTCTATCATTGGTTTAAACCAGCATCTGCAGGTTCCTTTGTACACAAAATAATCAAATGGTTCTGTTAACAGTTGAGACATTTTCTCTGCTCATTTACTTCTTTATAATGCATCCCTACAATGTTTAATAGCCAGGCAATTAAATATCTATTATCATGCTTTGCATTACCTGCAATTTCATAAATTTCTCAAGAACAAATCTAAAACCATTCCCTATCCAGTACTGTAAGAGGTATTGGTTCACTCATTACTGTAAATATTTTATTTTGCACAGTGCAATATAAATAGTAGTGGGGTATGATTTATCATCCTATAGTTCTAATCGTAATTCACTCATGACTTCATTGCTCATGAGTTATTGCCCCAGCTCACTTGTGAGATACTGTATATGTCATATTCCACGAATCTTCATCAAGTATTGTATATGTAATAAATGTTGAAGTTGTGAGATTCTGAAAAATCCTTCTGGAGTGAGTTTCCACCTCGCCACAGCTTGTCAAAATGAAATAATTCCTCCCTGGACAGGTAGATAGATCTTCTGCGAGGTTAATATCTTTTTCTCCTGAAGATTTGAAATTGCATGGTTGCTTATCGAGCTATAATTCAGGACTGTACCAAACACTGTTACAGGAGATTTATACGTTGAAATTGATGCTACTTCGAAGATGCTCTAATAGGGATTTCACAGACACAAATGGATCATCTATAAATGGATAGGTACAAAATCAAATGGAAATGTGGGAACCTGCATCATTTTTTTTTTGGTCTCTGTAGTAAAGGATTAAGAGTTGAGTTGAGCAATTTAATAACCAGAGGGAAAGGTGGTAATTAGGAACAAGTGCCCCAGGCCCCCTCATTTTCTGAGAAGAGTTTGGGTAAAAAGGCCAATACTGAGGTGTACAGCTTTTTGCTCTGAATGAATTATCATATCTCTTATTAATAGAAATGAAAAACTTTGAACCAATCACCAAAGGAAGCCTGCTCACGATTTGGCTGAACCTAGGAACTGCAATTATCAGAACTAACATTACTTTACTGGAAGAGTTTTGAAATGAATCGCAACGTTTGGCATTGCTAATTTTAGAGTGGCGCGTTTAATTGGGATGTGAAATTGTGTTTCCATAAATCAAATTTATATTGTCAATAATGATAATGTGGAAACTGACTTGGAGGGATTATAATATAGGTGGCCTGTCAGCTATCTCTGCAAAGAAAATGCCAATCCTTGCAACCTAGGCCTGAAACCAGTGGAACATCAGTGAACTGAACAGTAGATATAGATGGGACATGGCTGGGGGGGTTGGAGAATATAAAACAACAAACCCATCCTTACCTTGCAGTGAGAGGAGCGTTAATGTACCTCCTGACTTCTGTCAAACACGCTTGTAATATGTCTCAGGTATTCCCTGTTGAACAATTGTTATATAAATTGATCGGTAGGTTATGTGTAGAAGATTCCTCCATATGTTCCTGAAATTGCAATCAGAATCCTCACCAGATCCTCACGATTCCTGTTTGCAGGAGAAAGTGGTATTCTGTCTCTTCACATCTTCTCTGCAGTTGACTGGAGTTTGATCTCTCTAAAAATGGTGGCTGCCAGAGCATCAGCGGTTATAGGCCTAACCCACTAGATTTAGTGGTCAGAATTGCATTATTAATAACCTCCGTGTTGATGATTGGTGGTCACGCTGAGGTCCCAGTGGAGGTGCTGGCCTTAACGTTCAGCTGAATGTCCCAGAACCTAACAGCGAGCAGAATTTCTGAAGGTCTACTTGAGGCAAGTAGTTTAGTTTAGTTCAGATTAGAGATATAGCACGGAAACAGGCCCTTCGGCCCACCTGAGTCTGCAACGACCAGCAACCCCCACACATTAACTCAAGCCTACATACATTAGGGACAATTTACACTTATACAAACCCAAGCCAATTGACCTACAAACCAGTTGGTCTTTGGAAGACACCAAAGATCTCAGAGAAAACCCACACGGTCACGAGGAGAACGTACAAACTCCGTACAGACTAACCCATAGTCAGGATCAAACCGGGATCTCCGGAACTGCAAGTGCTGTAAAGGCAGCAACTCTACCGCTGTACCACCGTGTTGCCTCAGTCCAAGAGATGATTGCTGTTTGCAGGGGAGTGGCAGGATAGAAACTGGAGGGACTCTGATTTTCCCAGGAACATTATCCATATAAGGAGACTGATCCTAAAATATTTGATCCTGCCCAAATTTATTGTAACAGTTTTATGTTTGATTTGAAGGTATGAGACGGGAATTAGCTAGGATAGACTGGCAAATTATACTTGAAGGGTAGACGGTGGAGATGCAATGGCAAAGATTTAAAGATCGCATGGGTTCACTTCAAAAAATTGTTCATCCCTGTCTGGTGAAAAAATAAAACAGGGAAGGCGGCTCAACCATGGCTAACGAGGGAATTCAAGGATAGTGTTAAATCCTAGAAAAAGGCCGGAGGAAGCCGCAAACCGGAGGACGTAGAAATTTTGAACTCAACTGAGGAGGACAAGGTGGTTAATTAAGAGGGGGGGGGGGGGGGGGTAAGAGCATGAAAGAAAGCTTGCGGGGAATATAAAACTTAACTATAAAAGCTTATTTAAATATGTAAACAGGAAAAGATTAGTGAAAGCAAATGTAGGTCCCTTACAATCAGAGACAGGTGAATTTATAATGGGAAACAAGTAAATGGCAGAACAGTTGAGTACTTTGGTTCTGTCTTCACTGAGGGAGACACAAACAATCTCCAAGAAATACTAGGGGGCTGAGGATCCAGTGGGAGGGAGGAACTGAAGGAAATCCACATTAGTCACAAAATGGTGTAAACTGTTGGGACTGAAGGAAGATATATCCCCAGGGCCAGATGGTCTGCATCCCAGAGCAATCAAGGAGGTGGCCCTGGAAATCGTGGATGCATTGGTGATCATTTTCCAATGTTCTCTTGACTCTGGATTGGTTCCTGTGGACTGGAGAGTAGCCAATGCAACCCCACTTTTTAAGAAAGGGGGGAGAGAGGAAATGGGAAATTATAGACCAGTTAGCCTTACATCGGTAGTGGGGAAGATGCTTGTCGATTGTTAAAGATGTTATAGCAGCGCATTTGGAAAGCAGTGACAGGATCAGTGAAAGTCAGCATGGATTTATGAAGGGGAAATCATGCTTGACTAATCTTTTGGATTTTTTTGAGAATGTAATAAGTAGAATGGATAAAGGAGAGCCAATGGATGTGGTGTATCGGGACTTTCAAAAAACCTTTGACAAGGTCCCACACAAGAGATGAGTCTGCAAAATTAGAGCACATGGTATTGGGAGGCGGGTATTGACATGGATAGAGAACTGGTTGGCAGGCAGGAAGCAAAGAGTAGGAATTAACGGGTCCTTTTCAGAATGGCAGGCAGTGTCTACTGGGGTGCCGCAAGGCTCGGTGCTGGGACTCCAGTTATTTACAATATATATTAGTGATATAGACAAGGGAATTCAAAGTGACATCTCCAAGTTTGCGGATGACACAAAGCTGGGTATCAGTGTGAGTTGCAATGAGGATGCTATGAGGCTGCAGCCTGCAGGGTGACTTGGATAGGTTGGGTGAGTGGGCAGATGTACGGCATTTGCAGTATAATGTGGATAAATGTGAGGTAATCCACTTTGGTGGCAAGAACAGAAAAGCAGATTATGATCTGAATGGTGTCAGATTAGGAAAAGGGGAGGTGCAACGAGACCTGGGTGTGCTTGTACATCTGTCACTGAAAGAAAGCATGCAGGTAAAGCAGGCCTTCATTGCTAGAGCATTTGTGTTTAGGAGCAAGGAAGTCCTACTACAGTTGTACAGGGCCCTGGTGAGACCACACCTGGAGTATTGTGTGCAATGTTGGTTTCCTAATTTGAGGAAGGACACTGTTGCTATTGAGGGAATGCAGGTTCATCAGGTTAATTCCCAGGATGGTGGAACTGATATATGATGAAAGAATGGGTCGATTGGGCTTATATTCACTGGAATTTAGGATGAGAGGGGATCTTATAGAAAAATATAAAATCTTTAAGGGTTGGACAGGCTAGATGCATGAAAAATGTTCTCGATGTTAGGGGAGTCCAGAATCGGGGGTCACAGTTTAAGAATAAGGGGTAGGCCATTTAGGATTGAGATGAGGAAAAACTTCACCCAGAGAGTTGCAAATCTGTGGAATTCCCTGCCACAGAAGGCAGTGGAGGCCAATTCACTGGATATTTTCAAGAGAGTTAGATTTAGCTCTTGGGGCCAAAGGGATTAAGGGAAATGGGGAAAAAGCAGCAACAGGGTACTGAATTTAGATGATCAGGCATGATCATATTGAATGGCGGTGCTGGCTCGAAGGGCCGAATGGCCTACTCCTACACTTATTTTTCTATGCTTCTATGTTTCTATGATTCCAGGAGGACAAACTTCATAACCCAGCTCACAGACCCCATCCAGTTTCCTCTGCATGTAGTAAACCCATGCCCGCAACATACTTGAACTCTGCTACTAGGAAAGACGAGGCAGGTCTAAGAGCGTCAAAAGTCCCACACAGGACAGTCCCTTAGCACCAGTATACAATTATTCCTATTTTGAAGAAAATTATTTAGATTACCGATGTTATGGGCCTGACCCACTTACGAGACTTTTTTGGCGAGTGCCGGCACCCGTCATAGGTCGTCGCAACATGTTGAAAATCCAGCGGTGACCAGAATAAGGTACGACTCTTTGGGCGACTGAGGAGACTACTCACGACCATACAGACGATACCCCGGCGACATGTGATGAGATGAAGCTTGTATGGTCGTGAGTAGTCGCTCAAAGAATCGTACCTTGTTCTGGTCGCCGCTGGATTTTCAAAATGTTGAAAGTTTTCGGCGACCTGCAATGACCTATAATTTTTGCCGGCAGTCGCCGAAAAAGTCACGTAAGTGGGACAGGCCCAAGCTAATGAAGAAAGATTCAGCCAGACTTAAGTCACCAGTATCACTGAATATTTTAATGAATTATCCAATGTCAACATTAAACCCAATGCAATGTGCACTTACTCAGAATTACAATGTGGATTCAAAACTGAGAAAATATAACTCAAATGCCTCAATTTAGTTTCAGTTCAAATCAGAGAGTGAGGACGGAGGATTATATTTCTCTTTAGACTTTAGACTTTAGAGATACAGCGCGGAAACAGGCCTTCAGCCCATCGGGTCTGCATTGACCAGCGATCTCCCCCATGCTCTACCTAGCACCATCCTACACACTAGGGACAATATACAACTTTACCAAAGCCAATTGACTCACAAACCTGTACAAAGTTGAAGTGTGGGAGGAAACTGATGCACCTATAGAAAACCTATGTGGTCACATGGAGAATGTATAAACTCAGACAACATCCACCCTGTCAAACGCAGGTTTTGGCATTCTAATGGGCCTGTCCCACTTAGGCGACTTTTTAGGCGACTGCAGGAGACGATGCAGATGCCACATGGTTGCCAAATATTCGTGGGTGGGTGCCGGGGAGTTGCCTTCGTGGTCATGAGGAGTTTCTGCATTCTTGGAACTAGTCGCGGCCTCATTATGGTCGCCGCGAATTTTTCAACATGTTGAAAAATTAGAGGCGGCCAGAATGAAGCCGCCAATGAGAGTAGCGAGAATTCTCGAGCCGCAGGTGGGTTACCAGGAGGTCCTAGTGGGTTGCCAGGAGGTCGAAGGTTCTCGTAGGTTCTCATAGGTTGTAGCCATTGCAGACCGGAGAATTACATTGGCTCATTGGGGTAAAAAAAATGTAAGCAGTAGTTTTCAGAAGCAAGGATAACCGACCGGTAATGTTAAATGTCCTCCAAGCTTCACAGCCATGTGGTTTCTTAAAAGCTGTCTCCACTCCTTTTCCTCCCTTCATCCCCCTTCTCCCCCCTCTCCCCCCCCCCTTTTAAAGGACTTACCCCACACTGTGCTTTAGCTGTCGTAATTACAGCACCAACCTTCCAGTTCATCGCGGTGTGTGTCTGTCTCACCTTGGCTTTGCACCGTGTGAATTCACTCAAACAGCGCTCCCTCCGCTTGCCCTGTCCCCCGCCTGCATAACGGGCTGGCGAAGGAAGCGATGTGTGTGTGTGTGTGTGTGTGTGTGTGTGTGTGTGTGTGTGTGTGTGCGTGTGTGTGTGTGTGTGTGTGTGTGTGTGTGTGTGTGTGTGTGTGTGTGTGTGTGTGTGTGTGTGTGTGTGTGTGTGTGTGTGTGTTCCACTCTGACAGTTGCCGTTCCAGTTGCCGGTATTTCAGGCGACTGCCGGCAACTTGACAGTCACCTGAAAAATCACCTAAGTTGGCCAGGCCCGTAAGGCAGCAACTCTATGGCTGTGACACTGTGCCAACCCCAACCCTTTTACTTGAAGATTAAGATTTTTTTTGATCATCATTATCATTTTGTAGGGGTCATATTCCACAGTAAAACATTGCATTCCATGAATGAAGGTAATAATTAGTTATGGAATAAATCCATTCTGCCCTTTGATATAGTACTATCTGCATAATGTACATCATCAGTTTTGATCTTAACTCTAACGGACGTAACACTTCAATTCACGGGTTATGTCAAGTGAACACAGCGCATAAACACAGGAACAATTTTTGACAACGTTCGCACACATTAGAAATTAATAAATGAGATGCTCATGTGTCCAAGTCGCAAATTAATTTCACTAGCAATCATTTTGAATGTTATCAAAGCAAACACTAGTGTGCCATTCTCTGGGAAAGGCTGCTGGCTCTGTCGCAGGTGCATGGGTGAAGTTAATATGTTAATTGTGGATAAGTCTAGAAAAATCCAGTTTAGCAGTCTGTTGATACATCTTCCTCCCTCTGGTATGTTCTTTAACTGACACTGCCTTCCCTTCGGTTCAATTAATTTGATTGTATTGTTATTTTCTTCACCCTCTTTATTTGTAGATGTCTCCTAACCACTGTCCGATGTGCCATGTGTTCTCTGCTTTTCTTCCAATCTCATGCTTCTTCCACTCCTCTCAGTTTCTGTGATCTGATAATTCCCTTCCCCCATTCTTAGGACTTTTTGTTCAACTGCATTTCTATTCGTTACCATTATGTCTGTCTCCACTTTTTAGTGGTATGCACATTGCTGCCTTGTTGCTTGTACAATTCCTGGTTTGTTCCTCTAGACCAGTCATCCTACTTCTTTTTGTTTCCAAATATTTCCATACGTTTTTCTGCCACTAAGGCAGGCTTTGACAAGCAGAGAACCGTCAACTGGAGCGGTACAGTGGCACAGTGGTACGGTGGTAGAGTTGCTGCCTTACAGCGCCAGAGACCAGGGTTAGATCTTGACTATGGGTGCTGTCTGTACGGAGTTTGTACAATCTCCCCATGACCGCGTGGGTTTTCTCCGAGATCTTCAGTTTCCTCCCACACTCCAAAGACATGCAGGTTTGTAGGTAAATTTGGCTTGGTAAATGTAAAAATTGTGTAGGATAGTGTTAATATCGCTGGTCGGCGTGGACCTGTTGGGCCGAAGGGCCTATTTCCGCACTATATCTCTGAAGTCAAAAGTCTAAAGTATACATCCGCATTTTTTAAGGCACTGTGTAATTTTCACTGAGAGTTCACCACTTCTTTTGCCATGCATCAAAAGGCATATCCTTGATAGTTTCAATTCATCTTGTGACAATTCCCTCTACTTTTATGTTCATTTAGTCCCTTAACAGTCACATCCAAATGAGCCTTTTCCACAGTTGCGCCTGGCAAGTCCCCCAAACTTACCATCCCTTTCTCATTCATCACCACCTTCTTTCAGGCGATTACCGATAGAAAATAAATGTTAGCAATGCCTACTCTCTGCAAATAAGCAAATATATAGGAAGTGGACATTGCTGGCAAGGCCTGCATCTATTTTCTATCCCTAGTTTTCCTTGATAAGGTAGCAGTGATTTGCATACATAAACTGCTATAGCTATTCTGCTGAGGATACATACTCACATAGTGTTCTTGGGGAAGGAGATTCAGGAGTTTGACCCAGTGCCAATAAAAGAACAATGAGGCATTTCCAAGTCAGTGTATTTGTGATCTTTGTACCAATCTATGTTTCTAAACCATATGTTCTCTTATG
The DNA here is from genome assembly GCA_035221665.1 of Okamejei kenojei. Classification (NCBI taxonomy): domain Eukaryota; kingdom Metazoa; phylum Chordata; class Chondrichthyes; order Rajiformes; family Rajidae; genus Okamejei; species Okamejei kenojei. Next base: position 22,428,951 of record CM069134.1, read on the forward strand.
CAAATTAGGCTTCTAAACCGTATGTGCTCCAATGCATAAACCAACTTCATTCACATCAGTAATATCCTACTTTCTGCCACACAACCTATTTGCTGGTGAAAACCTCATCCATGCTCTTTTTATCCTTTCAACTTGCCATAATCATTAGCTCTCACAGAACACACATTTTCCCACTGCTGCTCTGCATCATAGCTTTAGTTTCATCTCCCAGTAAACCATGACAATTGAGATCCTCACAAACCTTTTTCTATCTCTGCAGTTCCTGAACTCCTAAACTCCTGAACTCCTAAAGCCCATTTCAAGGCACCCAACCCGTCTACCATTTGAGCATCTCCTGTTATAGCTGACCACCCATTTCCTTTGATTGGTACTCCATGAAACCAGATGAGTAGGTTCCTGCTTTAATGGTGCTAAAAGTAACTGGTAATACATTTGGTCATAATCTCAAATAACATACTTAATTACTTAGCCACAGTCTTGGATAATACAAATTAAGCATAGAACATGGAACATAGAAAAATATAGCACAGGAACAGGCCCTTCAGCTCAAAATATCTGTGCCAAACACGATGGCAAGCAGGACTAATCTCATCCACATGTACATGATCAATACCCCTCCATTTCCTGCATATCCATGTGCCCATCTAAAGAGCTCTTAAACGTCACAATTTTATCTACTTTCACCACCACGCCTGGCAGCGCGTTTCGGGCACCCACCACCTTGTGTGTAAAAAGTTCACCCCCCACATCTCCTTTAAACTTTGCACCTTTTACCTTAAAGCCGTGCTCTCTAGTGTTTGACATTTCCACCCTGGAGAATAGTTCTGACAGTCTGGCCTATCTACACCTCTCATAACTTTAATTCTTAACAATCACATTATTGGATGGAGACATTGGTTGAACAAAGAAACCAAGAAGAAGTTTTGGTCTAAAATAAATATCAGAAGATAAATAGCAGAATTTTATTGCAATTTATACTTCCTAATTTATTGTGCAATAATTATATATATATATATATATATATATATATTACTACTTTAACATGGAGATTTGTAATTGAAAGTGTTTCATTGAATATTAATATCTACTTACATTTTAACATTTTACATATTCATTTTCAACTGAAGAAATGTCATTTTCAGATTTTTTGCTCCCTGTGGAAAAGTTGAATAAATGGCAGATGTGATTTTCAAACCATTTGTTTAAATGAGCAAACAAAACCCATGGACAGCTTACATTAACGGTTCTATTTTTGTGCCTTATTTGCCCTGTTGGTTGGTGATTTGTAAATAAGGGAATGTTAATGCAGAATGTTTCAAAGAGCACTAAATATCGAATTTTGTGTTTAAGGCGATGGGGAATAAAAGGCAGTTTATCAGTGACTACAGGTGGACCTGACCAAGACGGATTGCAACCATAGTTATACAGTGGTGCAGCTGGTAGAATAGCAATTTAATGACATCCTTCCTAGAATCAAGTGACTAAAATTTTACACAGTACTCCAAATGTGATGTTGCCAACATCTGCTACATGTGGTAGCCGAACTCCTGTAGTCAATACTCTGACCGATGAAAGCAACGGTGACAAACGCCTTCTTCACCACCCTGTCCACCTGTTTTGCTATCTTTTTGGAACCATGTACCTGCACCCGTACATTCTGTTTTACAACACTACCCCAGGGTCATTGCGTTTACTGTGTAGGTTCTGCCTTGGTTTGTCCTGCCAAAGTGCAACACATCACTAGTATCTGAATTGAACTCAATCTTCAATTTCTTCGTCCACTGGCCCATTTAATCAAGATCCCATTCAAATTTTATACAACCTTTTTCACCATCCACTACAACATCAATTTTATGGTCATCCTGAAACTTACTAACCATGTCGTCAAATAGTTAATATAACTAACAACCAAAGGACTTAACTCCTATTCCTGCGCTATACAATTTAAGACAGACCTCCAGTCTGTAAACGATCCTCTACCTTCAAGCTAATCTTAGTATCCAATTGGCTAGCACGCCCTGGATGCCATGTGATCTAACATTATGGACCAGACTACCATGTGCTATATTGGCAAAGGCCTCGCTAAAGTCCACATTGATCATGTGTACAGCTCTGCCATCATCAACCTTCATGATAGCGCTTTCAAAAAAACTCAATCATATTCATATTTCCAGCATTTTAGTTTTAGATTTCCAACAACTGTGGCTCTATATCTCATAGCTCCAGATATTCTATCTCTTCCCTGGTTCTATCTATTCCTCTCTATTTACATTTAGTCGAGAGAAATAATCTGCAACTAACAAACCTTCTCCACCATTTCTCAGCCAGCACCACTGTTACTCTGACTGAACTAGGGGTCACAGTTTAAGAATAAGGGACAGGCCATTTATGAATGGTCTACTCCTGCACCTATTATCTATGTTTCTATGTTTCTATGTTTCCATGTTTCTGTCTCTCTTGATCTCTACCTTACCGCAGACATTTCCATTGTCCTCTTATCCCTTCCCTGTGTTCAGCAACATACATTAGCCACCAAGTGGTCATAGACGTGAAAGGCAACCTCATCTCCATCACACAGCTACATCTCTTCAACAGATAAAAGCTGTCCAGGGTCTGACCTCCCCAGAGGAGCATGGGTGAAGCTCATCAGACTTGGTACTGGAGTTGGGCGTTTCAATGCCAGCGTGTGGAGATGAGGACCTCCGCCAGAGCCCAGCCTGTGAATGCGGAGCAGAACAACAGACAGCCAACCATGTCATCTCTGGGTGCCCGCTCTACCACCCACCAAATGGAGTTCAGGGCCTGGCAGACATTGACGCAGAGACAACAACCTGGCTGCTCAACACTCGGCTTGAGATCTAACTATTCCTTTGGTTTATGTTTCATTCACAAGAAGAAGAAGAAGAAGAAGAAGAAGAGGGGGACCAGTATCCTGGCAGAGAAATTTGCAAAGGCTTCTGGGGGAACTTTAAACTAGAACGGTTGGGGGGGAGGGACTCAAATAGAGAAAGCCAGTAGACAGGGTCTGAGGCAGGTGGCAGAGAAAGAAAGCACTCAGACCCAACATGTAGGGGGGAAAGAAGAAAAAAAAATAAACAGAGAATAAGAGGTGGTGGGTTTCCAGGGCAGAAATCAAAAGGGGGCACTTGTCAACATAATTGTATAAGGAGTAAGAGTGTTGTAAAAACAATCCTGAAAGCTTTGTGTCTCAATGCAAGGAGCATTCGTAATAAGGTGGACGAGTTGAATGTGCATATAGCAATTAATGACTATGCTATAGTTGGGACCATGGAGACATGGCTCCAGGGGGACCAAGGCTGGGAGCTGAACATCCAGGGATATTCAATATTCAGGAGGGATAGACAGAAAGGTAAAGGAGGTGGGGTAGCGTTGCTGGTGAGAGAGGAGATTAATGCAATAAAAAGGAAGGACATTAGCTTGGAGGATGTGGAATCGATATGGGTAGAGCTGCGAAACTCTAAGGGGCAGAAAACACTAGTGGAAGTTGTGTACAGGCCACCTAACAGTAGTAGTGGAGTTGGGGATGGCATCAAACATGCGTGCAACAAGGGTAAAACAGTTATAATGGGTAACTTCAATCTACATATAGATTGGGTGAATCAAATGGGCAGGGGTGCTGAGGAAGAGGATTTCTTGGAATGTATGCGGGATAGTTTTCTAAACCAACATGTAGAGGAACCAACGAGAGAGCAGACTATTCTAGACTGAGTATTGAGTAATGAGGAAGGGTTAGTTAGCAGTCTTGTTGTGCGTGGCCCCTTGGGCTTGAGTGACCATAATATGGTTGAGCTTCATTAGTATGGAGAGTAACATAATTGTCAGAAACAAGGGTTCTGAACTTAAACAAAGTTGAAGGTATGAGACGTGAATTGGCCAAGATAGACTGGCAAGTGATTCTTAAAGGGTTGACAGTGGATGTGCAATGGAAGGTATTTAAAGACTGCATGGATGAACTACAACAATTGTTCATCCCAGTTTGGCAAAATAATAAATCAGGGAAGGTAGTGCATCCATGGATAACAAGGGAAATCAGGGATAGTATCAAAACAAAAGATGAAGCATACAAATTAGCCAGAAAAAGCAGCCTACCAGAGGACTGGGAGAAATTCAGAGTCCAGCAGCAGAGGACAAAGGGCTTAATTAGGAAAGGGAAAATAGATTATGAAAGAAAACTGGCAGGGAACATGAAAACTGACTGCAAAAGTTTTTATAGATATGTGAAGAGAAAGAGATTAGTTAAAACAAATATAGGTCCCTTGCAGTCAGAAACAGGTGAATTGATCATGGGGAACAAGGACATGGCAGACCAATTGAATAACTACTTTGGTTCTGTCTTCACTAAGGAAGACATAAATAATCTGCCGGAAATAGCAGGGGACCGGGGGTCAAATGAGGTGGAGGAACTGAGTGAAATCCAGGTTAGCCGGGAAGTGGTGTTGGGTAAATTGAATGGATTAAAGGCCGATAAATCCCCAGGGCCAGATAGTCTGCATCCCAGAGTACTCAAGGAAGTAGTCACAGAAATAGTGGATGCATTAGTGATGATTTTTCAAAACACCTTAGATTCTGGAGTAGTTCCTGAGGATTGGAGGGTAGCTAATGTAGCCCCACTTTTTAAAAAAGGAGGGAGAGTCTAACATCGGAAGAGGGGAAACTGCTAGAGTCAGTTATTAAAGATGGGATAGCAGTACATTTGGAAAGTGGTGAAATCATTGGACAAAGTCAGCATGGATTTACGAAAGGTAAATCATGTCTGACGAATCTTATAGACTTTTTCGAGGATGTAACTAGTAGAGTGGATAAGGGAGAACCAGTGGATGTGTTATATCTAGACTTTCAGAAGGCTTCGACAAGGTCCCACATAAGAGATTAGTATACAAACTTAAAGCACACGGTATTGGAGGTTCAGTATTGATGTGGATAGAGAACTGGCTGGCAGATAGGAAGCAAAGGCTAGGAGTAAATGGGTCCTTTTCAGAATGGCAGGCAGTGACTAGTGGGGTACTGCAAGGCTCAGTGCTGGGACCCCAGCTATTTACAATATATATTAATGATTTGGACGAGGGAATTGAATGCAACATCTCCAGGTTTGCGGATGACACTAAGCTGGGGGTAGTGTTAGGTGTGAGGAGGATGCTAGGAGGCTGCAAGGTGACTTGGATAGGCTGGGTGAGTGGGCAAATGCATGGCAGATGCGGTATAATGTGGATAAATCTGGGTGTCATGGTACACCAATCATTGAAAGTAGGCATGCAGGTGCAGCAGGCAGTGAGGAAAGCAAATGGTATGTTAGCTTTCATAGCAAAAGGATTTGAGTATAGGAGCAGGGAGGTTCTACTGCAGTTGTACAGGGTTTTGGTGAGACCACACCTGGTGTATTGCGTACAGTTTTGGTCTCCAAATCTGAGGAAACACATTCTTGCCATAGAGGGGCTACAGAGAAGGTTCACCAGACTGATTCCTGGGATGTCAGGACTTTCATATGAGGAAAGACTGGATAGACTTGACTTGTACATGCTAGAATTTAGAAGACTGAGGGGGGATCTTGTAGAAACGTACAAAATTCTTAAGGGGTTGGATAGGCTAGATGCAGGAAGATTATTCCCGATGTTGTGGACGTCCAGAACAAGGGGTCACAGTCTAAGGATAAGGGGGAATTCCTTTAGGACTGAGATGAGGAAAACATTTTTCACACAGAGAGTGGTGAGTCTCTGGAATTCTCTGCCACAGAAGGTAGTTAAGGCCAGATCATTGGCTATATTTAAGAGGGAGTTAGATGTGGCCCTTGTGGCTAAAGGGATCAGGGAGTATGGAGAGAAGGCAGGTACAGGATACTGAGTTGGATGATCAGCCATGATCATATTGAATGGCGGTGCAGGCTCGAAGGGCTGAATGGCCTACTCCTGCACCTATTTTCTATGTTTCTATGTTTCTAAGAAGAAGCAACACACATAATGCCTGTGTTCCAACTTTCCCCAGATCCTAATGAAAGGTAATCAACCTGACACGTTATCTGTTTCTCATAAACTAGCCCAATGGATAAAGCAGCTTGAAAATGTGTGCTTTGTTGGAGAATGGACACATGGTGCAAACACCCAAAGAGCTGCAATGTATATGGTGGCTTGGCATAATAACAAACAAAAATGCTGCATTTCTGTCTATATTTGTACTCCAATCACATTGCCACAGCATACGCTGTTGGTGTATGTCCCATCCATGACTAGAATGTTGTGCTGGTGTGAAGGGTGGTAAATCTGTGGAATTAATTGCCACAAAAGTCTGTGGAGGCCCTCAATAGATATTTGTAAGGCAGAGATAGATAGATTCTTGATTAGTACACATGTCAGGGGTTATGGGGAGAGGGCAGGATAATGGGATGGAGTGGGAGAAATAGAACAGCCATGATTGAATGGCGGAGTAGACATTGTAAATACCTTACTCTTCCATCGGTAAAGGTGTTAGCATCTTTAATGTTCATTCCATTATCAGATATGCAGTACATCATACATTCAGTCTACTGCAGCTAGTGAATACAGTAGGCGAGTTCTTACACTATAAAACATGCACTTGGCAGAGTTATTATTACTAAGCATTCTGATTGGCTGACATGCAATAGCCAATCTACAGACGTGATGGGCCGAATGGCCTAATTCTTCTCCTGTGACTTATAAACCAATATAGGACACCCAAGTAGGGAAACCTTCCTTTCAGCCAAAGTATATAAGATCGCTGGCTAACATGCAATAGCCAATCTACATCCCTTCTTGTAGAAATGAAAAAGCAACTAAAGCACTTTGAACAATAAGCTGAGGGAATATATTCAGATTAAACAAAATCGCCATATCTAGTGGGTGGCCTACTTACCCGTCCGGTTCTCGTGCAGTAGGGGGCTGCCTCATCTCCCTTTCCTTCTGAAAAGATGGGGACTGGGGTTGGTAATGCCGCAGGAGACCCAATGGGCCTGTGGGGAGAGAACCGGGGGTGGACAGACATGGGGAGCCTGGGGTACCGGTTACAACAGGAGACGCAGGGGCAGACCGACACGGGGAGTGAGTTGTCTTTGTCGCGACGGGTGGTGGGACGGCTGCAACGGGTGTCGGTGTGAACACGAGCGGTGGGGCATCAGGAGCTGGAGGCGCCGGACGAGGTTCCTTCACAGGAAGGTGGTGTTGACTGTAGAGGACACCATCCACTTCGACCAGGTAGAAGTGTGGTTCCTTTGAGGGGCCATGAATGTGCCCTAGTTTGGTATGTCCTTTGTCGGTTTGTAGGCATACCACTTGTCCTTGTAGTAGTAGTTTGAACGGCTTGCTTGTCTTGTCGTAAAACCTCTTTTGCGTGTCGCATTTAAACTGCACTCGCTTTTGTATTTCGGTGCGAGAGCGGACATGTGGCTGCAACTGTTGCTGGGAGATTGGCAGTGGTCGACACGTCCTGCGATACATTAGCCGCTGGGCGGGGGAGCCGAGAATGCTGTCCCTTGAAATGTTCCGCAGGTTTAGTAGGTCCAGGTAGATATCAGATTTAGCTAGATAGAAGCGCTCCATGAGTTGTTTAGCGCTCCGAACGGCATGCTCAGCAAGTCCATTGGACTGTGGGTACTCTGGGCTGCTGGTGACGTGTTGAAGGTTCCACTTTTTGGCAAAATTCTTGTACTTTTGACTGGTGAATTGAGGTCCGTTGTCAGTCTGAAGGCGGACGGGTGCACCATACACGGACAGGTGGATTGACAGTTTTTGGATCACTATTTCAGAGATGATTGTTGGGAGTAGGTCAATTTCGAACCAACCCGGGTAGGAACCTACCAGAACAAGGTAATGTTTCCCGTGCCATTCAAAGATTGGGGAGGAGGGACTGCTTCTGTTGGTGTGGCGTCAAGCTGTTGCAGATGGCGCATGATTCTGTTTTTTCAATTCAATTCAATTCAATTCAATTCAACTTTAATGTCATTGTACATATACAAGTATGGGTACAACGAAATGCAGTTTTGTGACAGCACGAAGTGATAGCAATATACAGATAAGTACAGATAAATAAATGCAGATGTGGGAATCTATTCCGAGTTCAGCAGAGCGATGGTGTTATTGTAGAAGTCATCCTGCTGGTCAATTGATGTGCTGGGCGGTTTTCACCACCCGTTGTAGTGCCTTCCTGTCAGCTATGGTGCAACTGCTGTACCATACCGTAAAGCAGGTGGTCAGGATGCTTTCAATGGTGCATCGGTAGAAGTTGGTCAGGAGGACAAGTGGGCCTTTTTGAGCCTCCTCAGGAAGTAAAGATCAGCAGAGACCAGGACAGATCCTCCGAGATGTGTACCCCGAGGAATTTGTAGTTGGAGACCCGCTTCAGTCCCGTTTTATGGATGGGGGTGTGCCTGCCCCCTCTGATCTTCCTGAAGTCGACAATGAGAGTTGAGGACGAGGTTATTGTTGGCACACCAGGTTGTCAGGACCTCCTCCCTGTAGGCTGACTCGTCGATCGCTGGACCGTGGTGTCGTCGGCAAATTTTATGATGGCGTTGGAGCCATACTTAGGGATGCAGTCATGGGTGAAGAGGGAGTAGAGGAGAGGGCTGAGCACACAGCCCTGTGGCACGCCAGTGTTCAGTGTTATGTGGAGGAGGTGAGGTTGTTGATCCTAACAGACTGTGGTCTGTTAGTGAGGAAGTCCATTATCCAGTTGCAGAGGGAAGTTGAGATGCCAAGACCGCTGAGTTTGGTGATCAAGCTAGCGGGTATGACAGTGTTAAAGGCGGAGCTGAAGTCAATGAACAGCAACCATTGCTGTCCACGTGGGTCAGGGCAGAGTGAAGGGCCGCCGATATGGCGTCCTCTGTTGACCTGTTTAGGCAAACTGATGGGGGTCCAGTGTGGGGGGATGTACCTTCTTTTTCACGTATGTACCTTGTCATCCCGGGCCAGTAGATCACGTTCTGGGCCCGTTTTAGAGTGACGTCTGTACCGGGGTAGCTTCCGTGGATGTCTACGTAGTATTCCACTCCGCACGGTGGAGGGGATGACTGTCTTGTGGTCTTTGACGATGATTCCGTCCTGTAGCACCAGTTCGTCACGAACCAGGAAGTAGGGTCGTATTTCAAACGGGATGCTTGACTGTTTGTTTGGCCATCCGTTCCTTATGACGGAGATCAGCAGTTGCGAAGTTTTGTCCGCAACTGTGTGTTCGGCATGGCGGCGTAGACAATCGGTGGGCACGAACGAGACCTTCAGGACCGAGAATTCGTCCTGTTCGATAGGGTGACGTTCGCTGGTAGTCCGCGGGGCTTTGGAGAGCGTGTCTGCGATGAGCATGTCTTTACCTTTCTTGTATACGATGCGGAAATCAAACCGCTACAGCTGCATCATCATGCGCTGCAGACGAGCTGGGGCGGCATGGATGGGCTTGTTTAGGATGGTGACCAGTGGCTGCTGGTCAGTCTCGACAGTGAAGGTTTTGCCAAAAATGAAGTCTTTCAATTTTGAGCAGGCAAAGACGACGGCGAGCAGTTCCTTTTCGATTTGGGCATAGCGTTGTTCAGTGTCTGTTAGGGTGCGTGATGCGTAGGGGACAATCGCCGTCGGTAGTTGTCTGTAGGCACGCTGCGCCTAGCCCGTACTGGGATGTATCGCAGGTGATGGCAATTGGCAGGTTGAGTTTGAAATATGCCAGTGTTGGTGGATTGGCTAGCTGGAGCTTGAGTGTCTCAAAGGCTCTTTGGTGCTGGGGGTACCAGGACCATGCATTGTCTTTGTGGGTCAGTTGTCGCAGGGGAGCAGATAGTTCGCTGAGGTTGGGAATGAATTTGCCCAGGTAGTTAACCATGCCGAGGAATCGTTGCAAGCTGGTGACGTCGGTTGGAACTGGCAGCTCGTTGATGGCTGCAGTCTTTAACGGATCAGGTTTTAATCCGTTGCTGGTGAATACATACCGACGTAGGTGACTTCCGGAACCCGGAATTTGCACTTGAGAGGGTTGAGTTTGAGGTTGATGTCTCTGGCACGGTTTAGTATCTTCTTCAGGTTGGCATCATGCTCGGCCAAATCACGGCCGTAGACTAGGATATCGTCAACAATGATGTCAAATGGATATTCTGCGAACAGTTGTTGCGCTGCGTGTTGGAAGACTTCGCTGGCCGAGTTGATGCCAAAGGGAATTCTTACAAATCTGTAGCGGCCAAATGGTGTGGCAAAAGTTGTTAGAGCAGATGATGCCCGGTCCAGTGGTATTTGCCAGAAAGAGCTTTTGGCGTCCAGGACCGAGATTACCGTTGCGTTTCCAATTTGCGCAGCCACGATCTCAGTGGTTCTCATCGGGTAATGTGGGCGTTTGATTGCAGTGTTTAAATATTTGGGGTTGATGCAAACCCGCAACTCTTCTTTGTTTTTCTTGGTGGTTACGACCATGGTGGAGACCCAGTCAGAGGGTTCGCTGACCTCGGCAATGACTCAGATGGAGACCAGGCATTTCAGTTCGGTGTGTATAATGTCCCGCATGCCGTGGGGAACACGGTGGGGTGCGCGAACCACTGGTATGACTGTGCTTCTGACACCACTTCTGACACCATGTAAATTCCTTACTCTCCCACAGGTAAAGGTGTAAGCATCTTTAATATTCATTCCATTATCAGATATGCAGTACATCATGCATTCAGTCTACTGCAGCTACTGAATACAGTAGGCAAGTTATTTCACTATAAAGCATGCACTAGGTGGAGTTATTATTACTAAGCATTCTGATTGGCTAACATGCAATAGCCAATCTACAGACATGATGGGCCGAATGGCCTAATTATTCTCCTATGAATTATAAACCAATATAGGACACCCAAGTAGGGAAACCTTCCTTTCAGCCAAAGCATATAACATCACTTCCACATCACCAGAGCAACACATTCCCTGCACATTCCTCTAATGGCAACCTAGAGTATTCAACCATGCAGCTTCAACTATTCAGTTCAACATTCAGAAGTGATCTCAAGCTGGAGCTAACTCCAGAATTACCCATGTTCATGATATACATTGGAGCAAACAGGGAAACAGCTGCGTCCAAAGAAAAGGTACATGGATACACACAAACATGAGATATGACTACAACATTAGGGATATGAAAGGATACCGTTCCAAATCCAGCAAAAGTAAATCAATGCATGTGGGTGTCCACTATAGTTTTCACAAAAGATGCCTTTTGAGACATGGAGCCAAAGTGAACAGCATTTTGTTAGAGCAACATCATAACTCATTCCTGCATTTTTGTTTATGTTGGAGAAACATAACGAGCAGTGCCTTTATGCACTTGAGTTTCAGAAATGTTCTTGCAAACATTTTTATATTCTATCAATAAAGATGATTTTCTGTGAGTTTGGAATAGTAAGTAGATTGCACATCATTTCTCGACTCCAGTTGCTGCAAATAAATTAAAGAAAGCCACAGTTGTTGGTCATGGAAAAAAAAAACAGCTATGGTTCAAAGAAGCTAACAAATGAGATGGTGGAGCTGTTTTTTTTCCTTGTTAATTCATTGTGTTTATTTCTGCTGATAATGGAATTTTCATCCTTTTGTATTATCTCTTGTGCCTTGATTTCACTCCGCTTATTGTTTAGAAAGAAATTAAAAAGAATTTAATCTCATTGCATGACATACTCTATGTATTTTACAGCTATTAAACAGACTATTCCCTTGAGGCCAAATATTTTAATGGTATAAGCACCATACATAGCATTATTTCCCAATATACACTGGATATTCTGATCATAACCCTGTGACAGTTTAATGAGGTCAGATTAGTATTCTGCGCACAACTACTTATATGTGGACAGTTGACAATCAAAATAAGATTAAGGCTTCCTATATTAACTGCATTTACTCAAATACATGTAAGGGCACTTACATGATGTAATGACATTTAACAATGTGTAATACTCCTTCCATTACCATTATATTAAAATAAAATAAAATAATACAATATTATTTGTTCAGAGAAAGATGCACCAACTTCAATGCTTCATTGTGGACATAGGTGCCTACCATTTAGGACATTAAACCAATTTAGGAATGGCCAGTTTAAAATGTAATGGACTTGAATGATTTTTGTTTTTAGCATGGTTTACAGATATATTTTTGTTGTTTAGCTTCAGGTACCGGAATCATTCAGAGCTCACAGTGTAAGAAAATCCATTGCTGGCATGTCATTTACTATTACCAAAGGTTGTAGCACTTATTATAATTTATTTTGATCCAAGGGCAATAAATTACGATTTCAGCTCGTTTTCAGAAATAAGGAAATAGATGAATCCATCCACCCGCACTCTCTTCTTGCCCTCTGGGATTTCTTCAGCAAGCAATTAGATGTAATTTGCTTAAAGTGACCATCTAAGCAAGACTAACAACACCAAGCGTGTTGTCAAAGAAATTTACTTTCCTTTAATCACATAACCTTTCTGACACGAAGGTTATAGAAATTCTCCCACTGGTGATTTGTATTGAGAACTATCTGGATATATAAGGGAAAAGCAGGGTTTCTGATAATATTTTGCAGTAAAATAGCTCAAGAGAAAAGCATTCAAGTTCAATCTGTCGGCAGAAGTATTTGGTCTTCCTCCGTACATAACGCTTGTTCAAATTGAGACACTAATTACAAACAGGGGGCTGTAAATTCTCATGCATCATAATGAATATGCTTGATAGCCACAGCAGTGGCGTGACAATGACCTTCACAGCAGTGGGCCTGCAGTTTAAACATCAATAGATGAGCCTCGAGCAGTACCGAATGCATGGTTTATGTTTCTGTGCCAAATTCTGGCAAAGGGAGCTTCGACAACCCCACATATTGAGGCTGATTACAAGGATATAGCACTCAATGAAGAGACAATATTGTAGGCAATATAATTTTTCAACCTTTAGGAACATTGAATTGAAGAACAGGGCTCAACATCTGAAGTTCATATTATTTAAACAAACTACCTTGTGTTCATTAGAAATGCTTCCCTCACCGATCTGAAATACCACTTTTTTTGCTTCGTTAGAACTGGCACAGGACATGGAGAAGCATGTATACTGTTACTTGTTCAAGATGGAAAAGGCTGGAAATTTCCTATTGTTTTATTAGAATCGTAAAAAGAATAGCAGAGTGCATTTTTCTTTGGCCTTTCATCAATGGTGAGTACTGTGGAATTAATTAGGAAAGACCTCTGACTGGCATTGCTTCACCTTCATGCACAACTCCTGAAACATCCAAATGATTGCTTCTACTCTCCCTCTCTCACTCTCACACTCACACACATACGTGCACACACACACAACACGCACACACCCACACACAACACACACACACGTGCACATGTGAGCGCTTGCACACATACACGCACCCACCCGCTCACACACAAACACGCACACACACATGCACGCATACACACGCACGCGCACGCACGCGCAAATACATGCATGCGCACGCACACACAGACACAAACAGGCACACACACGCACGCACACGAACGCGCGCACACAAACACACACACACACACACACACACACACACATACACACACACACACACACACACACACACACACACGCACACACACACAGACACACACACACACACACACACACACACACAGACACACGCACACGCACAAACACACGCACACACACAGACACACGCACACGCACACACACAGACACACAGACACACACACACACACACACACACGCACACACACAGACACACACACACACACACACACACGCACACGCACACGCACACACACAGACACACACACACGCGCACACGCACACACACACGCACACGCACACGCACACACACACACACACACACACACGCACACACACACACACACACACACACACACACACACACACACACACACACACACACACACACACACACACACATATAACCTTTCCTTGCACTTGCTATTTTATTGAAATCCCATTGGAAATCCTTTCAACCTAATTTTTCTTTCAGGCACCCGGTTTCTTTTTAGCCTGTGATAACTATCACGTAACTTTTGTACAACCTGTGCTGTGATCCAAAGGTATCGATGTCTTCTATTAGATGAGTGAGAAATAAAGTTGGTTATCACCTATTTCTGCCAAATGGTTGTTCATCTCCTAACGCTTAATCGTGCCTTATGTTTTTTCTACTCAATGCTAAGTTCGTTTGCAGGATATCTGTTGTGAGGCAAAATGAAACTTTACACTACTCGTAATTTACTTAACTTTATTTAAGCTTTAAGCAACTTATTTCTTTAGTACATAAACTCGGAATCGTTTGGCAAACATGGCAGATTCCGCAGGCTTTTCCCGCCCAAAGTCTCCACTCATGCACACACTCTGGAAAAGCTCCACACATGTGCACACTCGGGAAGCCCCAAACATGCGCACACTCTAGAAGAGCCCCCCACATGCGCACACTTCAATATCATAATAACAATTGATGGTGGGGCCTAAACTGGATTAAGATAAGAGTGGTTAGACTTTCATGGGATTTGGGGTTTATTTTCTGCGGCTCTCATACTGTATGGTTCACAGTAACTGAATTGAATTTCATTGATGGTACACAAAAGGCTGGAGAAACTCAGCGGGTGCAGCAGCATCTAAGGAGCGAAGGAGATATGCAACTTTTCGGGTCGAGACCCTTCTTCAGACTGGTCAGGGATCAGGCAAACGAGAGATATGGACGGTGATGTGGAGAGATAAAGAACAATGAATGAAAGATATGCAAAAAAGTATCGATGATAAAGGGAAGCCTTTTGTGTACCCTCGATTCTCCAGCATCTGCAGTTCCTTCTTTAACACTGAATTTCATTGATATAGTCTTTCGCATTTGCAACATTTGCGTCACGTTATGAGCAGGTCATCATAACCTCAATTTAAAATGTAATGAGTATGTAAAAATGATAGAAAACATTTCTACTCTATCTACTCTATGCCATCTACTCTCTGCATCGCCCTTATAATTTTCTAAACCTCTATAAGGTTACCCCTCAGCTTCCTTTGTTCCAGGAACACAGTTCGAGCCCGGTCAATCTCCCATTGCAACTCCAGTCGAGGCAATTGCATCCTTTCCCTCGCAAAACTACAGACAATACCCCAAGTAAGGCCTTACTAACGATTTGTGCAACTAACATGATGTGCCAAATCCTATATGAAAATGACATTGCAGAGTGAAAATAGGCCCTCATGCGCTTGTCCAAGCCACATTGGCCAACAGTAGGTTGAACTTCAAGGAGTCATCTGAAATAGAACGTAGTTCACGGGGTTTCTGTCCTCTACTTCTTTCCTTCAGCACTTTGTACAGTACTGGGAAAAGGAACAGGCCGACGGGGATGTGTGATTAGATGGAGAAGAAATTGAAGCAAAGCCCCTGATTGATTCATAAAGATTCATCAAGATTCATAATATTGTACAGCAATAGACGTATTTGGAAACAAATAGTTAAGACCCTACATATGGATAATTTGTCACTTTGTTTGCCAATTATGAATAATCCTTTGTTTAAGCCCTCTGTATTGGACAAGGGGTTTAGACACTGGAATGATTTAGGAATTAAAAGGATAGAACACCTTTACAAGAAAGGAAAATTTCTTTCATTTCAAGAGTTACAGGATATCTATGGATTGCAGTCAAATAACATATTTAGGTATTTACAAATTAGAAACCATATTAAGTCAAATACGCAAGACTATAAAAATAGAAAACCAGGATTATTAGATGAATTGTTTAATAAACACCCAAATACAGAAAAATGAATAGCGTATATATACAATACTATCTTGGATAGGGAAATCCCAACTTCGGAAATATATCGACAAACATGGGAAAATGAAATAGGTTTATCTATAACGAAGGAAACTTGGGAAGAAAGCCTACAACGTATACATTGTTTCTCATTAAATGCTAGACATATATTGATACAATTTAAGGTATTACACAGATTACATTATTCAAAAACAAAATTAAATAGAATTTATCCTAACATTTCTCCTATTTGTGATAAATGTCAGAACTTGGAAGCTAATTTAACGCATAGTTTTGTAACATATATAAAACTCATTTATTATTGGACAGAAATCTTTAGAGTTATCTCTGAAGTTCTTAAAATAAAACTGGACCCAGATCCAAAATTAATAATATTAGGAGTTCCGGATTCAAATTTAATATTAACAGTAAACCAAAGAAATTTCTTGGATTACTGTTTGATAATAGGGAAAAAATTAATATTGAAATTTTGGAAGGGAACATTATCCCCCACAATTAAAATGTGGACAGTGGAAATGTTGGAGACGTTGCATTTGGAAAGAATCAGATTTGTCCTAGGACAAATACGAACTCTTTGAACAGATATGGTCTCCATATACAGAATATTTGAAGGGGTAGCTGTTCTTGGCATCACAACTCAATGGATACCCGGCAAGATTAGATGAAAATAATTCCTTTTTTTTAAAATTTGTATACATGTCTCTATTGATATCGTTATTTGAAATTGTGTTATTCACTATTAAGATGTATACTATAATCTTTTTTATATATATATATAATACTTTGTTTTAATTGAATATATAAAACAATTTTTTTTTCTCTTTCTTTTCTCTTTCTCTCTCTATATAATCAAAATTATTATTTAATCACTATTCTTATTGATTAAAATCTATTCTTTTCTTTTTTCTAAAAAATAGAAGGTTATAAGAATTATTCGTAATATCCGTATACTTATTGAAATAAGTTGGTTGTGTATTTGAAAAGTTGTTATACCGTTGTTATGATGGATTACTTCTAATAAAAATATTATTTAAAAAAAAGTAATAATAATAATATTGTACAGCATGGAAACAGGTCCTTCAGGACCAACTTGTTCTTGCCGACCAGGATACATATTTATGCTAGTCCCATTTGTCTGTGTTTGGCCCATATCTCAAACCATTTCCTACCTATGTACCTGCCCAAATATATTTATACATGCATCTCTGTAATTGTATCAGCCTCCACCACCTCTCTTTTTCCATGTACTTACCAGCTTCTGTGTAAGGAGCCTGTCCCACTTTAAATTTTGGATAGACACAAAATGCTGGAGTAACTCAGCGGGACAGGCAGCATCTCTGGAGGGAAGGAATGGGTGATGTTTTCTTCAGTCTGAAAAAGTGTCTTGACCCGAAATGTTACCCATTGCTTCTCTCCAGAGATGCTGCCTGTCTCGCTGAGTTGCTCCATCATTTTGTGTCTGTCTCCGGTTGAAACCAGCATCTCAGTTCCTTCCTACCCCTTTACATTTTTCCATTCTTATCTTTGTTCAGGGGTTCCCAACCTTTTTCGTCCCGTTTACCCCGGCAACTTTAATAGTACATAACAATGTTATTTCACTTATTTATGAACAACTAATGATGAACAGATCCCGGTATACCAGAACCAAACACAGTCAGTCAATGAGAAAAAATGTGTATAAATCCAGAATCAACACATTTACCCCCTGGGTAGGTGGAATTTACCCCAGGTTGGGAACCCTTGCTATGCATCGCCCTTATAATTTCTCTATGCATCGCCCTTATAATTTTCTAAACCTCTATAAGGTTACCCGTCAGCTTCCTTTGTTCCAGAAACACAGTCCCAGCCCGGCCAATCTCCCATTGCAACTCCAGTTGAGGCAATTGCACCCTTTCCCTCACAAAACTACAGACAATACCCCAAGCAAGGCCTTACCAATGATTTGTGCAACTAACATGATGTGCCAAATCCTATACTCAATGCCTTGGTCGATGAAGGCACGCATATCTACCTATCTCACCACTTTCAAGGAGCTACAATATGTACAGTAGCCCAGGATCTCGCTGTTAATTAACACTCTCCAGGCCCTTGTCCGCCATGACTAAGATCCATTTTGCCCAACATTGACAAATATAGATTGGAGAAAGGTCAAGAACTTGAAGAAACCAATCCATATCAGCTGTACTTGATAGGGAACCAGATGTGTTTGGTAGCATTCAAGGTGTGTAAGCCAATGTTCCTCTGAAAGAGAAAAAAAAAAGCCTTGGTTCTCCAAAGTACCTAACAATTTGGAAGCAAAGGTTGGTGAAAATCTGAAAAGTCCTCAGGAAGCAGCTGACAGTAACTGGCTTGTTTTTCTGATTCAGCTGAGCTAGTGTTTCATGTAGCGATGATAGATGGCACCATTAGATCTGTGTATTTTGTAAGATAATAATCAACAGAGGAGCAGAGTTTGACAGATACCCCTTTCCTCTGATGATTTTTTTGCTTAGTTTGGACAAGATCAGATCTTTGTAGCCTTTAATATGTCTCATGCTTACCCAAAGATGAGGGGTCTGAAGGAGTGCTCTGTGATAAATACTCCCTTGGACCGCCCCAATACAACAAGCTTACATTTGGATAATTTCCAGGCATTTCACTAAGGACAATGGATAATTTGATCCAAGTTCAACCACTCGATGAAGGCTATCAAAATGACACCTTGATGATTAGAAAATAACTGGAACATAACGGGAATTTGCCCGATTCAGAGAAGCAGGACTATAGCGGAGGAATGATAAATATTTATTTGATGTTTCAAAAATGTTTCCATCTTGCCTATAAGATAGATGCTGAGGGATTTCACCCAGTTGAAATCAAAGTTAAAACAGGAATGGATGTATGTATTTGGTCTATAGAATTGGACAGAAATGAAATCTACTTAGCAATACTTGAGAAATTCCCTGGCATCTTTGTAAGTGTGAGACCTCAACCCAAGTTACTCAACTACAAGACAATTGAAAAGGGGACAAAGATATTTGTGCTCTGAGGATTGAAGCAATTGCACCTGAGGCCTTGGGTTTATCTTAACTGCTCTCCCATCTTGTATCAGCTCTCCCATCATCTGTCAACTGGTTAGTTTTGATGCTGCATTCAGAATGGAAATGAGCAACTGATTGATTTTTGCTTCCAAGTTTTTTCTCCAACCATAACACAACGCTCACATCTTGACAAAGAAAGGTTGGCAGTTTGTCTTTGAAGTGACAGAATTTACATAAATTATTTAATGACCAGAACTTTGCAGAGACTTGCTAAGTCTGTGATGTAGGTAGTTCTACCTTTCAGATGGATGATGTTTCAGGTCGAGACCCTTCTTCAGACTGAGTCAGGGGAGAGGGAGACACAAAGATAAAGAAGGGTAAGATATGAAAACGAGATATCAAAAGAGAGAGAGAGGAGGAGTTTGGCTGCTTCACTGAAAAATCTCCTCAAGGTATGCCTATTTTTAAGTTCTCCTCTCTCCGACGAGAGTTCTGCAACATCCTCTCTCGCTGCACCCCCTCTGTGATTTCTCCTGCATCCCTACCACCCACATTTTAACCCATACTATTCTACATTTTCCTCGACCCTCATCTCTTTTGACGTCTCATTTTCACACCTTACCTTTCCTTATCTCTGTGTCTCCCTCTCCCCTGACTCTCAGTCGGAAGAAGGGTCTTGACCTGAAATGTCACCCCTTCTATCCAGAGATGCTGCATGTCCCGGTGAGTTACTCCAGCATTTTATGTCTACCTTGTCAGTCAATGTGTGAACAGAAAGGTTGACATCACTATTTCTCAGTTGTAAATTTCAACAGTATCTTTTTCTGCTAACAGATTAAAACTCCCATGGATTGGGTCGGGATATATCCTGCACAAACACAGTTGGCATTCCACACCGGATAATATCAAATGTTCGGAGAGAAAGTGGTGATAGACTGGCTTCAGGTGAATGGTCTACTTTGCCTGCAGGGCATGCATCCCAGCTGGGAGGAATGATATTTGCCACAAATTATGCTTAGCTGTTGCTTGCTTAGTTTAGGCAACTGACATCACCTCTGACTGATACATCCAATTTTAGCCCTTCCATCACACGCAAGTAACTGCAGGGGCAGGAAGAATAATTGTGCAGCCTCTAAAAAAGTCACTTGTTTTGACATCATGGGATAATGTTTCCAAAATATATGTTTGCCTTTAGATGGCAACTTTACTTCGGAGTCACGTGAGTGACTTCGTGAAGACCCCGCCAGCACGCATGCGCGGCATATCATCGCGTGCACTCGCACCGGCAGGCTGGGGGGGGAGTGCGCTCTCTCCTCCGGCTCCTTCACAAGACCGGCAGGTAAGTATTACCTTTTTTCTTCACAGCATGGACAAGGGCCGGAGGACGACGCTGTCGAGGAGCTGAGCTGCGGCCAGCCAACGGCCCTTGTCCCCGGAGCTGCAAGGAACGCCGGCAGCTTCAACGCATGGTGGGGGCAGGAATGCGGAAGTCGGGCGCTCCCGCTGATTCAGGGGCCGACTCACTCGAATGGGTTTACCGCTCCGGAGCTGGAAGCAACAGGTCCAGACTCCGAGCCCCCGTCCCCCAAGAAAAGAAGGGGGGATACAGGTACGTGGCAAGGGGTTCTTGTTCTTCACAGGCAACCTCTCCCCGAGCTCCAGAAGACCCGAGGGGGCTGGGCCGGGGGACAGCCGCACGACAGGGGAGCCCTGCAAAGTGCAATACGTACCACAGCCAGGGAATCTGCCGTAGTGCAGCCTGGCAACATCACTGCTGCGTCGTGTAGGCCTGCTGGAGCAGATACCGCCGACAACACACCCCGTCAGGCTGCGGTCAAGGGCGGAGGTGGCAGCAGGAAGCGGTCGGTCAGCTCAGCTCTGGGAGCGGCCGACCATGCGCCTCCACGCTAAAAGATGGGCAAATGTGGAGGTAAGCCTGCACGGACTCCGGGGAGCCAGGTTCCGGGGCCGGCGCCGATTCAACTCACCTGCCTTCTTATCAAACAGGTGGGCCGCCACAGTCTCGGAGAAGACAGACTAGCGGAGAGTCCGTGCGGGAGTCGTATGATCCTACTTGGGCTGTAGGTCACGACGACCTGCCATTGGACCCTAGACAGCACCTTATGGAGGTGTGGTCCGATGGTGGAAGCCCCAGTGAGTTCGCAGGGCCTGGGGAAGTCGGCTTGTCCGCTGCGTATAGCAGGGACGGTCGCATAGAGCGGTTGGAGCTCTTAGTGGTGCAACGCCTCCAGCGGGACCGGGAACGAGAAGAGCGGGACTCGCGGGCATCCACTAGCCGTGCAAGGACACCACTCAGCATCTCATCGTCTCCAGCCAGAAGCATTAATGATTGCCCAGCTGCTGTGTTTGAAGACGACCCGGGACAGCCAGTGACCGCTGAGCCAGAGCATGAGGAGGATATGCTGGATGTGGTGAGTGAAGTTTGCCGTTTCCACCCAGACAGGTGAACCCCTGCACCACGAATTGGCGGGCACCATTGATTGCCTAATTACGCACCAACTCCGGAGTCAGGTTCTCAATAATACCTTGGAGAAAGGTTCTCCACGGGCATAACGGCGTTTGCAAAACCCTGGTCGGGGATAATGTGTCCAGTAAACAGCAAGATGCACTGGCACTCCTATGCAACACCCAGTATGAGATAAACTGCCTGCGTAAGAGCTCCATATAGGCCACACTCAACCCCAAATTCGCGGGGTTGTGCCGACCATTACCGCTCCACCGCCGTATCAGTTGTTTGGATACCTGTACAAACAGGTGAAGGGATTGGACAAAGGAGGCCAAAACAGTGGGCCTCATGAAACTCCATCGGCCAGACTTCACCCATATCACCAGCAACAGCCTAATACAACCTGTGAACCAAGGCTGCCGGATAGGGCACAAAGATCCTACCTACCTCCATCTCAACAAACACAACGACCTTTTAGGGCAAGGCCAACAGCGGCCTGCATGGAAAATGCGGCCGCCGGCCCGTCAACCTCCATAACGTCCACCCGAAGCACCGTATGTACGGAACCGCCGTTAACTATGGAGGTAAGGGGGTCTGGCTCCTCTCACGCCGTAGTATCCCTCCTGCACAAATAGGTGGGCGATTGCGGGCTGCCTTGGACATATGGGAAAACTGTCACCACAGATGAGTTTATTTTACAAAGTGTTCAAGGGTATATAATTTGTTGGAGGTATAAATTCCCCTACCCAGCATTCGCCTCGTAGGAATTTACTCTATCCCAAAAAGAGGTGGAGGCAGGGCATGCTGAAATTATACGGCGAACAGAAAAAGGGGTAATTGGCATAACCAAGCATGGACCTATTGAGTTTGAGTCTAATATGTTCACCAGCAGTAAAAAAGAAGGGGGATGTCGGATTATAATAGATTTAACTGAGTTGAACACTTTTGTACAATATACCCATTTCAAAATGGATACTTTTGGAACAGCTAGGCAGATGCTTTACCCAGGGTACTTTATGGCATGCATCGATTTGAAAGAAGCATGCTATACGGTGCCCATCGCTGAGGCTCACAGGGAATTCTGAAGTTGTCTGGAAGGGTGCATTGCCCAATGGAATCATCACAGCCCTAGGCTGTTTACCAAATTGGTGTTTACCTGTATTGGCTCTTCTCCGACAACAAGATTATAGTGATGGCATATTGGATGAAATCCTTATAGTGGGGCAGACCCTCCAATTGGCAATTCAAGGAGTGGCTGCAACCAAGGCTCTGCTTGAGAAGCTGGGGTTGTAATCCATCCAGACAAATCAAAACTGCACCCGGTACGGGTTATGGATTATTTGGTGTTCACCCTAGACACCAATTTAATGAAGTTTATCATCCCAACTAATAAAGCTACTGCTATAATAGAAGAGTGCCACAATCTTGCTTGCGCCAGGGTACCGACCATTCGGCAAATAGCAAAAGTTATTGGTATTGGTAACTCTAAATTGGTAACTACATTCCCAGCTGCACGATTCGGACCGCTACACTACCGAAATTTACAAAGATCAAAAATCACAGCATTAAAAAACAAATGCTGGCCGCTTTGATCGGCCAATTCGGTTACCACCGGAAGCTAGAAATGAGCTACAATGGTGGGTAGATAATATTAAAGAATGTCATTGACCTATTATAGGTGAGCAACCCTGATGTTGTGCTACTAACTGACGCAAGCGCACCAGGCTGGGGAGCAACTGGTACGATGTCCAGTTGTGGTGGCAGATGGAACTCTCATGAGTCTACATTCCTGGAGTCACATGGGATAAACTATATAGAAATGCTGGGGGCATTTCATGGACTGCGGGCTTACTGTACTAATTCACGGGATTACATGTCCGCTTTCGAATAGATAATGCTACAATAATGGTTTACATCAATCATATGGGTAGTATCAGGTCGCTAGTTTGCGATGCATTGGCTAATACAATTTGGCACTGGTGCATTGAAAGAAATATTTGGATTACTGCGACCTATTTGCCTGGGAAGCTTAATTCAGTGGCGGACACCAGGTCACGTGTCTTCAATGACAACATTGAGTGGATGTTGAACCCCCAAATTTTGGAGATATTATAGCTCATTTTGGGACACCAGATATTGACCTATTTGCGTCCAGGCTGAACCATCGAATACCAACGTATGTGTTGTGGGAACCAGACTCTGGGGCAATAGCAATGGATACGTTTTTATCCATTGGGGGAAATGGTTTGCTACGCATTTCCCCCATTCTGCCTCACCAGTCGGGTATTGCAGAAAATTAAACTAGACTCTGCAACTGGCATATTGATCATTCCCGACTGGCCTACACAACCATGGTACCCGATGGTTGTAGAAATTTAAAACATCCATGGATGGCGATTGGGAAACATCCCAAATTGATTACTCACTCCATTACGGGGGGGTCAGTCATCCTTGCCATGGTCATTTAAACTTGTTGGCCTGCAGGTTCTGAAAGACCACTCATCCGGGCAGGCATCTTGTTAAGAGCCATAGACCTTATCGCCGCATCATGCCGAGAATCAACTTGGAAACAATACCTCACCCAAATCAGAAAGTGGGAGGCATTCTGTGCCCGGACCAACAAGTCCTCCAACTCGGCAACAATACCTGATGTGTTGCAGTTTCTAGCTGGCCTCCATTTCGATGCTGGCCTCAGCTACAGTGCCATCAACAGCGCCAGGAGTGCGCTGTCCTCATACCTGGATATAGGTGTCGGCTCCAACCACCTGGTGTCTAAACTAATGAGGGGAGTGTTCAACACCAACCCTCCACGACCCAGATATACAGTAACGTGGGATGTGGGGATCGTGCTGACCCTACTGAGGAGCTGGGCTCCAATAGATGAGCTACCATTGAAACAGCTCACCCTCAAGGTGGTGATGCTTATGGCACTGACCCAACGAGCCCAGACGTTACAGAAACTGCGACTGGACAGCATGGTGGCCACCCCTGGTCAAATAATAATTCTTTGACAAAGAAATTTAAAACAGCACAGGCCAGGGGCGCATGGGCTGCAGTTGGAATTTCGGGCGTACCCTGTAGATGCCACTCTCTGCATAGTCACCCATCTCCACCACTACATCCGAGTTGCTGGAGTTATCAGGATGAAGTAACAGGGGCTCCTCATCAGTCATAAACCTCCGCATCATCGGGTGACTACACAGACGATCGCCAGGTGGCTCAGGGTGGTGCTGGATGCAGCAGGAGTTGCTACTAACATTTTTAAGTCTCTTTCCACCAGGGCTGCATCCATATCAGCGGCGAGAGCCATGGTGGTGCCCATGGACCACATTCTCGCCACCGAGGGCTGGGCCAGTGGGAAAAACCTTTCAACGGTTCTATAACAAGCCTCTGGCCACCCCTGCGACATTCGCAGAAGCTATCCTGGGTACAGCTCAGTAAATGTCTGGCCCCGATTTAAGGGTTTGTTGTTTATTGTTTGATTTTTCAGCCAGTTTCGACTGAACTCCATTAACAGCCTTCCTCCATCAGACTGGCGGCAGTGTGATAAGCATGGACCTTGTCCAGGGCGTGAAATCACAGAGCTTTGAAATCTTCACGAAGTCACTCACGTGATTCCGAAGTAAAATAGTAAGATTAAACGAGAACTTACCAAGTTTGAAGGTTGATCTGTATTTTACGAGGAGTCGCGGTGAGGGATTTCGTGCCCACCGCTCCCACCCTCTATCATAAGGTCAACCAGGTAGTTCTACGTTTTCATCTTACTATTTTTTAGTCATGGTTTGGTTCTGTGATTCCACACCGCTGCTTTGAAGGATGCCGCGCATGCGTGCTGGCGGGGTCTTCACGAAACCCCTCACCGCGACTCCTCGTAAAATACAGATCAACCTTCAAACTTGGTAAGTTCTCGTTTAATCTTACTATTATTGTTTAGCCCACTGTCGCCAAGGAGCCCAAGACTATCCTAAAGGGCCTGTTCCACTGTACGAGGTAATTCAAGAGTTCTCCCGAGTTCTCCCCTGATTCGAGCTCGTGTACGTAGTGGGTACGTAGCGGCTGGTACGAGTAAAAAGTAACACTTTTTTTCATCACAAGTATTTTTTTACTCGTGGACATTTTTCACAGTGTTGAAAAAACGTCACGAGTTTAACGGATTTTCCGAGTACCTACTGTTACTCGTACGAGCCGCTACGTGACACCCACAAGCTCCTACGAACCCGCTACGTACATTACACGCGCTCGAATCAGGGGAGAACTCGGGAGAACTCTTGAATTACCTCGTACAGTGGGACAGGCCCTTAAGGCTTCTCATTTGTTTCCTTTAGCAGGGCTTGCTCCTGGTTAAGGTCACTTGCTCTTGTATTACGTTTTTTTCTTCTTCAAGCAATGAAGAGATGCAGGGCACTATTTCCCCAAATTATCAATGATTCTGTCATTTTAATAACACTCCAGTCTGTCTTGTAACCATTATCGAGTTACTAATATTTAGTATTTAAATGCATTACAGATTGTTAGCAAAAGGAAATAGTGGACAATTAAAAATGGTTTTAGATCACATAAAATAAGTCTGTAGATACTTAATAAAAGAAACAAACATCTTGTGACGTGAAATTTTAAGTCCGGATTTAAAGACAACATGATCTGAAAATGGAAGTTGAAATTTCATTTCTTCGCCAAAACTCTACACTTAAAACTTCAGAAATGCGTTGTGGAGTCGCAAATATTCTTTTGTGCAGTCAAGAATTTTTGTCTTCTCCCTCATTATACTGTTGGTTTTGGCCTTGAATAGGAAATTGGTTGGAGGATCTAAAGTATTGACAATGAGGCTATTAATTATTAATATATGTTCCAGAAATTAGATGGCTGAATGCTGATCAAAGAAGCTTCCTCCCCATATCAAGATGTGCAGGTAGAACACAACATAGATATATGTTTATAATTTGATGTTTCATTTGGTACCAAAGGAATATCAGTGCTGGGGAATGTAAGATTTTCAGATTCTGCAACAGTATCAACATCAAAAGCTCTTGGATCTGCACTAACATAGGATAGATGAGATATTCAGCTTTCTCTCTGTAGTTCCAAAAATAACGTCTCAAAGCAGCCCATCCTGCATAAACGTGACATTTTCATTTCCCATAACATCTATCCTCATGCTCTTTTCGATTCAGCTTACCCAATTAGTGCCAAATTATGGCTGCCTCTGTATTGTGAATTGTGCCCACAGGGATCTGGGTGGTGACTGCCCAGGCTTAGGTCATCTGGGACTTTTAACAACCATCAAAGAAAGAAGAAGAAATTCATCCCATCTGCCTGCACCAGGTTTGAACTGAGATCTTGTGGGAAAACAAGAGTGGTCTAACTCATTATGCACTGAGCAGAGAAACCACAATTATAACAAGCAGACTCACTTTCTCAAAGAAATTAGAATTTGGGTATTAGGCAATCTAAATTAACAAATGTATTCCCATGATGCAGAATGTTATTCGTAATGTCACTTTATTGTCAAGACGATAGTCATATGGGAGTGACAGATTAGCAAAGATTTTCTAATTGAACTTCTGATCAGACAGAAGTCAAATGGGGAATAATTAGTCATGTCCAATTGTTAGTATGCTGACCATGGATATACATTCTGGGTCAGTTCAATTGCTGGTTCCCAGCATGAACGAGAACTCTGTCGATCATAGGTGGGGAATCCTGTAGTCCCACAGGCTTTGCAAAGCTAGAGAAATACCGACCTTGAACTTCTCAGCTACCTCTGCGGTTCATGCCATTGCTACACGGAAAGGATTGAGGAAATTAGCATTCCGATGTTGAATTTCCATATCTGCACTGCACAATACATGGAACCCCCTGGAATCATTCCAGGAGTTATATTTCGCTAACAGAAAAAAACCTCAGTCCCATTGCTTGCCAATATGTCAGACAAGGGAAGTGTTGTCGGATCTGAGGCATGCACTTCACATATAGACCATTGGATTCCGAGTAACTCTTTAGCCCCATTATTGATATAATTCAATCGCAAAGAGCTATACTTACTGCGATGGTTTCATGCAGGAAGTTTATCTTTGTGGTATCCATTGTTTTGCTATTTAAGAAGCCAAATTAGGTTAAAAATTGTGTTTGCAAATTTGAGTTATGTTTTGTGCAGGGTGATATTCGGTGAGGTGATAGTGCAGATGCAGGTACTGGTGTCTGGAAGCATGCAGGTGAGTTGAGAGCTGTTGACAATCAACATGCATGCTAATTTGATACTGATGTGCCTGTTATAATCTCTTAACCTTGTCCAGAGGAACATTTTTTTTGCAACACTTCAGATCACTCTCAACCATTTACCATATCTAATTAAATGGATCATAAAATACTTCCTTGGTCATCAGTGTACAATTCATTGCATCCTCTGGATTTTTACATAATAATTAAGAGAGAAGCAGGTGTTGAGGACTTGTTCAATTTCTGCACAAGCAGGCTGTACGTAAACATTGGTTAATTAACCGGCTCTCCTCTTGGTTCGAAGATATACCCAAAATGCTGGAGTAACTCAGCAGGACAGGCAGCATCTCTGGAGAGAAGGAATGGGTGATATTTCGGGTCAAGACCCTTCTTCTCCATTTGGTTCGACTGGTAGACTGAGCAGCGGACACACTAAATAGGAAAAAGCTATTCAAAGAGCGAGAAGAAGCAAGATAACGGGTGTCTTGTTAAGAGATTGTATTCACTCAAGGTTTTCAGGGAGCATCTCTACTGTCTGATCATTTCTGAGGAAAGGTTTGTGAAATATCCGCACTTCCTTCTGGAACTATTCACTGAAATCTATCACTTGCGTGAACCACAAATGCAACTTCATGGCAACACTGCTAGTGGAAGTCAAGGTGACGGTGACCATTAAGTTATTGAATCTGACTTCTTCTTGACGAGAGCTGAAGATATTTGCATAACCTTGCAGAGTGCTGTCTGCTGTTGCGCAAGGTTCTTCATTCGTAGGGAGTTTTGATGGCATTTTAAGTTTACCCCTCTCGGTATCAAAAATTAATAACGATGGTGGCAATTCATGAACAGAGATCAGCTGTAATATCTCTGAAAGATTTGGGCAGCCCAGTGTGCTGGTGCTTGACAGATGTCTGCAGCAATTGTAAACATGTTATGGATCTAAGATCAGCCATGTGACAACATCATTCAAAGGCATTACAATGAGCCCTGTTCCACCTCACCATAACCTTTGATCATGCCTCTGTCACCACTGGGTTGCCTAGTTCTTGATGAACCACACTTTTCTCCAGTGAAACATGAACCCAATTTATTCTTATATTGAAAGAATATAGTCCTATATACCCATATTATTCCCTATACCCTATACTATATGGGTACATTACAAACTGTGTTTCGGCTGCCGGGGTTCAAACCTCTGTATTGCCGCCATAATTTTTTTTAAGGGCTTACATTTAACATGAGAGGGGAAAGATTCAATAGGAACCGGACGGGTAACTTTTTCACTCAGAGGGTATATATGGAATGAGCTGCCAGAGGAGGCAGTTGAGGCAGGTACAATAACAATGTTTAAAAGACACTGAAACAAGTACATGGATAGGAAAGATTTAGAGGGATATGGGCCAAATGCAGACAAGTTGGACTAGCTTACATGGGGGATCTGGGTTGGCAGACGAGTTGGGCTGAAGAGCTTGTTTCTGTGCTGCATGACTTTAACTGACCTCCTAAAAATCTACCCTTGAACCTGCTCTGAAGTCATTGATAGATACATAGATGCATAGAAAATTGATGCAGGAGTAGGCCATTGGCCCTTTGAGCTATTCAATGTGATATTGGTTAATCATCCACAATCAGTACCCCATTCCTGCCATCTCCCCATATCCCTTGATTCCGCTAGCCCTAAGAGCCCTATCTAACTCTCTTTTGAGTGCATCCAGTGAATTGGCCTCCACCACCTTCTGAGGCAGGGAATTCCACAAATTCACAACTCTCTGGGTGAAAAGGTTATACCTAATTTCAGTTTTAAATTTCCTATCCCTTATTCATAAATTGTGGCCTCTGGTTCTGGACTCCCCCAACATCGGGAACATGTTTCCTGCATCTATGGTGTCCAATCCATGAATAATTTTATATGTTTCTATAAGAAGTCACTCTAGTATTTGTCTAATATCTTCAGCAAAGCTCAGTGTTGATTGCTTTCTGATTACTCCTTTCTCAATTGGTTTTAGTCATTTACAAGTGGCTAAATGATTGCTCGTTGCAGTCACATCCAGGCATCAGGAATAAGATATTTGTCCGTATTGCTGCTCAGTTAGATTCTGATGGCATATATTGATAGACATAGCTGTCAAGTTTCTTGTCTCTTGTCGAAAGGAATCACAATACAAGATTTCACATCATTATACAAAAAAAATGGCGTCTGAAGACTTAAGGTACCAAAGTTCTTTTGATTCTCATTCATTAATAATGCCTTAAGCATGGCTTTATGATAAATTATATGAAAACATGTTGGATACATATAATCTAGTTTCCCCTTGTAAAAATAATCTTATCAAGTCAATCAATAAATGTATTGAAGAGCATATGTTGCAAGTAGCCTTGTTACACCAGTACACATGTAAGATGCCTAACTTGTTTATTTTAAATAAAGTACTTGTCATATCATTTCCTTCCATACGAATGCAGACCTTCCAGACATCGCCAGTGAAAGAAACAATTACCTCGCATATCTCTTGTCAAACAGAACAGTGACAACCTTACACAATATTATTTGCATTAAAAAAAATCAGACCATCTAACTCATCGGGTTTTCTTTGACCAGTACTGTAGAATTGATGAAATGACCTTCACTGATTGCTTGGTCTCCAGCAATGTTGGTGATAGTTACAGAATGCACATTCATTGGGAAATATGGAAATTAATTTTATGCAATTGCTTCTAATGTCCCTTAGGTCTTCATCTATTTGTAATAAAATAAAAACTGCCATGCAAGTGCATCTCTGCACTATCACATCATCCATTCTGTGCAATATTTCCATGCCACACTTAATTCATATCAAATTTAACCAAAGCAAATCTCTCTCTGTTCATGGGCTTGCAAGGGAAAATATTGCAAATCATTTTCACCATTTTGGAGAATACCCGCCTATTTGAAATAAGTGGATTTTTCATCAATTTGCTGAAAGCTATTTTTGCAAGTTTATTAGTGGCCC
The DNA here is from genome assembly GCA_035221665.1 of Okamejei kenojei. NCBI lineage: Eukaryota > Metazoa > Chordata > Chondrichthyes > Rajiformes > Rajidae > Okamejei > Okamejei kenojei. Next base: position 22,459,438 of record CM069134.1, read on the forward strand.
TTGATGCGGAAACTTCCTATATTTCACCAGCAGGAAGTCCCACATGACACCTGCAGCTGCTGTTATCTGCCCATTGCTCTATGAAGGAGGTCACTGGCGATCGTCCCTCTAGAAGACTAGACTGCAGTCACTCACAAAGTGAGCGACCTCTTGGAACATACAGAATAGTGAAAGCCTTGGATAGAGTGGATATGGAGAGGATGTTTCCACCAGTGGGAGAGTCTAGGGCTGGAGGTCATAGCCTCAGAATTAAAGGGCGTTCTTTTACGAAGGAGATGAGGAAAAATGTATTTAGTCAGAGGGTGATGAATCTGTGGAATTCAGCCACAGAAGGCTGTGGGGGCCAAATCAGTGGATATTTTTAAGGTAGAGATAGATAGATTTTTGATTAGTACAGGTGTCAGAGGTTACGGGGAGAAGGCAGGAGAATGGGGTTAGGAGGGAGAGATAGATCAGCCATGATTGAATGGCAGAATAGACTTGATGGGCTATGTGGCCTAATTCTACTCCTATCACTTATGACCTTATGACAAAGTAGACAGACTGACAAGATATCATGCTGCTTCCCAATAGTGCAGTCTGTAGGCTGCACTCAAGTTGCCCACACAGTTCCCACACTCAATACACAAATAGTCATTCACAGGAAGGGATGGCATCCACTCAATGTGGAAGCATCAGGCAGTCTTTGAAGCGGTGAATTCCAGATGTGATGACTGTTCCTGTTACTTATTTACCTAATTTACACTCAGAACCTTTCCCCAGGGTGGAAATGTCAAAGACTAGAGAGCAGAGTTTTAAGGTGAGAGGGGCAAAGTTTAAAGGAGATGCACTGAGCAAGTCTTTTTACTGAGAGCACCGTGAGGGCCAGAAACACACTGCCAGAGATGATGGTGGAGGCAGATACGATAGTGGCATTTAAGAGGCTTTTGGATAAATGCAGGGAATGGAGGGATATGGAGGGATATGGATCATGTGCAGGCAGAGGAGATGAGATTAACTTGGCATTATGTTTATTCAGTTTAGTTTATTTAGGTAATTGTCACGTGCGCCGAGGTACAGTGAAAAGCTTTTTGTTGCGTGCTAACCAGTCAGCAGAAAAACAATACATGATTAGAATCACTCCATTTACAATGTATAGACATGTGATAAGGGAATAACATTGTGCAAGGTGATGCCAGGGGACATCAAGTATGGACATTATGAAAGTATCGACATTGCGGGCCAAAGGGTCTATTCTTGTGCTGTGCTGTACTGTTCTATGTTCTTTATCTTAGCCAGTGAGAGTGGTTACTCGTTCATTTGGGAAAGAAGGGTGAGCCATGTTGAAGCCATTGATCAATTGGTCACAGCTCCGAGCAAACCAAAGGAACGATGAAACAGTCAAAGCCACACCACCACAACAGTTTAGACAACAACATGGTTGCACGGAATGAGTTATCACTGTGAGCAGCGCTCTGTTGATGTTCCATAGGGCTCAGAGCCGGGATGTCATTATTTGCTGCGATATCCATGATTTGACCAGTAGACAATCTCAGCAGTTGGCTGCCAAGATTGAACAAGGAGAGAGCGAGCAGTCAGGGCCCAAGGAGCAGCAGGGTGATGACGCACCAGGATAACCCATGAAGGTTGTCATAATTGGGGAAGACGAGGAGCCACTGAGCCTACAGATTTGACAGAAGGATACTATGCCAGTCATTCCTGAAGTCACCAACTTCCTGCATGTGTTGAAAGGCAGTAATTTATCCTGAAAAGATTCTCAGAACCTGGTCCTGTTCATTCATATGGTGCACATTTACAGGGGCGTTTAAAAAAAATAGACCTTAATCTGCCCAAGCTAATCAATTACTCCACCATCGCACTAGAGCTCAATGGCACCTGACAATGTTTTTTTAAGAACTTACTTCACTTCAATGAATGTAGAGTGGAAATTAATGGGAAAAAAACAGCATCTGTAGCATTGTGCTTGCTCTGTGGCTGCCATTCTAGATTACGGGAGTCTTAATCTTTACCTGGCTGACATCAGTCTGAAGAAGGGTCTTGACCCGAAACAACACTCATTCCTGCTCTCCAGAGATGCTGCCTGGCCCGCTGAGTTACTCCAGCATTTTGTGCCTATCTCTGAGATCCCAATGTCTTCTTATGCACTGTGCTTGCCAGTGTACCTGACCCTCCCTCCTGCAAGAGCTGCTGCCCAAAATGGGCCAACACCAGGAAATAGCCTTTCAACTGGGGCGACACAGTGGCGCAGTGGTAGAGTTGCTGCCTTACAGCGCTTGCAGCAACGGAGACCCGGGTTCGATCCTGACTACGGATGCTGTCTATATCGGTTTGTATGTTTTCCCATTGGTATGTTTTCGCGTGGGTTTTCTCCGACACCTTTGGTTTCCTCCCACACCCAAAAGACGAACAGGTTTATAGGTTAATTGGCTTGGTATAAGTGTAATTTGTTCCCAGTGGGTGTAGGATAGCATTAATGTGTGGGGATCGTTGGTCGGTGTGAACCCGGCGGGCCAAAGGGCCTGTTTCCACACTGTATCTCTAAACTATACTAAACTAAACTGGTGTCCGTGGCATCAGTGGAGGGAGGTTTGGGTGCACAGTGCCTGAAAGACAGTGGTTGCAGGAGAGATTCCAAGAGAGGACAAGGTTCTTGGTTCTCCCAGGCTCTTGGGGTTCCTGTGGTGTTGTTCAGACAGCACAGAGTCTGGCATGGCTGAAAATTATCTCCTGCCACACTCCAGTGTGCTCCCTGATAGCAACAATGATGTCAAAGATAGACACAAAAAGCTGGAGTAACTCAGCTGGACAGGCAGCATCTCTGGAGAGAAGGGATGGGAGACTTCCAGTCTGAAGAAGGGTTTTTGACCCGAAATGTCACCCATTCCTTCTCTCCAGAGATGCTGCCAAGCCCGCTGAGTTACTCCAGCTTTCTGTGTCTATCTTCGGTTTAAACCATTTCCTTCCCACACAATGATGTAAAAGTGTCATGTATATAGGTCCTTCGGCCAACCAATTCCCTACCAACCATCAAGCTCCCGTTTACACTAATATTACCCTGCCCCAGTTTACTCTCCCCACTTCCCCATCATTTCCCCCTAGATTCCATTACTCCTCTACACACTTGGGCCAATTTGCTGTGTCCTCACAGCCTCAGACATATTATTGGGGTTGTAGGGTCTGGAAACCAGCACGTCTCAGTAGTAGAAACATAGAAACATAGAAATTAGGTGCAGGAGTAGGCCATTGGGTCTCCTGTACCTGTCACCACAAGGGCCACATCCAACTCCCTCTTAAATATGGCCAATAAACTGGCGAACTGAATTCCACAGACACTCTCTGTGTGACTGTGACCCCTTGTCCTGAATCTTCCTGCATCTAGCCTGTCTCCAGCAAGGTCTATCCAGTATGGAAGTCGTGCCATCCCAGAATCAGGTGTATGGCAAGAATGCAGATTAGGAGCTGTACGCAATATTCCAGGTGTGGCCTCACCAAGACCCTGTACAACTGCAGTAGAACCTCCCTGCTCTTGTACTCAAATCCTTTTGCATGAATCCCAACATACCATTCGGCCTGCTGCACCTGCATGCCTACTTTTCAATGACTGGTGTACTCTGCATCTCCCCTTTTCCTAATCGGATTCAAATAATAGTCTACCTTCCTGCCACCAAAGTGACTGCATCTGCCATGCATTTGACCACTCACACCAGTCTATCGAAGTCTGCATCGTCCTGCTAACACTCAGCTTTTGTCATCCGCAAACTTTGAATGTTGCAAATCTTGTTAGCTGGGGTCCCAGCACTGAGCCCTGCGGTACCCACTAGTCACTGCCTGCCATCCTCACTCTAGTTCTCTATCCACATCAATAGACCACCAATACTGTGTGCAGTTTGTATACTAAGTACCTACTCCCTTGGCTGCTGCGTTTCCTCCACACGGCCATTGTCTGGCATGGATGAGTGAATATCTTCCAAAGTAAAGTGGGAGTTTCATGACTCTCTTCCAGCTGCCGAGAGGACATGATCTCCTCCACGCTCCGACTCCTCTTGTGACAGACTGGATGCACCTCATAAAGCAGAATTAGGCCATTTGGCCCATCAAGTCTACTCCACCATTCAATCATGGCTGATCTATCTCTCCTTCCTAACCCCATTCTCCTGCCTTTTCCCATAACTGCGGACATCCGTACTAATCAAGAATCTATTGATCTTCTACTGAATGGCCTAATTCTACTCCTATCACATCCTTATCATAACAAATAAAGTTTTGATTATCAAGACCTTATGTCCCTATAACTCAAATAAAGTATGTTTGATTTATTCAACAGCCCTTAGAAAATGTTAGAATTGTACAGCACATAAATGAACACTTTCAGCTCACTTAGACCATGAAGTCAATCTACACTAATCTCATTTGCCTGCATTCGGCCCATGCCCATGCCTCCTCTGACATTTCATTCTAAACATTGTTGTGATCCAAAGGGCATTCTCATGGTAATAACAAGTGTTATTCATAATCAAAATTAAAGGTACCACATGTGTAGGAAGGAACTTGTTAAAGAAGGAACTGCAGATGCTGGAGAATCGAGGGTACACAAAAGGCTGGAGAAACTCAGCGGGTGCAGCAGCATCTAAGGAGCAAAGGAGATAGGCGACGTTTCGGGTCGAGACCCTTCTTCAGACTGGTCAGGGATCAGGGAAACGAGAGATATAGACGGTGATGTGGAGAGATAAAGAACAATGAATGAAAGATATGCAAAAAAGTATCGATGATAAAGGGAACAAGCCATAGTAAGCTTTTTGTAGTGTGAAAATGAGAAGCTAGTGTGACTAGGGTGGGGGGGAGAGATAGAGAGAGAGGGAATGCTAGGGCCCGAGGGCTGAGGGAGAGGTGGGAAGGGGAGGAGACAGCAGGGGTTAACAGAATTGAGAAAAGTCAATGTTCAAGCCCAGAGGATGCAGACTCCCCAAGCGGAATATGAGGTGCTGTTCCTCCAACTTGCGGTGTTGCTCACTCTGGCCGTGGAGGAGGCCCAGCACCGAGCGGTCGGATACGGAATGGGAGGGGGAGTTGAAGTGCTGAGCCACCAGGAGGTCGGGTTGGTTATTGCGGACCGAGCGGAGGTGTTCGGCGAAACGATCGCCAAGCCTCCGCTTGGTCTCACCGATATAGATCATCTGGCATCTGGAGCAGCGGATGCAGTAGATGAGGTTGGAGGAGGTGTAGGTGAACCTCTGTCGGACCTGGAAGGACTGCTTGGGTCCCTGAAAGGAGTGGAGGGGGGAGGTGAAGGGACAAGTGTAGCATTTCTTGCGGTTGCAAGGGAAAGTGCCCGGGGAAGGGGTAGAGCAGGAGGCAAGGGAAGAATTGACAAGGGAGTTGCGGAGGGAGCGGATCTTTGCGGAAGGCAGACAGGGGGGAAGATGGGAAGATGTGGCGAAGTGGAGGGGTCACGATGGAGGTGTCGAAACTGGCGGAGGACTATGTGTTGTATTTGCCGGCTGGTGGGGTGAAAGGTGAGGACCAGGGGGACTCTGCCCTTGTTTGCGAGTGGGGGAATGGGGAGAGAGGGCAGTGTTGCGGGTATGGAGGAGACCCTGGTGCGAGCCTCATCTATAGTGGGGGAGGGGAATCCCCGTTCTCTGAGGAATGAGGCCATTTGTGATGACCTGGTGTGGAACACCTCATCCTGGGAGCAGATGCGGCGTAGACGGAGGAATTAAGAATAGGGAATGAAGTCCTTACAGGAAGCAGGGTGGGAGGAAGAGTAGTCCAGGTAGCTGTAGGAGTCAGTTGGTTTGTAGTGGATGTCGGTCAGGAGTGTATCACCTGTAATAGAGATGGTGAGGTCAAGGAATGGTAGGGAATGTCGGAAATGGTCCAAGTGTATTTGAGTGCCGGATGGAAGTTGGTGGTGAAATGGATGAAGTCAGTCAATTGTGTGTGTGTGTGCAGGGGGTGACACCAAAGCAGTCATCGATGTAACGGAGGTAGAGGTCGGGGATGGGGCCCTGGTACGCCGAGAACAAGGATTGTTCGATGTACCCAACAAAGAGGCAAACGTAGCTGGGGCCCATGCGTGTGCCCATAGCTACGCCTTGTGTTTGGAGGAAATGGGAGGAGTCAAAAGAGAAGTTATTGAGGGTAAGGACCAACTCCGCTAGCCGGAGGAGGATGTCAGTGGACGGGTATGGGTTGCTCCTCTGGTCGAGGAAGAACCGGAGGGCTTTGAGACCGTCCTGGTGGGGGATGGAGGTGTAGAGTGACTGGACGTCCATGGTAAAGATGAGAGGATGGGGGCCTGGAGAATGGAATGCCCGGAGCCGACGGAGAGTGTCTGAGGTGTCTTGAAGGTAGGAAGGAACTTCTTCTTTTTGCGTATGGCGTGCACAGCCTAAAGTTGTAGATCAAGAGTAGACATCCAGGCCAGAACAGCATCAGTTACTGGGTGGATGGGTTTGATGCCCCCAGGGAAATGCCTCAGTGGGCAGTCATTCACGATGTGTGGGATGGTCTGGTCTGGATATCCCAGTCGCAAGCAGGGCTGTTGGTCATCCCCCACATATGCAGGTGATGGGCTGTTCTTGCATGGAGGGTGCGGATTGTGTTCAGGATCTGCAGATGCTGGTTTACACTCAAGATCGACACAAAATGCTGGAGTAACTCAGCAGGACAGATGCTGCCTGTGCCACAGAGTTACTCCAGCAGTTTGTGTCTAATATAGGTACCACAGATAGGCACAAAGTGCGAGAGTAATTCAACAGGTCAGGCAGCATCTCTGGAGAAAAAGGATGGGAGACATTTCAGGTTGAAACCCTTCTTCAGACTCTGGTACCACACTTTGGTGTTGCTTCCTAATGAAAGAATGAAAGTGCTGTAAACAATGTTAATGGAATGTGAATAGAGATGAAGGCATGGTCTGTAGATATAAAAACCTATTCAAAGAGGCATAGCTGGACCGATTAAAGCAAATGTGTAACCATGTTAATGATGAGATTGTCAGTGTAGGGACATTTCTTGCCCAAGAATGTCTGCTTGAAGATTGAGATTACTCTCTTAACAAAGAAGAGCGAGATTTCTTCCTAGGCTTTGAATTGCATATGAATGAAGCAGACCTCATCTTGCCCAAGTACCTCATTAAATGTGGTTCATCTGAAGCATTGTTATATTTAGCATTTGGATTGACTGGCATAAGTGATCACAACTCTAAATTAGTAGCAGAATAATTAGTTGAGTGACACCCATGCCTTTTTACATGATCTGAATCCTTCAGTATCCTTATTCAAATAGTACGAGCATTTCTTTCACTTTTTAATCTCCCTGTCTTCCCCCATTTACTGGCCTTCCCTTGTGCTCTCTCTGCCCATCCCTACTCTCTCTACATCTAAAAACGTGCTTTTACTTCTCGCATTTCTCAAAGGCCATCAACCTGTAATTCTACAGCACAGTTATGGTTATAGTTCAGTTTAGTTTATTGTCACATGTCCCAAGGTACAGTGAAAAGCTTTTTTTGCGTGCTATCCAGTCAGCAGGAAGGCAATACATGATTACAATTGAGCCATTTGCAGTGTATAGATACATGATATGGGAATAACATTTAGTACAAGGTAAAGCCAAAAAAGTCTGAACAAGGATTGTCCGAGAGTCACCAAAGAGGTAGATAGTAGTTCAGCACTGCTCTTTGATTGTGGTAGGATGATTCAGTTGCCTGATCGCAGCTTGGAAGAAACTGTCCGTGAATCTGGGGGTGTGCATTTTCATACTTCTACACCTTTTGCCTGATGGGAGAGGAGAGAAGAGGGATTGACCAAGGTGCGACTTGTCCTGGATTATGTTGCTGGCCTTGCCGTGGTAACGTGAGGTATAAATGGAGCCAATAGAAGGGAGGTTGGTTTGTGTGATGGTCTGAGCTGCATCAACAATTCGCTGCAGGTTCTTGTGGTGCGGGATGGAGCTGATCCCAAACCAAGCTGTGATACATCCTGATAAAATGCTTTCCATGGTGCATCAGTAGATTTTAGGTGAGAGTTATAGGGGACATGCCAAACTTCCTAAGCCTTCTATTGAAATAGGGGCATTGGTCTGCTTTCTTGGTCGTTGCTTCAACATGGCTGGTCCAGGAGAAGTTGTTGGTGAAAATTCTGCTTCAATCAAAATGGATTTTGCCTGGCCTGCTGAATATTTCCAGCATTTTCTGCTTTTATTTAAGAATTAATATCATCTGACTAACCATGAAACATTCAAGGGATGATCCATAGTTAGTACCATTGGAGACTGGCAGCCCAAATAGTGTCAGGCAGGGCCATGCCTCCAGGCTCACTGTGTGGCATAGAGAATGTGATATAATGTTTCCAGTGACTATCAATCTCTTGTTCTACGTTATCCCACAGTTGCATCCACGCCCTACACATCAGGAGCAATTTACAAAGGTCAATGAATCTACAAAGCTGCACGTCTCTGGGGTGTGGGACGAAACCGGAGCATCTGGAGAAAATCCACGCGGCCACAGGGGCGACGTGCAAACTCCAGACTGATAGCACCCGAGGTCAGGATCAAACCCAGATTTCTGGCACTGAGGCAGCAGCTGCACCTCTGCGTCACTGTGCCACCCTTAATTGGGCAACAAAGAAACTGCTGGAGAAACCTGTGACAGTTCAGTCCAGAATTCATGTATTTGTATGGATACAGAGCTGTCGCAATAAGACTTGAGTAGAAACAAGAGATGTGTTTGAATAGGGTATTTTACCATAAAAGACTAGTCCTGCCATAGACTTTTAGGAGGGTGTTGTCTATTCTTGAGTTGGATTTATACCAATGAACATGAAGAGCATCTGTGGAAAGGATTTTTTCTCTAGAAAGGCCGGACATCTTGAGATGTCAATGCTGAAGCAATGATGATGACTGACCTTTCCTTGCAATGTCAGAAAAGTTGACATGAGTAAAGTCGTGTTTCTATACTGTACAGTGCCTAAATGGAGGCAATCCATTGCATAAACAGGCCACTGCTGATTTCTCCTCTGGGACATCCCACATTCTTTGAAGTCAGTCCAGGTTTGTACAGCTTGAAATCTTGCCCTGAGGGAAAACAAAGACAGCGTCTCTCAGTAGTTGTAAAAGCATGAGAGCACTTTGCTCAGTGCTTGAAAGCTGCAAGTGTAGAGGCTGTTTTTGCAGTGGTTGGACTGCATACCGTTTGCAGGCAGACTAAGCTGTGTTGAATGAAACTTTGACATTTTAAACCAGTATCTTAATAAATGTATTTGCAATTGTTTAAATTGCACATATTTCTTTACCTGAATTATGCACAATCGAGTAATTTGTTTATCCTTCACTTGTTTTATTATAATCTGAGTACATGGATACATCGACCATAGGTGCAGGAGTAGTCCATTCTGCCCTTCGAGCCAGCACCGCCATTCAATTTGATCATGGCTGATCATCCACAATCAGTACCCCGTTCCTGCCCTCTCCCATATCCCTTGATTCTGCTAGCCTTAAGAGCTCTATCTAACTCTCTTTTGAATGTATCCAGTGAATCGGCTTCCACTGTCTTCTGAAGCAGAGAATTCCACAAATTCTCATCTCTCTGGGTGAAAAAGTTATACCTCATTTCAGTTCTAAATGGCCTATCCCTTATTCTTAAACTGTGGCCCTTGGTTCTGGACTCCCCCAACATCGGGAACATGTTTCCTGCTTCTAGCATGCCCAATCCCTTAATAAGTTTATATGTTTCTATAAGATCCCCTCTAAATTCCAGTGAATACAAGCCCAGTCGCTCTGTTCTTTCATCATATGGCAGTCCCGCCATCCCGTGAACCAATGCTGCACTCCCTCAATAGCAAGAATGTCATTCCTCAAATTGGGACGAATGAACAAACAAGGCAAATTAAAGAGCCATTCCCCAAACAACAGCATGCATTTCTTGGCAGAATGCAATGTATGTAGTTCAGAGCTTAATGGAGGTTGTGGTGTTTAAGAGCCTGATGGTTGAAGGGCAGAAACTGCTCCTGAACATGGATGTTACAATTTTCAGGTTCCTCTATGGAAATCAGTTTAATTAGAAATGGAATAAAATAAGTAATTGATGGAAAATCTCATTATGGCAGCACTTTTCAGAAAGCATCCAGAAGGACTGGTGGATGTAACTTAATCTAAAACTATTTTTAAAAATGAATTACCTTTTTTCATTGATAAATACAACTACAAATTCCCACTGTTCCTAACTGAAATGGCTATAGTAACCAGCCCTGGCAACTATTGATAGATATCCCTGGTTGAGGAAGTTCATTGCTCCTGCCATAAAATTTACATGGATTAACGGCCTGTCCCACTGCGGCGACCTAATTTGCGAGTTTAGAGTTTGCGCTTGACTCAAACTCGCAGCATGGTCGACACATGGTTCTAGGAGGTCCTATGAGGTCACTGGAACTCTCCTTCATGCTCGAGGGAAGTTCCTGCATGGCCTCAGTTTAGTCGGCATGGTTCTTTTGAACTCGTAGTGCAGTGGAGTGGGGTCGCTATGTAGTTACAGGCAGTTGAGGGCAGCCATAGGTAATCTTCTTTGCTGACCGGGCATTTTAATTGACTCATTGGAGTTTTCAGATCCAAGGAAAACTGAATGGTAATGTAAAATGCCGCTAAACTTTATTATAAGTTGTCTTGCTTCTTAAAAGTGTCTCCACTTTTCTCTTCTCCTCTTCTCTCCCCCTCTCTCCCCCTCTCCACTCTCTAAAGGACTTGACTGTGCAGCCGTCTTTTACCTTCCTCTTCATCGCGTGTGTGAATTTCAGACAGCGCTCCCCTGCTTTCCCTGGCCCCCGCCTTTGTGATATGTTTGTGTGAGTGTTTGTGTGTGCAGTCAGTCGATCCAGCTCGCAGTTTCAACGCTGACGGTCGATCCAGCTCGAGGTTTTTCAGGCTAGTGCCTTCGAGCTTGAAGGTCGAAGACAGTTGCTGAAAAGTCGCGTCATTGGGACAGAACCTTTACATGACTGGTTTTTGATTACGTTCCATGAGGCTTTGCAGTGCAGTGCCTTTCGACAACTAACAATGACCTGTTTCCTTTATCATCGTTACTTTTTTGCATATCTTCCATTAATGTTCTATATCTCTCTTCATCACTGTCTATATCTCTCATTTCCCTTTCCCCTGACTGGTCTGAAGAAGGGTCTCGACCCGAAACGTCACCCATTCCTTCAGTCCTGCTGAGTTACTCCTGCATTTTGTGACTATCTAGGGTGTAAATAGGCATCTGCAGTTCCTTCCTACACAAGTGATAGGTGAATACAGGTGAGGGCAGTTGATTGGTAGATCGGTAAAGAAAAGCTTAAAATTAAGAGGAAACAAAAAACTATGAGATAAGGAATGAAGAGGCTTAATTTATGATGCCAGAGGAAGGAATATAGGGGGAAGGGGAAGGGGAAGGGAAGGGGAAAGTGGAGGAGAAGGGAAAGGGAAAGGGGAAGGGAAAGGGAAAGGGGAAGGAAAGGGGACGGGAAAGGGAATGGGAAAGGGAAGGAAAGGGGAAAGAGAAGGGGAAGATAAGAGAAAGGGGAAGGGGAAGGAAAAGGGAATGAAAGGGGTAAGGTGAAGGGGAAGGGGGGGAGGAAAGGGGAACGTGAAGGAAGTGGGAAGGGGAAGGGAAAGGGGAAGGGGAAGGAAAGGGGAAGGAAAGGGGAAGGGAGAAGGGAAAGGGAACGGGAAGGGGAGGGGAAGGGGAAGGAGAAGGGAGAGGGGGAGGGGAGGGGAAGGAAAGGGGAAGGGGCAGGTGGAAGGGGGATTGGAGGAGAAAGCATTGGGGGAAGGGGGTAAAGTGGGAAAATGGATACAAATCCAGGTTTTTCACATTGTTATATTTTTCACACTGATAGAATCTTGTAAGGCAAAATAGTATTAAAAAAAATCTTTTATTTATACTGTGCTGTCAATTTTTTCATAATTATTTGATGCACTGGTCTTCATACTTCTATTAAATTGTAGCATTAATCAAGATGTAAATAAGCAAAAACCCTAACAGGCTTCCTTCCTTCCTGAAGCAACTAGTGTTCCACTCACCAACACATTGTTGTTGAATGTAAAGCCACTAGTTCTTTTGTTATTCTCCCTAAAACCTGTGCAAATATTGGTTAGGTATAAGATTTATAGGAAAATGGCATCAAAAGCTTGGGAAGAAAAATAATATATCAGTAAACAGCTCTAGGCATCAAGTTTTGTTATTACATAAACCTATGCAAGACTCCTGTGAGTAATTCACAGAAACTGCGATGTGACAGGCCAAACACACCGATTTTGTCAGTGTTATTTCGCAAGGCATTTAAACAGAAATGAGACTAGAATAAGCTACGAAGGGCCAAAGGGAATCACAACCCATCTAGGTGTGGTGATGTTGCCGTAATGAAAATGAAATATAATGAGATACTGCGCTATGCATTATTCATGTGTAAAGATGACTGTATAAAATGACCAGGATTTTGACAAGGCAAGCCTGCAATCATGCACATTCCTCTCCCAGTGGAATTTGTATTTTTATAATATTGGTTGAGAGAGGATCATAAATGCAGCAAAAAATAAAGTTGACAAGTTTCCAAATGCACTGCATCATACTGAAGTATGTTGCTAATGGGTAGAGAATTGGGATAAATGAACACATTCCCCACAAGAAAATACCATGTTATTTTCATATCCATTAACATATAGTTTCGGCGAAGATATTTTTACCTGCAAATTCAATTTACACAAATCCAGCATACCATCGGATTTATGCAATCTGGCATTACACTTGCAAATATTTTGCCAGCTTATAAAATGCCACAATTAAAAACACGACTGGAAATATCGTTGAACATTACTAAATCCATTATCATCTTGTTAAGATTCAGCAGCTTGAAGGCAATTATTCATAAAGGATTTCATGATCTGTGGAAAATCATTTTCAAGCTGACAATATTATGCTGTTTGATATCACATCAAATTAAAACATTGTTCTGTTAAATAGACAGTCGAGAAAAATTGAAAATAAAACTAATGAAGTTAATAGTGCTCACTATTGGAGCATGGAGGTCAACTTAATTCTTAAGGTTCATGATGACCAGCAGAGCTAGACTGTATAGAAAAGTAGTATAGTATAGTCAAAGGTTCCAAAGAGAGTTTTATGTCTTTAGTTTAGTTTAGTTTGGGGATACAGCACGGAAACAGGCCCTTCGGCCCACAGAGGCCGTTCCGACCAGCGATCCACGCACATTAACACTATCCTACACACACACTATGGACAGTTTACACATATACCAAGCAAATTTACCTACATACCTGTGCGTTTTTGGAATGTGGGAGGAAACCGAAGATCTCGGAGAAAACCCACGCGGTCACGGGGAAAACATGCAAACTCCGTACAGACAAGCACCCGTAGTCGGGATCGAACTCGGGTTTCCGGCGCTGCAAGCGCTGTAAGGCAGCAACTCTATCGCTGCTCCTCCGTGGCCGCCCCATGTCTGTCTACAGCTTCATATCAACCTGAACAGGTGCATCGCGTGGAAACAAGGAACTGCAGGTGCTGGTTTACCAAGGAAAGCCACAAAATACTGGAGTAACTCAGTGGGTCAGACTGCATCCCTGGCGAACATGGATTGCTGATGTTTCGGGTCGGGACCCTAATTCAGGCTCTTGTAGTGTGTGTAGTGTAGTGAAAGTGTGGCCAGATTTAATTTTCTTTTATTTCATTTTATATTCATATTAATTGATTTATGGGAGATTAATATGTTTTTAACATTGTTTTGCCATTTTAAAGTAATTTTCAACTTTAAAAATGACACATTTTGTTCAAGTATTGTTGTAAATGTCTGTGATAATCAGAAACATTTGGAAATTGTGTGAAGGCCTCCCAAGAGGAGAATTTGGCAGGACAGATTCAGAGAGTCATGAAATGGCACAGCAGTGACAGGCCCTTCAGCCCACCATCGTCATGCTGACAGTCAACTTCTTATCATTAGCAGTTTCATGTATCATCATTTGGATAATAGCCATCTAGGCCTTGACACTTCAAGTTTGTTCAGCGACTCCTTAAATACTGTAGACAATAAGGTTTGTCTTGACTGACAAACCAGATCAATTTTCAAAAATATAGTCTCCTTTTATTGAATTTCTTCAACACCATAATGGTTGAACACAAACTCAAAACCGACGGCAGGGTCGGGTGAGCGGGCGTATGGAAGGGTAGTTGGATATATATCCACTTCTTTGGCACCTTTGTTAGTTCTGGAGTTTTTTTAATCTTGTTTTTCTTCTTTCTTTCCCTTTTTTTTTCCTTTTTCTTTTTTCCTATCTAGTTATTAGTTCATAAAATGTTAAAACTGAAGCAGTATGAAAATTGTATAACAGTTTTGTCGATCATTTTCTTTTTGTACAATTGCTTCTAACAAAAAAATAAAAAAATATATATATTTTTTTTTAAATTAAAAAAACCTGGAGACACAGAGGCTGCAGACACTGGAATCTGGAGCAAAAAAAAACAAACTGTGTAGGAAGGAACTGCAGATGCTGGTTTAAAACGAAGATAGACACAAAATACTGGAGTAACTCAACATGTCAGGCAACATCTCTGGAGAAGGGTCTCGACCCAAAGAAGAAGAAGGTAAAACGGCTGCACATTGTAAGGTGAGGAGAGAAGGGGAGAGAGGGGGAGAGAAGGAGGGGTGGAGAAGGGGAGAGAAGGGGGGGGGGGGGGGGGGGGGGGGGGGGGGGGGGGGGGGGGGGGGGGGAGAAGGAGTGGAGACACTTTTAAGAAATACAATAAAGTTTAGCTGCCATTTTAGGTTTTCCTTGGTCCTGAAAACTCTATTGAGCCAATCAAAATGCCCGGTCAGCAAAGGAGACTGCCTACTGCTGCCCTTGACTGCGTGTAAGTAAATAGCGACCCCACTCCATTGCACTACAAGTTAAAAAGATCCATGCCGACCAAATGTTACTCACGGAAAATTTTTCAACATGCTGAAAATTTTTCTGTGACCTAGCTGAGGCCATGAGTATTCGGGAACGTCCCTCGAACATGAAGGAGAGTTCCAGCGACCTCATAGGACCTCCTAGGACCACATGTCGACCATGCTGCAAGAGCGAAGGTCAAAGACATTCTTCTAAACTCGCAGATTAGGTCGCCCAAATGGGACAGCCCCTTTACTCCAGCATTTTGTGCAAAAAAACAAACGGCTGGAGGAACGCAGCAGATCAGTCGGCATCTGTGGGAGGAAATAGACAGATGATGTTTTGGACAGGACTGCTTCTTCGTGACTGGAAGTGAAGGCAAGAACACCAGAAGGACATGTGGCTGTGGTGGCAAGTCTGGTTAAAAGGATGACCAAAGAGATTATGATTCACAGAGGGGGAGCAGTGAAAGAGGGACAAAGAGAAGAGGATAATATCTTCAAGTTGGCATTCTTTGAAAAGATTTTAGCAGAACAGTAATTGGAGGCACAAGAGACTGCAGATGTTGGATCCTGAACAAAATACTAAACCATTGGAGGAACTCAGGAGGTCAGGCAGCATCTGTGGAGGGAAACGACAGATGACGTTTTGAGTCAGGAGACTTCTTAATTCTTGAAGGAGGCCAAAATCTATTTTACCATCCTGCGTTTCACTGAGAGTGAGATAGTGAGCCCTTAATTGTTGCAGGCTGGGTATGTACTGAAGAGTCTTCACAATATTGTAAAGGATTGACACTAATGAATTGCACTATTAAGCGCAACCATCTTGCTGAGTGAATTGGGCAATGTCTGTACAAGACCATGAAAGAGGCTCAAAATGTTTCCCTTAGAGGTATGAGAGATGAACAGTCATTGACTGAAACATTAACTCGAGATCGCTCTTTCTCAACAAGGCATCACTGCATTTTCTGTTTTTATTTCAGATCTTCTGCAGGTTTTTGCTTTATTGATAGACCTCAGTTTGGATTTATATAGTTTAGTTTAGTTTAGTTTAGAGCAATAGTCCTTAACCTGTGGTTCGCGACCCAAATGGGGGGTCATTTGGGGCTTTACCGGGGGACATGAAGGGGGTCATAAATAACATGTCCATCTGTTGAGCCCATTTTTAGGAACCTAACAAAGGTAAATACCACATACAGTTTTTTGTTCGCGTATGCGCGTACATATGCCAAAAAGATTAAGAACCATTGGTTTTGAGTTATAGCATGGAAACAGGCCCTTCGGCCCACCAGGTCCACACTGACCATTGATCACCTGTTCACAGTAGTTCTAGGTTACCCCATTTTCTCATCCACTACTTACACACCAGGGGCAATTTTACAGGGCTACGATGTTTTATTTGCTTGGCACAATATTTGAATTTCTGTCTTTCCTTTCAACTGCAGCAATGGAATTAGACCAAAGAATTAGAAATAAAAAATAACCTTGAGTTATTTTCACTAGTTGTTCTGATTTCCCCTGTCACTGGGAACTGAAAACTGGTGCGGCAAATTTACCTGAAGCCTGGTGCTTCCGATGTGAATTAATAAAACACATTCATTTTTGGGAGAGTTTTTATACTCAAGCTTCTATATTTATGAATTTATTGATCAATTGAATGGTATTTGGGACCTTTAAATTTTAAAAAGGCATGTAATCAACTCTGGTGGGGTTTCGGATAAAAATGTTTTGTTATGGCTACACATGATGGGAAACATAATTACGTATTACAGTTCCTGTCTATTTCATATCAACTCAATCACCCCAAATGCTGCTCATTTTTATATAGTTCTGGGTGATGAAGAGATATGGAAGAAGGTTCATTCATTAAAATTAGCCTTGATTCTGCAGACAATGAGATGAAAACACTGGAGAATTAAGAATTAATTTCAACTGATTACATGAATAATTATGTTGTTTATAATTTGCAAATCCCATTTAATTAATAATTGACTCAGTAAACATTTGTTCTGGTCACAATACTTCCCATGAAGGCAAAGGCTAACTTTTAATCTGAAAATTACACAACGGAAGAGTTTAAAGATGAATTGTGTAGGAAGGAACTGCAGATACTGGTTTAAACCGAAGATAGACATAAAAAGCTGGAGTAACTCAGCGAGACAGACAGCATCTCTGGAGAAAATAAATAGGTGACGTTTCGGGTCGAGACCCTTCTTTCCCACATGCTTTATTTATTGGAGTCCACCCACCATCTTCTGCGTCTGAAGTGTTTGGATTGCACTGTATGCTTTAATAATTCTATACAGTAATTTTAAAAGTAGCAAAATAATAAGATTCATTGTAAAAATGGAAGTTGAAATCACCCCATAATTAGATAATAATAAAAAGTTAACAAATTGTTCATTTTATGTCCTATTGAGAAATGGCAAAAATATATAACCTATTTTCTTAATGAAAGAGTTAACCAGAGAACATCAAAATGCCATTAAGTATTCCATTTGGACTGTGATTTAATGTAGCGAGGATATGTGGTACGTTCATTTGTGCAGCATTGTAATAGATTCCTGATAAAACACCACTACACCAAGCGAAAAACAAATGTGTTTGTTTCATTTGGTTTATATTATCTTATTCGTGTACTGATCCTTGCTGTCTCCTCAGCTGAACGCTTCAAAGAAATCTCCTGCTACTTTATTAACAAAGCAATGCTTGTATCCATGCCTTTCTCTCCAGCAATTTCAATATTAATGGGCTTTTCAAAGGAAAAAGATACATCTTGCTGTAAGCACTGATGCCAAGGCAGCAACCAAGCATCTACTTTACGTTGTCGCACCGCCACACATACCTAAAGGGTTAAAAAATACAAGTAACTATATTCCAGTTCATTTAGTTGTCATTGCGATTATTTTAATGTCAACTCTGCAGGTGTCTTCAGTATTCTATTTACTTGGTAAAGCTCCTCTTGATCTATTAAAATAGGAGAGATCAAAGTAAACTTTTTGAGATATCTATTCCCGGTGGAATAGCCTCAGTCTGAACTAATTGTTCAAAGAAGCTTCTATGGATAAGGAGTGTTTGATAAGTGTTGTTAAATTACCAATTTTCTCCCTAAACAATCTGAAAATTAACTAAAAATGAGTTTATTCATCTGACTTTGTCTGAGGTAATGCGATGTGATGCCATTTACAGTAAGTGAAAACAAGTGTCTTATTTACAAAACTATTCCAATATGGATTTCTGATACCAGTTTGCTCAAATGTCATTTTTCCATTCCAAAATAAGTTTAAAATGTACATTATCCAGGAAGATGTGATGGTCAGTTCTAAAGACATTCAGTTCTGCAAGTACTATCTCACACACTTGTGATTTGTGGAGTTATATCATCCCACTCTTACAGAAACAACAGAAATCTGTGTTCACATACATCAATCCAAAGATCTACTCATTGGCTTCAAAATGCCAGGACATGCTTATTATTGAAGCTTAATGCTAGTATATTTGCCTCTTTCCTTTCAGTGGAAATTTAAAGGAAGACCCAGTAGACTATCAATCTGGTCGTCTACAAGCATTACATTGAAACCAATTTTATTTTTAGCTCTTTGTGTTAAGATAGACTCAAAAATCACTTTGCAGTGTTACACCATATTATAGAATGATATGATGACATTGGATAGAGTTGAAAGCTAACTGTGAAAGAAGACACAACGTGCTGGTGTAACTCAGTGGGTTAGGCAGCATCCCCGGAGAACATGTATAGGTGACATTTCAGGTCAAGGCCCAAATTCAAGCTGAGGTTTGTGGAGCATAATATAATCTTATCAAGAGTGAAAGTGTTGGGAAAGTATTTAGAAAGATGAGAGGGGATCTTATAGAAACATATACAAATTGTTAAGGGTTTGGACAGGCTAGATGCAGGAAAAATGCTCCCAATGTTGGGGGTCCAGAGCCAGGGGTCACAGTTTAAGAATAAGAGGTGGGCCATTTAGGACTGAGATGAAGAAAAACCTTTTCACCCAAAGATTTGTGAATCTGTGGAATTCTCTGCCACAGAAGGCAATGGAGGCCAATTCACTGGATGTATTCAAGAGAGAGTTAGATATAGCTCTTAGGGCTAATGGAATCATGGGAATACAGGGAGAAGGTAGGAACAGAGTACTGATTTTGGAAGATCAGATCAGCCATGATCATATTGAATGACAGTGCTGGCTCAAAGAGCCTATTTTCCAATACTCCTGCACCTAGTTTCTATCTTTCTATGTGCCTATGAAACAATTGTACCAATTGAATGTTTAGTATCTGGAGAACTTGACAAGAGGCATCTCTTTACAAGCAAAGGAATGTGTATTTGAAAACTCCCTATAATAAACCAGAGAACTACTGAGGTGCTGAAGAAGGCCCTTTGACCCATTAGCTCTCCACAAATCCTCTGTTAGATCAATACCACTGCTTAAACTCTGACCATAGCCACTATATTTTCCTGCTTCAAATTCTTATTGCATTTTCTTTCAAAATGATGAAACGGTCACTGATTCTGCTGTAACCTAAAGCAAGACATTTCCCTTTCCAACTGCCATTCTGTATAATTTATCTCATCCTCCTTGCTAGCTCACTCAATTAAAACTTGAAACCACATAAACCCCCATCAGCAATCTTCTTGCCCAGTTCACTTCAAATAAATTCCCCCCATAATTCTGAAGGCTTTTACATCATTCTTTTTTTCTCGTTTGAAAATAAGTACCTCATGAATCCACAGTGTTTACACGTTTTACTTTAGTTCGCAAGTCTCTCCCTTCAACTACAATTATTTCTCCTTGACATTGTTCTGTGAATTAACCCTGGTTTTAATCTCCTTTCTAAAATAGGCTGCTTAATGTTGCAGACAATATTCTGCCAGTCATTAAACTGGCATTTTCAATGAATTAATCTTTGTTTTTCTCTTCTACTATTTGTTCTTATTTATAAACAAAATTATTTTGGCTTTGTATGTCTTTACCAACACTTTCCAAAATTGCATATTTGAACTATTAATTCATAATATTAATGTGTCAGCAACACATTTCAGCAGCTTCCTATTGAATGTATGCTCTCATTCTTCCCTTCACTATCAGCCTTCTGTTGCACTTAACCACATTAAATTGCATCTGCCACATATTTGCCCATTCTGCAAATTTAATTGTGTCTTCCTGAAGATTTTCCTCACTATCTTTTAAGTTTTCGATGTTATGTCGTTAGTATATTTAGAAAATGTACATCTGGTTTTATACTGACCAGATATTTTATGTAAATTCAAAAGGGTAGCATCGTAGGGTTGCTCCTGTTCACCAGCTGAATGCGCTCATTATAAAATACACCCGCACAAGACAGCTCCTTAAAGAGCAGGGAGAAGAGGGTCTGAAGGAGGTTCTCGACCCGAAACGTCAACCATTCCTTCTATCCAGACATCCTGCCTGTCCCGCTGAGTTACTCCAGCATTTTGTGTCTATCTTCGGTGGAGTCTGAAGAAGGGTCATGGCCCGAAACTACACGCATTTATTCTACCCAGAGATGCTGCCTGTCCCACTGAGTTGCTGCAGCCTTTTGTGTCTATCTTCCTTAAAGAGCAAATTGGAAGCTGCCAACAAAAAGCTAAGTTTTATCTTTAGTGGTTGCATTATTATGGATTCAGAACACTTTTTGGTTCCACTGTTTATTTTATTATTCACAGTGCATGACTGACGAAGGCTACTTGCTTTTGAGGTAAAGAGTTTGTAAGGCCATTTCGGAGTCAGTCACATTGGTGAGTCTGGAGTCGTGCAGATGCCAGACTGAATAGGATCGGCGGATTTCCTTCCCTAAAGCCATTTGTAAACCAGATCAAGATCCAGTCGCCGTCATTGGCATTAGTTTTAATTATGGATTAATTAATTAACCAAATTTAAATTCCCTGACTGCCGTGGAGGGATTTGAACTCCTAGCTCAGTTAATTAGTCTGGATGCAAAAATCAAACATCCTTGGGTGCTGGAAATAAATACATAATGTGTTGTATCGCACTTTCAGCATTCAATGGAACTGAATTTCTTGGGTGGGGTGCAGTGTACAGGCACTATGGATAGAGTGGATGTGGAGAGGACATTTCCACTAGTGGGAGAGTCTCGGACCATAGCCTCAGAATAAAAGGACATACCGTAATACCCCTGTCCCACTTAGGAAACCTGAACGGAAACCTCTGGAGACTTTGCGCCCCACCCAAGGTTTCCGTGTGGTTCCCGGAGGTTTTTGTCAGTCTCCCTAATGGTCGAAAGTGGTTTCTGCTTCTATGTTCCCGCAATTATTTCAAAAAATTCAAAACCGGCCACGACTAAAAATAGGTTGCTGTTTTAAAAATCGGTAATTTTTTAGTCGAAGCCGGTTGCGATGCTAGTTGAAGGTGGTTGTCGGAGGTTGCAAGTAGTGGAAGGTAAGACCTCCCTGGTGGAATAAAACTGGGTGAAAAAAAGGTCATTCGGGAGACTGACACAAACCTCCGGGAACCGCACGGAAACCTTGGGTGTGGCGCAAAGTCTCCAGAGGTTTCCATTCAGGTTCCCTAAGTAGGACAGGGGCATTAGAATGGAAATGAGGAGTCATTTCTTCAGTCAAAGGGTGGTGAATCTGCGGAATTCATTGCCACAGAAGGCTGTGGTTGCCGTCAATGGATATTTTAAAGGCAAAGATTGATAGATTCTTGATTAGTATGGGTGTCAGGAGCTATGGGAAGATGGTCGGAGAATGGAGTTGAAAGGGAAAAATAGATCAGCCATGATTGAATGGCGGAGTTGACTTGATGGGCCGAATGACCTAATTCTGCTCATAATACATGCACTTATGAACAATGCTCGTAAGCCCATTTAGAATAGACACACAATCACTTGATTATTTTCTTGATTGAACAGAAAACATTCAAATACACAATGGCCAGGTGGCATCTGTGGAGGAGATGCCTTTTGGTATGTCTGCTGAACTCTGGTCTTACGCGTGATAAATATATACACATGGCCCAGGACAAAACTCCATGCACAATCGACTGGAAGGTGTTTAGTTACTGGACTTTATATTCCTTCGCATAACACACAATAATGTTGCAATGTTTGACTGAATATCTATTTTAGTGATAACTTTGACAAAACTTGCAGATTTATCCTTTTCTTTTTGTCTTTTACTGCCATGGTGTCACCTTGGTTCGTTTATCACTCTGCCTACCATAGTTCAACTTTTCCTTACAATCAGGTAAATCATTTTCATCGTTGGACATATCTTCTTGACTAGAAAGTGAATGATCTGCCTTTTAGTGATTCAGTGGTGTTGTGCCAAATAAATTATCTCATTGACTGTGTTCCTCAGTTGTCAGTTGAGATCCAAGCCACCTTATTGTAGTAAATTTATTTATTAGTTGTTGAAATTTTCTTTATCTTAAATGTATCATTTTGATTTGGGACAGATACATGGATAGGAATGTATTAGAGGGATATGGGCCAATTGCAGGCAGGTGGGACTAGCGTAGATGGGGCATTTTTGTTGCCATGGGCAAGCTTGCAGAAGGGCCTGTTTCTGCGCTGTATGACTCTAGAATAGAATAGAATAGAAGGCCATTCATTGTCATTCAAACTAACAAGGTTCGAACGCAATTTTGTTCCTGCAGTCATAACATTAAAAAATTAACATCACACAATTAACACAATTTACACAAACATCCATCACAGTGAATCTCCAAACACCTCCTCACTATGATGGAAGGCAAAAGTCTTATCTCTTCCCTGTTCTATGACTGTCAAAAATTAATACTATTTTATAATAGTCATAACAGTCACTTTTCCATTCTGACATAAGTACCTTTCCTCTTTTCTGTGGGATAGGGTAGTTTGTAGCTTTAGGACAGAGTTTCTGTGCCACCCTTTAGTTTAGTTTAGTTTCATTGGCAGAAGCAGCGTGGAAATGGATCCTTCGGCCCACTGAGTCTGCTCAGTCCAGCGATCATCCATACACTAGTTGTATCCAACACACTAGGGACAATTTACATGAAGCCAATAAACCTACAAGGTTGCACACCTTTGGAGTGTGGGAGGAAACAGGAGCACTCGGAGAAAACACACAGGGTCACAGGGAGAATATACAACCTTCGTACAGACAGCACACATAGGCAGAATTGAACCCTGGATTGTAATCATGCATTGTCTTTCCACTGACTGCTTAGCATGCAACAAAAAGCTTTTCACTGTACCTTGGTACACGTGACAATAAAGTAAACTAAACCCGTGTCTCCACTATAAGGCAGCACCTCTACCGCTGTGCCAAGTGCTGCCCTTCTGACACATTGCATATGCAGCAAATATATTGAACACAGTGTCCCATCTCATTGCTTGTGCATCTCAGCGGTTTGCTGTATAGCCATACCTAGAGTCATAGAGTCATACATGTGGAAACAGGCTCTTTGGCCCAACTTGCCCACACCGGCCAACATGTCACAGCTACATTAGTTCCACCTGCCTGCGCTTGATACATATCCCTCCAAACCCGTCCTATCCATGTACCTGTCCAACAGTTTCTTAATCGTTGGGATAGTCCCAGTCTCAACTGCCTCCTCTGGCAGCTTGTTCCATACACCCACCACCCCTAGTGTGAAAAAGTTACCCCTCAGATTGCCAATTGATCAAGATCCTGCTGCAATCTTTCACAACCATCTTCACTAACTGCAAACCACCCACTTTTGTGTCATCTGTAATTAACATAAATGTAAGAAGTGTGAGCCAAGCCTTTATAAAGTTAGAACATTAAATCTGCTTCATCACTTCATAAGGTTGCTAATTGTAAAAAATAATTCCTAAATAAAAGGATCTCATGACTGAATTCTTGCTAAGGCTGAATGTTGCTTTCCTCTAGTATCTCACACGTTTGAGATCAATGCATTTATAAACATGCCACCTCTATCCAAATCACTATTATTCTGCATCTAATGCCCATACTATGGACACTGCACCCAGCAATTCCATTCTCCAACAGTTTGTGCAGATTGAATTACAGGAAGCTGGCTTGAGAACGGCTTTGACAGCGACCTTTGGGAGACTTGGTTCATCCTTTGAAAAATTGATTTTTACCCCCAAATAGAATAGTGCATCATAGAGTTGTAGAGCTGTTGAGCATGGAAACTAATTTGCCACTTTTAGGGGAACCATGCACCTGTATTCCCAGATCTCTCTGCATCACTGCCCAGGTACAACCAATTCACGATGCAGCATTGGAAGCACTGAGTAGAAGTGGTCAGGTATGCAATTACCTGCTGGGTAAACACTAAAGAAATGTACAATGGAGTCGCAGAGAGATACAGCTCGTAAACAGGTCCTCATCTATGGAGCCCGAAGGGGGTTCAATCTTGACTACGGATGCTGTCTGTCTTACTATTAAATATTACCAGCATGGGATTTCCCCAGGTGCCCGAGTTTCCTCCCACACCACAAAGAGGTACAGGTTGGCGGGATTATTGGCATCGGTAAAAATTGTAAATTGCCCCTAGTGTGAAGTGGGTGCTAGTCAGCTGGTCAGCGTGGACTAGGTAGGCCGAAGGGCCTGTTTCCACACAGTATCTTTAAACTAAAGACATCACTACTATAGAGGCACCTCCAACATCATGAAGGACCAAATGGACCAAAGGGAAAGCACATCACATTTCACATTCAGTGTTATTTGAGTCACCCTGATGTTGCAACTATCCAAATCCAGGTAGCCTCCAAATGAGCCTTTATCTTTGGGCCCCGTCTCCCTGCACCAGATAATACCGCACAATCAGCTGCACTGTGGCTGAGGCTTCCATTCTCCAATTCTTAAAAGAAGAATGTCCGAAGACTTCCAGCAAGAGCTACAAGCACATGTATGACATATATGTATACACATATTCAACATAGTGAGCACCTACTCAACAAATCTAAAGATTATTGACAATTCTTTATTTGGGTAGTTGCAGAGTTTGTCCCTACAGTTGAGACATGTTTTCTGTGCATGGTCCATGTTCATGACATGTTTATGAATCAATTTCACAGGGTTCAATTAGACGATGATTGACATCATCCCAATGTATTCACATTGTGCAAGATGTTGGAGTTATTGGGGGTTGATGCTGGCACATGTAACTGGGTCCTGAACTTTCTATCGCAACGGCAGCAGACAGTCAGGGTGGGCAGTAGGACATCAAAAACCATAGCCGTGAGCACTGGCTCGCCCCAAGGCTGTGTCCTAAGCCCCCTGCTGTTTAGTCTGCTTACACACGACTGTACTGCTAGACTCAACAACAACTTCATCAACAAGTTCGCTGACGACACAACAGTGGTGGGTCTCATCAGTGACAATGATGAGTCGGCGTACAGGATGGAGGTGGAGCTGCTCACAAGATGGTGCAAATCCCACAACCTCATTCTCAACGTGGGAAAAATGAAGGAGATGGTGGTTGACTTCAGGAGGGCGGGCCAAAAACTACGCCATACACCTCTGCACATCGATGGAGCTGATATGGTGGTTGGGAGCTGCAAGGCATACGAACGGCACCAACTGGACAGGATTGTAAAGACCGCCAGCAGGATTATTGGCGTTCCACTCCCTTTATTGCTGGACATATACAGAAAGAGATGTATCAGCAGAGCCATCTCCATCATCAAAGACCCGTACCACCCATCGCATCACATATTCTCCATCCTGTCATCTGGTAAGAGGTACAGGAGCATCAGCTGCAAAACCAGCAGGATGCTCCTCAGCTTCTTCCCGCAGGCTATAAGACTGATAAACGGACTTTGCTCCCTGCCAAAGTATCGCGCACCAAACACCAACCTGGACACACTGAAGCAGAGCCATTGTCGTGCCGCTGCCGATTGGAACTCATGATATATGTATTTTTATTTCTATTTATTTTTTACCACACACTGAATGGACACTGGTTGAGCAACGTTTTTTCATTTTCTCTGGGTATGTAAGTACTCAGGAAAAATGATAATAAAGATATACAATACAATACAATACAATACAATACAATACAATGTGCACCCTATGGTCCTGATCTCAATTGATTTCATGCTACAATTTGAAGACTGCATTTAAATATCATTTGATACATGATTGAATTTCTGGGAATTAGCAAACACCATGTTTTCAGACACTTAAAGAAAGGTAAAAGTAAATGGATGAAGTTGGCCTCATCTTCATTATTCACGGTCAGTCCTAACAGAACTTGGCTCTCTTCTTTATCAAGGCAATAAACAATATGCATGTAATTTATATGCTTTTCTGCATGGAAGGGGAGGATCTTGACATTAAGTGATCTTCACATTTACTTTTTAATGTGGAGTCGATGTAGGGAATGTAGCAGCATGGTTACACAAACAACAGGAAATAATGACCTGATGATTTGTTTTCATGATGCTAGTTGTTGGGACACAAGGACAACTCTCCTGCTCTTCTTCGAAAAGTGTAATGGAGACCTTCCGTCCATCTGATAGTATAGAGGTACCATCCCACCTGAAAGAAGATGCCTCCGCCAATGCAGTCCTCACTCAGTGTAATTATGCTCTCTACAGCTTACCCCCTTAGTCTCGTTCAGTAAAACACTGAGTCAAGCACTGGCATCAACTAATTCTTTATTCTCACTAACACAAACAAACTTCCTATTCGATGCCTAACCAAAACCGCGGGTCCGATTCTTGTCTCTACTCTTCCAAGCCCTTCAACCTCGTGCAAATAGATACCTCCAGACAGTCACACAGTCCCAAGTGCACTTCCAGAAGATCGACTCCGATCCATGTGATGTCCCCTCTTTTATACAGTATCGGACCCGAGGCGCAAAACTCTATGGTGGGGCAACCCCTACAAGCCAATCACAAATATACATCACATAATACACTTATTGACAGTTCCCTAACCCTATCACAAAGTACCCCATTACATTGTTTCCACAGGAGGTTCTAGTTTGAAGCCAGTTCACCAAAGTAAAGAAACATTTCTCCAGGCGGTATAAACAATTTGAACAAGGCTCCATACTTTGACCAATCACAAGATAACAGCACAAACACTCTGCAACATAATCAACAATACTTTACAACACCCCATCCTATAACCAATCCTAATCATGCATTTGCAATCCTGCTCATTTCCTTCTGCAAAACCCTCATACATATTAACAAAAGGGAGGACATCTGGACCTCACCTTATCCTCAACTTCCTCCCAGGGTCCAAACACCTTGGAGCCATGACTCATGGCCCTGCAACCTGTCACAGAAAGAGAACAAGCAGGCTTTGCAAATGCAGAGATTCTCCATTTTGTGACATATTTATTTGGCCAATATTATCATCAGCACTTTGTGTTGTGACACTCTGGATTAAGTGCTCAAGTATCTGCTGTGGCATTATGAACCCACAATCTTTTGACTCAATAGTTGAGGAAGCCACTTGAAACTTATTTCCCCAGTGACCAGAAAATAAATACCCAAATAAATACCCAATTTCTTTATACCAAGGGGAAAAAACCCCATCAGAAATAAACTTAGTAGTGGCTTTCAATTTGGTTCTTACTTTATGGAGCAGTGAGTATCCAGTTTAATAGTAAGATTAAACGAGAACTTACCAAGTTCGAAGGTTGATCTTTATTTTATGAGGAGTTGCGGTGAGGGATTCCGTGAAGACCCCGCCAGCACGCATGCGCGACATTCTTCAAAGCAGCGGTGTGGAATCACAGAATGCACCATGACTGGAAATAGTAAGATTAAGAACGTAGAACATACCAGTTGACCTTATGATAGAGGGTGGGAGCGGAGGGCACAAAATCCCTCACCGCAACTCCTCATAAAATAAAGATCAACCTTCGAACTTGGTAAGTTCTCGTTTAATCTTACTATTTTACTTCGGAGTCATGTGAGTGACTTCGTGAAGATTTCAAAGCTCTGTGATTTCACGCCCTGGACATCGTCCATGCTATCACACTGCCGCAATACTGATGGAGGAAGGCTGTTAATGCATTCCAGACTGAACAGGCTGAAAAATAATGCATATTTATTACACAAAGAAGAACAAAACAAAACCCCTAACTCGGGGACAAACAGTCCCAGCACAGCTTCTGCGAACGTTGCGGGGGCAACCAGCGGTTTGTTGTAGAACCGCTAGAAGGTTGCTTCACTAGCCCAGCCCGCGGTGGCGAAGATGTGGTCCATAGGCACCTCCATGGCCCTTGCCGCTGATGTGGATGCAGCCCTGGTAGAGTGAGATTTAAAAATGTTAGTATCTACTCCTGCTGCACCCAACACCGCCCTGAGCCACCTTGCGATAGTCTGCACAGTCACCCGGTGATGTGGAGGTGTGTGGCTGAGGAGCCCCTCCTCCATCTTCCGGATGGTCCGTGTAGTTCGGATGTAGTGGCGGAGATGGGTGGCTATGCAGAGGGTGGCATCAGTGGGGTATGCCCGAAATTCCAACTGCAGCCCATGAGCTCCAGGTCTGTGCTGCTTCAATAGGTCCTGGACAAGGAAAGTCACCTTTGCAGAGGTGGAGACCATGCGATCCAGCCGCAGCTTCTGTAATGCCTGGACTCGTTGAGCTGTAGTCAGTGCCATCAGCATCACCACTTTGAGGGTGAGCTTTTTGAGTGGTAACTCTGTCACAGGAGACCAGCTCCTCAGTAGGGTCAGAACGATCCCTATGTCCCAGGTGATGTTGTATCTGGGCCGTGGAGGGTTGGTGTTAAACACTCCCCTCATGAATTTAGACACCAGGTGGTTGGAGCCTATACCGATGTCCAGGTATGAGGACAATGCACTCCTGGCGCTGTTGATGGCACTGGAGCTAAGGCCCGCATCGTAATGAAGGCCCGCTAGGAATTCCAGGACATCAGGGATCGTAGCCGAGTTGTAGGTCGTGTTGGTACGGGAGCAGAATGCCTCCCACTTCCTGACCTGGGTGAGGTACTGCCTCCTGGTTGATGCTCGGCATGACGCTGAGATGAGGTCCATGGCTCTTGGTGATATGCCGGCCTTGACGAGCGGCCTCTGCAGGCCAACATGTTTAGGTGACCATGGCACGGGTGACTGTCCCCGTAATGGGGTTAGTCATCAATGTGCGATTTTTACCAAACTGAATCCACGGGCGTTGCAAGATTTGGAGGGCCATCGGGCACCATGGCTGTGTGGGCCAGTCGGGTATGATCAATGCCAGTTGCAGAATCCAGTTGAATTTTCTGCAATACCCGACTGATGAGGCAGAATGGGGGAAATGCGTAGCAAAACCATTTCCCCCAATTGAGAGAAAAAGCATCCATAGCTACTGCCCCAGGGTCTGGTTCCCAAGACACATACGTTGGTATCTGATGGTTCAATCTGGACGCAAAGAGGTCAATATCTGGTGTGCCAAAGTGAGCTATAATTTCAGCAAAAATTAGGGGATTCAACATCCACTCGATGTTACCATTGAACACTCGTGACCTGGTGTCCGCCACTGTATTGAGTTTCCATGGTAAATAGGTCGCTGTGAGCCAAATATTTCTCTCAATGCACCTGTGCCAGATTGTGTTTGCCAATTCGTCACAAGATAACGACCTGATACCACCCATATGATTGATATAAGCCACCACCGGTGTGTTATCTGTTTGGAGGCAGACATGTAAGTGCCGTGAGTTAGTACAGTAAGCCCGCAGGCCATGGAAATCCCCTAACATCTCCAGATAATTTATCCCTTGTGTCTGGAGGAGGGTAGACTCGTGAGGGTCCCATCTGCCACCACAACTGGCCATGGTGTCAGTTGCACCCCAACCTTGTGTGCTTGCGTCAGTCTGTAGCACGACGGATGGGTTGCTAACAATGATGGGTCTGTGACACTCACTAATATTGTCAATCCACCATTGTAGCTCAGCTCTAGCCGGATTTGGCAACCGTATTGGTCTATCAAAGTGCCCAGCATTTGCTTTTAATGCTGCGATCTTTGCTCTTTGTAAATTTTGGTAATGTAACGGTCCGAATTGCGCAGCTGAGAATGTAGCAACCAATTTCCCAATTACCTTTGCCGTTTGTCGGATAGTTGGTACCCTGGCGCAAGCAAGGCTGTAGCACGCTTCTTTTAAGTCTAAAGCTTTGTTGGTCGGGATAGTGATCATCATTAAGTTTGTGTCAATGGTGAAACCCAGGTAATCCATAACTTGAGAGGGGTTCAGTGTGGATTTGTCTGGATGGGTTACAAACCCTAACGTCGCAAAGAAAGATTTGGTCGCTGTAACTGCCAGCGTAGCCAATTGGAGGGTCTGTCCCACGCTAAGGATATCGTCTAAATATGCCATGATGATATAATTTCGTTGTCGGAGGAGTGCTAATATGGGTTTTACTAATTTGGGAAATAGTCTGGGGGCTGTGGTTAACCCATTGGGTAAGGCACTGTATTACCACAACTGTCCCTTCCAGACAACTTTCAGGAACTTCTTCTGAGATTCTGTGATGGGAACTGTATAGGATGCATCTTTTAAATCGATGCAAGCCATAAAGTACCCCAGGTAAAGCAGCTGCTTAGCTGTTACGAAGGTATCCATTTTAAAATGGGTATATTGTACAAAAGTGTTCAACTGGGTTAGGTCTAGGATAATCCGACACCCCCCATTTTTTTTGGTTTTGGTAAAGATGTTAGACACAAACTCAAGGGGTTTGTGTGTCGTTTTGCCAATCACCCCTTTGGCTGCTAGCCGTAAGATTTCAGCATGTCCCTCCTTTATCTCATTCTGAGAGAGCGTAAAAATGCGCTGAGGTTCATGCTGTGTAGGGGGAAGTTTACCATCAAGAAATTCTATGACATAACCGTGAACACTTTGTAGAATAAACGTGTCTGTGGTGATTGCATCCCAAGCACCACGAAATGCCCGCAACCGTCCCCCGACTTGTGCGGGGAGAAGTGCTACTGCCTTAGAGGAACCAGACCCCCTTACCTCCATGGTTAACGGTGGGTCTTGGCGTATGGCGTTTTGGGGGGACGTTGCGGAGGTTGTCGGGACGGCGGCCGCATCTTCCATGCGGGCCTCTGCAGGCCTTGCCCTAAAAAAGGCCGCTGCGGTTGGGGAAGTGGAGGCGGATAGGTCCTTGGGGTCCTATCCGGCTGGCGCTGCTTCCAAGTAGTGTATGGTTGTTGACGGTGATATGGGTGAACTTTAGCCGGAGGAGGTTTCATAAGGCCCACGGTCTTGGCCTCCTCGTCGAGTTCTTTGACTTGCCTGGAGAGATCTTCCCCAAACAGCTGATGAGGTGGTGGAATGGTGGAGGGACGGCACAACCCTGCAAATTTCGGGTTGAGGGTGGGCCGGATGGAGCTCTTGCGCAGACAGTTGATTTCAAACTGGGCGTTGCAGAGAAGTGCCAGGGCATCCTGCTGCTCGCTGGTCACAGTATCACCATCGAGGGTCTTGGCATACACCGTAATGCCCATCTCCAGGATTCGCTGGAGACGTACATCAGCATCTTGGTGGTGGTGCTCAAGTTTCCCCAGATCTGGGCATTAACCGTGGGAACACTGAGATTGATGCAGTGCTCAGGTGGCTTAAACTTGTCCATAGTCGCATTGACTACCTGACCCTGAAGCTGGTGAGTGGTCAGGTAAGTAATGGTGCCCGTCAGGTTGGGGTGCAGTGGCTCCCCTGTGTGGGTAGCCGTGGCAAATTTCCCCACCACGTCCAGCAGGTCCACATCGTGCTCTGGCTCTGCGGCCTCCGGCATCCCTGGGTCTTCATCGAAGGCAGTGGCCGGACAACTGCTGGCACTCCTGGCTGGAGAAGACAAGATGCCAAGCGGTCTCCTGGCGAGGCTAGTTGAGGCCCGAGACTCCCGTTCATCCCGGTCCATGTCTCACTGGAGTAGTTGCTCCACCAAGAGCTCCAACCGAACAATGCGACCGTCCCCGCTACTCGCGGCGGACAAGCCGACTTCCCCAGGCTCTGCAAATTCTCTTGGGCTTCCACCAGCGGACCACACCTCCATAAGATGCAGACTAGGGTCCGATGGTAGGTTGTCGTGGGCTACCGCTCCTGCAGCCCCATACGATTCCCGCTCGGACTTTCCGCTAGTCGGCGTTCGAGCGGACTGTGGCGGTCCACCTGCCTGGTAGGAAGTGGAGATAAGTCGGCGCAGGCCCCCAGTACCTGGCTCCCTGAAGTCCGTGCAGGCTTACCTCCACTATCGCCCAATTTTCTTCGTGGAGGCGCATGGTCGGCAGCTGCCAGAGCTAAACTAACCGACCGCCTACTGCTGCCACCGGCGCCCTTGACCGCAGCCTGACCCGGCGTTCTGTCGGCAGCTCCCGCTCCTGCAGGGCTGCTCGACGCAGCAGTAGCTCTGCCAGACTGCCCTACGGCAGATATCCCCGGCAGTTGTACGTGGCGTGCCGCGGCTGTGGGGCTCCCCTGTAGCGCAGTCGTTACCCGGCCCGGCCCCCGTGGATCCACAGCAACACGGGGTGATGCCAATGTCGGCGAGCAAGGCACTTCGCCACGTACCTGGTTGCTCCCCCGCTTCTTGGGGGATGGGGGCACGACGTCTGGGTTTGGAATTTCCAGCTCCAGGTGCGGACATCCGTTCGGGAGACTTCCGCACCTTTACCCCCGGCTGTCCGGATGCTGCTGGTGGTGCTCGCAGCTCCGGAGAAAGTGGCCGCTGGCTTGTCGGCATCCCGCGGCTCTTGGAAAGTTTCGCCTTCCCTTTCCCTCTGCCGTCCATGCTGTAACCAACGAAAGGTTAGTGCACTTACCTGAACGGCCGGTTTGAAGGAGCTGGTGGAGAGAGCGCACTCTCCCCCCCCCAGCTTGTCGATGCAAATGCGAGCGACTATATGTCGCGCATGCGTGCTGGCGGGGTCGTCACGAAGTCACTCACGTGACTCCGAAGTAAAATCCAAAATTATTGGATTAGTGTGTGATCTTAGCACTCCCATTATAAGCAGCACACAATTAGCATAAAATACATAGATGGGCAGGATGGTGGAATTCATTGCATCTTATGGAAAGAATGTGATGCTGATTTCCCAGAAGTGTCGATAACTTATTTTGTGTTTACACGTCTTTCATTTGTGAAAATTAAAATGTGATGCCGCATGCTGTTTGCAGAATCTATGTTGAGAATGCCAATTGCTTTATTCATCTCCAGACTGTTGCCAAAGGAATAATGTCAGATTCCTAATGGGCCTGTCCCACTTAGGCGATTTTGCAGCGGACTGCTGGTGACTGTCAAGTTTCCGGCAGTCGCCTGAAAAATCCGGGAACTGGAACGGCGACTGTCAGAGTGGAACACACACAAACACAAACACATCGCTACCTTCACCAGTCTAAAACATTCACTCTCGTGCGATGAACAGGAAGGTTGGCACTGTAAAAAGATGTCTAAAGCACAGTGTACTGTAAGTCCTTTAAAAGTGGGGGGGGGGGGGGGAGAGGGGGGGGGGGGGAAGATGGGGGAGAAGGGAGAGAGAGGGGGGGAGAATGAGTGGAGACAACTTTTAAGAAGCCAGAGATGCACGGCTGTGAAGCTCGGCGCACATTTAACATTATCGGTTGGTTATCCTTGGTTCTGAAAACTACTGCTTACCTTTTTTTTCCCAATAAGCAAATGAAATCCACGGGTGAGCACCGGCTACGAGAAGCTCCGAGAATCTTCGATCGCTTGGCAACCCACTAGGACCTCCCGGCGACCCTCATAAGGCTTGAGAATTCTCTCTACTCTCCGTGGCGGCTTTATTCTAGTCGCCGCTAATTTTTCAACATGCGACGAAATGTATGGAGACCATAATGAGGCCGCGACTAGTTCCCAGAAAGCGGGAACTCCTCACGACCATGAAGCTGATTCCCCGGCAACCAACCGCGAACATGTGGCGACTGCATAGTCTCCTGCAGCCACCTAAAATGTCGCCTAAGTGGGACAGGCCCATAAATTCTCTACATTGAGTCTGTTTAAAATGCACTCAATATCGCTTGACATCACAGCTGACATACTTAACGTGTAGGAAGGAACTGCATAGGCTGGTTTCTACCGAAGAAAGACAAAAAGTGCTGGAGCAACTCAGCGGGTCAGGCAGCATTGCTGGACAAAAAGGATGGGTGACGTTTCAATTCGGAACCATTCTTCAGGCTAAAAGTAGGGGGCAGGGAACTGGAGGTAAGAAAAGGCTAGAACAAAGCAGGGTCGCTAACAGACTACCAAGGAAGGATGGACTATTGTTGGAAGGGCAAGATGTGATAAAGAAAGGATACAAGATTTACATTCTTTTTTTTAATCCTATATATTTAAAATGAATGCACAGAAGATGTTGGAAGAGTGTGGGAAGAGTCTTTTGAGTATGGGAAATATTTTGTTTTTTTCTGTTAAATACAAAGAAATGACCAAAAACGCCAGCATGGAGACTGAAATGTTAACAGGCTCCATATGTTGATTCCATTTAGTGTGGAGTTAAGCGAGCTAGACCCTGTAATGCCCTGTTGAAATCCATATAATTATTTTATTTTCTATGAAAATATCTATAACACTTCTAGAATATCCTGTGATCAAAATATGCCAAAGTCAAAACTCCCTGCATATGGCTTCATGCTCCCAGACAGATGCAATCTTCGGATAAACCTTTAACTTTGATATCAGAAACATACCTTGTAAACCAACTGAAATAGTTATATTTCTTGATAATAACCCGTATCATTTACTCTGAAAAGAGAGGTTGCATTAATTATGCACAATGGTGCATTTATTTATTTATTGAATTGTGCAGAAAGCTTATTCATTCCTCCATATCTGTAACATTAATTATATCCACTTTACATGAAGTAATGAAATTATCCTGAAGTCCTGGAAAGTTTTTTAAAATTGAATTAGTTAGGGAGTTTGTGTAACTTAGTGGGTTATTAACCTTTGTCTCTCATTTATATTTGCTCATATAAGTAGATATTTGTATCACCACCAATATGATGATAATGTTTTAATATGTTTAATAGTAAAACATGCAAATTTATTCATAACTGACTTCAGTTCTGTATTAGATTACTTAAATATAGATATCTATCTATACTGCATTACAGAATTCCAGTGTGTTTTGTTTGATGAAAAAAAAAATAAAGTGGAGGGGGCGGATAATGACTCACACTCAAGAGATGCACTGCAGAATGACCCCTTTATAGAGTGAATTGTCAGGCCCTCCTTTGAGAAATGAAAGGCTATCTGAAGACAAATTATTCAAAGGACACTGAAAAGTGTCGAACCTCAGAAACATAGAAAATATGTGCAGGAGTAGGCTATTTGGCCCTTCGAGCCAGCACGGCCATTCAATATGATCATGGCTGATCATCCAAAACCAGTACCTCGTTCTGGCTTTCTCCCCATATCCCTTGAGACCCTTAGCCGTAAGAGCTGTCTAACTCTCTCTTGAAAACATCCAGTGAATTGACCTCCACTGCCTTCTGTGGCAGAGAATTCCACAGATTTACACCTCTCTGGGTGAAAACCTTTTTCCTCATCTCAGTCCTAAATGGCCTACCTCTTATTCTTAAACTGTGACCACTGGTTCAGGACTCCCCCAACATCGGGAACATTTTTCCTGCATCTCCCCTTTCCAATCCTCTAAGAATTTTACATGTTTCTATAAGATCCCCTCTCATCCTTCTTAATCCCAGCAAATATAAGGCCAGTAGACCTATTCTTTCAACACATGTCAGTCCGGCCATCCCGGGGATTAACCTGGTGAACCTATGCTGCACTCCCTCAATAGCAATAATATCCTTCCTCATATTAGGAGACTAAAATTGCACACAATACTCCAGGTGCGGTCTCACCTGGGCTCTTCAAGTTCACTTTATTATTTTACGTTGATGCTAGACTGAATTGATTTACTATCCCCACAATAGGGAGATCTGTTTATATATTGGAGCTCATAGCAACAAAGTGACCAATTAGCTATATATTTGTCTTGTGGTCTTTCTATTTTTTGCTGTTGACACAGATGGCAGAAATGCCACTTAAACCCAATTCTCTATTGCAGTCTGAAGAAGGGTCTCGACCCAAAACATCAGCCATTCCTTCTCTCCAGAGATGCTGCCTGTCCCACTGATTTACTCAGGCTTTTTGTGTCTATCTTCGGTTTGAACCAGCATCTGCAGTTCCGTCCCACACTCTCACTCCTCATGTTGGTGTAGACCTCCTCTCTGCAACTTCATGCTTTAAAAACTTTTTCATCTGTGAAGAAATCATAGTAGAGGTTGTTTGCTTGCTGAGGACATATATGCCCATTTTCTGTTAGTTAAATCATTTTACAATTTTATTATGGTCATTTGTGATGGATTGCTTCTGTTATGACTACAAAAGCAATTTGCACCAGTCTAGACCAATTGCTTTTATTTGCTATCAATAAAAACTGCAGCCAAATTTACACCTTGCATTTGACAATATTCTTTACATTCCTCAATGTCATCTCATGGCATATTTATCGACAGGCCTCCCTGTCTTCTGACTCCAAGTCCCTAAATTTGTTGCTCTCTTGAAATCACCCTGTAATATTTGTACCACTTTAAGGGTGTGGAGGCCGAAGGAGGGGAGCACCAGAGCTGGTGAGGGGGCTGAGGGTTTGCCTCCAGTGCACTAGGAGGAGTTTAGAGGATCCGAGATTCTGAGCAGCACTCAAGCACCCTGCCCTCGGGACGGCTGCTATGGAGAGGAGACGGTTGCCCACCTCTTTGCAGGCTGTGGATTCACAAAGAGAGTCTGGAGAGGTCTGCAAGGGTCCCTGTCACGGTTTATTCCGAACAGCTCCATCACCGAGAACTCTGTGATATACGAACTGTTCCCAGGGACGCATTCAGAGACGGACATCGAGTGTTGCTGGAAGGTCATTAACTCGGTGAAAGATGCTCTTTGGTCTGCCCGAGCGTGGTTGTTCACCCAGCGGAGCGAGATGTCCGTCGGGGAATGTTGCCGACTGGCCCGCTGCAGACTGCAGGAGTACGTGCTGAGGGACGCACTGAAGCTCGGTGCAGCCAACGCCAAGGCTCAGTGGTGGAGGGTCACAGTCTAGGGTCCTTCCGCTGCTGCGCATGGGGGGCAGGGTGTGGTGGAGACGCCCCTCAAAATAAGGGAAGGGATTCCACGCCAGTTGGCCACATGAGTGGCAAGGGTGGGGGGTAAATTTGTGATTTGGGGAAACTGTATTGTATGTATGTATAGCCTCCGAGAATGTCGATGGAGTTTTGTAAGGATCATGTGTTGTATGTATTTATTTCTCGAATAAGGTCTATTTTGATTTTTTTTCTAAAAAGCACTCAAGCAGGAGAAAAGGAGGAAAGAGGGTATAAGTTATTTGCCTTCCATCACAGTGGGGATTGTGACATTGCCGATAAAACAAGATGGACATGCTACCTGCGCTGGTGAGGACTCGGAGGGAGTGCCGTGAGCGCAGTGATCTCGGTCATTGTGGGAACATTGCGGCATGAGGACATCCTGGAGTCTGGTGCGAGTGCGGACGGCTTTCTGACTGCTCGGGCGGACAGGGACTGCAGAGAGAGTGACAGCGGTCAGTACAACTCTGGTCACATCACGGTGAAGGAGCGCGTGTGTGGCCCGGACATTGAACTGATGGGGGTGGGTCTCCGCTTATGCTGTGTGCCCTGGGGATTCTCACACACCGTGGTGGTGGCTGTTTAAGTCTATGTTTAATCTTTATGCAAATATGTATCTTGTTGCTTTTATTTGTATGACTGTATGTTAAATCAAATTTCACTGCACCTCGGTACACGTGACAATAAAGAACCATTGAACCATTGAATCATTGATTGACCTGATATTTTCAAGAATATGAAATTTGAAGGGCACAAAATGATGCGGGAAACATGGCAACTCTTTGTGAACTGCCTGGGTGGAATCTATTGTTCTTACACTACAATTGTTGCACTTTTGTACTTAATAATGTATAGTAAGATTTTACTGAATTAGACTCTATTCAAGGACTTTCACTGTACATGTGACAATCAAGTACCATTGAGCCATTGATCAAATGAAAGACATTCTGCAGCAAATGGCATTAACAGATTCACAAAGGAAGTGTACACTTCATTTGGACAAATTAACTTTTTTTCTATGCTCACTATATGTGAGCTTTTCCTATGCACTCTATGTATGAAATAAAAAGTTCACCCAACCAATCTGACAAATCAAGGTTGAATCTGACTCGCTATTTTGTTCTGTTTCCATTATTCCCAAGGTGCAACTTCTGCTTGGGATCTGAGGTCTAGTTATATTGCTATTTCTCCTGTGCTTTCTATCTGATTATCCCTACTTCCGAGACGGTGCCCAACACAGGCGACTATTTGCCGGCTAGCCACAGAAGCAGATCTGCAAACTCCACGCTCTTAAATCTCTATTCCCACAGCAACATTTCTTGCTTTCCCTTATCATGTACTGTATCTATACACTGTAAATGGATCGATTGTAATCGTGTATTGACTTTCAGCTGACTGGTTAGCACGCAACTAAAACTTTTCACTGCACCTCGGTACAGATGACAATGAATTATACTGAAACTGAACTGAACTGAAACTGTTTACCTTTGTTTCACATGAGACAGTGCCTGGTATGAACAGATCAATCTTTATAAAAGGTCAAAGTTAAAATGTGTGGTTTCAGTTTTACCCCATGAACTAGTCACGCATACTAATCAGCTCCTGGAAGATACATTGATTAGGAATTCTACTATTGCCATTGTTTAATGAATTATCTATCTTCATTGCTTATCAACATTAATTTTTATTCCACCTACATAACTTATTTTGCCTACACTTCCTTAAGAAAAATTTACAGTTGCAAATTAACTCACCCAGCATGTCTTTGGGGTGCAAAATCGGAGCACAAACACAGAAGGCCGCAAGGTTACGGGGAGAATAACTCGGAAACAGTACCCGAGACTCCTCACCTCCTGCAGTGATCCTTCCACTCACTCAGAACTTGATTTTAACCTTTTTTCGCATAGTCCCTCCCACTAACATGGTGGCCCTGTTCTTAAGATTCACAGAGCTTGGAAAAAAGGCCCTTTGCCCATCTCGTCCATGCCAATTTGATGCCCCATCTAAGCGTTTGACCCATATCCCTCCAAGGCATTTCTATCCATTCTTCTGCAAATCTTCAAAAGATCTATGTCTCCAAAGCTCTTTTATATCATGGGGAGAAAGCAGGAGGAGTGAAGGGGAGAAGCCAGTTGAATGGAGTTAGGAGGGAGAGATAGATCAGCCATGTTTGAATAGCGGAGTAGACTTGATGGACCGTTCATTCATTCGTTTGTCAAACAACATTCTGCCATCACTTTGCCACAGCCAGTGCCACATCTGTGCCTCTGCGGAGATCGTCAACACTGCATGCCTCTCCGCCGCAAGTCAGTAGGTGGGACATTGTCTGTACCTCTCCACAGCTGCACTTGTCAGAGTTCGAGAAGCCCCACTTCTTCAGGTTGAGTCCGCAACGTCCCACTCCAGTGCGGGGGGCGGTTTAGGGCTTTCCAGGCAGTATAAGGCAGGTGGTGTCCTGGTGCCATCTGTCGTTTGGTTTTGGTGCCTGATACGGTTGGCTCTAGTTTCATGAAGCTGTTCCGACTCTTCAAGCGTTTCTTGGCATGTTGGCTGATTGTGCAAGGGGTGGTGGGGGTTCTGTGTCCGCATTGAAGCGTTCTACTGCAGCTGCCCGATCACGTCTTCGTCGATGCCTGCCAGCTCGTACAGGTGTTCAACCTTTGTCGGCTTCAGGCATCCTGGCGTTTACCTGCAGGCAGTGTTCAATGCAGAGTCCACCTTGCGTGCATGTTTAGAGCGGCTCCAGACGGGACTTGCATATTCTGCCACTGAGAAACAGACGCCCGGGCTGCAGTGTCGATTGTTGTTGGGTCACTTCCAAATGAGCTGTTTGCCAATTTTTTGATGACATTGTTCCGGGTGTTGACCTTTGCCTTGGTTTTTTCAACAAGTCGGTGATATGATAACGTGCGATCGAGGACCACACCTAGGTACTTTGGAGCTTTGCAGTGTTCCAACAGGACCTAATGGCCTAGTTTAGTTTAGTTTAGAGGTACAGCGCAGAAATGGGATCTTCAATCCACTGGACCCACGCTGACCAGCGATCCCCGCACATTAACACTATCCTACACACATGAGGGACAATGTTTACATTTACCAAGCCAATTAACCTACAAACCTGTACATCTTCAGAGTGTGGGAGGACACCGAAGATCTCAGAGAAAACACAAACAGGTCACGGGGAGAACGTACAAACTCTGTACAGACAGCACCCATAGTCGAGATCGAACCTGGATCTCCAGCGCTGCAAGCGCTGTAAGGCAGCAACTCTACTCCTGTGCCACCATGCCGCCCTTTCTGACTAATCCCCATGCCATATTCTGCTCCTATCACTTATGATCTTATGATCATCAATCCCCAAACTTGTGGAAGATGTGTTTTCAGCAACTTTAATGGTTACAGACTGTGAAGTTTAATCCCTGAGCATTTTTCTCTTAACCTTTCTCATATCTCCTTTAAAACTTACTCCAAAATCTACCTTGTTACCCAACTTGAAAAACCTATCTTAGCAGATTGGATAGCCTCAATGACTATCGACCTGTGGCACTAACGCCTGTGGTAATGAAGTGCTTCGAGAGGTTGATCATGGCGGAAATCAACTCCTACCTCGACAAAAACCTGGACCCACTGCAGTTCGCTTACCGCCACAACAGATCAACGGTGGATGCGATCTCGCTGGCTCTCTATTCCGCTCTGGACCACTTGGACAACAAAAGCTCATATGTCAGGCTGTAATTTATCGATTACAGCTCGGCATTTAATACTATCATCCCCTCCAAGCTGGTTACTAAACTCGCAGAACTGGGTTTCTGCGCATCCCTCTGCAATTGGATCCTCGACTTTCTCATTCACAGACCATAGTGTTCGTATTGGTGGAAATGTGTCAGACTCGATAACAATCAGCACAGGAGCACCTCAAGGCTGCGTGCTCAGCCCCCTGCTGTACTCACTCTATACTCATGACCGCGTAGCCGGTCACAGTGCGAACTCCATCATCAAGTTCGCTGACGACACCACTGTTGTGGGACGTATCACTGATGGGGATGAGTCGGAGTACAGAAGTGAGATCGACCGACTGTCCATATGGTGCCAGCACAACAACCTGGCCCTCAACACCAGCAAAACCAAGGAACTGATTGTGGACTTTGGAAGGAGTAG
The DNA here is from genome assembly GCA_035221665.1 of Okamejei kenojei. Taxonomy (NCBI): domain Eukaryota; kingdom Metazoa; phylum Chordata; class Chondrichthyes; order Rajiformes; family Rajidae; genus Okamejei; species Okamejei kenojei. The sequence continues at coordinate 22,500,596 of CM069134.1, forward strand.
GATGGGGACCCACAGTCCCGTTTATATCAACGGTTGAAAGAGTCAAGAGCTTCAAATTCCTGGGTGTGCACATCTCTGAAGATCTTTCCTGGTCCGAGAACACTGATGCAATTATGAAGAAAGCTCACCAGCGCCATACTTCTTGAGAAGATTACGGAGAGTCGGTTTGTCAAGGACACTCTCTAACTTCTACAGGTGCACAGTAGAGAGCTCGCTGACTGGTTTCATCGTGGCTTGGTTCGACAACTTGAGCGCCCTGGAGTGGAAAAGACTACAAAAAGTAGTAATCACTGCCCAGTCCATCATCGGCTCTGACCTTCCTTCCATCGAGGGGATTTACCGCAGTCGCTGCCTCAAAAAGGCTGGCAGTTTCATCAAAGACCCACGCCATCCTGGCCACACACTCATCTCCCTGCTACCTTCAGGTAGAAGGTACAGGAGCCTGAAGACTGCAACGACCAGGTTCAGGAATAGCTACTTCCCCACAGCCATCAGGCTATTAAACGTGGCTCGGACAAAACTCTGATAACTAATAACTCATAATCTGTTATTTGCACTTTATTTGTTTATTTACTCCTGTGTGTATATATTTATATATGGTATATGGACACACTGATCTGTTTTGTAGTAAATGCCGTCTATGTTCTGTGTGCTGAAGCAAAGCAAGAATGTCATTGTCCTATCAGGGACACATGACAATAAACTCACTTGAACTTGATCAGGTGATGGGCTTGGACTTGGACTTGGTATTTTTGTCTTATTACAGTTTCATAAAGCGATTTGGGATAATTTGCTCCACAAAAGAGTTTATCGAAAGGCAAGCCGTTGTTGTAAGAACTACTGTGCACTGAAAGCGCTCCTCCGTCATTCACCAATGGTGTGTTGCTAGCAGCAATAAAATGCTCCTCCTCCTCAAACCAGGAGGCAAGTTCTGTGCCAGTCACACATACTGTGAGTAGAGATTGTCCAAAGATTTCTTAGTGCTGTCGAAGTCTCACTCTGGTTTATTCTAGGTCCTCAAAAACATCTTTTTATTAAGAGTAATTTTGCTTGGAAAGATAGGGCGACACAGTGTGCAACAGTAGAGTTGCTGCCCTACAGCGCCAGAGACCCTGGTTCAATGCTGACCTCGGGTGCTGTCTCTATGGAATTGGTACGTTCTCCCTGTGACTGTGTGGATTTTCTCCGGGTGTCTGGTTTCCAAAAGATATGCATGTTTGTAGGTTAATTGGCTTCTGTAAAATGTCCCTAGTGTGCAGGATAAAACCAGTGTTTGGCTAATTGTTGATCGGTGTGGTTTCCGGGGGCCGAAAGGCCTGTTTCCATGCTGTATCTCTAAACTAAACTATCTCTTAGCTAAAATAAAATAAAGAAAGTACACTGCACATTGAATGTAGATCAGCACATCCTCCTGTACATGGTTTTCAACTCTCAATTGATTATAGAGCAGGTTCTCAGATGTGAATGATATATATCCATGTATATCCATGTATCACTGTTAGATTGCCCCAGTGTATCCCAGAGGTTGAATCATGCGGCTTCAATATTATCTATTGGAGCATCCTGTTATAGTACTTGCTCTTCCTGCCTGACATGTTCTGGTTATGATAGAAACCAATGAAAGGCAGGACCCATGAATCCATGTGGAAATACTCACGTCAACCCACTAAACGATGTGAGGGGTGAGGGGAAAGATAATGGAGGGCTGGCGGGGGGGAACTGTGGGGGGGGGGGGGGGGGGGGGGAGACAAAAGGAGGAACTTTGCAACTTTGTCAGCGCCGTAGGTGGTTGCTATTTGTATACATTGTGTATACAAGCAAAACATCTCACTGTGCTTAGTCACATGTGACAATAAAGTATTCCTACTCCATTCCTATTCCTAAGTGATATATCAAGAAATATCATAGAATACGAGCAATTCTCCAGTTCATTTATGGTTCAGTAATGGAGTGTGACAGAACTACTGGCCTGGAACCATGACTAAGATTCACCTCCATGCAAGACTCTGGCCCTTCTTCAGTGGAGATCAATTCTATTTTTCTCTCAAATAGCACCAATAGTACTCTCTCTTTCAAATAGCACCAATAATATTCTTTCAAATAGCTCCAAGTCAATGAGTGACATTTTATTTACAGACCTAATGCCATTAACATGGTGTTAGCAGTCCTACATGTGCTGCTTCCCCTGTGTGCCTTGTATGTGCTTGCCTCCAGCTAAAATGGACATCCCATTTCCCGCACTTTATTTTAGGGCAGGTTTAATTAACTCAATCCATGCTACCTTAATTCACATTAAGCCTTTCATTGCAGAAATATTGTCTTCTCCTGATTAATTGGACAGCTAAGAAAACAGTGTCTATCTTTTGGACCAGCACTCATTTTAAGGAAATTACTTCACTTCCAAGAGTTATATGGCAGCAGTGCATTTTTACGAGCAATGTGGATTTGGTCCTAATGCTAGTCCTCCCTTTGGTTGATTCTCTTCAAAATTGTTTCCATTTGAGGATTTCATTGACTTTCAGAAAAGTAAAATATTTTTGATGCCTCTTTTCACATTGGCCAGATTTGCCTGCTTAATGAGAGTAAAGATAGGGAACTGTAGATGATGGTCTACAAAAGTAACTCAGTAGGTCAGGCAGTATCGCTAGAGAGCATGGATATGTGATGTTTTGGGTCTGGAGCCTTCTGACAGATTATCGTAGTGTGGGGGGGGGGGGGGGGGGGGGGTGGAGTGAGAAAGCTGGAAGAGGAGTGAGGCAGAACAAAGACAGGTCGAATTACTAGTGTGGCTGGGACACGTTGGCCGGTGTGGGCAAGTTCTACATTATTACTCTATGAGTGTTAGGTGGATACATGTTTTGATAGGCAGATACTTGCACAAATGCCAGAGATGAAAGACACAAAAATGTGAGGGGAGGAGCCAGTTGTGAAGCCAGAGGAAAGAATACAGGGGAAAAACAGGTGTGAGACCAGATGGGGCACAAGGAAGAGAGGGGAGGAAAAAAAGGTTGTTTGTAGGTTTGTTACCTAAAAGTGGAGAGTTCAATGTTCATACCATTAGGTAGTAAGTTATGACCAAGTGGAATATGAGGTGTTGTTCCTCCAATTTGTATGTGGTCTCTCTCTGGCAATGGTCAAGGCCCAGCACTGAAAGGTCAGTGAGGAAATAAAAAAGTTAAAATGGTTAGCAGCTGGGAGATCCAGCAGGCCTTGGCAGATTGAGCACTTCTGCAATTCTGTACTTGATTACAGGTGTCAGAGGTTATGGTGAGAAGGCAGGAGAATTGGGTTAGGAGGGAGAGATAGATCGGCAATGATTAAATAGTTGAGTATGGACCGAATGGCCTAATTCTACTCCTATTCCTTATGACCTTAAGACCTAAGTGATCAGCAATCATTTGTCGCTGAGTCTAGCTTAGGCTTGCCAATGGTAAAGAGGCCATATCAGAAACACAGAATGCAGTAGATGAAGTTAGAGGACCGCATGAACCTCCTTCTCACTGCTGAGGTCAATGGATGGATGTCCCTAGCGAGTATTCTGAGGGATAGGATATACATGCACTTAGATGGACAAGGGCTGATTAGGGATAGTCAACATGGTTTTGTCTGACAAATCTGATTGTTATTTTTGAAGATGTGACCAAAAAGGTTGATGAAGGCAGAGTTGTAGACGCTGTATTCATGGATTTAAGGAAAGGTAGCTGAATGGATAGAAAATTGGCTTCATAGGAAAAAGCAGAGGGTGACGGTTGCTTTTCAGACTGGAGGCCTGTGACCAGTGATGTGCCTCAGAGTTCAATGCTGGGGCCTTTACTGTTTGTCACCTATGGTATATCAATGATTTGGATGAGAACGTACATGGCATGGTTCACAAGTTTGCAGATGATACAAAAGTGGGTGGTCAACATAACATGATAATATGCAAAATGTGATTTTAGCATCAACCAAAATCACATAATTCAGTGGGCGCCATTAAAATATTTCATCAATTAAATGACTGGATATGTTGTTTCAAACTAAGGTCCTCAATGAATTGCACCTGCCACATTGCATTTCCAATTTTTAAAAAGGATTGTTGGGAGAATTCGGAAGGTCAGGCATGAACTGTGGAGGGGAATGGACAGACGATGCCGTGGGTTGGATCCTCTCTTCAGACTGAAAACCCAAAACCGGACTCAAAACATCGCCTGCGATTTCCCCTCCAACGATGCTCCATGACCTGCTGAGAGCCTTCAGCAGTTTGTTTAATGGCCAAGACTCATGAATCTGCAGTCTCCTGTGCCTCTGTTTCTCAAATACATCATCAGCTGCTTCTGCTATGACTAGGAAAGAATAGAGCTAAAGTTACAGTCAGATCTCACTGAGTGGTGGAACGAGATGAAGAAGCTGAGCGGCTTAGTCCTCTCGTAATTTGTATGTTCAAAGATGTGTTTGTATATCTCTATATATATGTATAGTGTTTATATATCTCTATATCTCTATTCATTGGCCATATTTAAGAGGGAGTTGGATGTGACCCTTGTGGCTGAAGGGATCAGGGGGTATGGAGAGAAGGCAGGTACAGGATACTGAGTTGGATGATCAGCCATGATCATATTGAATGGCGGTGCAGGCTCGAAGGGCCGAATGGCCTGCTCCTGCACCTAATTTCTATGTTTCTATGTTTCTATAGTGTATGCACTCTAGTACAAATCTGATAAATTCTCCTGTTAAAAGTCCAATTACGTTATTACAGATGTATAAGTTTTGATAAGGAATAATGTAATAAAGGGTCATGTTGTTAATAACCTGTCAAGATTTTCTTTGCCTTAATTCAGAATGGACCATTTGATACTAATTAAAGTATAGCTTGGTCAGTTTCAGTAGCTCAATGGCCGGTGTGAATAAAGCACACTGTCATTCCACAAACAAACAAAATGAGACTACAAGATGAATGCATGTAAAGACTGAGGGGGGATCTAATAGAAACTTACAAAATTCTTAAGGGGTTGGATAGGCTAGATGCAGGAAGATTGTTCCCGATGTTGGGGAGGTCCAGAACAAGGGGTCACAGTCTAAGGATAAGGGGGAATTCCTTTAGGCATGAGATGAGGAAAACATTTTTCACACAGAGAGTGGTGAGTTTCTGGAATTATCTGCCACATGCCAGATGATCTATATCGGTGAGACCAAGCGGAGGCTTGGCGATCGCTTCGCCGAACACCTCCGCTCGGTCCGCAATAACCAACCCGACCTCCCGGTGGCTCAGCACTTCAACTCCCCCTCCCATTCCACATCCGACCTCTCGGTCCTGGGCCACCTCACGGCCAGAGTGAGCAACACCGCAAGCTGGAGGAACAGCACCTCATATTCCGCTTGGGGAGTCTGCATCCTTTGGGCTTGAATATTGAATTTTCTCAATTCTGTTAAACCCTTGCTGTCTCCTCCCTTCCCACCTCTCCCTCAGCCCTCGGGCCCTGGCATTCCCTCTATCTCTATCTCTCCCCCACCCTAGTCGCACTAGCTTCTCATTTTCACACCACAAACAGCTTTACAATGGCTTGTTCCCTTTATCACCGATACTTTTTTGCATATCTTTCACTCATTGTTCCTTATCTCTCCACATCACCGTCTATATCTCTCGTTTCCCTGATCCCTGACCAGTCTGAAGAAGGGTCTCGACCCGAAACGTCGCCTATCTCCTTCGCTCCTTAGATGCTGCTGCACCCGCTGAGTTTCTCCAGCATTTTGTGTGTCACAGAAGGTAGTTGAGGCCAGTTCATTGGCTATATTTAAGAGGGAGTTAGATGTGGCCCTTGTGGCTAAAGGGATCAGGGGGTATGGAGAGAAGGCAGGTACAGGATACTGAATTGGATGATCAGCCATGATCATATTGAATGGCGGTGCAGGCTCGAATGGCCGAATGGCCTACTCCTGCACCTATTTTCTATGTTTTTATGTTTCTGAAGGAAAGTTAGAAAAATAATTTAAAAGCTAAAAAAATCGACCCACATTTTACAGCTAATATGTAATAAATGCTTGAAACCAACTCAAGTCAAATGCAAAGGGTTAGCCACTTGTATGATTCAGCTACATATATTCTCTATCTGTGCACTGTTAAAGGCTTGATTGCATCCCTGTATAGTCTTTTCTTTGACTGGATAGCAAGCAAACACAAGCTTTTCACTGTAGCTCGGTACACTAAACAAATCTAAATTTTTCTTAGAATACATATTTGCAAATAAGTTTGAAGATGATTATTCTTCCAAATACTCGGAATCTGTTTACACTGGCCTACTTTGCTGAAATGAGGCTTTATATTAGTTATGCCCCTTACACGGTGAACACCAGTTCTTCTAATGCAAATAGTAATCTTCATCGAGATTACAAGTGTCTCTCATTTTGAGAAATAATTTTTGCATCTGAAGTGTTTGCATTCACTGTTGCACCTTTGCAGTTATGCATCCAGCAAGGATCATTACAGCAAATCATTACTTCTATTTTTAGAGATAATTTGGATCTTATTTCTATACATCTAGTTATATCTAGTTCACTGATCGTGTTTTCACTCAGCTTGTGTGAAATACTCTGGTGCAAATTATGACAAACGGGCAGAAAAGATTTGCACTTTGGGCCCCGGTGGAAGTTGATAGCAAATCTACAGACTCTTTGCCAAGATGAATACAAGATGAAAACTTCAGGTGGATAAACCCAAGATTTAAAGTCATATATTGTCAGAAATTCATTGCTTGCAAATCAAAAACGCTGGATGTCACATAGTTTTAAATCAAGATGTTGAAGAGATCAAGTTTTCGTACACGCTCAGCACATGATATGCCAGGTGAATCCTAAGAACTAGATGTGTGGTTTAAAATGATTGGCATGATTGCCAGAAGCAAGGGCTTAATATGAGGAGCAGAGCAGCAGAGATGGAATCTCATGTCAGCTGTGTGATCTTTGTCAGAAAAGGATAAGGTCTAGGCAGTTTTGAGCACTGCAAATTAGAATAACTCCTCAGGGTGGATAGAGTGACAACTGCAATAGTTTTTATTGTAAAGCAAATGGTGACAATGAAAAATAAATTCAAATTTAAAACTGAAAATTAGTTAATCTTCTTGATTGAAATTCGACAAAAACATTAACAATATCCTATTCAAATATTTAATTTTAACGATATCTGCGCAATGCCAAGGAAGTGGCGAGTTCTACAAAGTTATTTTATATGGGAAATTTACATAGGATATTTAGAAAAAATGTTAAAGGCAAGACTATTCAAAGAAGGGAGTGGTCGCTGTTTTGCTCAACGTCCCTGCATTAACCAACAGCAACATTCAGGTTAAGAGGGTGTTAATTTTCTTCTTGCTTGTGGAAGCCATTTTGTTGTGTGATAATGACTTTACCACATCTGCCTATTCAACTCCATTAATTGTACTTCCACCAAAACAATTAATTTCAACTCTAAGGGGCATTTTTGAGAAACACTATGAAGTCCCACATATAATGTAATTTTGCTATTGTTTGGCAGCAAACAGATTTATCTTAATAACATTTTGATTGCTCAAATCAATCTTTCTCAAAAAAAACACAGCTTTTCACATGAAGAAAATAGCTCAGAATAAAACCAATTCGGAATTAAAAGATGAGATTTGTAACAAACATAAATGATTCACATAGCAAATAGCTAAGGGGTTATTTTTGACCTAACATTTTCTTACATTTTTATATTAAATATTCTGGTTTCTGGGCAAAATACGTTTTATGCAAAATATATTGGCCAAATCTTTCAATGTTCAATAAAAAGTTCCAAACACAATATTTAGTCGTTGCCAACCGCTGAGAATGTTTTGTTCTGTTTTTTTTTTGATATTCCTGGAATTATCATGTTTATAGTATTTCTGCCAATTAAAAACAAATACTGTAACCCTATTTCACATCTCATTTTCATAGGCATATTTTTTTATGGAGGCATTCTTATCAGCTGTGATAAAATCAAAATTTGATGAGAGATACCAAATTGTACATTAATTAATACACTATTTTTATTAATCATTTGGCTGTGTTATTGTAGGCTTAACATTCTATCACATGGATTAAAGTTACTTTCTAAAGTGCAAATTATATTATGTTTAAAGACGTGAATCACTTCATTGAAAGACATAATTTAAATTACCTTACGCTTATCTTTTTGAAGCTTAACAGTTTGCCGTATCTTAAAGAATATTCTATGGTAATAAACTTGCACCTGAAGCCTAATTGAGATAATATTGAATAACTAATGAACTGGGGACCGTTTCTGAAATCATTTCTTCCATAGAGGTTAGCAAATCCCTAACCAATACATATTTAATAGGATTAAGCATTACTTAACTGATCTAGACACTTTGTAAAACAAACCATGGTGTTCCTTTGTTGTGTCTATTTGCTGTCATCTCAACTGAACACTGCCAATAAATATCAAATGTTGGATTATCCACTTTTTCACCTACCTGTAAGGCAGATAGAATATCAATCGCGCTCATTCTCCAGAATCAACCCTTTGAAAATGTTCACATCAGTTTTGCATAATTTCAAAAAGATTAAAATTTTCAAGTTAGAATCTTGGAGAAAATGGCTGAGGAAATATTATCTGCATTGCTGTGTACCTGTAATTTTTCTAATATTCTACAGTACAATGTTTAAAGCATTTCTTACAAAAATGAAATGCAGAACAATACATGCTGTTTTGTGGATAAAAGGAATCTAATACCAAAGATTAAGTATTCCTTCTTCCTGGATTTCCTAAGGCAGTAATTCAAAACAGACAAATTTGAATCTTCATATATCTTATTAAAATTGTGGCTGGGAAAAAGTATGGTATAGCTTGTGTAAAAATTCAATTTGGATATTCCTTTGTAATTTTAAATAGCTCAGTGATGCATTCCTGTCATCCAATGAAGTGCTTACAAAACCTGGCAGGATGGCTCATTGCTTTTAAATCCAGCCTTGGTAGAACAATCAGAACACAGTGCCAAAACCTTAAAAATGAATGATCAAGTTGAATGCGTAGAATTGGGTGTAGGTATTAACAGACACCAATCAGTATTTTATATCTGTTTAGTTAGGTTCTTGATCACAAACCTGCGATTGCTGGAGCCATTCTTGTACTTGTTTCAGTAATAAATATCTCCACAGAATCATAGACAATTTATAAACTGAGAAGGGAGTACATTCAGCCCATCGTAATTATGCTGGTCAGAAAAGAGATGTCAAATAATCCTGTCTTCCACTACTGGTTCATAGATCTACAAGTATATGGGTCGTCAGTATGCAGGAAGGAACTACAGATGCTGGTTTACACCGAAGATAGACACAAAATGCTGGAGCAACTCAGCGGGAGAGGCAGCCACTCTGGGGAGAAGGAATGAAGAAGGATCTCCAACCGAAACGTCACCATTCCTTCTCTCAAGATATGCTGCCCGTCCCCCTGAGTTACTCCAGCATTTTGTGTCTATCTTCTGCAAACTACCCAAGGTCCTTTGTTTTGTTCTGCGATGGTGAAGGAAAAGCCTTTATGCACAAATTATGTTGATCTTCAAGTATGCATACAGGCACTTTCTCAATGTGATGTGTATTTCCCCAGCCACTTTCTTCCAGGCATTGAGTGCCAGACACTTATCTACCTTTGCCTGAAAAACAAATTCCACATTTCCCCTTCCGTCATTCTACCAGTAACATTAAATCCATTTCCCATGGATTTTGGCCCCCTCAGCTAAGATAATTAGTCCTTTCTACTTATCCTGTCTATGGCCCTCGTTTTTATACCCACACCATCTACCATAAAAGATAATTGATTAAAGTTTTGTTTGTTTAATGTGTGTTGCTAAGCACAAGCTTATACAACAAGCGCAATAGAATTAGTTTCTAAGAATACTGCCTAGTGAGAAGATAGTTTCTCTGACCATTTGTTTATATTTAAGTTTACATTATCGTAAATAAATATCCCAACCTGGTTTATTTTTATAATAATCCATCGTTATCACCTTAATCATTCATAATCCCAAGCACTGAAATTATGGTTAAATGCATATTTTATGCATATTCCATATTAATATATTGAGCTCCTTTGGGATAATGTTGTCTTCAGCAATAGTATATAGGAGACAACATCAGATCACATTGCTGTTAATATATATTTCCACTAACTTAAAAAGAAAATTGGCAGAAAATTATTTCAACCAGTTGACCTGGAATTGTTCGAATTCCCCATTCTCCACTGGTAAACACAAATCTATATAGTGTTAGAATGGAAAATAAATTGTGTTAAAAACACACATATTTCCCTTCATCTATTAACTCTGTCCATGTTAATATACATTAACAGATAAATGCAGATTTATGAGGATGGTGCATATTTACGAGAATGTTGCCATGACTTGAAGGCCTGATCTATAGGAGGAGATTGGAGAGGATAGGACCTTATTCCTCGGAGAGGTTGTAGGGTAATCTTACAAAATCATGAGGGGAATTGATAGGGTGAATGTGCAAAGTCTTTTACACAAGGTACGGGAATCAAGAACCAGAAGAAATAGGTTTTAGGTGAGAGGGGAAAGATTTAACAGGAACCTGAGGAGCAATTTTTTCATGCAGAGGGTGGTGGGTAGATGGAATGAGTTTTCATAGGAGGTACATTAACAACCTTTCAAAAGACACTTGGACAGGTAGGTGATAGGAAAGGTTTAGAGAGATGTGGACCAAATGCTGGCAGGTGGGACTAGCTTGGATGGGACACTTTTGTTGGCTGGACTGAAGAGTCTGTTTCCATGCATTATGACTCTATGACAGATGTTAACAATTCAGGAACATTTTCTCCTGCATATGTAAATGACAAATTGACAAATTATTTTATTTCTAAAATATGTGGAATTCACATTTCAATTGTCAAAACAACAATCTGCAAATAATCAGAAAATCTCAGCAATCATGGAGTTGAATAAAAAATAGATTATATGCTGATTTGTATGCAAAGCAGATAATCCTAAAATAGTTTGTGCAGCAGTTCTCAGGGGAATAGAAGGGTCTCGACCCGAAACGTCACCCACTCCTTCTCTCCCGAGATGCTGCCTGTCCCACTGAGTTAATCCAGCGCTTTGTGTCTATCTTTCTTATCCAAGAGAATACTAGATGCATGTAAAATTTCTATTTGAATTACGTCCATTGATGAAGATGTTCACACAATCAAATAAGTTCTGATACAACATCGCTAACTAAAAACAATATTGTCTGATAATTCATATCAACAGTACACACCATTGGAGAATAATTAAGAATCACCAGGAATTCTAAGAAAATAAGGAACAATCTCAACGATTTCAAGTGTTAACTTGGATATAAACAATTCTCTGAAAACTATCTGTGAAAGTCAAACAATGGAAATAGAATAGGAATAGAAAGTACACTCTTTGATAAAATGAAAATATACCGTTTTCAAGATAAGGCACCTAATAAACTATACATTGCTCGTTCGTTTTCATGGTGGTACATCGATTGCATTCTTGGTTCAAATATTGCTTGGCTCAAATATTTTCAACACCCTGAATGATGGAAGTATTCATTAACGTCGGGAGGACACACATTCCTCTCCTGCTTGCCCACCATTCACTGATCATGATCTACCCATTCTTGGCCTCAACTCTGCTATTTTGTCCTACCTCTCCTCTGGCCTACTTGGCCTCAACTCTGCTATTTTGTCCTACCTATTTTGTAGCTCTAGGATGGTGACAAAGGCCATGTGGGGAAGGACCACAGTCAGCTGCTAGACTTTGAGAGGATGCATCCGGTGGATAATCCCCTTACACAACAGGTTAATTCTAAGCAGCTATGATGCTACATACAAAAAAATTGTGCTAACACTAATATATACAGAACCAGCAACACTGAGTGTATAAATGATGGACAGTTAGAATGTAAAGATCTTTGCACTATGTTCTTCTTTTGAATATATTTTTCCTTAAAAAGAAAGTATTTTTCAAATAAAAATAACTTGCACTTCTTGCTGGTATATTCATATTGCCAACATTGCTGATTTAATATGGTGACTTTTTTTATTGTGCCTGCACGCCTAACTTCTAGTGATGCTCAAAACTTTTAATGTCCACAGAAGCTTTCTTGAACATTTTTATCTTCACCAAAAACATAAACTGTATTTAAAAGTTTGCACAGCTCTGCCTTGCATTCTCTATTTATTTCAACTATAGTACATGGATGAATTCCAGTTCAAAATGTAACCACACGTATACAGAACATTTCATTACTGCAAAATTACTGGTACTTTCAAGACATTAAAAAAAATATATTGCCAGCCCGTTCCATGTTAAAACTGCTGATGTTAATCAGGCAGTGAATGAATAAATGCACCAGTGCATGTTTGTTCAGTTATATCTACAAATAATCTCTTAGCATAACGGAGATCATATTTTACACATTCTATTTTATTTCTTAAAAAACTAGTCACAAAATTATTACATTTTTATATCTCTGGAAATGTTTCAAAATGACTGACAGGAAAGTTTGTTGAAGTTGTTCCAACTTCTTTAAAAGCTTTTTGTTTGCAAATTCAGTAAAACAGCTGATATTCTAAAATTCATTTCAGCAGCAACTGATTCATACTTCTGGGGGAGCTGTTGGATTAATTCTACCAATTGTAATTGAACAGTCCATTAGGACAAGGGCTATCAAGCTATCCTGTATTTGTCAGAAAGCTTGTTAAATCCTTGTTGTTAATTAAGCAAGTTTTCTTGAGGTTACTATGAAATTATTACTATACCAACAGTATATTTTCACCAGAAAGCTCACGTACACATAGTAAATAATTAAAGCCAATGGATGGAATACCATTTAACATGCCACAAATTTAATACAATTTTTGGTAAGAATTTATTTGAATTTATTAGTAAGAAAAATATCAGCGTTAAATCAGTATGTGTTTAGGCAGACCAAGCAGTTGCTGCAATATATACATTAATAGCTTCCACAATTTTTTGATGCCATGGATTCATAATGAACTTGACATTATTTTTCCTAAATGGAAGCAGATGTTTGGCGCGTAGTTTATTCATTCCCAGATTACGTAAAACCAGAAGGGAGAATGGTGTCTAGTGGCGTCTCTCAACAATCTGTGATTAAACTCTTGGCTTGGTTTGCTGCTAATGTGTATCAGGTTTTAAAAGCAAACTGAACAAAATCACTTCTGTTAAGGGACAATTCTTGGGGTGCCGCAGGTAATGTGTCAGTTCCAGAGTGATATCCACGAGTCGTGCTGGTAGCCACAGTGGTGGTGCAGATAATAATGCCCAGAAGTAAACGGAACAGGCAATTTGCGCCACTTATAAGTGTGTGATGGAAGTTTGACTTTAGTGCTGCCATTTTGTGGGTCAGCAGCCTGGCTAATATCTTCCATTATCCTTCTGCAGCTGAGCACACTGAAAGCAGCATTAACACTTGCCAATCAGTGCTATTTAAAGGAAGTAACACGGTTTTGCAAGTGCCCGGTTACATTTTCATCATTTTAAACTTGGTAAATTCTGGACTGAATTGTACTGACAGGTATTGAAGCATTTCGTTCTGGTTCCAAGTCTTCTGCACAACACTGTTGCTCCCAAACAGGGATCCACGAGGAGACATTTCTCTTAGCTAGGGAGTTTAATTGGGAGAATGAGGGCACAGATGGACGAGGAAGGTCTGTCCACAGAGCAAGAGCCATTCTCTTACAGTCAACAGTGTGAGAAACATCGGCTGATCACAAAAGATGTCCTCATCTGTAGTCACCTTTGCCACAGTTATAACTGCAACTGCAAAGCACAAGAATTGCATTTGCATTTGCATTGGTTGGCAAGTTAAAATCTTGCATACATTGAGTTTCTTTCGAACTGAAACTACAGGTATTGGCATTATGTAGAAGGATCTCGACCTGAAACGTCACCCATTCCTTCCATCCAGAGATGCTGCCTGTCCCGCTGAATTACTCCAGCATTTTGTGTCTATACACCATCAGTTTAGTTTAGTTTTGTTTAGTTTATTGTCACGTGTACTGAAGTACAGTTAAAAGCTTTTGTGTTGAATGCTATCTGGTCAGTGGAAAGACTGCACATGATTACATTCAAGTTGTCCATAATGTACGGACACAGGATAAACTGAACAATGTGTTGTGCAAGATATTCCAGTAAATTCAGGGGTCTCCAATGAGGTGGATGGTAGGTCAAGACCACTCTCCAGTTGGTAATAGGATGGTTGTTGCCTGATAACAGCTGGGAAGAAATTGTCCCTGAATCTGGGATCTGTTGACAATTATTGCCTTCGAGAGGACACAGATGTCTCTAATCAAAGAGATCTGACTATATTTCATTCTCTTTTGCCAGGCAACAGCAGTTAGATGAAGCATAGTGCTTTTAGGATTATACACATTCTCATGGTTTAGGGCACATTGTCTGTGGGCTGGACTCTGTCATTCTCTTCTCTTCTCTTCATGAGCAGCATCAGTGGGGACTGGTTGGAGTGACAGGACTATTGAAGAAAGGCAACAGTGTGAGGATGAGTTATTTTATCCAGAGGGTGGCACTGAGCTTCCGGTGCAGTATCCATGAAAGATGGATGCACTGACTTTTGCCACGTATTATTGAGCTCATGGTATTTCACCCATGACCTCCGGGACCAATATCTTGTCCCATTGCCTTTGACTGTTCAAAGAGATATCTAGTCACCTGGAGAAAAGCCACATCCCTTTTACTCTCCACCCTCACCATCACAATTTACAGTGCAATATTTGCTCTCTCCCGAATTACCTCATTATTACATCTTTTACATGACAGAGCAAATTTCAAAATGACTCCCATGATCTGCTGTAATGCACCTCTCTTGAAGGCATGGGTAGTCCATACATAATGCATGCACAAAAACAGAATCCATATATCAGATTAGTGAACATGAAATATTAACTTGCTTTCTCTCTCTGCAAATGCTGCCAGACCTGCTGAGTACTTCCAGCATTTTATACTTTATTTTAACTTCCCAGCATCTGAATTATCTCTTGCATTCAGCTTTGACTGGAACTAATTAGGCACAACGTCAGACCCCCCTGCTGCAATGTGTAGCCATTCTGGCAGTGCGGTCAACACTAGTTGCATGCTGCAATTGTGAAAATTAAATCAGAAGGTAGCACAGAAATGGCTTAATGTATGCAATGGAGCCAGAAAATGGGCATTAATTTCACATTGCATAATTTGTCCCTGTTTTAAATGGTTGGGAGGATGCATGTGTTACTGTGATATGGGTTCAAACTCTCGAATCTTAAAATAAGTAAAATAGGACGAGGAAGAGCAGAATGCTCTCCTGAATTTCTTGAAGGGAGTTGCAATAACAATAGCAGTAATGCGAAAAGCATGCAAGGCTCCTTTAAATGCCAAACAAATACCAATCTGTGTAGCAGTTCTTCTAAGCAAATAAAATGTTCTTAAATTAAGAGGAAAAGTAACCAGATGTCCGAATATTCTTCTGAAAGTTGCTTTGATTCCTATTTGGCAGACCTTCTGAAATCTGGTAGACATAATTTGCAAGGTCTTTTTCCACTGGATTTGCATAATTTCATACATATTTTATACCCCCAGCATTGCATATTATAAGTACGTGGTAGTCAGAATCAATTTTACTATTCTATGAAAAGAAAATTGCATTTGTATTATAAATTATTCTATTACTGCATTGCTAATGAGAAGCATTAGAAAATTTAAAATAAATCTTACAGCTTATAAATATATCAAAGCAGATATTGGTAAGATATTAATATTATGTGTAACTATTAAGTGCTGTGGGATGAATAATATTATTCTGACTTATTAAGCATATTACAATACTGTTTGTTGAACATGTTTAATCATCTTTTTATATTTCAAGAGAATCATACTTAATTATTTCTGAAATTAGAATTTTGGTGTCTTTCAAGTAACCTTCCCTTTAAAAGCTTTGAAATTTTTGAAAAGAAAATAAAGCAGCTTAAACTGCACTTTCACCATTATATTTTTCCTTAAGGAGTTAATGATCACGCTGTTCAAAAGGATAATGTTGCACTCCAAAAGCAATCGTTCTTGCAATTATCTGACAGTGCAGTTAATCATCACCTTGAGTTCATAGCCTTTTGATACTCAGGAATCAATGTGCTAGGTTATAATTAAATGAATACAAACTGTTCGACACATAGCTAACTAAAAATGTAGGACAGCCCTGTTAAGCTGGAAACTAAATGCAGACAAGTTTGGGCAAAGTCATCATTATGTCTGACCTCAGCTCAACCAAATCAAAGCAATAATGACAAGACAGCCTAAGTATCCAGCAGTTCAATTCTGTATCATTTGTCATTAAAACCATCACAAAGCAAGAGTCTGTGTCTCAGTGTGTGACATAAAAATCCAGGTTTATTCGAAACAAATGGTTTCACTCTTAATATTTGTTTCTGAGAAATTAATTTATTTATTGACTTTGATTGCCTTCTTATTAAATCTCTGACTAAACAAAAGTCAGTAATTAAGCTGGCCTTCAATTTCCAGTCGCACTGCTAGCCTGGAATTAATTTTGTTGCATTTCGGACAGACGGCAGACGCTTTAAAGTGCCATGTCATTAACAAAGTGGCATGTTATTTTCCACAAAGAACAGATATTCTGATATTCATTTTCGTACTGCCTAGCTGGTTAGACTCATGGGATATTATCTTATTCAGAAAGGACCTTTCAAGGTTGAATAAAAGAAATGGTGCAATGTCCCAGGGAGAAGGAAGTGATCATCATTTTCACCTTCAACTCTTCTTTGATGTGGCAGAGTCAATTTTTAATCAGCAGTCATCAGACTGAGCTTCATTTTTACTTACAAAGTCCTATTACTCTGCCACTTTCTGGAAGGAGGTGATAAGGACAATATTCTTCTTCTTCTTCACACAGCCCTGCATATGATGAGTCCCTTTGGAGAGGCTTGATAAAAATGACTGAGCATATAAGGATAAAGGTCACCTCCCTTCTAGGCTTAAAGTTCAAAATACCACCTGGTATGGAATGAAAGTCTTACGCTGCACCCCAGTTCATTACAATTCTGAAATTACCACTTTCATGAGCTACTTACACATCTGTGCAATGAAACAGAAAATTAAAGGTCTCGGTATCAGTGAGAGAGAACAATGAACAATTGCTCGCCAAGAAAAAAAACTTCTGTCCATTTAGGGCATTTTTCTTTGACACAGAAACGGTGCAAAATAAGTCAGAAAGTAAATTCCTGTGAACTTCAAACCATTTGTTGTAGTTGAGGGTCTAAATTGATTGCTGAAATGGATTTACTTTCTGTGAATTACACCATGAAATTATGTTACCGGCTCTTGCCATTCGCATTTCTTGGCAGGGGTTATACTCAATTAGAGCATCAGTCCTTTGGGTAAGAGGATGCAAACTGCTGCTGAAATGCATTTTGAGCAACCACATCCAAGATGACAGGCTAGTTATTATAGGACAAAGCAATGTCATGTGAATTTCAATATGGACACAAAAAAAAAAAATCTATTTCCCTCATGCGAATGGGGACTAAAACACTCTGTAGCTTCCTGCTTGACAATTAAATAGCAATGACAGTGGGTTTTTGCAGCTATTTGATTGTAATGTTAACCAACTGCTGACAGTGTTACAAAACTAGTGGCTTCTCGCATAATTATGTCGAGCTTCCATAAAGCTGTTGCTAATGTATCTCTCAACAATTACTCTGAAAATGCCACAGCGGAAAAAAAATTGCTCAGGGGCAATCAAGAACCACCACTTGTGAGAAAAAATAAAAAGAAGAAAATACGTTAGCAAATCAGTAGTAAGTTCTTTGTGAACAGAAGCTCTTGTGTCCAAACTCCACAAAGGAAGGCTTTATTTATAAATGATTGAATAATGACATGTTGGATATTGGCTTCACTGTATTTGGTCAGGGTCTCTAAAATTATGCAGGCCATTTGTTGGCAGCCATTCAGTAATCCAGATTGCTGGTTGACAGTGTGCAGTTAGTTTTGAAATGGACAATGTCCAAACATTGTCTCTATTTCTATTAGACAACTGCACATGAACAGGAGCTGGCACCACATCACACATGGGACATGCAGCAGAAAATGGGATGGAATTGTTCACTTTTCTTAATTTATGATTCACCCTTTCTTAAGGGAATGCAGGTTTGAAGAGCAAATTCTCGTGACACTTAACTGCCTAGTTAAAGCCATGTGTGTTAACGTCATACATGAAAAATAATAACTGTCCTGAAAATGTTCTACGTAGCTTGCAACATTATGAATGAATCAGAACATAGCAAAAAAAAGAGAAACAAAATTCAGTTATGTTTATCTGCATCAGTGCCTTTTCCATCTCTATTTGCCCCAAAACATCATTCTATTGTTCACCTGCCCTGTAAGTCTCAAAAGCCAGTACTGGTAGGCTTGAATAAATTAATCTAAATGGATGTTTAAGAGCAGGTTGCACCATGCCGCATGATGTTTAATGTGATTAGGCAACGGAATCATCCTACCACAACTAGAGAGCAGTACTGAAACTGTCTACCTCTTTGAGAAGTTTACCTTGCACTAAATGCTATTCCCTTATCATTATCTGTGCTGACACACGCAACCATACCTCGATACATGTGACAATAAACTAAACTGAACACGTTTTCAGTGCCTTTGATTAAGGGGTTTCATTGAGAAGCTCTACCTCTGAGCCCAGCAACCAATAAAGTCAACAGTATACGTTACATTGTTGACAGGCATGTTGCTGTTGTAGGGTGCAGAAAGGCTTTAATCAGGTGTGCGTTAACAGCGAACTAGTTTCCCTAGGTAAAGCTGGAGTGATGATAGGCAGAAATATCGATGAGCTTTAGAAATATTAATGGATTCCGCCGTTTGGCCCTCCCATGGAAAGAACAGAGATAATTCATAGACAGGACGGTCCCTAGGGCACGGAACAATAGAATATAGAACAATACAACGCAGGATAGACAGATAAAGCATGCAGGGCGTTGCAGCCATGAGTGAGCTGGAGTCTGGGAGCATAGCCAATGTCCATGAGGCCAAGGAGCAGGCCCTCAACTCCAGATACGGCTGCATCTTTAAAGACCTGCAGGACTAGGACCCGCGGAAGGTGAGCGGGAGATGGAGGGAGGGAGAAGGTGAAGGGGAGGGAGGAGAGGAAGAGGAGAGTGGGGAGGGGGGGAGGAGAGGGATAAGGAGGGGGGGAGAGAAAGAAGGAATGGGGGAGAGGGAGAAGGAGAAGAAGTGTGGGGAGGGGGAGAGAAGAGGGAGAAGGAGGGGGGGGAAGAGAGGGAGGGAGGGAGTGAAGGTGAGGGGGAGGGAGGGAGGAGGGGGAGCGAGGGAGGAGGGGGAGAAGGAGAGGGGGAGGGAGGAAGGGAGGAGGGGAAGAAGGAGAGTGGGGAGGGAGGGAGGAGATTGAGGGAGGGAGTAGAGGGAGATGGACATATATCCTACTGAGTCCATGCCGACCAGCGATCCCCGCACACTAACACTATCCATGATCACCAGAGATGGTACCTGATTCACTGAGTTACTCCAGCATTTTGTGTCTTTCTTTGGTATAAACCAGCATCCACAGTTCCTTGTTATTATTACTAGAGTGGGGTGGGAGATTGCAACCTTCACGTGGTCCACCCTGTTTCAACGAATGCAATCAAACCCGATGTGCACAAACAAGACCAAATAGACAATAGACATTGGTGATTGGCAGTTTAGGAATAAGGTGTAGGCCATTTAGGACCGAGATGAGGAAAACAACCCAGAGAGTTATGAATCTGTGGAATTCTCTGCCACAGAAGGCAGTGGAGGCTAATTCACTGGATATTTTCAAGAGAGAGTTAGATATACCTCTAGGGGCTAACGGAATCAAAGGATATGGGGTGAAAGTAGGAACAGGGTACTGATTCTGGATGTTCAGCCATGCTCATATTGGGGGTGCTGGCTCGAAGGGCTGAATAGCTTACTCCAGCACCTATTTTCTATGTTTCTATACTTCATTAGGCTTTGTTGTTTGCCTCAGTGATCAGAGTCGCATAATCGGCTGTACCAGACACCAGTCAGTCTCACCACAATCTTCTGCTGGGTCTTGATTCCTCTCTCGGTACGTCCTTCTCTTGCCTGCTTCAAGTATCAGGCCTTGCCAAACTCTGTTCCCCACTGGCCTCACATTCTGCACGCACCACCTTTTGGCTACACACTCGCCTCATTTCTCTCTCACCTACGTGTTCCAAATATTCTCAAGTTGAGGATCAGCAGAAAACCTGAATACACCAGACCCCACTACATCATCAATAAGATTCACCAGTCCTCTGACGAACTCATCCTGCCGCTGTTATCCACTCACTCCAGCCCCAGGTTCTACTGGACCAATGCTGTGAATCTGCAAAGAGAAAGGCATGGGACAAGTCGGACCAAAGGAGTGGCTTACAGGAAAGGAGATGGTCATGGTGGCACAGCGGTAGAGTTGCTGCCTTACAGCGAAATGCAGCGCTGGAGACCTGGGTTCAATCCAGAGATCTTCGGTTTCCTCACACACTCCAAAGACGTACAGGTTTGCAGGTTAATTGGCTTGATAAATGTAAAAATAGTCCAGTATAAAATTGTCCAACTTCCAGTATAGTCCCTGGTGGACTCTTCGGAAGGTATAAGGTACAAGGCTTTTTTGTTTCCAAGCATTGCCACGTGGCAGGTGTAGCAATGATTAATAGCATGATTATGATCATTTTATCCACTATTATCTGTATGTAGAACTTAATAACTTATATTGCTAGGTTGTGATTTTGTGAAATTAAGCAACAGATTTCCTCATCTCAGGATGTGAGGAGGGAGAGTGTGAGGTAGAGGGAGAGGAGGGGGGGAGCGGGGGAAGTAGGGAGTGGGGGATAGAGTGAGAGGAGGGCAGTGCGGGAGGTGAGGAGGTGAGGAGGAAGAGTGGTGGGTGGGTGGGAAGGGGGGGGGAGGTGAGGAGTGGGGGAGGAAAGGGATAGAGGGGGGTAGGGAGGGGAGAGGGGTTCTGGAGGGAGGGAGTGATGGAGGGTATGGGAAAGGAGAGGGAGGGAGGGAGTGGGGGAGGGGAAGAGGAGAGGGGAAAGAAGAGGGAGGGTGAAGAGGAGGGGGAGGGAATGCTGGGGGATGAGGGGGAATGGAAATGGGGTAGAAAGAGTGTTGGTAAGGTAATGGAGGATGGGGGGGGAGAGAGAGGAGGGGAAGGAAAGGGTGAGGGGAGGCAAGCAGAGGGGGTTGGTGGGGGGGGGGGGGGGGGGGGGGGAGAGGGAGGATAGTGGAGGAGGTGAATAGGGGACCGAAGAGGGAGAGTGAGATGCTTTCACATTCATCTTATTTTTTACAAGTTTTTGCCATTTTAAACTTTAAAAACGTTGCAGTCACACTCCCATTTGCCGGCCACGCCTGCGCAGTGGGGGGTGGGGGTGGGGGGTTGCTGTGGCTCGCGTCACAACAGGAACCCGTCAGCCGCACCTGCGCAGTTGGGGGCTATGGGAGAATAGTGGAATATTGAGGGTCCACACTTGGCCTAGTGCAAGGGTTCCCAACCGGGGGGTAAAGTTGTTGATTCAGGATTTTTACATAGTTTTGTTTCTGGTATACCTGGTATCTGGTATCTGTTCATCATTAGTTGTTCATAAATAAGTGAAATAACATTCTTATGTGTTATTAAAGTTGCCTGGGGTAAACGGGACGAAAAAGGTTGGGAACCCCTGGTAGAGTGTGAACTAAATTGTGGTTCAAAGTAAAAATATATCTTTCACTCGTTCACAATTGAGGTCTGCCTTCCCGTATGACAAATGCACAACTGGTTTCATTAACAGGTAAAATTATTCCAGAACAGATCTCCACAAGGAGGCTGATGATTTTTGTTTTAACTTATGTGTGTAAGCAAGATATTTACCACATACAAGATACAGTTATTTGTCACATGTGCCAGATGGCACAGTGAAATGTGACCACCATACAGCCATATAATAAAAATAAAGAACACAACACACGATGGAGTCCAACATAAAACATCCCCACACAGCAGAATCAAAGATTCCCACTGTGAGGGAAGGCACCAAAGTCAGTCTCTTCCTCTAATGTTCCCCAATGTTCACCCGTGGTCGGGGCCTCCCCGCGCCCTCCGCAGTCGCCGCTACAGGTGGCCCGATGTTCAGGCCCACTCGGCGGGGTGATGTAAGTCTGACGTCAGGGCTGGGGGACCTCCTCAGTGGCCTGGACATCAGAGTCGGCCCCCTCCTACCGGAGTCTGCGGCTCCCAAAGTCCGCAGGCCGCGCCGGGCGGAGACGCAATGCGATGACGGTCAGCATTGCCCGCTTTGGAAGCTCTCCCAAACCGCAACTCCACGATGTTGGAACAGCGGCCAACGCTCCGGAGCTCCAAACGGCGATCCAGGTAGGCATCGCCCGCTCCACGGTGAATCCAGCGCTGCGCCGCCGCTGTTGTTACTCTGGTCCGGTTCCCTGTCCCCGGCAGGAAAGGCCGCTCCGATCCAGGAGGTAGGCCGCGAGGAGGGGGGCGAGGACGCGACTTGGAGAAATAGTCGCGTCCCTGCCAGGAAGCGACTGGAAAACAGTTTCCCCCTTACCCTGCCCCCCTCCCCCACATAGAAAAGTCAAAAGATTCCCCCAAAAACAGACTTTAAACGAACTAAAAATATAAAAAAAAGATTGAAAGACAAACAGGCTTTAGGCAGAGGCTGCCGCCAATGCGGCGCCCCTAGTTTTGTTTTGTCTGTCAAATATTAAGGCAAATGCTTTGGATTAGGAGACTGATTAAGGATTAATTTTTTTGCAAAAACAATTTTCATAGACGTCAGATTTTTTTTTAAATTGTAGCTTCTACATGATGTGAAGCAAAATTTAACTCTTTCCTCCTTGCCCTGACCTCACGTTCCTTCTCTACTCTGCCAATGCTGTGGGAGTAGAAGGAATGAAGGAGCTGGCATGGTTAGGGTTCTAGTTCCTCACCTGACTGCTATCTAGAGCTCAACTTCTTGTCTAACCAGCCAGCTAGTAGAGGGAGCGGTCCTCAGTTTGGACACTACTGGGATCTCTCTCTACAGGAAGCTACTTGTCTCTTACCTGCCCAAACATCATTATCCTTGAAGGCAGAACAGTGGCGTAGCTGGTAGAGCTGAAGACCCAGGTTTGATCCTGATCTTGGGTGCTGTCTGTGTGGAGTTTGCACATTTACCCTGCTACTGTGTGGGTTTCCTCCAGGTGCTCCAGCTTCCTCACACCATTACAAAGACATGTGGGTATGTAGGTTAATCGGCCTCTGTAAATTTCCTCTAGTGTGCAGGGAGTGGATGCAAAAGTCAGATAACATCGAACTAGTGTGAATGGACAATCGTCGTTCAAAGGACCTGTTTCTATGCTGTATTATTCAATCGACCAATAAATCGATTTAGAAGTCACCTGTCCCTCTAATTGTTCAGCCTCCTCTTTTGACTCTATGGTTTTGTCAAAGCACCATTAGATATTTGTAACCAGGCACCGTGAGAACCGTGAGAATCCCAGATCAGTTGGATGCTCAAAGTGTAGATTTAATGAATGCCAATTCCAGATGGAATGAGGTAAACGGCAGGCAGATGCTGTCTTTCTCCTCCCTGGAAGGAAGAATCATCTGTACTCATCATCATTAAATTAAAGATAGACAATGAAAGCTGGAGTAATTCAGTGGGTCAGGCAGCATCTCTGGAGAAAAGGAATAGGTGACGTTTGGCCGAGACCCTTCTTCAGGCTGAAAGTCAGGGAAACTCTCCGCTGAGAGTTCTGCAAGTGTGCCTACTTTGAAGAAGTTCTCCTCCTCTCTGTGACGAGAGTTCTACAATGCTGTCTGACCCTCTGAGTTACACCAGCTTTCTGTGTCTATCTTCGGTTTAAACCAGCATCTGCAGTTCCTTCCTACACATCGTTCAATTAAATGTATGTTAATAGTTCTTTGCGAATTAAAAATATCTTTCACGTGGACTGGAAGTGTATGCATGTGTTCTTTGAGGTTTTCCCCACACACTCACATTTAAATGTATCAATCGATTACTGCCATGAGGCGAGACAGAGTATAAACGTGTTTGATGTTACAGCTTTGTGACAGAATCTGATTTGTTTTCCTCCATGACTGTATTAGTTAAACAGAACCTGTGATTTAAATAGCAGATGACCATGATTTAATTAGCTGGAGGCTTCCCTTAACATAAATAATTAGTTTATTCAATATTGAGGCATTGAACCAATTAATTAACAAATTAATTTGTCTTGCACATTCAACTGCTTTTGTCTCTCAGTAGGATGGATATAAATGTCCTTTGCTTTAAACGTGGGGAGTACTGGACTATCAACTGTTTTAATGGGAATTTCTCCCCATGCAGGAGCCAATTTGCACATGGGAAAACATTGCAGAGATGGGGCAATAATAATAATTGTAAAATGTGGGCGTGTTAATATCACACTTATAGTAACACCACTGAGCTTTGATCCTCCAAATCGCAGGTACCTCTTCCCCCTTGTATGGGTGGTCAGATGGTTCAATCGGTTGGGCCAGCTGTCCAAAATTTAAGATCACCCCACACAAGAAATGTGCTTTTTTTTTTGTTTTTTAACCTACAAACTTGCACATGTGGGAGGTATTGGAGTGTGGCAGGAAACTGAAGATCTCAGAGAAAACCCATGCGGTCACGGGGAGAACGTACAAACTCCATACAGACAGCACCCGTAGTCAGGATCTAACCCAGGTCTCTGGCGCTGCAAGGTAGTAGCTGTATGCCATTGCTGTAACAATATTTTATGTTAAATTAAAAGCATAAGAAATAAAAAAAAATGTGGCAGGTTATTAAATCATTGAATAGGACTGCCTAGAATCAGACCTTTACAGCCCACATTGTCCTGTTGACACTAATATCATTTGCCCATATTTGGCCCATATCCCTTTACAATCTTCTTTTCCAACTGAATGTCTGTGGAATTCTCTGCCTCAGAGGGCGGTGGAGGCAGGTTCTCTGGATGCTTTCAAGAGAGAGCTAGATAGGGCTCTTAAAAATAGCGGAGTCAGGGGATATGGGGAGAAGGCAGGAACGAGGTACTGATTGGGGATGATCAGCCATGATCACATTAAATGTCGGTGCTGGCTAGAAGGGCCGAATGGCCTACTCATTCACCTATTGTCTATTGTCTGTTGTCTAAATGTCTTTTAAATGTTGCAATAGTATCTGTCACCACTGTCTCCTCTGAAAGCTCGTTCCAAAAATTCACCACCCTCTGTGTGAATAATGTATTCCTCAGATCTCCTTTAAATTGTTCCCCTCTCATGTTAGACAAATACCTTCCAGCTTATGAGTCTACCCTAAACTGGGAAAAATACTCAACTATCTATGACGCTCATAAATTTGGTAATCCTCTATTATATCCCAGCCATATACTGTTCAGTGAGAATAGGCAACGCCCACCAAATCTCTCCTGATAACCAGTCCAGGCATCCTGGTGAATATCTCTATTCTTACCGTATCTTCTCCGTAAAATTGCAACCAGAAATATATATAATACTCCAACTACGGTCAAACCAATGCTTTGCACAACAGCAAGTTGCAGTTGCAGAAGAACAGGATGTCTCTGAGTTACTGCAGAACATACTCAAGGAGAAGGGTGAGCAGTCATAAGTCGTCGACACAAATTACATTATATAGGCAAAGGGATGAGGTCTTAGTTAGGTACAAGGTTAAAAAGCAAGACCCGAAGGCTAATAATCTTTGGATTGCTCCCAGTGCCATGTGGTAGTGAGGATGGGAATAGGAATATAGGGTACATGAATGCATGACTGAGCAGTTGGTGCAGGGATTCAGATTTCTGGACTATTGGGATATTTTCCAGGGCAACAAGAGACATAAGTTGCAGCTGGAGGGGGGGGGGGGGCATATCCTGGAGGACAGGTTTGCAAGTGCTTCCAGAGAAGGTTTAAACTAGATTAGACAATAGACTATAGACAATAGGTGCAGGAGTAGGCTATTCAGTCCTTCGAGCCAGCACCGCCATTCAATGTAATCATGGCTATCATCCACAATCAGTACCCGTTTCGCCCTTCTCCGCATATTCCTCGATTCCGCTATCTTTAAGAGCTCTATCTAACTCCCTCTTGAAAGCATCCAGAGAATCTAAATTCTAAATTCCAGTATACAAGCCCAGCCGCTCCATTCGATCAACATATGACAGTCCTGCCATCCCGGGAATTAACCTTGTGAACCTACGCTTGCACTCCCTCAATAGCAAGAATGTTCTTCCTCAAATTTGGAGACCAAAATTGCACACAATACTCCAGGTGTGGTCTCACTAGGGACCTGTACAACTGCAGAAGGACCTCTTTGCTCCTATAACTTAAAGACAAGATGGTAAAAATCTTAAACTGCAAATTAGGTGTCAGAGGAAAGGTTGCTCTCAAAGTGACAACAATTTTATGATAACTGTTGGAGGTACTGATTTCAATAAACAAAATATTGTCAACACATACTGTATCGCAGCACACGAGAACCAAGCCATTGGGCAACAGATCTACAGAGCACAGGAGGGAGTCAAAGAGATCACATTACACAGTATATATGGACTCAAATATCTCCAGCTGTTGTTATACAACTGCACTTAAAATTGGGATCTTTTTAGGGCCAGTGCTTGAAAATATGATATGAAATCTCACAATCCTTAAGTTGTCACCTTTTAAAAAAAATCCCCCTCCCCCAACTCTATTGCTCCGGCTGACAACTTGTTACCAAGGTTACTGAATGCATGTGATGCATTTTAAAAGGTAGATCCACATATTCTGCAATATATGCGCATATATACTGAATATTTACTCCAACTGTAGGACCCCGATTGTTCCACCATGCTGGAGTGAGAGTAATGATCATTTTATATAGCAGACGAAGATGAATGTTCTGAATTCAGATCTGAATGTGTTGGTGGATGAAAATTCCACAATTTAACCACCCTCTGAGCAAAAATTGATATTCAAACTCTCCCATTTATTTTCTGTTGTACTGTAATTGTCCTAAGCTATTGTTTCTTTCCCATTAACCACAGTGAAACATTTTCTTTTCTATTTATATGCTTAATATATTTCATAATCTTGAATAAAGTTCCCTATTAAACATTTCCGGTCAGGTCAAAATAAGTGCCAACTTTTTAGTTTAGTTCAGATAATAGATATAGCATGGAAATGGGCCCTTCACCCACCATGTTAGTGCTAACCAACAATCACCTGGACACTAGTTCCATGTTATCCCGGTTTCGCATCTTATAGGTGCAATTTACAGAAGCTAATCAGCTTACAAACCTGCACATCTTTGGAATGTGGGAGGAAACCGCAGCATCCGGAGAAAACCCACGCGGTCACTCTGCACGGTGGAGTATACAAGCTTCGAAGGAACAGCATCTGTAGTCAGGATCGAATCCAGGTCTCTGGCGCTGTGAGGTGGCAACTGTACCACACTATAGCACTTCTGAACCTAAACCGTTCTAATTTGGCAAAATGCTACTCAATCTATGTTACATTCTTTGCCCTACTGTCAAAGTTCGTCTCTTCAAAAAGCAGACAGCAACAATATTGTTAAAGGTAAACCAAGACAATCTTTGATCGATCATCAGCTGGGAGTGGCGGGAACTACAAAGAGCACAACGTTGCTCAGTCTGTCCCCAGGCTCCACTCAAAGAACAAAGGAAAGTTAGTGTAATTATATATTTTCTTATCAATAAAACACACCTTCTAAATCTGAGTGAAAGATCCGTAGCCTAAGGGAAACAAGGGAGGCAGGACCTATATATTTGCAATGTCAGCCTTATTCTCAAATCTTGGCACAGCTTCAGTACAGCTGACATTTCCGGAAGGACAACTAATGCCCCTGTCCCACTTAGGAAACCTGAACGGAAACCTCCAGTGACCTTGCGCCCCACCCAAGATTTCCATGACGTTTTGGTCACTCGCCTGGAAAGCATTGACCGAAGTGTGAGCTGCATCTACTGACCAAAGATCCTACAGGATCTTTGCTCCCGACCACACACACACAAACACATCGCAAAGGTGGGAGCCAGGGACAGCGGAGGAGCGCTGTCTGTGCGATGAAGAGGAAGGTAAACAGGGCATGGTAAGTCCTTTAGAGAGCGCAGGAGGGAGAGAAGAGGAAAGAAGGGGAGAAGGACAGAGAAGGGGAGAGAGAAGGGGGAGAGAGAAGGAGAGAGAAGGAGAAGAGAAGGGGTGGAGAAGGGGAGAGAAGGGGGGGGGGGGAGACAGTTTTAAGAAGTTTAATAAAGTTAGCGGGCATTTTACCTTCCGGTAGATCTTCTAGATCCTGAAAACCAAAGATCCGGCAGGATCTTTGCTGAAAACTCCAATGAGCCAATCAAAATGGCCGGTCAGCGAAGGAGATTGCCTTCGACTGCCTGTAAGTAAATAGCAACCCCACTCCACTGGCTTTGACCAAACGGCAACCTATTTTTAGTCGAGGCCGGATTTGTTTTTTTAAAAAATAATTGCAGGAACATAGAAGAAGCTTTGACTACGCGGAAACCA
This sequence comes from Okamejei kenojei, assembly GCA_035221665.1. NCBI lineage: Eukaryota > Metazoa > Chordata > Chondrichthyes > Rajiformes > Rajidae > Okamejei > Okamejei kenojei. The sequence goes on from CM069134.1 coordinate 22,529,204, forward strand.
CTTTTGACTATTAGGGAGAGTGACCGGAACCTCCGGGAACCTCACGGAAACCTTGGGTGGGGTGCAAGGTCTCCAGAGGTTTCCGTTCAGGTTTCCTAAGTGGGACAGGGGCATAACTTTTTGTTTTCAAATGACTTCCCTCTTGGTACCAGAATGGGCATCCGTCTCTGAACTAAAACAAGCTTGTATGACTTGGATGAAAGCCACTACCTTGTCCTTAGCTGGGACAGGTAGATCAGCAGATATCTAATGTGGTGCTGTGCCCAGACAATACATCTCTATGTTAATACATTGTTAATACATTGTTTCAATGATTAGTATAAATCAAGCTTCTAAGATTTTCCCAGACTTTATTCTGCTTGGAAAATTCTCTTTTAAATTTGACTACTTTTTGTTTTTCAGTAAATCTCCATTTTTAATTTACGAACCAAACTTGACCAAATTAAACTCTTTCATTTCTGTGTGGCAGATTTTCTTTTATCGGTTGGGGCATTGGGTATAAAAGTTGGCAAGTCCTGCCGAAGCTTTATAAGACTTTGATTTGGTCATATTTGGTGTATTGTCTACAGTTCTGGTTTCCAAATAACTGGATGGAAGCAGAGGCTTTGTACCAGATGCAAAAGAGATTTAGGAAGGGTCTTGACCCAAAAACCCACCTAATCATTTTCTCCAGAGAGTCCGCCTGACCTCCTGAGTTATTCCAGCATTTTGTGTGTATCTTTTACTACAGGGGTCGACAACCTACAGCCCCCGGGCTGCATGCGGCCCATTACCCGAAATCATCCGGCCCGCAGGCGTATTTCTTTCCCAATAATTATCCGACCCGCAGACTTCCTTCATCTTTGGTACCTCCCGGACCCGGTGACCCGAGGACGCAAGGAGGCCTGTGCTACGAGCGCCGATGAGTGCCAAGCACCGAGGAGCGCCGAGGAGTCCTGAGCGCTGAGGACTCCTTACGATGAGCGATTACGTGAAGGCCGTCCCCACGCATGCGCGTCAATCTTCAAAGCAGCGGTGTGAAATCACAGGAAAAAGTTGTTAACTAAATTAGTAAGATTAGAGTTGACTAGAACTTACAGAAAGATCGTTATGTTACGAGGGTAGGGAGCGGAGGGCACGATCGCCTGGTAAGTTCTCGTTTAATCTTACTATTTTACTTTGGAATCAAGTGAGTGACTACGTGAAGATTTTGAAGCTCTGTGATTTCATACCGAGGAACGAGTCCACACGTCACAACTGCATCAATTGACCAGGACGAGTGAGAAATTAATGCATTCAAACATGACATGGTTAAACAATACTGATGCTTTAATAACAAAAAAAAAATTAACAGTGACCCCTCTCACCCAGGGGGAAACTGTGAAACAGAACTTAAAACAGAATCAGCAAAAATCCCGGTCCGGCGATAGGCTTTTATAAAACCTTTGGTACGTCCTCTCATTCGACCATCCGCAGCCACTAGAATGTGGTCAAGAGGGACGTCCATATCCCTTGCTGCTGGCGTTGATGCAGCCCTGGTGGAATGAGGTTTAAAAATGTCAGTGTCCACTCCTGCACACGCCAGAAGCTGTTTAATCCATCTAGAGATGGTCTGCACCGTAACCTTTTTATGAGGTTTGGTATAACTAACAAAGAAGAGTTCCGAGCTTCTCAGGCTCTTTGTGACCTTTATGTATTGAAGTATGTGTGGCACTACACACACTCATGGATCTGAGGGGTATGCCATAAAACTCAATTTGAGCCCCTGTATTCCTGGCCTGCTCTGCTTAACGAGGTCATGAACAAAAAAGGTGATGATGTTATTACAAGATGTACCCATACTGTCCAGTCTTTATAATGTCTGGACCTGCGCCATGAGCATGACTACTTTGAGTGTAAGATGGTGCAGAGACAGAGATGAAGCTGGTGCCCACTGACGGAGCAGCGTGAGAACCACGCTCACATCCCATATATGTGAATACCTAGGCCTAGGTGGAGTGGAGTTAAAATGTAACTGAGCTTGTTATCATGAAAAAGTGACAAAACAAATTCCAAAAAGTCCGTAATAGAGGCTGTGTCATGAAATATTAGAGCGGGAACAGTACATCTCCCATTTCCTTATGTGAGTGATGTACTGTTTCTGTGTGCTCTTCCTCCAGGCTGCACTGATGTCATCTATGGTACGCACTGAAAGCCCGAGCCCCAGGAACGGTCTCCTCAGAACCTGCAAACCAATAAATGTATACGGTCATGAAGAGGGTGGCTTTGCCCTGTCACCGGGTGTACCAGCAGATTTCTGCACTTGGGCACTGCCATAAAAGGCTGTGTAATTAAAGCTAGAACCAGAGAAACCAATGCGGAGTGGGCCAGTCTGGTACTACCAATATGCCAGAAGTGGAGTCTTGCTGAATTTTGGCCACACATCAACTGAGGCAGAATGGGGGGAAAACATATACAAATTTCCCACCCCAGTGTAGCGAGAATCCATCTACTGCTACTGCCCCTGGGTCTGGCTCCCATGACACATAAATTGGTAACTGCTGATTAAGCCTGGAAGCAAACAGATCAATGTCCGGTACACCATAACGAAGGACAATGTCATTAAACACTTCATGATTTAACATCCATTCTTTGTTGTCATTGAACTCTCGTGACCTGGTGTCTGCCACAGTGTTATATCTACCTGGTAAATAGATAGCTGAAACCCGGATGTTTCTCGCAATACACCAGTGCCAGATGAGATTAGACAATTTATCACAGGATACAGACTTACTTCCACCCATGTGATTAATGTACGCTACTGCTGTAGTGTTGTCAATCTGAAGTTGGACATGCACATGATGCGTGTTGGTACATAAAGCCTTTAACCCATAGAGTGCTCCCAACAACTCTAAGTAGTTAATACCGTGTGACTGAAGCATCGATGATTCCTGCAGATCCCATCTGCCACCGCAGCTCGAGACGGTATCGGTAGCACCCCATCCTAGTGCACTGGCATCAGTTGGCAGGATAACTGATGGTGTATCGACTAAAATAGTACTAGAACAACACTGAATATTAGTAACCCACCATTGTAACTCAGCCAGGGCTTCAGCTGGCAATTGCATGGGTCTATCGGAACGACCTCTCTGAAGCTTGAGTGCCTGTTCCTTTGCACGCTGTAAGTTTTGGTAATGCAAAGGCCCGAAATGAGCAGCTTGGAAAGCCGCCACTAATTTTCCAATTATACTAGCCACATGTCTAATAGAAGGTTGATTATCAACAATGAGTTTCCTGCAGGCTTCAATTAACTCTAATTGCTTTCCCCGAGGCAGTCACTGACATGTGTACTGAGTTAATGGTGAATCCCAAATAGTCAATTATCAAGTTCAAGCGAGTTTATTGTCATGTGTCCCTGATAGGACAATGAAATTCTTGCTTTGTTTCGGCACACAGAACATTGTAGGCATTTACTACTAAACAGATCAGTGTGCCGTACATGATTTAGACATAACTGGATAGATTAAGAACCCCAGTTTTTCAAAAACGAGTTTTGTTTCCTGACACATATAATTCAGGTAATTCCAAAGTCCTCCCAATGACTAAGATGTCATCCAAATATGCCATGATGATATGATTCTGTGCCCTGAGTAGCCCCAGGACTGGTTTTAGCAATTTAGTGAATAGTCTGGGGGCTGAGGTTAATTCATTAGGTAATGCTTTTAACCGCCACAACTGCTCCATCCAGTTAAACTTCAAAAATCTCCTGTGATCTTCATGAATGGCCACTGAATAGTACGCATCTTTGAGGTCAATGCTCGCCATATAACATCCCTTGGAAAGCAATTGTTTGGCAGTGACAAAGGTTTCCATTTTTAAGTGTTTAGACTGCATAAAGGTGTTTAGCTCTGTCAAATCAAGGATAATTTGACATCCTCAATCCTTCTTTTATATAGTAAATATGTTAGACACAAACTGGTGAGACTCCCGACTCAACCTCTCAATTACCCCTTTCTTGAACAAAGACTCAAGTTCTCCTTGTGCACTCATACACTCCTGTTGTGAAAACACAAAAGTGCGGCTAGGTGTACGCTGAGTGGGTGGTCAGAAATGAGCTCAATTTGGAAACCTTGTATACTGTGCAGTATAAACGGGTCAGATGTTATCCAATGCCATTCATGTAAGAAAAATTGCAATCTCCCCCCAACTTGTAATTGATCCATCGCAGGCTCACTTACCTTAGTGGTTACCGGCAGTATGGTCTCTGCTTCTGCCCCCGAGGTCTGGGGGGTAGGGCTGTTCGAGGGCGCTGCATCTTGAACAAAGTCCGGCTTGGGCCCTGCCCTAAAAAAGGCCTCTGTGCCTGTTGCTTGGAACCACGTTCACCATATCCGGCAAACCTTCTGGTATGGAGAAGAGGGTAGAGGTACAGTCTCCGGAAAGATGATACCTTAGGAGGTGCCTTCAGGAGGCCAACAGTTTATGCCTCCTCATCCAGCTCTTTTACCTGTTTAGACAGGTCTTCTCCAAACAGGAGGTTAGGGGGTTGCACATTCCCCAGCTTGCACAGCCCAGCAAATTTAGGGTTCAGAGCAGGATGGATGGCATTCTTCCTGAGGCAATTGATTTCAAAATGTGCATTGCACATTAATGCCATCGCGTCCTGCTGGGTATCAGAGAGGGGCGCCCCATCCACTGACCTGGCAAAGGCCGTGATGCCTGAGGCAAGAAGCCTGAGGATCTTTTGAATTTTTACCTCTTGGGCTCTGACGACCCCTCCAATGTGTCCCCAGATAGATTGGTTTACAACCGGGACACTTAGTGAGGCACAGTTTAGTGAAGTATGATACTTGGCAGTTGTCTCCTCCATCGTTTGGTCTTGGAGTTGATGGGAGACCAGATAATTTATGGTCATGGCGAGCTCTTCTTCCAATGGCTCCCCTGTTAGGGCAGGGATAAGAAATCTGGATGCCATAGGGGGGTACGTCAGATGTTTGCCCATCATGCCATGAAGCATGCTGCCCAACTGTGCCTCCACACTCTGGGTCTGTATAACACTGAACTCGTACGCGCCCCTCATCAGAGAGGGAGATATTCTGCAGCCGACACAGGTGCTGCTGCCTCGGGTTCTCTGTAATCCCCGGGCTCCGATAGCCCCGTCCTTTGGAGCATATCGTGCTGGAGTAACCTCTCCACTAAGTTCTCCATGCCAATAACGGTGCACATAGAAGGAGGGGAATTTTCCACCTCTTGTCCCGACTCATCTGAGTCCAGGGCCCTCACAGACTTTCTAGTGGCTTTCCTCCCCCGTTGAGTAGCCAAGGCGCTTTCTGGCGGCACCAAGTCGGTAGCCGTTGGCTGCTCTGCCAACGGCCCTGAAGGCAAATTCGGCGGTCGCCCGTTGTCTGCAGTCCCGCGGTCTTCCGCAACCGGTTTTGTCACGGCCCGCCTCTTAACTTTAGACATGTTCTCCCGAAGTCCGATGCTGAAAAAGGTAAGTAAAACACCCCGGACCGGGAGCAACGACCTCAGCTAAGTTATGAACACTTACCTGAGCCTTTAAACGTACCTGCTGGAGTCAGTTGTTGCGCAATGCGTCAGACGTAATGACGCGCATGCGTGGGGACGGCCTTCTTCGTAGTCACTCACGACTCAGTAGTCAATTGTTTTCTAAGAGCATAGGAGGCTGAGGGTCAATGTGATAGAATTATATTAAATTATGAGAGGCATGGATATAGTGGATATTCACGAGTCATTTTCCAAATACCAGAGGACATAGATTTAAGGTGAAAGGCAGAACATTTAAATTAAATGTACATAGTGAGTTGCAGGTGCCTGGAACATGCCTGCCAGGGAGGTGGTGGAAGCAAATATGATAGCAGCCTTTTAAGAGGCATTTAGACAGGCACATGAACAGGCAGGGATGGAGGGATATGGAACATGTACAAGCAGATATGATTATTTTGATGAACATCACGGTCAGCACAGCCATTATGGACCAAATGGCCTGTCCCTGTACTGTACTGTTCTATGTTCTTTATCCTACAAAAAAACATTGCAGAACAGGTATCAAATGTTGGCTGATATCATAAGGTCATGTGATAGGTGCAGAATTAGGCAATTTGGCCCATCAATTCTGCTCTGCCATTCTATCATGGCTGATCTATATCTCACTTCTAACCTTATTTTCCTGCCTTCTCCCAATGACCCCTGACACCCAAGAATCTATCTATCTCTGCCTTAAAAATATACATTGACTTGGCCCCCACAGCGCTCTGTGGCAAATAATTCCACACCATATCCTTGCATGTTCCTATTTAGAGGACTGGATGGAATTTACAAAGGCACATTATGCAGATATAAAGGTCCCAATTGCATATAGTGATCAAATTTTAGCTACAATTCAATCACAGAGCACATAGGTACACTATATAATCTTTCAGTCAAGGTGCATTAAACTACTGTTAATATGGTTTGAAAATTACCTTTGTTTCATGGACCTGGTTTATATCAATAGAGTTGCCTGAAAATTAGGCCTATTTGTGCCAATTATTTCACATGCAAATCACACATAAATCTGCTATGCACACGTTTTAACATGAAGGTGCCCATCTCTAGAGAAAACCCCACCCATCAGGCGATTGGGCCAAGCTGAATGGACCAACTGTACATGGAGGTTTCTGACACAATTCACTTGGCCTGCATCACATTCCGAAGATAGACACAAAGTGCTGGAGTAACTCAACAGGTCAGGCAGCATCTCTGGAGAAACAATGCAACCATGCCTTACCTCCAGACAATTTAAAAGCAAAGTACCTGGGATCTTAGAACATAGAACAGTACAGCACTGAACTTGCCCTTCACACATGATGTATGAGCTGAACATGATGCCAAGACCAAATCTTATCAGCCTGTTCAATATCCATCCATGTGCATGTACAGTGCATTCAGAAAGTATTTAGACCCCTTCACTTTTTCCATTTTGTTATGTTACAGCCTTATTTTAAAATTGATTAAATTCATTTTTTTACCATCAATCTACACACAATACCCCAGAATGAAGAAGCAAAAACAGGTATTTAGAATTTTTTGCAAAGTAATTAAAAAGAAATAACTGAAATATCACATTTACATAAGTATTCAGACCCTTTACTCAGTACTTTGTTGAGGCACCTTTGGCAGCGATTACAACTTCAAGTCTTGTTGGGATACTTCCCGAATGCACTGTACCTATCCTATAGTCACTATCAATAGACCCAGTCTGAATAAGGGTCCTGACCCAAAACGTCACACATCCTGTTTCTCCAGAGATGCTGCCTGACCTGTTGAGTTACTCCAGCACTTTGTGTCTATCTTCGGAATAAACTAGCATCTGCAGTTCCTTTCTAGTCACTACCAAATGCCACCATTGAATCTGCCTCAACCATTGCCCCAGGCACTCACTACCCACTGTGTGAAAACATGCACATCTCCTTTGAACATAAAGCTATGCCCCCCCTTTGAAAATGGTTCTGACTGTCATCCCTATGAATGTGATCTGTTTATATCTCCCAGAAAATTAGGATCAACTAATGCATCAAGTTGGCCAGGAGACAGTAACTCAAGAGCCCGATTGTGTGTGCAATCCCAGCACATACTCGCCACATTATTGCTGCGAGTATCTCTCGGTACTTATCGCTGATCTTCACAATCACGTACCACGGAGATGGTGTCATCGTTCCCCGAGTAACAAACCCATGTCTCACGGTGGTGCAGTGCCATTCATGGGGCTCCTGGTAGATCCTGACCGCCAAAAAATAAAAGTAATATTCCTGATTTACTGCATGATAGGACATGGCACAGATAAGATATGTCATCCTGTAGCCAACCTCCCTCAGTGAGAGATAACGAGATGTAGAGATTATAGGCCTTCACAAGCTCCATGGCTCCTGGAGCAGTGACCATTGACCACCACATTGTGAACACCTCTGGTCAATGGGTAGTTCTCAGTAAATAGAGCTAATGCAAGCATCATAAAATGCAACCATGGGCAGCTCATTGTGTAGGTTGATGTTCCATAATCTTGGCTCTTTAATTACGTGACTGTCTTCTCTGCTTGGTTTATTTAATACACCATGATAGGTCAAAGCCTGGTTACAGTATGCTGCATATTTCTGGCAATTTCGAGGCACTAACTGGACATTTGACTCAAATAGTGGATAAAAACTGATCATTTGTCTCCACTTTATATCTGAATAATACTGCCTCTTGCTATGAACCCTTATTATCCCTCTGCTAGGTAATCCTGGTGGAAGTTGCAAAGGTGAAAGCTAGGCAATTTTTTTTTGTAAACAAATACCTGGTATCTTGCACTCAGATTTCCTGTTCCACCTTGGGAAACATTTATGAATGTAGAAACAGGATGGGGATAAGATTATTTAGTCCATCGGATTCGGGCCTGCTCCACCATTCAGTAAGTTCAAGACTTGCTCTTAACTCAATTTTCCTGCCAAGACCCTGACGCCCTTAAATGGTCCAAAAGTAGAACATTCCCTTGAACATACCCAATGACTCAGTCTGGTTCTCTCTAGAATACAGAATTTCAAATATTACAACATAATGCTTTCAGGTATTACAATGTAAAGTTAGTATCCATTTTCTAATACTATTCAAATCAGGACAGTTAAAAAAGAAACATCTGTAATTATGCAGACAGCATTTGAAAATGATCATGGCAATTTTGGGTTTATAAACCCCAGCTTCTTATAAAAAAGTATGACATAGTGTCCTTTGCCCATGTAGCAAATATGTGGTATTTTATCAGCACAGATGATTATTAAGTGTCTCTAAAATGCTCATTTCTGGTATTAATAGAATATTCCTCAGAAGGCTATTTTACTGTTGTCATATATCCATTTATCAACATAAAAATACTTTTAAGATTACAACATTAAAACAACCAGGCTAGTGCCAGATCAGTGCAAAATATGTTTTAATCTGGTGTTACCATAATAGTCCATTTCCTGTTGCTACATTATGCCATAATAAATTATTCCTTAAGATTAACCTGATAAGGCACTAAAGGCACTTTCTTTGAAGTTGCTATGGATGTTATTAAAGAAATGAAGAGGAAGTGTTGTATGGTACAGAATATAATTGAATGTTTGATTTTTATGAATGTCCAAACAGAATTTGGTTGATATTCGAGCATTGATTCCTGGTAGCTCTTCAATTAACTGAAAATTTATAGTGGTGTTCAATTTCCACTACAGAGACAGAGTGCAGAAGTAGGTAGAGTCCTTGAGGTAGGTGATAAACGAATGGAGACACAATAAAAAGTGAATCATCATGCTTATTTGTGAAAAGAGATTATTTGCTGCGGTGAAAGCTAATTTCTATAATTTTATATTTATGTATACCAAGCATTATTTTAACCTCTATCAGAAATCAATGCAACTAAAGTGCTTTCATTTTTATTGTGCCAATATTATAGAAATGATTAAATCATCTTAAATATTTTAAATGGAGAATTAAAGATATGTAATATTTCACCCTATGAGCTGCACATCTGAAAAATGTTGCACTTAACCATTTGAATGAAAACCTAGAATGAAATAAAGCAGACATTTAATTATTAGCCTTCAATAAATTTGTTGGTTGCTGATCAAGGTGTTAAAAACGCAAATCACATTGTTAACAAAACGTGATTGTTTATATGAACATTTTTGGTGGTGTGCTATAATATATTGGAACCAATAACTATTCTGCACAAATTCATATTCGTATTTGTGTTGGTTTAAATTATTTTATTTGGAAAGTAACCACATCAATAAAATAAAGTATCATGCCACAAATCAAGTTTCGCTGTTTTCAGCATGGTCTATTAATCATTTTTAATGTGTCTCTGACAAAAGACAGGATATCTGTAAAAACAATTCATTTCAGAAAATTGGTTAACGGTGAATACTTGTATGTAATCTGTTGTAATGTACAGCATTATCAGGAACCTTCAGAAGCTGACTGGATTTTTGCTACTCAATGCAATATTGCAGAGTTCTGAAAATAATGTAATTCTTTGAACTATAGGATTTTCTTATTTTCCTTAACTTAATCAACTCTCATCAATTTTAATAATAAGTAACATTATTCTTGAGTCAGAAACATACGTAAAAACATACATAACACAACCTGATACCACAATTATTCTAAGGTGAAACAAAATATTATATGCAGACTGAAATATATTGTTACGTGATGGACTTGTCTATAAATCTCAACTCAGGAATAAGGTCAAATAACTATTACTGACAAACAAGTGATAATTTTACATTTCTCCTGACAACTGACAAAGAAAATGGGAATAGAATATTGCCAGAGAAATGGATTACATTTTTCATCAGATACTTCAAATACTGCAAATATTATTAGTTAAATAATCCTAACTCCTTTGGTTGCAAAATAAATCTTACCATGGTCAAAATTAAATAGATCTAAATCTACAATGTAAAAAACGATCTGTCATCAAAATTAAAGAAAATAACAAGGTTGGCATTATGGCATCATAATAGAGATCTTTAAAAAAAAATGCATTAGCCAATCAATAATTTGATTCAATATTTTATAAAAAATAACATAATTGGCTCAGACACCCCAAAATGTCAGCTTCTTTTAACAATTAGTTGATACATAATGTTTGTACACATACAGTTTCACCATAAGCAAACTCTGTACTTAAAATTGAGAATCTGTAACCCACTTTTTCATTAAACAGTCATGTCGAATAACATAAATAATACAAATGAAAGATACTTAAGTACATGAGGTTAAGGATTGGTTGATATGGAGAGATGAAATTTGTGTGGAACATCTTTCGATGGCTGGCTTTTATGATGTAATTTCTAGGTAATTAAAAGTCCGAAATGTCCAATGGACCAGTGCTTTGTGGCTTTACATTATAAACCAGATTTTCTGACAGCACTGCTTGTGTAAGTTCCTAATCTTCGAGTGGAGAGCAATGTTCCGGGAGCATTCATCTTGAAGTTTGTTTTCACTGAGTTTCTTTCTTGTTTTTATACAAGCCAGACAATTTTATAGAAATCAGTTATTTGGCAAATAAGAAGAAATCATATCCTTACAAATTATTGAATCTAATATTATTTTTTCAAATGAGTTATATCTTCATTCACTTATCTACGTTTCTCAATTTATTTTAGAATGTAAACTTCCAATGTAAGACTGCGGCCTTCTGATGCCTTCTTTGCAGGCTTAGTTGCTCCTGCGCTTTGATTCTATTTGTGGTACATTATAGTGGAAATATAGAGGATCTATTTTGGTAGTGACTGTGATGCTGTTTCTGCATCACTCAGTTGTATGTTTATCAAATTCTCCAACCATACCGAGTGTAATTTACCATCAGTATTAATCTGCTTCAAAAATGACATTTGCTTTTGAATTGTAAATCACAAAAAAAAAGCATCATAAAAATTAAGTTAGAATAACCAATTGAAATTGGGAGGTGAATTATGTCTACACACGCTGATTATATGAATGTTCCTATTCCAACCGTGCTTACCTTTAAGGCTACACTTCCTGTAAGTAAACTTATGGAAAACCGATGTCTCGTAAAAAAAAGTTATTAAAAATGAAGATAGCCAGTCTTTTCCTGTTGATAATTCATCAACTTTTAAATTCACTCAATAATCGATAGCAAATAGCAAACCCTTACCTGACCTTAGTTCGAACCTGTGGCTTAAAGGTACAGATAGATTATGTAACATTTACATAAGCAGCCTGTAAGATTTTGTGTCAAATGCTTCAATACTTCTTGTAGTTTTAAAATAGTGTATGCTTTAATATACTGTGAGCAATGCAAAGGGATTTCTTCCTATGATAAGCAGCTGACATAACTCAATTACATTTGAGCAATTAGATAATTTCTTCCAGTTAGTGAATGTTCAAATCCATTTATCATGTTACCAAGTGCAAAATATATGTGGAAAGTGGCATCCAACTTGCAGCAAAATCCGTTGCAAGATTTATTCAGATTCACATCCATTTACCGCAAGGAGCTCAAACAGTGTGTGTAATTTGTTCAAGGCCTCCACAGCAGTTTCGGAAACCTTCTATCAGCATGGCTGAAGCCTGGTGAATAGTAATAACATAGAAATTAGAAGCAATTGGAGCCATCTGGCTATTGAAGCCTGCGCCATCATTCACTGAGATTATGGCTGATCTTCCACCTCAGTTCCATCTTCCTGCACCCGTCCCACTATCCTCGGATGCCCTTGGTAGCCAGAAAAGTCTGCTGATTCTTTGCTGTGAATGAACCCAGTCGCATAGTCTGGGTCATGACCCGAAACATCATCTATTCCTTTTCTCCAGAGATGCTGTCTGATCCACTGAGTTACTCCAGCTTTTTGTGTCTATCTTCAGTTTAACCCAGCATCTGCAGTTCCTTTCTATACGCATAGTCTCTTTAGCTCATTAAGTAGAGAAATCCAAGATTCACCCACTTCTGGGTGTGGACATTTCTGTTCATATTTGTCTTACATGGCCTATCCCTACTCTGTGACTGTGACCCAGGTTCTAAAGTCTGCAACAAGTGGAAATATCCTCCCAGCATCCAGCTTGCAGAGCCCCAGAAGAGTTTTACAACTTTCAATGAAATCACATCTCATTCTTCTAATTGTACACCATACACAGTGAAGACTTTATTGTAAACCAGATACACTCTGGCAACTCCCTTAAAGTAACTATCATTGGCTCACAGCTAACATTGCATATGCCAAACTGTAGGCAAGTCATGCTTTAAAAATAATGGGTTGGATCTTGCTGGTAAATATATGCAGTTCCATTGAAAACTTCCCACATTTGCCCTGTTTGAAGGTTTGAGAACTGTCCATGCACAATCCCCAAATTTACAAACAAATTTACTCATTTTGGACTACTGGATAATGTCCCGGAAGCTTGGAGGTTTTCCAGTACTTTTTTTGTAATATTTTTAAAAATACTTACATGTATTTCGAACCATTGGACGGCTGTTCAACCAGGGCAGTTCAGAAGTTCAAATTGACTTCAGCAAAGCATCCTGTCCACATGTAATTTGAGGACAGGACTTGTTCCACATGTCCTTTGCCAATGTTCACATTCACCTTTAGCCCTTGTGACTATTGGCCTCAATGAATGTTTCCAGTGCTTATTGCCAAGAAATCAGAAGCTCCCCAATGGCACCAGGTAAATAGAAGTCCCAGACAGATTACAGTATTGTTTAAGGGGTAGGTCTGGACTGATATGGCTCAATGTTGTGTTGCAAAGGTTTAAGCCACAAAATTTGGCTCTGTCGTGCTGGTGTTTGTTAGTTACGATTTTGGCAACAATACACATATTGATTTGCCTGCACTGTGAATTGTGTCAGCTGTCACACTGGTAAGGGCATGATGAGATACAAAGCTAATGCCATTTAAAAAGTATGGGATAGGCAGATTATGACATCAATTGCTGGCAATGCCTAATTGGAGTTCACCAATTAGCTAATGCCTTTCCCTAGCCTTATCCAAATAAATGTGTTCTGCAGTTGGAAAGATTCCTTCTTATTCTCCCATCATACTCCAATCGAATAATTAAAGGGATTATCAAATGGGTTATTGGGTTAGTTTGAAAATGCTTTCTGTAAATAAGCATATTACAGTCTGGAGTTTAAAGTCATCTTTAATTAATACACATGATATAGCAGTACAGCAGGTTGTTAGTTGCTAGTTCATCGTTACCACTTCCAAGACTGCCTAGTGTAGGAAGTGGGTGTTAGTATGAATCATACAGTGAGGTGGGTTAGTGATGCTATTTCTACTATGATTGGTTCACATGCAATAACCAATCTACACTTTCTATATACAGTTGAAATATACAGTCTAAGTGGCTATTAGTAATTAATGGGCCTGACCCACCAGCGATTTTCAGGCGAGTGCCGGCGACTGTTAAGTCATAGCAGGTTGCTGAAAAACCGGCGACTGGAACGGCGACTGTCAGAGTGGAACACACACACACACACGCACATCGCTTCCTTCACCAGCCAGTTATGCAGGTGGGGAACAGGGCAAGCGGGGGGAACGCTGTCTGAGTGAAATTCACACAGTGTAAAGCCAATTATGATAAGTACACACACCATGATGAACAGGAAGGTTGGCGCTGTAATTAAGACGGTGAAAGCACAGTGTGCGGTGAGGGTCACTTAAGTCGTTTAAAATAGGTGGGGAGAGGGGGGAGAAGGGGGAGACGGGTAGAGAGAAGGGGTGGAGACAACTTTTAAGAAGCCAGTGAAGCTCGGCGGACATTACCATTTCGATTATCCTTGGTTCTGAAAACTGCTGTTTACGTTTTTTTCCCAATGAGCCAATGAAATTCACCGGTCAGCACCAGCTACAACCTACGAGAACCTACGACCTCCTGGCGACCCACTACCGCTGCACCTACGGCACAAGAATTCTCGCTACTCCCCATGGCGGCTTCATTCTGGTCACCGCTAATTTTTCAACATGTTGAAAAATTCGCGGCGACCAGAATGAAGCTGCGACTAGTTCCCAGATTGCGGGAACTCCTCACGACCACGAAGGCGACTCCCCGGCAACCACCCGCGAACATGTGGCGATCGCATAGTCTCCTGTAGTCGCCTAAGTGGGACAGGCCCATGACACTCTCTAAAGCTGCGTGGAATGCAAGGAGCTGATGATTTATGTATTGTCTTGAACATTATGCAGACGTTCCTTGCACTCATGGTTGTGCAATAGAAATTTAGCTTTGAGTCGGGTTATCTCTGGTAGAATGAGCAGAAGATTAGCAAAGGAGAGTCGAGGGGATGGGGCATAGTGAAGCTGCCAAGAAACGAAGGAGGAGGAGGAAGAGGCTGGACTGGCTCCGAGCAACAAGAGATTTTCAGATGGCAATTCTATTGCCTAAGATAGACACAAAAAGGTGGAGTAACTCAGTGAGACAGGCAGCATCTCTGGAGAGAAGAATGGGTGACGTTTCGGGTCGAGACCCTTCTTCAGACTGTTGTTAAAGAAGCATCCGTGCTTTAGAAAGGATATTCCTTCTGAAATATGATACATACTCCAATCTTATAGAAGGATAACTTTGTCTGTGAAAATAGACACAAAATGCTAGATCCTCAGCAAGTCAGGCAGCATCTCTGGAGAAATGCAATAGGTGATGTTTCGGGTTGAGTCCCTTCTCAGTCTGAATATGGGGCTCAATTCGAAACGTCACCTATTCCTTTTCTCCAGAGATGCTGACTAACCCGCTGAGTTACTAGAGCATTTTGTGTCTATCTTCAGTGTAAACCAGTATCTGCAGTTCCTTCCTATATGTAACTTTGCAGCAGGTTGCCATGTACCTTTGTACATTCGATTGCCTTCAGGCTGGAGCCGGAGATAGTCACAGTTTGCTGTCCAATTTTTGCATTGAGGAGTCACTCACATGTTTCCCACGAGAGCTATTTCATTATTTCTTTCTAATGAGGCACAGATGGAGTGAGCATAATGTTTACAAGGATGGGACGTTTCTCCAAAGTGCAATGTGGCCATTCAATGTACAACCACTGCTCCATGGATGTCACATCAGTTCAGAGATGTACGGGACACAAATGTGATTCAACTTTATCAATAGTCAGCAACTGTGTACATTACACAGAGCATCAAGTAACTCACCACCTAGGTCCTTGGCAGCAGCCATGTTATCTTCCCTGTAATTCCACTGCATGATTTTGATGTGAACAAAGGGTTCTTGGGATGCTTGTCCATCGCTCCCTGAAAGCAACACAAGTAGATAAGGCGTCATGCTTGCCTTCATCATTCTCGGCATTGATATGAAAGCCGGGAAGTCATGTTGTAGCTGTATACAACTTTGTTAGCCCATGTTTGGAGTATTGTGTGTTGTTCTGTTCTCCACCTTACAGTAAGGATGTAGAGGCTTCAGAGAAGGCACAGAAGAGGTTTGTCATGATGTTGTCCCAATTAAAGAGTATTTGCTCTCAGGACAAATTTAGATTGTTTTCTCGTGGAACGTCAGAGGCTGAGGGGAGACCTGATAGAATTTATAAAATTACAAGAAGCATTGATAGGGTAGATAGTCAAGAATCTTTTACCAAATGGGGAGATGTCAAATACTAGAGGATGTAGCTTTAAGGAGAGGGTGGAAAGTTTGAAAGAGATGAGTGAGACAAGATTTTTATGATGTAGTCTGGAATGCACTGCCAAGTGGTAAGATAGATGTAGTTAAGAGAGCGATGTTTAAGAGGCATTTAGATGCACAGAAATTTGGCATCATGGCTTCTACTAGCATCGTGGACCGAAGGACTATCAGTATGAGGACTAATAGGTCATGAGGACTATCAGTTTCTTGATAACCTGGTTCTCGATTCGTGTGCCTTGCACTCACTTTTTGGAACCGTGAATACAATAAATCTCAAACTGTCACAAGAAACGTGAAGAAGCAGGAACACTGCTTAATACTGACATCTCACTGCAGTGACCTGCAATGTGAGTATTTAACTTCCCCAATGAACTTTGCTGCTGGCTTAGAAGGGAAAAAGAGCCACAAAATGCTAGTGTAACTTGGTGGATTAGGCAGCATTTTCAGAGGACATGGATATGTGACGTTTTGAGTTGGAAACGATTCTTCTGATTGTGGTGGGAGGGGGGAGAAAACCATAGAAGAGGTGGAAGTCGGGACAAAGCAAGGCAACTGATAGGTGGATATAGGCGAGGAGGGGGTTCTGAATGGCAGATGGGTGGACAAAGAAAAGTAAGAGAAGAGACAAAGAGTGAAATGTGAAACCAGAGGAAGGGATATAGCTGGTGTGGGACGGAGAGAGTGGAAAGTGGGGGGATAGTGAGAGAAATGCGTGCACTCCAGGAGAAGCATCGGGAAGAGAGGGGAAAAAGTAGGGGAGGGAAATGTTACCTAAAATTTTAGAAATCTATGTTCACACCCACATACGAGTTGCTATTCGTACAGTTTGCATGTGGTCTGGGGGCAGCGCAGGACAGAAGGGTCAGTATGGAAATGCTAAGCAAACAGGAGATCCAGCAGGCCTTGGCGAACCAAACACTAGTGTTTCTTGAAATGGTTGCCTAGTCTACACTGAGCAAAAGTGCCTTTATGACTCCTCGAGGCCCATCCTTGTTTCCTTATATCTATGAGTATCCACTTTGTCATACACCATTATCTTTTAATCTCTTCTTTTTCCATTCTTTCACTAAATTTCCCTTTTTGTCCAGTTACCCTCTCTCCCTTGTCTCGGTAACTTAATTTTCTTTCATTCTGTATCATTGAATGTAAATTATTTTTCCACCCACTTTTCCACAAACTCCTTCACATTTCATTTGTGCATGGGTTAGTGAAAACAAATCAAAGATGTTGTTTTTAAACCATAAAGAATTTTAATTATACAGAATATATAATATGTCCTTGACTTTCTTTTGTAGCTTTTCTCAGTGGTGTAGATGGAGTTGTTAACAATTTGTATTAACTTTTCTTTTTGGCATTGCACAAGTTTCACTATAAATCTGCAATCAATAAATTCTACATTACAAATGGTTTATGGATGAACTCAAGAGTCTGTTGTATTCCTTTAACAGTTTGTTGTGAACATTGCCTCTTTCAAGTGGGGAAACGTCTGTCACTATTTTGTTTCCTGAATTTACTAAATCCGAACCTATTATTTGGTGGAAGGACCTGGACAAACGTGCTTAATTTTCCTGCTTGACTCATTTATTTTGCCTGTCCAATATTCAGTTCTTTCTTGCAGCTGAGTGGAAAGGTCACCAAGTCTCTGGATCCAATACGTTTTGTCTGGTATGACTGGCTCAGTAACGTCTGGCATTTCCAAATTTTCTCTAGTTAAATTTTCAACTCTCTCCTTGTGTGGAACGCTGCTGGATATCTGTTCGACTCCAAGGTAACTATTTACAAGAGTGGTTGGATCAGACGCCACTGCTCCCTCGGGTAAAGTTACTTGCTCACCAGGTAATCTTTGATTCTTCAACTCGGCCCCATGGGATAAGATGGTCTGACCACAGGTTTCCGACCGCATTTCCAACCTACGATGGTGGGTTTGTTCCTTTTCTAGCTGCCTCGATTGCTTCAGGTATTCTCCATCGAGTGTATGCAGCTGTAACAATTCAACAACAAAAACGGTATACAAGTAAATTGAACTTCTGTTGGCTTTATGTACAAGCAGTTTAAAAAAAAATCAACCCTATGAATATATGTAGCACATCTAAAGTAGAAACAGATAAAGTCATATATCCAATGCTGAGAATATAATTGTGCTGCAGTCAATATAAAACATGTAAAACAATATTCTAGATTATTGTTACTTCTTTTACTAGATATTAATTTATTTTCTAAAAACGTGGTGATGTGATCAAAATTGTGGTACAATAGATATTTCCATTTCGGAGGAAAGCAACATTGAAGGTGCAGACTGGCACAGCTAGTAGAGTTGCTGCCTCATAGCAATGGAGACCTGGGTTTGGTCCTGCCAATCGACTGCTGTCTGTTTGGAGTTTGCACGCTCCCCCTGTGACCATGTGAGTTTCCTCCAGGTGCTCCGGTTTCCTTCCACATCCCAAAGATGTGCGGGTTTGTAGGATAATTGGCCTCTAAATTGCCCCTTGTGGGGAGAAAGTGGATGCAAAAGTGGGGTAAGGTGGAGCTAGCGCAAACATGTGCGATGGTTGCTGTGGACTTGGGCCAAAGGGCCTGTTTCCAAGCTCATCTCTGAACTAAGCTAATATTACTTAAGTCAACCAAACATGTAAAATTACTCATTATATCACATTTGTTTTAGGCACCTAGTCACCTCATTCTCTACCTCCTAAATTTCATGCCTTATACATGTCATGTTTTATGTATTTTGTACATAGACAAAAATGTTGCAGCTGATAATTTTTTCTTTAGCATTAGAAATGAAACAACAAAATGACTTATTCGACTAACACCAGAAAACTTGTCTTTAGTTTAGTTCAGAGGTACAGTGTGGAAACAGGCCCTTAGGCCCACCGAGTCCACGCTGACCAACACGCTAGGGGCAATTTACAGAGGTCAATCAACCTACAAACCTGCACGTCTCCCATCTGGAATGTGGGAATAAACCGGAGCATCCAGACAAAACTCACGTAATCACGGGGAAAAAGGTACAAACTCCACAGACAGAGCACCTGAGGGCAGTGTCGAACCTGGGTCTCGGGCGCTGTGAGTCTGCAGCTCTATTGTTGCGCCACTGTGGTGCCCGCATATCTTTTTATTTTGGAAAGAGATTGGGTAAACAGTAGTGATAGAAGCAGAAAGTTCTACACAGGGTCATTGAGAATAAGTGAGTGGGTAGAACAATGACAGACAGTGTTCAATGAGAACAACCTAGAATTCATCAACTGTGGACCCAAGAAGGATTTCTAGTTACTGTAGAAGAGCCAAACGGACTTGACAATCCAATTACACTAATAATAAAAAAGTTAGTTGGTTTGTACAAACAATAGACATAAAGATCACTGACCAAAATGCAAAAAAGTAGGTCAAAGTCGAAGTAGGGGGCTACATCGAATCTTGGCAAGTTCTTGCTCAGAGTACTAGAATGACTCTAATAGCCCTGTCCCATGGTACGAGTTCATTCCAAGAGCTCTCAAGAGTTTGCCCTGATTTGAACTCAGAGATTTATGGTAATGGCCACTCGTCGGTACTCGGAGCTCTTGTGGATATTTTTCAACATAGTTCTTATCAATGCTCTGTATAAATGGCACATCATGCCCCAGTACGTTCAGCATATCCACATTCGTAATGGACAATGTGGATGTTATTCCATCATTTCAATTTCATTGACATAGTGGCCTGCTTATTATGTAAACCTTCACTAGACCACCATTTCACCTATGCCAATATCCTCACCTACATGCTGATGATTCCAATTCAATAGACAATAGACAATAGGTGCAGGAGTCGGCCATTCGACCCTTCGAGCCAGCACCGCCATTCAATGTGATCATGGCTGATCATCCCCAATCAGTACCCCGTTCCTGCCTTCTCCCCATCTCCCCATATCTTTAAGAGCCCTATCTAGCTCTCTCTTGAAAGCATCCAGAGAACCCGCCCTCTTGAGGCAGAGAATTCCACAGACTCAATTGAGTCTGTTTCAATAAGATCCCCTCTCATCCTAAATTCGAGAGTATACAAGCCCAGCTGCTCCATTCTCATACTTGGCTGTTTTTGTAGCAGACAGAAAGCGACTGCTAACAGTTTCAATTTCTTACCATATGAATATTTTTTATTCGAATATTGTAATAAGGTTTAACATCCAGTAGATGGTGCCCGGGGACAGATATTCCTGACAGTTTGCAAAAATGTTCAAAGCAACTGAGAATACGTATAAGGCAACGGTGAAAGGGAGAGAAAATAGAATTATTTCATCTGAGGTTAAAACATCAATATATTTCACAGAATGCGATGAAACTTAAAAAAAAAGACCATTCTAAAATTGAAGAAAAAACATAGAAACAAAATATATTTCAAATAAACAGTTTAAAATATGAAATGATATTTTTAATTTTCTGTCAAAATGACATCATATATAAGCAGTCATTTTCTTCCATGAGTTAAGGGCCTGTCCCACTTAGGAGATCTCCACCACGACCTCTGGTGACTTTAAAAAAAAAAATCAAGGTTGCGGTGACCTACGACCTCCTACGACTATGTGTACGACCTCCTATGACTATGTTGAAGACCTCCCTCGACTATGAAGAAGACCTCCTTCGACCATGTATGTTTTCTCGAGGATTGTCTCTGGCAAATTGGTCCATGAATAAGCACGACCCCCTTGCCACCTCAGAGGACCACACCGAAAACCAACAACGACCAGTCACGAGTGTCTACAGCTCAAATGATCACCTGATAAAATGATGTCATGTCTGCATTTTTTTCTCACTAAAAAATGCCTCCCAGGTTTTTTTTTTAATCATTCTGAATCATGCAAGCAATGATAGTTTGGAGGATATTAGTAAAAATACAACCGCTGCTGTTTGCAGTAGTCCTTTTGCTTCAGCAGAAGGGGGAGAGCAAGGGTGAAGAGGAAACACAATAAGAGGTCTCAATGGGTGAATGGAGATGATGTGATGGACTGTCCCAGTACGCCAGATGACTGGAAGAGAGTGGCGCTGGGCTTTGACAAAAGATGGAACTTTGAGCACACATGTGGGGCAGTGGATGGCAAGCATGCCATTCTTGTCGCTGTCCCTGTACCAGGCACGTGCCGTCAGGGTAGGCAAGGTAGGCACTGCCTACCCTGACTAAAATTATGAAATGGCAATTATTAAATATAAATAGTAAAGGCATGGGAGAATTATGCCTATCTAAGAGATCGATCTCTTAGGTAGGCATAATTCTCCGTGCCTTTCGTCCGCAGCACTTGTAACACAGGAAGGTCTGTGCAGCCCACGGGCCGTCAGCGCTGCCTGAGCCGTCAGTTTCAAGGGGAGCTGAAGGCAGCAGAAATTTTGCCTTTGCAGCACTGCGCAGGGGCAGCAGTATACTGCGCATGCCCAGCGCGAGTTTCTTGCGGGATTTTCGAATATGGATTGCCATTATTTTAATAGTTTCTCAGGAAACAAAGAGTGAAGAATGGACTTAATGTACCAATAACGTGGTAAGTGCATTTCTTGGTGCTTTATGTTTTTAAATGCTGTATTTCCCGGGGTGAGGAGGGGGGGGGGGGGGGGGTGGGAAAGAGCTCCGTTCACAGTGTTTGGGGAGTCTGGCGTTGTGAAGGAGAGGTTCGGGGTCAGTAACCCACTTGCCATGCAAGTGTCTGAGTGCAGGTAGATGGGACTAGGTGAGAGTAAGTGTTCGGCACGGAGTAAAAGGGCGGAGATGGCCTGTTTCCGTGCTGTAATTGCTATATGGGTTTATTGTGGCCAGGGAGTGAATTAGCTTGGGCGGCTGCCGCAGCGCTCCGGGCACGGACAGCAAAACTGACGGCCACTTCCGAGGAAGGAAGCAGCTCGGGTGACTGACTTTGAGCGGCCGCCGGGACCCTGCCACTTCAGCCCCGTCTGCTAGTGCCCGTCACTTCTGGCAGTGTCTCCGTCTGAACATCTCTCACCTGCCGCTCGCCGGCCGGAATCCCACAAATCTTTAAATTCCGACAGCGCGTTCACGGGACCAGGTGAGGTTACTCGGCTGTCGGAATTTAAGGATTTGCGGGATGCGGTTGACATGAGCGAAGCCGGCGAGCGGTAGGTGAGAGATGTTCAGACGGGGAGCACTGCCAGAGGTGAGCGGGCCGGCAGAAGGCGCTGAAGTGGCAGCCGGTACTGTTGTCGGGTCCCGGCGGCCGCTCGCATCCAAGCTGCTTCTATCCTCGGATGTGGCGGGCAGTTCTGCTGTCCGTGCCCGGAGCGCTGCGGCAGCAGTGAGTGAGTCTGACATGATCTCTGACCCTCCTCCTTTTCAACACTCCTGTCCTCCCCGCATCATTAACCCCTGGCACAGACTCTCCACACGCTGTGAAGGGAACTCTCCCTCCAATTGGATCCTTGAATTAGTATTGTCATTCAATAAGATGACAACTGATTCAACGTCCCGGTGTGCTCCCGTTTTTCCCACCATCTCTCCACCTGCCTTCATCCTCCGCCCCTCACCCATTCAGTGATTAGAAAATGAAGGAGATTGAGAAGCCTTGGTAAAATTGAATTGTTACTTATATTTTACGAAGAGAACAATCTGCGCATGCGTGGTTTAAGTTTTTTATTTAAAAAGCCGGCTGACTGCCTACCCTGAGTAATTACTCACGGCACCCCATCCTTCACGACCTCATTTGAAGGCAGCAAAGCAGCCCTTTCTCCTGTGTCTGACACAGCATCAGAGGCAGATGCCCCATTGGTCGTGAGGGAGGGCTGGAGGAAGGTTATGCCCTACACCTTCACCAGGCAGCAGGAGGGGGACCTTGAGGAATGGTTCCAGCAGAATACCATCCCTTACGAAAAGGAAAATGAGGGGTGCAGGGCAGGCACGTGCCGTGAGTAATTGGAGTGGGACAGGGGCTTTAGTTCACATTTCATATTTTCAACATGGACCATCTCTTAAGAAGATCTCTGCAGTCTGAAGAAGGGTCCCGTCCCGAAACGTAACCCATCCTTTTTCTCCAGAGATGCTGCCTGACCCGCTGAACTTTGTGTCTACTCCAGAACTTTGTGTCTATCTTGGACCATCTCTATCTCTTGCATCCCTTAACTTGATATCCCATCCCTCAACTTGCCTCAGGTTATAGGCTATCGATGAATAATCACCTTAAGTTCCCCAGCTACTTTGTTTTCAGTTCCTCTATTCCACTTCCTACAATGACTCTTTCCTTTCACATTGCTTTTCTATCAGATTTACATTTGTTCTGATGATGCCAGCTTCCAAAGCAGTGCTGGGAGTTTAGCTATTTACAACCTACAATGGTGACTTGGATGAAGGGGTTGAATTTTATTATACTGTTAGCTGATGATACAAAGGTAGGTTGGAAAGTAATCAATTAGGAAGACATGGAGAGTATGCAGATCGATTAAGATGGTGAAGTGACAGGATACTTAAATGACAGACGGAGACAAATGTGAGTAACGCATCTTAGGAAGAATGGAAAAAATGCATGTCATTTAAATGGTGTGAGCATCCATCTATATGAAACTGAGTTAGCACATGGATACAACAACTTAGAACATTAAATGGCCTTTATTGTATGGAGAATAGAGTACATGAGAATGTTACAGCTGTACAAAAGTTTCAAGACATGGAATACGGCATAGAGTCTTGTCTCCATATTTTGAAACCTCACATTGGAAGTGGTGCAATGAAGATCCTCCAGATTAATTCCTGGATGAGGGGATTGCCCTATGTGAAATGATTCACTAGAATTCAACTGTACTATATAGAGTTGAGAAGAATAAAAGGTGTTCCACATGAAGTATATGAGATCCTGAGAGGGCTTCATAGGGATGTTGCTTTGGGAATGGTTCTCTTGATGGCTAGTGTTTAGAACTAGGGGGCCATTGTCATAACAATAGTGGCCAATATGCCAGACTGAGATGAAGAGGAGCTTCTTTGCTCTGTGGCTGCAAATCTTTGAAGTTCCCTGGATGTACAATCATTTTGCATATTCAAGGCTTTAATAAATTGATTACTAACAAATAGGGTAATGGGAGGCTGGCGTGAAAACGGTTGAGACAAATGATCATAGCATCCGTGGGGTGGAAGATTGCAACCTTCACGTGGTCCGCCCTGTTTCGACTAATGCAATCAACTCGACGTGCACAAAGGGAAGATCAAATAGAACAAGTTGTGCGACAACTTTAGGCTGTGCACGCCACACGAAAGAAGAAGAAGAATAGCATCCGTAATCCTACTGAATGGCAGAAGTGGCTGAAGTGACCACATAGCCTACTCTGCTCCTATTTCTAATGTTCGTTATTCAATAGATTATTCTCTGTCTTTTCCAACATAAAACCACCATCAAACATGTTTCCTCACCCTTGACGTTCTGAAAGGATCTTTCAGGCCTGACAGTCTGAGTTACTGGCCAACGACACACAGATTCTTTGGCCTTCCCAGTACACTTGCTCAATTGTGGGCGAGCGCGACTCACGTTGCAGCGGCCCCTACAGCCTGTCTGTCTTTTTTTGTTTTTTGTCTAGTCAAATGTAGTTGTTTGTGTTTTTTTTGTATTGTTTTCTAACTGTGTATATGTGGGGGGTGGGGGGGGGGGGAAGGGAGAAACATTTTTAATCTCTTCCCTGCACGGGAGACCTGACTTTTTCCTTGTCAGGTCTCCGTTGTCGTTGGGGCCTGGTGCCGTGGAGCGGCCTCCGACCGGGACGACCTGGGGGCTCCAGTCACGGAGCTGCGGACTTACCATCGTGGGGCTGGCCGGCCTCGGAGCGTGGGGAGCGGTGGTGGGTGGCCGCTGCGGCCCATCTCCGGGGCTCCAGTTCCGGCTGCGGCCCGACTCCGGGGCTCCGGCTCCGGCTCCAGCTCCGGCCCGACTCCGGGGCTCCGGCTCCAGCTCCGGTTCCGGCCCGACTCCGGAGCTCCAGCTCCGGCTCCAGCTCCGGCCCGACTCCGGGGCTCCAGCTCTGGCCCGACTCCGGGGCTCCAGCTCCGGCTTCAGCTCCAGCCTGACTCCGAGGCTCCGGCTCCGGCCTGACTCCGGGGCTCCGGCTCCGGCTGCGGATTGTTGGCGGTGGACTGTTGGGGTGTCGGGGGCTCGCGGGTCCGGGTGGGGGGCCGCTCTCCGGAGCTCCGCAGCACAACTTCTCCAGCCCGTGTCGCGGGGTTGGAGCGACCCGGAGCGGGGCCGAACATCGCCCGGCGAGGCTTTTATGGCTGCGAGACATTCCAGCGCCCGCCGGGGGCTCCAACTTTGTGACTTTGGGCCTGGAGCGGGGCCGTACATCGCCCAGCGCGGCCTCAGTGGACATGGGACTTAACACCGCCCGCCTGGGGCTTCGACATCGGGAGAGAGATGGTGCGGGGGAGAGAGAAGAACTTTGCCTTCCATCACAGTGAGGAGGAGATCCACTGTGATGGATATTTGTGTGAATTTAATTGTTTGCGTTTTTTTTTAATGAATTGTTCTGTTTGCTTGTTTGTATGGCTTGTAGAAACGGAGTTTCGTTCGAGCCTCTCTGAGGTTCGAATGACAAGTAATAAAATCAAATCAAAATCAAATCAAGCAACTGTAGAAGATGCTCTCATTCTTTTTTGCCCTTGCACTGCTCAGCATTCCAACCTCCTGCCAGGTGAAGCAACAATTTACATACTTCTTTCAGTAATATTTGCTGCCCACGAGACAATCTTGGGGAAATGCATCACATACTGGGTAGCTGCTGAGTGTTAAATTCCTCTTCCTTTGTGGAAGACCATAAGCATAACACAGTCTACAGGCAAAAATGCTGGAGAAACTCAGCGGGTGAGGCAGCATCTATGGAGCGAAGGAATAGGTGACTTTTCGGGTCGAGACCCTTCTTCAGGCTAATGTGGGGGTGGGGGGGACGGAAAGAAGAAAGGAAGAGGCAGATACAGTAGGCTGTTTGAGAGCTGGGAAGAGGAGGGGAGGGAGGGAGAACGCAAGGACTACCTGAAATTTGAGGTGTCAATGTTCATACCGCTGGCGTGTAAATTACCCAAGCGAAATATGAGGTGCTGCTCCTCCACTTTGCGATGGGACTCACTCTGGCCATGGAGGAGGCCCAGGACAGCAAGGTCGGATTCGGAATGGGAGGGGGAGTTGAAGTGCTGAGCCACCGGGAGATCAGGTTGGTTAATGGCTACAGACACTCTGTCCAAAGCTATCTACACTGTTCCATTGAAGTTTACCATAGATACGAGAAACAGCATCTTGAGCTCAACAGTGAGCTCAGTGTTGTTTTAGATTATAACACCACCACATTTACTCTGGGGCACACAGCAGATCAATACACTAGCTATTCCTTTTTAGGCCTTCCTTAGACTCTATGAATGGAATCTATTACCACTCTCTTCAGACGTACAATTTCATAGTTTTTGCCATTTAATCTGTTCTGTCATCCATCTTATCATAGATATTTTGTTCTTGTCGTTCTTTCCCCAAAACCTCTTTCTCTGTCGCCGTGCTTACTTGTTATATTTCAAAGATGTTTCTGTTCTAATGAAAGCGGATTCACCGGAAGAGCTAACTCTTCTTCTCTGTCCCTATATATTTGCAACATAGCTCATTTCTTTCTTGCATTTCTCTTTATTAGAAAGCCATCATTTTAATAAAAATGAAATACATTTGCCTGACAACAATAAATGTTATATATTTTGTTGAGTTCTAAAGGTAAAAAAAGGTTTTAACTTTTTTTAGAAATGAAGATTAAAATAATAAATCTGTCATCCCTTCTTTGTCTAATGTTTTTTAAAATCAAGGAATAAAACCTCCATGAGATTTGCACATAATTAGTGTTTCAAAAAATGGCAGGACGCTAACATTAAGGTACATCTATTTTCACAATGGGAAGGGTGGCACTGGCAGGTGGTGATGGTATGAGACCAAAAACAAATAACAGCCTCACTTGAAGTTGCCTTCACGTTTGTCTTAGGAAAGAACATTTAGATACTCAAATTTGCAGCATTGTGGCTTGACAGAATAATGATTTTTCTTTAACTTGAGAGCTGAACAATTTACAGTATTTTCATTCCATCCACACAGATGCTTTAAATCTTAAAACAGGCAAGAAAAATGTAGTAAAATTCATTAAAGCATTCCTGCACACAAGGAATAAGACGAGAGTAGTAAATGCTACCAGGAAATTATTTTTGATTGTGCTTTTGAGTGGTGAATTACATACAGATGTAATTTGGAACAGTTGGTGTATGCCTTAAAAAAAAAAAGAAAGAAAAGCACTGTTGTACCATAGCAGCATGAATTAGCACAGAATTACGGTCATTTTTAAAGTATTAAACAAATTATACGTCAAGAAATATTTTGAAATTAATTTCAATGGATGAAGATTTTGAAAATAAAAGCTGTCTAGATATATTAATAATCAGCTCAATGCTATACGGATTTATATGTAAACTTAGCAGAATCTTTCTCATATTGTTCTTACCCTTGTTTAATTGTAGCAATGAAATGAAATGAGACAATTTATTATTATTTAAGCTGAGAATTGGGAGTCAAAGTTGTAGAATTTATTTCTGAATATATACTGACTTTACTGAAACAACTTGGTTTCAATCAATATCGGTAATGATTCATTCTGTTGATTAAGAACTGACTCCATCTCTACATGTCAGATAATTACTAAGATAGTCTGTAATGTGAATGCATCACAACTTGTCTCATTCACTTCTTATTCCCTTAACAGTCTAATGACTTCTTTCTATGCTGCGATACTAACTCTCTTAGGCTTTTAATTCTGTTACCTTAAGACAAAAGGCAGACATTCATATTGAATAAAAAAATGACCTAAATATAAATTGCTGAGTCTCTGACAGCATGATAAACAATATTGTTGGATCATATGAAAGAGCATTTAAAATTAGGTGGATGAAAAGCTCTGGAGTTGTAATGTTTTTCACTGATTTTTCTTTTAACTATAAAGAACTAAACAAAACAGATATGTGATTTTTTGCTAATCTCAGGATTGAGATCCTAATTATATGAATCTTATCTTTTGAAAACCCACCATTCTGAAACTCAATAAACTTGTGGAGCTTCAGAATATTTGTACGAAATGTGACATTTTAAAGCAACATATCCACCAGTTCTTACACCATTGGCAATGTTCATATTTTTTCAGGGCTAAGAGTCGTTCACCACTCTGTGCGTGATTACTGGAATCCTGGACAAATGGGTCACTAGTGTGAAGTACACATTTTCAATACTGCAATAAAAATTTAAAGCTATATTTTCCTCTCTGGATTAGGTTGACAGGAGAGATGGAAAAGTGTACAGACAGCAAATCCATTAAAAATTGTTAACAGATTCCTCTTCCACCTTTACTACTGCTTGGAGATTTGGTCTCAAGCTGAAATGGAACAAGAATTGTACACGTGATTGATTGTTTAGACCTTGTTTAAAAATTACATTTTATATCATGTGGGCAATTTTCAAGCCTGCTTTTTTGTCGTAGGCAGGGAGTTTAATACTGAGGAGTAGACGAGGCTTGGTGCGGAAAAGGGGTCACCTTATCTCCTTCTTGGATGCAGATGGAAGTTAATAGAACTAAATTTCTGAAGTGATTACAAGGTGTAATCTCTGCTACCTCTTGTGTTTAGCACAAGCAACATAGGTTGTATTACTACATTACCACTGAACCATCATTCAGACGAGATGTGGAGTTATTCAGATTGATGAAATGCTATCATGGATCATTTAGAAGGATTTGATTTGATCTATTTGTGGAATGTGGAATACACTGTCCCGGCAGTCACACATAATCAACATGCACAGTGCTCAACCCACCCCAGCCGACTGTTGCACCAGGAAGCTGTAGCCTGGCAGGCAGCAGACTGGAGCCCGACATGCCCAGGAGGAAGCGCAGCAGAAGTCCTTTTCTTCGGCCCCTTTTGGAAATGGTGAGACTCCTGTCAGAAGGTGTAACACTCGAGATCGCAGCCACAAGCCACCTTCCCTGTCGGCTTTGCCTGCTGACCCGGAGCTATTCCCAGTGCACCACCGATGGAGGGAATGGGCCTAGCAGCCACCATGTTCCACATGAGGGGTGGCATAGTGGCACTGTCTTACAGTACTGGGGTTCGATCCTGACCTCAGAAGCTGTCTGTACGGAGTTTGCACGTTCTCCCTGTTAGCTCGTGGGCTTTCTCCAGGTTCTCTGGTTTCTACCCATATTCCCACGATATGCAGGTTTGTAGGTTAATTGACCTGTAAATTGTCTCGAGTGTGTAGGATAGAGCTTCTGTGTGGGAGACTCGGTGGGTCGTAGGGCCTGTTTCCACACTGTATATCTAAACTAAACTACTTGTGGAAAGGGAGACCTACCCACAGGGGAAACTGGCACCCACTTTTCTTCTTTAGACAGCACCTTCCAAACCCACATCCTCAACCAACTAGAAGGACAAGGCAGTGATAGCATTGCAAAAGTTCCACTAGAGGTTACCCTCCAATCCACACTCCACCCTTGCTTGGAAATATATCGCTGTTCCTTCACTGTCGTGGGGGTCAACATCCTGGAACTTGCTCCCTAACAGCAATGTGGGGTACTTGCCCCTCAACGACTTCTGAGGTTCAAGAAGGCAGTTCACCATAACATTACCAAGGGCAACTAGGGATGGGCAATTAAATACTGACGGTCTGTGAGACCCACCTCCATTCAATGAGTATATTCCAAAAAATGTTGCTTTATTGAAGCAAACTTTGGCTCACATGATTAGGCTGTTTTGTGTGCTTTGTGGATGGTTTAATGCAAAAATAAAATGACCTCACAAGTCCTGTGCATGTATTCCACTGCAGTAATGCAGAAGCAATGATCTGCAAACAACTGAGTATAGAAGTTGGAAGGTCATGTTGTAGTTGGATAAGACGTTGATGAGGCCACTTTTAGAGTATTGTGTCAGTTCTGGGCACTGTGTTATAGGAACAATGTCGTCAAGCTGGAGAGGGTACAGAGAAGATTTATGAGAATGTTGCCATGACGAGATGTGAGCTATAGGCAAAGGTTGAGTAGGCTGCGTCTCTGTTCCTTGGAATAAAGGAGGATGAGGGGTGATCTTATAAGGTGTATAAAATCATGAGACGAATTGATCGGGTAGTTGCACAGAGTCTCTTGCCCAGAGTAGGTGAATGGAGGACCAGAAGATGTAGGTTTAAGGTGAAGGGGAAACGATTTAATAAGAATCTGAGGGGTAACTTTTTGGTGGTGGATATATAGAACAAGCTTCCAGAGGAGGTAGTTGAGGCAGCAACTATTCCAACATTTAAGAAAAGTTGGACAGGTACATGGATAGGACAGGGCCGGAGGGATATGGACCAAATTCGGGCAAGTGGGACTAGTGTAGCTGGGACATGTTGGCCGGTGTGGGCAAGTTGGGCTTAAGGGGCCTGTTTCCACTCTATGACTCTAACTGATCTTCCAACCAACCCTTCCATAAACTGTCATAGAGAGTTAGTAAATTGTATGTTATGAAACTGTTTTAATAAACCTCATTGCATTTGTATGCAACAGCCAGCCAAAGAATAAAATGGAGACACAAGAGACTTCTGATGTTGGAATCTTGAGCAAAAATCAAACTGCTGGAAGAATTCAGCGGATCAGGTAACATTTGTGAAGGGAAATGGAAGGCAATGATTTGGGTTGGGATGTCTGTTGGCAGAAAGGTGTCAATTCAAAGTGTAATTTGTCCATTCCCTTCCACATAGACATGCTTTAGTTGTTGCATTATAATTGTTTTTTTTTAATTGATGGAATGTCTTCTTGTTGCTTATGGTATCTACTGAGTACTATGTTTACATACCTGTTATGCTGCTGCAAGCTCCCCGTTGGATTGCAACCTTGTCGTGGTCTGGGAGCTTGTGTGTCTCAGTGACCCCTAGAGCTATGCCAGCGGGATATTAGTCTCCTGTTAGGGTCCCCCATGCTGGACAGGTCAAAGTGTAGAGGCGAGCCAAAGAGCAATCCACTGGTCCTCCATGTTGGAGGTTGAGCAGAGAGCTAACAACCCTGTCTTGTAAAATAGCGGAGTCAGGGGATATCGGGAGAAGGCAGGAACGGGGTACTGATTGGGGATGATCAGCCATGATCACATTGAATGTCGGTGCTGGCTTGAAGGGCCAAATGGCCTACTCCTGCACCTATTGTCTATTGTAAAACAAATATGCTACGGAAACAGTAACTAAAGGAATCAACACGAAGTGGAGGACCTTCGTTGCTGCCCTACATGCCAGGAGGCATAATAGGCAGCAAGTAAGTAAAGGGCCTGTCCCACTTAGGAAACCTGAACGGAAACCTCTGGAGACCGTGTGCCCCACCCAAGGTTTCCATGTGGTTCCCAGAGGTTCCCGGGGGGTCCGGCCATTCTCCATGAGTCACCAGAGGTTCTGGTCAATAGCCTGGAGAGCCTCAACCGAAACGTGAGCTGCATCTACTGACCTAGGACCTTTGCTGCCGACCGCACACACACACACACAAACACATCGCGAAGGTGGGGCCAGGGACAGGAAAGTGGAGGAGCGCTTTCTCCGTGTAAAGAGGAAAGTAAACGGCTGCCACAGAGCACTGTAAGTCCTTTAGAGAGCCGGGGAGGGAGGGAGAGAAGGACAGAGAAAGGGAGAGAGAGAAGGGGAAAGAAGGGGGGAGAGAAGGAGGGAGAGAGAAGGGAGAGAAGGAGTGGAGACAGTTTTAGGAAGCTTAATAAAGTTAGCGGGCATTATACCTTCCGGCAGATCTTCTAGGTCCTGAATCCA
This sequence comes from Okamejei kenojei, assembly GCA_035221665.1. Classification (NCBI taxonomy): domain Eukaryota; kingdom Metazoa; phylum Chordata; class Chondrichthyes; order Rajiformes; family Rajidae; genus Okamejei; species Okamejei kenojei. Next base: position 22,561,110 of record CM069134.1, read on the forward strand.
AAGAAGATTTCTTTGCTGAAAACTCCAATGAGCCAATCAGAATGGCCGGTCAGTGAAGGCCTTCGACTGGCTGTAAGTAAAAATGCGACCCCACCACTGGCTTCAACAAAACGGCAACCTATTTTTAGTTGCGGCCGGTTTTGTTTTTTTTGAAATAATCGCAGGAACATAGTAGAAGCCGCGATTACGCGGAAACCACTTTCCACAATTAGGGAGAGTGACCGGAACCTCCAGGAACCTCTGGGAACCTCATGGAAACCTTGGGTGGGGCGCACGGTCTCCAGAGGTTTCCGTTCAGGTTTCCTAAGTGGGACGATCCGCCGGAAGGTAAAATGCCCGCTAACTTTAATAAATATTAAAACTGTCTCCACTCCTTCTCCCCCCCATTCTCTCCCCTTCTGCTCCCTTCTCTCTCCCTCGCTCTCTAAATGACTTACCATGCTCTGTGGCAGCCGTTTACTTTCCTCTTCAACACGCACAAAGCGCTCCTCCGCTGTCCCTGGCCCCCACCTTCGCGATGTGTGTGTGTGCGCGCACGCGGTTTGGTCAGTAGATGCAGCTCATGCTTCGGTTGAGGCTCTCCAGGCAATTGACCAGAACCTCTGGTGACTCATGGAGAGTGGCCGGAACCCCCAGGAACCTTGGGTGGGGCACACGGTCTCCAGAGGTTTCCGTTCAGGTTTCCTAAGTGGGTTAGGGGCTTTAGTATGCTGCTGCAAGGAATAATTTCATTGTTCTGTTTTGGGACATATGACAATAAAACACTTGACTTGAAATATTTTGCTGATTACCAATTAAATGGTTATTTACATTTTTAGGTGTTCTTTTTGTAAATAGATTTATTGTAGACTAGTTCACTTGGGTTAATGGTGATGGATTTACAAGCTATTGATATTTATAAACGGCCATCACTATCTCAAATCCGGTAAGTCAATTATTTGTAAACCAAGAGGTTAAATCCCATTGGCTAAACAAACTCTCTAGGTTCCAAAAGAGTTAAGGCAATTTTAAACAGAAATTGAGCAGTTTTTTTTTGTTTAATCAATGATCACATTAAAATACTACATATGTTCATGTAATTGTACCTGTTGGTGCAGCAGTTCTATGGACTCGATGCTGGATTTCAATCTGTCGTGCATATCTTCAATAGCTGCAAGTTTTTCTGATATGAGGTTCCCCTGCTCATGCCTAATGCAAAAAGAACAGAAATAATTCACTGTCTTCTATGCTTCCTAAACATTTGTTTCCACTGGAAATAATGTTTTTGAAAATGTGATTTGCTGGCAGTTCTGCAGACAGACACTGGCAACAAAACCACCTCCTACAGGCTATCAGGTTTCTTGCTGGTTATGGAAATCATCTCTTAGCTTATTATTTATCACTCCTTCGGTTTCTGCAGGCAGGGAGGGACTTTCTTTCCTCCAAGGACTTGACCAGTGTAACTGTTGAATGATTAAGACCAATGCAGGCTGCTGTTCTCAATTACACTTATAGAAGTGGAACAGAGGCATTGCATATTGGAAAATATGTAAACTGTTGGTAGCATCAGTTTCCGATGCAGACAAAACTACACAGGAGCCATACCTGGATCATTATTTTCATATTTTTGTTCTCCAGCACTGTGAATAACAACAACTTGATGGCAAATAAACAAAATAGTGTTTCTGTGGTGTTGCTCGAATGCAGTAATGCAATAAATGGAGGAAGTCAAGGAGGAGAAATGAAAATCAAGGCGGTTGGGATACAGAATAAAAAACAGTGGTGCGTTCATGATTTTTTTTTAAAGCAAGGCATTGGAGAAGGACACAGACAGGAAGTTCCAGAGGGAGGAGAGAAGTAGAAAAATGAGTACATTGGAAATAGCTGGCAAGGTGAGAGTGATGTATAAGGCTCTAAAAGGGGTGGGTGATTGAACCTTCACGTGGTCCGCCTGTTCCGACGAAAGCAATCAACCTGGTGTGCACAATCAAAGATGATCAAATAGAACAAGTTGTCCTACAACTTTAGGCTGTGCACGCCATATGCAAGAAGAAGAAGGCTCTAAAAGAAAAATAAACGTAGAAATTGGATCAATTAGAAACAGTTTTTCAAGTGCAAATTGCACATAGAAGAGGTTTAACCGGGGATAGATTAATCCGGCAATGATTTCCCTGTGAAATTGCACCAATTGGGCAATAGGCCCAGGCATTTTGGTGCACAATTACCCTCCTGAATGTCTCATGTTTGGCTTGCTTCAGTCGCGTGGCTCATAAGGTTACCAGCCATTTCCTCCTTTACGTACAATTCTGGAGCATGTGGCGCAATCTGTTACCTTTGCTGCCTACTTGCGGCACAATGGTCATGCCAATGTGGCTTAAATGCCTTGAGGGAGGATTGTATGGGAAAGCCCGGGCAATTCTAGTACCGCACACATCCCATCAGTGATGAGGCATAGATTCTCCATTTAAAGGGACAATCTGCAGTCATCTGCAGTCCCACCTGGTTAGCTTAAGCTCACTACAGGCTGCTCAAGCACACTCCAGTTTATAGAATATGCTTGAGTTAACTGTAATACATATAGGCTCTTTAATATTGATAGAGCTACTAAACATCTTGTGTTGAAGAAAGTTGACGCTTAAGCAATTGTTTGGCTAGTACAAAAATATCAAAACCATAGGGGGCAGGGCCTTTAAAGGTACATATACAATTCAGCACTCCTTTCACCTTAAATAAACTGATAACCCCTCATCAGCGACAACTATGTACACACCATACATTATTGTGTTAATTAACAATTTACAAACCTGTAAAATTAATTAATTATTTGTAGAGAAATATACTTGGAGTGAACAACAATAAATGTAATTAAAAATAAACCTAGTTCTCTCAATTGCACACTTAAAACGATAAATAGGATTTGCACATCATCTGCTCCCAGCATGATAATCCCTTTTTGATAATACATTGTGTTACATACCTTTTTAAAGTAACTCTTAATGTTCATATGTAATATTTGGAAACCATTGCAGCATTTACAATTGCACATAAAACTAGTATTACCTGATGTAGGTTTTTTTAAATTTATTTGTTATTATTTTTGTTTTTTTCTCATATTAATAATCATTACCAGGTAAAATGGCATTGGGCATTTCAGTGCACAATTCAATTTTGTGCATCTAATGTTTGACCTGTGTCAGCGGCCAAACTTACTTTGGAGGCTCCTCGGACGTGGGATGAAATTGCTGGAGACATCAGGCGTGGAGAGCAAGGGCCGGTAGGGGGTGAACTGGGTAATGCCTCCAGCGCCTTTAGGTAAGTTGCAGGAGGTTACCCTGGGGCACAAGATGGCTGGCGAGGGGAATTAGAGGGAAGATGGTTCATGGGCCAAGTCGATCGTGGATAACGGAAGGGATCGGGAGCCGCTTCGGTCGAACAAGCACGTGGTAATCTGGACTTTGAACTGAATAAAATGGTGCCAAACATGGCGGCTCCAGCATTATTATATGCAAAATAAATTTCACTGTGGAATGCATAATTGCATATGTGACAATAAATATCCATTGAAGTCAGATCCATTATACTGTAAGTTATGCACCACCCCATTTCAGCCCTTTCACTGTATCTTTGTCTTTGCACTTTGCGGTGGACTCAGCAGGCACTTGCATTATGAGCAAGCAGCACCTGCCCAAGAATCTCGCCAAAATATCAAAAGGTGTTTTTCTTGCTGTTGCAGCAAATTAAATGTACACAACTTTTGCCAGCTGCCACCCAAACAGTCAACACTGCAAAGCTATTGATATTGAAAAAGAAACTTAAAGCCCAATCCCACTGTATGAGTTCATTCAAGAGCTCTCCCGAGTTAAAAAAAAAATCAAACTTGTGGTAAGCACGGAGAATGAAAGTAGCGGATACGTCAGAGCTCAGGGACGTCTCTTAGCGGCTCGTAACGCTAACGGGCAGGTACTCGGGAAACGCGGTAAGCTGTGGAAGACTCGTCAAGTTTCTCAACATGTTGAAAAATGTCCACAAGAGCCCTGAGTACCTACGAGCGGCCATTACCGTAAATCTCCGCGTTCGAATCAGGGCAAACTCGGGAGAACGCTTGAATGAACTCGTACAGTGGGACAGGACTTTTAGTATTCCTGAAGTGTACTCTTTCTTGATATTATCAGCAAATGCTGCAACACAAATTCAGATAAAAAATATTCTATCCAGTGTCTATCAAGTTAATCCGGCCTTCCAGTGCTAGGTGGGTAGCCCTGCGGGTAACATTTATCACACACACATCCAAGTGTGTTTTTAGGTGAGATATGAATTTCTGTTTTTACCACCTTTTCAAGCAATGAGCACCACATGCCTACCATACCTCTAATGGTCCTAGCAATTATTTAAAAAAATGTAAGCTCTTACTTTTGTATCTCACTGCTATGGAAAATAGATCCTTTGTAGTTAGTACCTTCAGCATTTTATTTAAACTGATCTTTTGTGACCTCTTTGACGTGCATCGGCCTAACCATACATAGGCCTAACCTCCTTCGTGGAAGTTCCCAGAAGAGAATGTTTAACTCACCTGGTAGCCCAGGCTTTACACTCCTCTTCAGAAGGTCTATCACCAAAGTCCATAGGTACTGAGTATCCTAGTTATTCATTTTTCATTTCCTGTGATTATCTTTTTTGCTGCGACAGCCCCTGACCACACTGGAGGCATCATAAGATCCTGACTCTCAACCGTATTTGAACACGAGTTTGTTTGAGCAAGGATAGTTCAACCGATAGGCTGAGTGGCTCCTGGATCTCTTTGTTATTTTCTAAAATGCTCTGCCCCTAAAACCAATCAATAACTATGATTGTAATTGCAGGACTTTGGCTCATAACCATTCCTGAAAACTGGACCCATCTGTTTCCACTGGTGATCCCACAAGTTATCTCACTCAAAACTTGGGGATCCCCTCCTGCACAGATGCCCAAGCTATTTTGTTACCTTTAAAACTTTCTATTGCAATGTGTTCCAAATACAGAAATATGCAAATGTAACACTACAAACATGCATATGGATGGAGACATTCAGTTAATACTAATGCATCTGGCCAGTTGTACTATTCGTTCGCTCGTGTGTCAGACGATGTAGCTCGCTGTTGGTTGTGTCCAACATGTTGACAGAATTGTCGCCCGACGCTTCACAGAGTGCTTTGCGTCGTCACTTCGCCACGAGGAGGCCTCTGTCATGATCCCCAGTTGTACTATTAACCCCTATCTATACCTGCTTCCACCTCAACCCCCTTAGATTCTAGCACATTTTTGGAACTCAACAGGACTGATCTATTTTTTGCCCTTATGCAACCGATGCAAAAGTGGATGATTATGTTTAGCTGCTGCAGGGACTTGCATCTTGTACATGCTCTGTTCTCACAGTTAAAGAATTGGAATGGCATTCTGAGGCCTGGTATCTCCCGTAATACTCACATGACTTACCACCTTCCTGCATGATTTCTTTATCTTTAGTCAGAGGCTGATGAATCTGTGGAATTCATTGTCACAGACAGCTGTGGAAGCCAATGCAATGGATATTTTTAAGGCGGAGATGGACAGATTCTTGATTAGGGTGTCAGGGGCTATGGAAGAAGGCAGGAGAATGGCATTGAGAGGGAACGATAGATCAGGCATGATTGAATGACAGTGTGGACTTGATGGGCCGAATGGCCTAATTCTGCTCCTAGAACCTATGAACATGAATAGATTTCTGCATGTTTAATATTTTTGCTGGGGGTCCCCAGTTTGTACATCCAGTAAATTCACAGCAGCTGACTGAGAAACATCTGAAAATTGTGGCATTTAGTCAGTGTATTCAGTCTGACAACACATTTACTAATTGTTTCTTCTGGTCCTGGTTACATGCGCCAGACTGGTAACTCTTTGAAGTGGCTAGACATAGCTGTCTCTTCAGACCTTTTACACCTTCATAATAAATTTCATCCATATTTGCGGTGCAAGTCAATGCGCCAGTGTCACGAATGTCTCAAGTGGTAACATAGCTTTCTTCTTTTTGCAAACGCCCACATTTCTCTGTTCTGTGCCTTCCTCTGCAACCTTAATAATAAAATTCGCTCTAAGGAGCGTTTCCATATGTTATGTGAACAGAGCAAAATGCTTTTTCTTCCCTAGTTTGCAAGCATCAACATTTTCCCATCTTGAAAACCATGCTCTCCTTTACTTACACTTCATTACAGCCTGTTACTTCTTCAAGCAGCAACTCAGCAGTGGCTGGTACAATACCGTATTAAAAGTCATACCAAATGAGGCACATAGTTCTTAAAGGAATCTATCTACAACAACAGCGTTTTACATTTTGCTGACAGTCTTATTCCACGGACGCTTCAATTGTGACAGCAACATTGGCAGCACTGCTTTAGCAAACTTTTTAGCTGAGTTCTCCACTCTGCTCTGGACCACTTGGACAACAAAAACACATATGTCAGGCTGTTATTCATTGACTACAGCTCGGCATTTAACACCATCATCCCCTCCAAGCTGGTTACAAAGCTCTCAGATCTGGGTCTCTGCGCATCCCTCTGCATTTGGATCCTCGACTTCCTCATTCATAGACCACAGTCTGTCCGTATGGGTAGAAATGAGTCATCCTCGATAACAATCAGCACAGGAGCACCTCAATCAGCACATGAGAGCCTGCGTGCTCAGCCCCCTGCTGTACTCACTCTATACTCATGACTGCGTAGCCGGACATAGTGCGAATTCCATCATCAAGTTCGCCGACGACACCACTGTTGTGGGACGTATCACTGATGAGTCAGAGTATAGAAGTGAGATCGACCGATTGACCAAATGGTGCCAGCACAATAACCTGGCTCTCAAAAGCAGCAAAACCAAGGAACTGATTGTGGAATTCCGAAGGGTAGGATGGGAACCCACAGTCCCGTTTATATCAATGGGTCAATGCTGGAAATGAGTCAAGAACTTCAAATACCTGCTGCCATCAGGTAGAAGGTACAGGAGCCTGAAATCTGCAACATCCAGGTTCAGGAACAGCTACCTCCCCACAGCTGTTCCTGAACCTGGATATTGCAGATTTCAGGCTGATTGTTTAAACACAGCTTCAAACAAACTATGAGCTATATCAGCCTTTTGCACTAGCTGTGTATTTATGTGTGTGTATATATATATATTCTATGGTATATGGTCACACTGATCTGATCTGTATTTATGCCTAAAATATTCTGTCATACTGCAGCAAGCAAGAATTTAATTGTCCTATCTGGGACACATGACAATAAACTCTCTTGACTTGACTTGAGGCATATTAAGGATCTCAGAATCAAATCAGATTTCTATCCACAACCAAAGATGTTATTTGCCCGAAATCAGAACGCATGTTAATAATGCCATTGTGTTCAGAATGACTTATAAAAGTAATAAAATTAAGTACTAATATTTTCCAGTAATGTTGCACTTCCATTTCACTATCTTTCGCATGAGTTTCAAATTTCACACTCAATTTGCAATATCTCCTATGTGACTACTGTCAGGCAGCTGGAAAGCTCCTATTTTTCACTTGAGTCCACCCTTGGTGATCCGTGAGAAACATACCCTGGGTGGTTTGCTTCAGATTGTTGCCCAGTCAATTCTGTGCCGTATTTGAAATTACTTTCAATGGGGCACAGAAGAACAGGCCATCTGGGAGGCTATGGTGGCAGGTGACTCGGTCCTCTTGTGAGGATGGACATCAGCATTCTGAACTTGGCAACCTCTCAGGGGACTGGGCAGTATTATTTTAACTAGAGCTGACCCAACTGACAGATCTCCAGTCACAGGTGTCTATACCTTACCGTCCTCTCCTCAGACACCATCGTTGTGCCATCTGTATAGCACTTTGGCCATGAAGAGAGATGTGAATGCAAAGGGATTGCACAAACCGTTCCATTCATTTTTCAAACAGTTGCCAACCTTAACTATCCTTGCAAACAGCGGTGGTGGACCACAGAAGTTCTTTTGGTGAAAGCACTCTTGGAGTTCCAGGATTTAGACCCAGTTGTGAGGAAAGAATGGAAATAAATTTCCAAGACAGGATTACAGTGGAGGGGAACATGGTGCTCCCATGTTCTTTGTTCATGAATGAGATCAACTAGTTGCAAGTGTGCACCTCCTCTCAGCCCATTGTAGAACCACAACCACAAGCTGTTCACAGGCAGTATCTCTGCGTCCACTGAGAACTGGAATATGCGTACAAATGGCACAATAAGCTGCTGTCTAATGGTATATTTGCTTTTGAGTAATGGTATATTGTTTTTTTAAATCATAAGCAGTTTACCAGTGGCAGATACAGAGCTCCAGCTGGATAATGGTAAGACAGAAGAAACAGCAAGACTTGTGTGGCTTCTGTTGTACCATGCCAGGAAATGGTGCATAATGGGATTGTCACCTAATGAAGAAATGTACATACACAAGGAACTGTGGTCACTGATTGTGGGAGAAATGAGGGCTCAACCAAGTGGGGCACAAGGTTGAGAAGGGAAGAAAAGGGGGTTGCTTAGTTACCTAAAATTGCAGAATTAGATACTCATATCATGGGTTTAAGTTAGTCAAGTGGAATATGTGGTGCGGCTCCTCCGGTTGTGTGTGGTCTCATTC